>JAEIFM010000028.1:0-600000 GCA_018901885.1 Zaprionus kolodkinae | reverse complement strand
GGAGATAGCGTTCTATGCTGTTGGCCAAACTGATGGGCACACTGCTGCGTGAGGAGACACTGGAGATTTCCGACAATGTCTCCGGACTGGCCAACGGCGCCAGGCCGTACCAATCATCGTGCAACAGATCCACACCCTGCCCCGACACCGATGCCCGTCGCAGTGCTTGGGTGATGGGCAAGGATCGTGGCTTCTTCTCCGAATGCTGACGCGCCAGGGTGACCCGTGATGGGGACGTCGTCGTCGTCGTCGTCGTGGGCAGTGCACGTTGTGCTGGCGGCGGTGTTAGGCTCATATCAAAGACCACGGCCTTAAGACGCGGCGCATCGTCCGGCTCATGGGCAGAGGCATTGAGGATCACTGTGGTCGATTCGCTTAGCATCGAGCAGGGACTTTTACCCCGCATTGCCACTGTGGTGATGCTGTCGTCCAGGACGCTTGATATGTCATATGGCGTTGTTGTCGAACTCAATTGGCTGCGCCCAAAAATGCTGCCCGCTATGGAGGAGGCTTTGCTGCCCCCACCGCCACCGCCGCCGGCGCCACAGCCAGGCTGCACGGCGCGCTGCTCGAGCTGATGCTGCAGATTGGTAAATGAGGTTTCCAGGCAGAGTTTATGCTGTGCCGTTGGCGTTAGCATGATGCAGTTACTCAGATTCGTATAGGAACTATCTGCAGCATGTTGGCCATGTTGCATCGTCTCTGCTGGCAACTCCTGCTGCTGCTGCTGCTGTTGGTGCTGCTGCTGCTGCTGCTGCAGGGGATGTTGCTGATGGCCAACAACAAGGACTTCCATTTGGCGATCTGGTTCCTGCTCTGCCGATGTGGTTGAAAATGCATTCGAGGTCTGGCGTTGCGGTTTGCGTGGTCCACTCGTTGTTACAACCTGCACAGAATAACGGAAATGATTACAAACCGACATTTTCGATATATACGGTATTTTCGATTAATCGATAAAAAACAAGAAACGATTTTCTTTTGCCTCTATATATAATTTATACAATTATACATATGTATGCATACAGACAATAATTAACAGTATGTACAGACAGAGACAGAGAGAGAGAGTGTGAGAGAGAGAGAGAGAGAGAGGAGACAGAGTAAACGATATTGTGAAGCAAATGGACAAGAGCGACATAGCGACAGAGCGAGTGCGAGTGCGTGAGTGAGCGAGAGGCAATGGCAGAAGCTGCAGGCAAACATTGAATATGGATGAACCCGGGGAAAAGGTTTACCATGTGTGTGTGTGTGTGTGGGTGTGGGTGTAGGTGTGTGTATGTGTACAGTTCGATATTTGCTCCTGTTCCCGTGATTTGTGAATAAATACATATATATACTATTTTCGGGTGTAAGATAGTGTGGTGACACTGGTGGGACACAGATTCAAGTTGTACACACTACAGAGTACACAAGTTTCGAGTACAAGATTACATTTAGAGAATATTCGGAAAGGCGATGAAACATAAATTGTACAAAACTAGTTTATGGATTTGGGTTGAGCATAGGAGAGATTCAGAGAGAAAAAAGACAGATAAATATATAGAGAGAGCGAGAGAGAGAGAGAGAGAGAAAGAGATACAGAGAGATAGAGACTTGATTCGATTGAATTTCATATATAAAGTATTATCATATTTTTTGGATTTTTCTTAACGAGAGCAAAATGGAAAATTCTTTAAGTATTTTATAGTCTTTTTAGGTAGTTGGCAGCTGTACCTGGTATCGGTATTATGTGTTGTCGAAGTTGTAGTTGTTGTTGTTGTATTGGTGGTTGTTGTAGTTGTAGTTGTTGTTGTAGTTATTGTCGTGTTATCTTTACATTTACGAGTAGTACATGCCTTTGCGGTGCGATCTCTACACAACACGACCTATATATGTACACATCGTCGTCGTCGTCGTTGTTGTTGTTGTTGTCGTCATCGTGGTGTCGTTATATATATATTTAAACGAAAGTCCGTTATCATAATAATCGATTAATCGCACGTAGTGGGACATTGTTGGTTATATCGAAAATGTATCGAAATTAAAACAATTATTCAAAAAAGTGTTACAGCCTTATTGTTTATAGTTGTTGTACTCTAGGTGATTTTTTAGCTATATGTTTTGGTGTGTGTGTGTGTGTGTATGTGTAAAAGTATGTAACAACACGCACACACAGGGGGTCCGCTACAACAACACCTGACAAAGATCTCCGGGAACTACATACCATAATATTTTTAAGAACTACGTTAGACTATCGGAAACTAAGCAGCAAGGATTGGTCTCGTTCTAACAAAACTCTAATTATTCCAAAATTTCAGGGTACCTCGGGCTCACATGGTCACATAAGCGTTACAAAAGCTTCACAACAAACAAACATTCCCATGCAGCTTTTCGTGTAGTTTCTCCAACTTGTTGTACACTCTAATGGAATGTATGTAAAAGTGCTCACATACATATAGTATATTTGTAGTTTATATGGATATGTTTGTATGTGTAGTATGTAAGTATAGGTTGGCCCAAAAACGCATTGTGTTCGGTGTTGTAAATCAAAACTTACCAAAATTAATATATCACATAAAAACTAAGTATTAAAGACCTGCAAATCTATATACATACATATGTATATAGCTCTGAAATATTGCGAAATAATTGTAGAAATCAACAATAACAATATGTTGGTTTTTTTCCGAGTAAAAATTGCATTATATCATGGAAAATAAATAGGAATTTTACGGATGAAATTTGCTTGGCTTTTGTCACAGAGATATCAGTTCCGCCTTTAAGTGGATACGGTTCTGGAAATCCCATCTCCAATGAACCGTTACAAAGGTCTACTACAAACTAAAATAAAAACGCAAATGTTTACAAGTGTTCGTATCTCTCTATATAGCTATATATATACTATATAGAGTTTTATGTGTATTCCGTATTTATAAAACAAACAAAATTAAGAGACAATTAAAAAAAAGAAATGCAAATACAATTGTAACTTATATAGTACGATTATGTACTGATATATATAGGCAAACAATTACAACATACTTAGGCGATAAATAAACAGTCAATAATTAAATAAGTTAAAATCGTAAGATATACATATGTACGTACGTATGTGTGTGTGTGAGTTAAATAAATAAATAAGGGCAAAGATATGCGACTGGCTTTTTCTGTGTTGAAAAAATCATAATGAGATTACAAATTTTATATACATATATATAACTCAAGCGAACTCATAATGATAATATATGTATATATAGTATATAAAATAAATTTACTTAAAAGTTAATATCATTGTTGTTGATGATGATATTGTGGCAAAGCGTGTTGCTATTCTTGTGGGCGTAAGATCTGGGCGTGTGCGTGTGTGTGTGATATATATTGATGATCAAGTGTTACACTAACTAGCTGGACAAATCGAATCGTCCTAACGATCAGGCTACTCGTTACATTCACTTATCGCTAAATTGGCAACTATGTAATCGGTGTGTTTGTGAGTGTGTGCTATATATGTATATATACTATATAGTATGTATGTATGTATGTACGTATGCTATAGCTAATTTGCTTTCTAAATAACGACGAGAAGTTGTACGTATGTAATACACGAGCATCATTATCATCTGAATCGATCGATAACACAAATCGATAAGCATCATCATTCATCATCATCATCATCATCACTAAGTTATCGCCGTGTCGCGTGTAATCGATCAACTGGCTGTGGAACAACTATTCACCGATGTACGTTCATCATCGGCTTCCGCAATTACCTTCTTAAGCGCAGCGAGCACCTTATCGGGCATATGATCCTGCAGCATGACAGGTGATATGAGCACCTCATCGAAATCGGTTGAATCGGCCCAAATGGCCTGATAGACGGGCTCACGACTCTTAAGCACATTTCTGTAAGAGATAAGTAAGGGCATTTTTGTTCGCTATATATATAGATTATATGTAATTTATATAGGTAGTATGTATATTCTCTATGTAGTATATAATTTGTGTTCTACTAGCAGGAACCAGGAATGGAATGGGCACAAGGGGCAAATCAAAAATATACTATTGCTAATGATGTAATGCTACACAAAGATCTGTTTGCTAATTTCGATAACTCAAATTACAAAATCATTTAAGACTATATAAAGAGAAAGGAAGAGAGAGAGAGAGAGAGAGTTAGAAATGCAGAGCCGAACAGAAAGTACAAGAGAGTTGGGTATATTCTATATAGTAGAGAGAGACAAAGAGATGGAGAGAGCTAAGATTGAATACTCTGCTTCCGTTAAGGACATGCATGTTGCAGCTAATACAATATATAATCATATAAAAATTGCATATCAATAAAGTAAAACACTCTAAAATCTATAGTTATAACTCTCTGATTCTAGGATGGTTGGAGTGGAATGTAGGGGGGTTGGATTGGAGTGGTATGGGGCAGGACTCATGCGTTGCCTCATGCAAATTGTGGCAAACAATAAGAGAGAGAAAGACTCCAACAAATCAATGATGCACAACACCATCTAAGGCAAATACGTATGACAAAAAAAGACAGAGACAGAGCGAAAGTGTATGTGAGAGAGTTAGAGAGAGAGAGACAGAGAGATAGAGAGTGTGAGATGAAGAAAGAAAGGGAGAGATAAGAGAGAGACAAGCATGAGCTGCTTTCGTTGCTGTTTGTTTTTCTCATTCTCGATTCTGATCGTTATCGCTATCAATATAATCAGAGATATCTCTTCAGAGATCTTCAGCTCTGCGCAACGGGCCTACCTCCAACCACTGTCGTATTTTTGCCTGAAATTGAATTTGAAATCATTAGATTATGCTTATATGCTGTACAGAACTAGACAGAAAGCTGGGACAAATATGGGAAAATTATGACAAAATACCAAAACAAAAAAAAGGTCATCAAAGAATTATACTACAATATATAATATATGTAACTTTACATTTCTAGCTACTTTTCTAGCCATAAATTTAGCTTGCAAATAATTGAGATAAGCAGATTGAAGCTTGTAATTCATACTTGAACTTTGGCCTACAATCTTGAAGCGAACTGAGGCTGTCATTGTGTATTTTTAGAGTGCACTGTGCAAAGTCGGTGATTGTGAGTGTGTGTATGTGTGTGTGTGTGCGTGCTTTTGGGTGTGCTCCACCTACAAATCTTGCGTCTCGCTAGCCCCAGACAAAACTGACATCATGTTGGGTGACTCAGACCGCAGCGCGAGCGCCAAGCACAGACTGAACGTCAGCTTGAGCTCATATCAAGCTGATAATTCCAGCAACAACACACACACACACTCACGCACACACACACATCATTCAATTAGAGACGTCGCGTCAAGCGGATCTGGCATGAGCACGTAGTGTCAAAGTCAACAGGCGAAAGTCGACATCGAGTTAAAAATCGAAAAACAAGGAAAAACATAATCAGCAAAAAAAAAATGTAATAAAAAAAAAAACACAAGTAAAGTAAAGAAAAAATGCAACAGTCAAGCGTGACCGACAATGGGATACCCAGTGCTCATTATAGTAAAACCTCCCAGGCAGATATTTTATAAAATTACAAAAAAAAAAAATTGTTGAAATTTCATAGGGGGGACCCTTACAAAAATTTTCAAAGTACCGAAAATTTTCAAAAAGTCATTTTGCCATTTTTCAAATGTAGAATCACTCAGGTTATTAAAACATAAACAAAATGTCATTCCGCGTGAAAATCGTTTGATTTTTAAGAAAGTTACGATCGGTGTAAAATGAGGGTACCAGGCCTGTTTAAGATGTTACATGCCTAATTTTTTGACTATTTCGACATGATTTTTGGGCCAAAATTAAGTATTGTTTAAAATCGATTTTAACAATTGTTCAGTACTAATTTTGACCTCCGCAATCGATAAAAACTGAAAACTCGCGATATAAAATTTAAAAAAAAAAATGTTTTTTAAAAAATCATAGGGGGACCCTTACAAAAATTTTCAAAATATCGAAAAATTTCAAAATATCATTTTGCTAATTTTCAAATGTAGAATCACTCCGGTTCTTAAAACATAAACAAAATGTCATTCCGCGTGAAAATCGTTTGATTTTTAAGAAAGTTACGATCGGTGTAAAATGAGGGTACCAGGCCTGTTTAGGATGTTACATGTCTAATTTTTGACTATTTCGACATGATTTTTGGGCCAAAATTAAGTATTGTTTAAAATCGATTTAAACAATTGTTCAGTACTAATTTTGACCTCCGCAATGATTAAAACTGAAAACTCGCGACTTAAAATTAAAAAAAAATGTTTGTGAAAAAATCATAGGGGGACCCTTACAAAAATTTTCAAAATATTGAAAAATTTCAAAAGATCCATTATGATATTTTTAAATGTAGAATCAATCAGGCTATTAAAACATAAACAAAATGTCATTCCGCGTAAGAATCGTTAAGATTTTAAGAAAGTTATGATCGGTGTAAAATGAGGGTACCAGGCCTGTTTAGGATGTTACATGTCTAATTTTTTGACTATTTCGACATGATTTTTGGGCCAAAATTAAGTATTATTTTAAATCGATTTAAACAATTGTTCAGTACTAATTTTGACCTCCGCAATCGAATAAAATTGAAAACTAGCAATTTAAAATTTAAAAAAAAAATTGTTTGTGAAAAAATCATAGGGGGGATCCTTACAAAAATTTTCAAAATATCGAAAAATTTCAAAAGATCCATTATGCTATTTTTTAAATGTAGAATCAATCAGGCTATTTAAAACATAAACAAAATGTCATCCCGCGTGAAAATCGTTTGATTTTTAAGAAAGTTACGATCGGTGTAAAATGAGGGTACCAGGCCTGTTTAAGATGTTACATGTCTAATTTTTTGACTATTTCGACATGATTTTTGGGCCAAAATTAGGTATTGTTTAAAATCGATTTAAACAATTGGGTAGTACTAATTTTGACCTCCGCAATCGATTAAAATTGAAAACTCGCGATTTAAAATTTAAAAAAAAAATGATTTTTAAAAAATCATAGGGGGGACCCTTACAAAAATTTTCAAAATATCGAAAAATTTCAAAATATCATTTTGCTATTTTTTAAATGTAGAATCAATCAGGCTATTAAAACATAAAAAAAATGCCATTCCGCGTGAAAATCGTTTGATTTTTAAGAAAGTTATGATCGGTGTAAAATGAAGGTACCAGGCCTGTTTAGGATGTTACATGTTTAATTTTTTGACCATTTCGACATGATTTTTGGGCCAAAATTAAGTATTGTTTAAAATCGATTTAAACAATTGTTCAGTACTAATTTTGACCTCCGCAATCGATAAAAACTGAAAACTCGCAATTAAAAAAAAAATTTTGTTAAAAAATCATAGGGGGGACCCTTACAAAAATTTTCAAAATATCGAAAATATTCAAAATATCATTTTGCTATTTTTTAAATGTAGAATCAATCAGGCTTCTAAAAACATAAAAAAAATGCCATTCCGCGTGAAAATCGTTTGATTTTTAAGAAAGTTATGATCGATGTAAAATGAGGATACCAGGCCTGTTTAAGATGTTACATGTCTAATTTTTTGACTATTTCGACATGATTTTTGGGCCAAAATTAAGTATTGTTTAAAATCGATTTAAACAATTGTTCAGTACTAATTTTGACCTCCGCAATCGATTAAAATGGAAAACTCACGATTTAAAATTTAAAAAAAAAACATGTTTGTGAAAAAATCATAGGGGGGACCCTTAAAATTTTCAAAATACAAAAATTTTCCAAATATCGAAAATGCATTTCAAATAAACAACTCAGGTTGTTAAAACATAAAAAAAAATTTAATTTTAAATTCTAAAGTGCTGCATTTCGCGTGAAAATCGTTTGATTTTTTGACTATTTCGACGTGATTTTGCCAAAATTACGTTTTTTAAAATGATTTAAACATGTCTTTTCCCCCCCCCCCCCTAAAATAAAACCCCCTTTAAAAATTAAAAAATAATTTTTTTAAAAAAATCAAGGGGGACCCTTATAGCAGATTTCAAAAACGAAAACCAGGCTGCTAAAACATACAAAGTCATTCACGAACATTTTTACTGTAAACGTTGACAGACAGACGAACATGGGTCAATCCACTCCAGTGATCCTGAGCAAGAATATATATACTTTATATCCCCACGCCTCCTTATGCTTGTTACATACATTTGCACAAAGTAAGTATACCCTTTTTTGACCATTTACATGGGTATAAAAACACAAAAAAAAAACGTAAAATAATTTAAAGAAATCAAGCGAAACGAGACTGGGAGTACGAGAGAGAGGCAGAAAGAGAAAAGGGCAGAGAGACAGGGGAGGATTACACCAGCAGCTTGCAGCGATGGCATGTCAACAAGCTTCGCGGTTTTTTCTACTCACTCATCGGGCTTGGGATGATGCCGCACAATGTGAATAATGCGACCGGGCGGATATAAGGGCTGATGGAGTGTTAAAGCTATTGAGCTGTCCGTCGGGTGTGCACTGGTCGAACGAGCGGTGCCGCGCTCCTGCAAGAGACGGGAGGAGAGGATTAGTATTTAGAGGAGCAGTGCGAAGGTCACTACTACTACCCACCTCCTGATACTGATTAATATGCGTATCCTGACCGGACATGTTGACCACCGATGTGGGTTCGGGGCCGCAGCCACAACAGATGACCGAGCACGATATGGTCTTCCACTGAGAGGAAGAGAGAAAGATAAGTATGAAGTTAAACTATAACCCTGTTAACCCTACCTTGGGATCCACACTACGCTGTATGGCATTGATGAGATCGGCACGCAGTGCCTCCATTTGGTTGAGTCCAATGCGGGGCACCACATCCTTACCCAGCACAACGGAAGTGATGAATGATTTGGAGTATTCCACAGCTGGCATGCTCAACAATCCACCCGGTGGTGAGTAGCTAAAGCATTGCAATGTGGGATGCTCCGGTTTGAGTAATATGGCCAATATTGCCGCTGTTCCAGCGCCCAGAGAATGACCCACCAATACCAGATCAAAGGTATGCGTCATACGTTCCGCATTCCTTTGAAGCGCACGCTCAATGAGATTCTCCTGCTGCAGTTTATTCCGTATATATATCGCCGCCTGCACCATACCCTTGTGACCCAACCAATCATCTCGTGGCGGTTGCAGCGGCAACACTTCACCCTCAGCATTCAGATCCGTTAATATATCCTTCATGCTCAGCGTACCACGTATACTGATTACAATTTTCTTTTCCGTATAATCGACGGCCACAAAGAATGGTGTCTCACCCACATCCACATGATAGGTGGCATAAACGATATCAATGTCGCCCAATTGCAGTGTCTTCTTCAGCGCGGCATAATTGCAGTAGCAGCAATTGTCCTGTATTACCTGACCATCATCGCCGCTTCCAAAACAGCAGCCAAAGCATCTGAGAAAAAAGCGGGAAATCGCATGAGTTCTTCCTGAATATACGAAACTGTATAACTAGTAAGCTAAATGATCTATAAAGTTGCCTAGAGACGCTTGATTTCTTCAATAAAATATAGCCCTATATAGCTAAAGTGCTGAAGTACCGAGAAAATTTATCTTAAAGCTCTACAATTGCATATAATTACATATAGATTCTTATTAAAGCGATAATGGAAGAGGCTAATCATATAAAAAAATGTAATTAAAATAAAAAAAAAACCCTCAGGCAATTATCGCAATGGGATTCCATTGCGATTCAATATACTCACTTGAGCTCAGGCACCAGATGCCACACTTTGGTGCGATTAATGATAACGTACATGGGCCAACCGTAAGCGCCCTGCGCAAAATACATATAATGTATGACGGTCTGAAAGAAATCATAGTTTTTGGCATCGTTGAGTGCTAGGAACTGTGTGCGCTCCGTAATGGGTACACCGCTGAGGAACTCATAGGTGCCATTCTTTCGTTGCCGCACAATGGCTTCACGCTCCAGACGTTGGAATTTCCGTAACAACACCAGACCGGCAACAACATCCGATGGCACCACATCCAATTCACGAAAAAAGTCACTGAGCAGTCGAGCGATATCGGTGAAAGAGTTACGATTACGCTCCGATGAGCCCATGCAACAAAAGAGCAGGCGACAACGATGATCCCAACTATCCTGATAGGCACGCATCACCTTACTGCAAATTAGAGAAAACGAATAGATAAACAATATTAAAACCTAAATTCAGTAAGGATCTGTTAAAATTAAAAGTGTTTTATATAGAACTTATATCGTACTATTCCAACTACTCACCGTTGTCGCCAATTGCGATTCATACTATTGCTGCGCTTGTAGTTGAATCGCGATTCAGTCTCACGCATAGATCGCTGATATTTCTTCATTTTAACCCAGGAACGACCGGCCGCATCGAAGGTACACCAAATGGTAATCAGTGTGATGAACACCAGCGTCCAGTTGCATATGATAATGGCTATGTAGAACATAATTTAAATAAATAGTACATTTGTAATACACTTAGGTACAACTAGGTACACTCGGGAACATTACTGTAACAGATCTCTTTATGCTTATTTAACCTGGCGTGTTCCAATCGAAGGAATACAACCACAGCGTTAGCTCAGAGGTACCAATTGGGTTGCAAACTTGTCGGGTAATGTAATACCCTTTGGTAAAGGAGATCTTTTAAGCTTAAGCAACCACAGTCACCATGAAACTCCCACTTGGAGGGCAAGAGCGGGGCTTGGTACGGTTTAAACTTCAGACATATCATGATATTCTTGTCGGTGCTCATCCTATGGTACCGATTAGGGCTCGGTGGGCACCTCCTTTCGGCTCCGACAAGCCCGCATTTGGGGACACCAGGAAATGGTGTGACAGTTTCAGCCCGGGATTGGCAATACTTTTTGCCACATATCGCATACACAGTCTAGGGTACACTTAGGTACACCTGAGTACAAAATGAATACTTTAAACTTACCAATGAAGATCTTTTTTGCCTCATCGATGGGCGCCGCTGCGTAGTAATGCGACACCCAAATCGAGCCTAATACCAGCCATGATATATCAAATAATATCACCACTATAAGAGTAATTAAATAAATTAAAATATCTTATTTAGAGAAAATACCCATTACTTACAGCTCTTGAGATATATCCAAATATTGATCGATGTGCGCGCCTCGGAGTCCAAAATGCTGCCACGCATCGAGATCACACAAATGCCTATTTCTACACATATCGAAACTGTAAGCGATATTTTTATATAATAATATATATCTGCTTATGAAACTGCTCAATTGTTATTTGTACTTACAAAATAGTATTAACAAGTATCCTATTAGATGATAAAATAATAGTTTTATACTTAAAACGCTTGTATTGTACTCAAATAAAACTAACGAGACGGCGACAAGCACAAAACTGAAATGATATTTCAGTTAGAAAATATATACTATAAATTTCTTACAAAACTCATTATTGCTTACCATATAAAATGAAGGGCGAGTAGAAATGCGCCCGGCACGACCAGATCATCGGAGCCCACAGACCAGCGACGTCTGAAGACCACAAGTCCAGGCATCTGCAATGGAGGATCGACAATATACATTAAAAATCAGTTTAATTAATTCTAAAAGTGCGGTTAAACCTATTTAGATTAACTAAACTATGTAGTTTATAAAGATATTATAAGAAAATAATTACTAAATGATCTGTTAGGAGAACTTTAAGACTCTCAAGCTTGTATAAAATTATATATAGTTCCCTGTTTAAACTTGTTAAATTCACAATTCCTTTTGCTCTACTTCTGCACACATTCGCACATATAGTATGTATGTAAATCAGGCTTGTTTGTCGTGTCTGGGACCCCCCCTCCTTTTGCCTTCCCTTTCTCGGTTTCATCTAGTAGCAAGTGTCACTATTGCAGTGTTCATGTACTATGTACATATATATGGGGTATGTAGTACGACGATTTAGTCGTCACCTAAACCCAAAACTCAACCCTAACCTCAACCACACAGCCAAATGCGATGCGAGCCAAGCTGAGCGCGCTACTTGGACAGCTTAAGGTTGCAGCTGTCACTTGCAGTAGAAGCAACAGAAAGAGACGGAGATAGAGGGAGAGGGAGAGGGAGAAGGAGAGAAGGAGAGTGTGTGCAAAAAACAACTAAGTCGTTGCAAATGCAGTGATATTCGTATGTCTTATACCCTGTAAGTGTTGCATATACAAAATATTCTAAGCTATCTTTAATTCCTATTTAATGCGGAACAAGAATATATATATATATATAAATATATAACATCTATATATATATATATATATATATCATCATTACACATTGTGTACTCCCTACACTTTACGCATTTTCACACTATGTGTTTATAGGGTATCAAAATGCAAAATAAACTTGCAAACATAATCGCCCTGGGCTGCTTTGATAGAGACCCCCCTAAGGCAGGGATGGGGATTAGTTTACATATGCATATGGAGTTACTACTTGCACTGGCACAGTGTAATACAGTCTGACAATGTCTTTAAGGTCGATATCAAGCGCTGTTTAATCTACTTAAATGCGTTGCAAATTGAAAAACAAAGAAATTTAGAATGGAAAACTAAGAATGTACAACATAGAGTATATGTAAAGAACTCTACAAAAAAAAACGAATTAGTCAAGAAACTTCGATGAGATGAGTGTACTTACTATATGCAAATTAGTTTGAAATTACTGATTAATCATTCTGAGAATTCGTAATCAAAGTACGCATTAGCCATCATTACAATGTACAAATTAAATGATGGCATCTTATCGCCCCCCATACACCTTAATATAGCACAAATTATATATAGTTGTATATGTGGGTACGCATATTTATTGCCTGTCGTCAAGTTGACCAGCTTTAATTTCGTCATGCGTGATAAGTGTGTGTGTGTGTGTGTGTGTGTGTGTAGAGTGTATGACTAAAAAAAAAGACTGCAACTATATTAATAGATCAAGAAGCGGACCTTGAACGCGGATTTTTGTGTTTCTGTTTTTTTTTATTTTTTATTTGTTTCTTTGTGTGTAAACAATGTGAACCATGTGTGAAACAGACAAGAAAATAAACGGCAATACGTAATTGATTGCCAATAGATTAGGCATATTATGGCGGGGGGGTTACAGCTCAATTTTGCATATCGATACAACGACGATGACTTGATTGCCTATGA
Source organism: Zaprionus kolodkinae (assembly GCA_018901885.1). Lineage (NCBI taxonomy): Eukaryota > Metazoa > Arthropoda > Insecta > Diptera > Drosophilidae > Zaprionus > Zaprionus kolodkinae. Next base: position 586,855 of record JAEIFM010000028.1, on the reverse strand, counting down.
TTTTTCAGCGATTTTCCAAATGATTCTCAGAATTCTCTCAATAATTATCACTTCTACATATAAACATACATACACATATGTATTGCTTAGTTTGAAAAATATGTTGATAAATAGAGTATAGAGTGTTAGAAAAAGTACAGCAATTAAAGGCAAAGATGAGTTAGTTATTGTACAAGAATATATATGTTATAAGAGAGCCAATAAAATGTTTTTAAGCAGTAAATATAGATCTGAAAGATTGTTGAAGCAGAATGATTGGGATAAAGGGTTTAGTGTCAGAAAAGTAATAAAATTGTATGCAATTACGATTAAGTTATGGAACAAGAAAATATAGCTTACTTCTTCAACTTACTTCGCCACTCCCTAAACTACACTTTTAGCACCTATTAACTCCTATCAACCTTTGCCAACAGTCGCGTCTATTCGTATTAACAAAAGCAAAGCAACTAATACCGTAGCTGATGTTGTTCGGCAATAATAAAGAATGAATTTGCACCAAGTATAACCCCGTCGTAGACCGACAACGGGTGGCTAATGAGCCATATATAGAGACACACTGCTGTTCGCAGATCCGGCAAAGTTCAAAAGCAAGCGGGTATATATATATACTATATCTGTAATATCTGTAAATTACGCCTAGCTGGCAATGTTCATTATATATGTAAGTGTGTGTACATCTGGTATGCATATATACCATATATACATATATATATAGAGTAGTACTCGCAGTGGCTCACATGCTGAATTATGCAGATACGGTCGTAATGAATATTAATAACGCTTGTCATGGTTATTGGTAAAATAATTAAATGTGCACTCAACCGTCTGTTCAACTGTTTTTGACCTTGTTATAAATCGCACATGAAGTACAGATTATGACTTGTCGATTATAACGGCAATTGCAGTAGGCTGATTAGATATACTCGTAAATATCTGGGGAAAACTATTAACTACGCGCTGGGTACGCACAGATCAGAGATCTACGTTTCCCAGCATATTGTAATCGATCAAAATATGATTTATGCTCGTCAAGATAATGTATGACAAGGATTAAGTATACTATAAATAAATATACATTTTATTTAAAATATCGAAACCCTTTAACTGGCTCTCCATATTTCTTAGCCTTTTTTTCCGTCAAAACCGACGTATTGCGGTTAGCGTATTACTTTGAATGTGAATACTCTACGATCCATACAAAAAATATATATATAAATAAACCCCTGTCAAATGTCAACAAAAACAAAAGAAATTGTTTCCCAAAACACGCAAAACTTTCTCAATTTAAACAAATTTTTGTTTGTTTTTTATTTTTTTTTTCTTTCTTCCTTTTCTGGGCAAAATTGAGCAATGGTTAAGGTAACAGAGGAAATTTTCGGTATTGCCATAAATCCGTTCACGAAAAAGGCACAAGTTGTGCGTCGATATACGATAAAGAATTCAAATCATTTATCGGTATCGATAATACAATTGGGCGCAACCATACAGAGCATAAGTTGCCCGGATGCATATCATAATGTTGAGGATGTGGTATTGGGATTCAATGATATAGCCGGCTATGAAGCGAATCGAGATAAACAATTCGGTTGCGTACTGGGTCGTGTTGCGGATCGTGTTGCGAATAGTGAATTCCTAATGGATCGTCGTAAGGTGCAAGTCTCGAAGAATTTAAATAATAAACATCAGATCGATGGCGGTTTTATTGGGTTTAATCGTGTCATTTGGGATTTACATATGATACGACCCGATGGCATAACCCTTAGTCATGTCTCATCACATTTACACGAAGGTTATCCGGGTAAATTGACGGTACTCCTACATTATACGATAGACGATGATAGTCGTTTCTATATACGTATCGAGGCGAGAACAACCCATCAAACCGCTGTGAATATCACAAATCATTGTTTCTTTAATCTTGCCGGACAGAGATCCGGTCGTAATGGCATATTACAACATCGACTGATTATAGCCGCCGATAATACAATCGATACTAATGAAGAGATGATGCCTACAGGGCACTTTGCCGATGTACAAGATACGATCTATGATATGCGTGTACCGGCATTTATCGGTGATCGTTTACGACAATTTGAGAACAAAACCGAATCCGGTTTTGATGTATGCTATGCCATCGATAAGGATTTCGATGCGAATATTGTACATTTTGTGGGGAAATTTTTACATCCCGAGTCGGGACGTTTTATGGAGGTACACAGTAATCAACCGGGTATGCGTTTTACAACAGCAAATAATTTTCCCGATGATACCCGAGATGAGGATCCTATATTTGGTAAAGATTGTGCACGATATTATCAATATTCTGGATTTAGTGTACAACTGGAAAAGTTTCCCGATACCATGAATAATTTAGATTTTCCAACTGTTTTTATAATGCCCAGTGAACTGTACTTCCATGAAACCATCTACACATTTGGTGTACAAGAATCATGGAAATGTTGTGCTCTACCCGAAGAACTTGAGGGCCTCGATGAGGAAATTGTTAAATATACCTAGATCCTATGTTGATTTAATAATGATATTGCACGTGATTTTAGTTTGTAATTCCATAATAAAGTAATCTATTATATATAGTTAAGTTTTACTTGTTTCCTTCTCTCACTTTCTTAACCATAAATTTGGCTAAGTAAATATCTATAAATTTCACGCTATAACGCGACTTTATAAGCTTTAAAATATAGCTTAAACTCGAGAGCGGAAGAGGCATAATATAAGTTGAGCATAGTTTACTTTATGCTCAGTACATTAAAATATCTTCATCCCTGGTCTTTGGGTTAATTGCACTCCTCATACACACACACACACACTCTACACACATCTGCCCAGGCACGCACACACGCACAACCATTCTGGGGCAACTTGACGAGCGCCTGAACAATGTCTAATGTTTTTGGGGTCGCTCAACGACTCGCTGAGTGCTCTATGGGAGCTCTCACACGCACACGCACACACACACACACACACACACACACACAAGAGACATATGCTGTGTATGAATATATGTATATATATGCATATATATATGCTATATGGTATGCACATAATTCTCAGCATTTGCGTGACGTGCTCCAAACCAATTAAAAAACTTAAATGCTAGCGAAATGCCACAGCGTCGTTATCGCCATCCCTAGGTCCCCGTCCCCGTACCCCCCTCACCCACACACCCATCAAAAAACATGTGCCTGACTGAATGCATAAACTAGTAACGTAGTATGTGTACATATACATATATTTATCCTAGACGTAGTACCCGTGCTAATATGCCTGCAACGCCCCCGAGGAGCCTTAAAGTTAAACGATTTGATTTCATATCATATTCATAGTTACGATATTATATGGCCCCTTTGGGGCCACTTGCACTTTGACAGATGCGAACAGGTGTTGGTTAGGCTATATAGAGACAGACGTCTGGCATAGATTATTACATGCTTAACTTTATGATGGGTTTACTATTGCGATCCGATAATACTATCGTTCATATAACTAGTTTATCGTCTAGACTGGAACTCAGTCATGATGATCCAGAACTTTATAAATCTAAAATAATTTAAAAAAAAAACTCGTTAAACGTAATATTACTGATTTGGCTGGACAGTGGGCATGGTAGCGGAAATTTGAAATAAACTAGAGCTGCCTATGATTAATAAGAGCCTATATGCCAAATTTGATATCTTAAGCTACTGTAATACCAGAGATCTATGTGTTCATACAAACAGAAATTGCTCAATTGGCTGGTCTAGTGATTCTCGAGGCATTTAAACGGTCAAAGTATAATAACAATAAATAAATAAAAAAGAAAAAATAAACTTTTGTCTCTTAAAACTCTGATCAAGCATATATATGTGTGTATATATAATATATATATAAAAAAGGTATAAAAGCAAAAGAAGCTTTCAGAAATGTTTCGCACGAAATTAACTTGTTCTCTCTTTTGTTTTACCTTTGGCTCTTGCCTTGCTCCTCCTCCTCCTCCTCCCTCTCTCTCTCCCTCTCCTCCTCTCTTTTCTTTTGCGGGAGCATTACGGCAAGTGTCCTAGCATGATTGACAGCTGCGAAGGCTTCCACTACAGGGCTCATCACACACACAGACACATACACAGTTTTCTGTTGACTGTAACAACTCAAACAAAACGGACGTTGCAGATAAAGCTGAGCTTCATGTTTATTTGTGTGTGTGTGTGTGTGTGTGTGAGTGTATATGTGTCAGTTTGTGCGTGTGTGTGTGTCTGCTTGAAAGTGGCGTCATAAAAACAATGGCATCACCATCGCACAGCAGCGTGTCGAACGGAAACCAACTAAAAGGCCACACTGAAAAGGACAGGAGAGTAGTGCAAACACAGGAGGAGAGAGAGAGAGAGAGACAGATACGGAGACGAACTGAAAGCGTGCGAAACTGGGACAGAGCGAAAAAGTTGTGGTAGAAAACGCAGAAAATACAAAAAAAAAAGAACGTAAACGAAAAGAAAAGTTTTATGGCCATGCCATCCCATGGTGTGACAAGTCGATGTCGGTTTCTCTATGACGCCAATGATGAAGGCGATAATATTATGATATAAAACTATTGCATATGCCAAGGCTACTCTACACGCGACACCAGATGAAGAAGCAGCGCTTAAGCGCTACACTGCAAAAATTTTAAAATATTCAAATAAAAATTAATAATTTCCCGACATTTTTTTTCGTTAATTAAAATTAAATTATTATTGAGCATTTATTAGTTTTTTTTTTGTTTTAGCTTTTTTTAAATAATACTTTTTTTACTTTTTGGTCTTTTTTTGCTCTCAATGTGGGGCAACACTGTCCATAGTGATTGTTTATCGTATATCGATTGTGCAGTTTACAGTTTTATTTAAGTGTGACAAAAAAAAAACTGTAAAGTCAGCAAAATAAAAGTTGTGTTCTGTTATATATATAAAAGTATATATAGACAGCACACACACACACACACACACACACATACATACATAAAGTAAATTCCAAGTGAAATGCAAATCATGTTTGATGGAATATCTGAAATATTGCTATAACCGATAAGCCAGGATTAGCCTCGAATAACAATTCTGCTGTCGCTGGGGAGAAACCAATTTCGAAAGGAATTCGCTAAATACCAGCTGTCTGTCTGTCTGTCTCTCTCTCTCTCTCTCGCTTCCTCTCGAAAGCCTTTCACTTTCACTTTCTCGCTATTCGCTTTCATCCTGCGACTTGTTAGTTTTTTTTTTTTTTTTGGGTGCGATTTGATTTGTTTTTTGGGTCAACGACGGATGACATTTTTCACCAATTTCCAAGCAAGATGTACGACACTGTGTGTGTGTGTGTGTGTGTGTATGTTAGGAAGTGTGTGTGTGTGAGTGAGTGTGAATTTATCTAATGCCAGGGGCTATTTCTAGCCGCAGGCCTCGCATTAATTTGTATCTTTCGATGTCGTGGTGAGTTCGCCTCTCTCTCTCTCTCTGTGTGTGTGTGTGCTTGTGCGTGTGTGTAGCAGCTTTGACTAACATTTTTAATTTCTTAGCTGCTTTTATCGCATTTCGGTATTTGTTGTATTTAATGGAATGTGGCACAGGCAAAGGCAGGAGGAGAGTAAAGAGGAGCAAAACCAAACCAGGAATCATGCAAAGAATGTGACTCCCCTCGCTGTCGCTCCCATCCCCACCCCAACCCCCCTGCCCGCAGAAAGTGTGAATGTATATTTGAAATGAAATTCACACAAAGAAAACAAAACAGCAAAGAGAACAAGAAGAAGAAGAAGAAGTAAATGAGAAGGCGACACAGCGCTACGCTGCGTTGCGGCTGCTTCCGCATCCTTGAAGAATAAGTAAATGGCATAAGAAAAGCAGAGGAAGCGAAAGAGGAGGAGGAGGAGGAGCAGGAGGAGAAGTGAACTGAAAGTAGACAAGAACTAAGCCAAGCGTAACTGTGGCACGCAGCGAAACTTTTGATATGTCATATTACATTAAACTCACTCACAGATCCCCAGAGCGAGATTTCCTAACTCCCTACCTCCCGCCCTCCCTCTCTCCCTACTTCTTGTGGCTTACGCTAATCAGATTCTTCACGCCCAAAAAACAAACAAACGAGCGCGCGCGCGCGCGTATTGTGAAGAATTTCCATAATTAGAAGAGTTAAAACAGGAGTCGGAAAAAGGAATTCTATATGAGCATGCCATTAAACCGTATTGGGAATTTGGCAAAAACACAAAAAAGGAGGAGGAATAAATAATAAAATACGAGAGAAAAACAAAGCAAACTCTTAAAGCCCTCAAAGCCAAAGCTTAAGACTTTGCGCTGATACGAGGTTTCTCTCTACCCTGGCAAGGGTTAAACAAAAAGGGGTATACAATGGCAATATTTGTAAACATATATACATAAATATGTATGTATGCATCGCCGTAATTGGAAAGTTACGCGAAATTGAGTTAGGATCAGGTTTCCGAATTCGCAATAGGTATAAATCATTTCTTATGTATTTCTGGCGAGAGATGTGGCTTTTCGTTTGCTAATACCCTGTACAAAAAAGCAATACTGCACCCGAAAAATATATAATATTTTTACATATCATAATTCATTTAATTACAAAATCCCTTTTTTATTTATTTTTAATTTCATTTACAGTTACAGGGTATTATGCTAGTTCATAATACGACTCATTATTTTTTTGTTTTGCCATTGTTTTCTTTTGTTTTTGCCTTCGCCTGTGCGTGTGTGTGCGTAGATAGGTAGATTTGTTTGAAAGATATCAGCATACACAGACGCCAAGACAAGACAAGACGCGACGTGTTGAGTGTCGCAATGTCGCAAGCATACGCCATATACACACATACATGCACATGTATTGACTTCAGTGTATTGTGTAGGTGTAAGCTTGCACGCTCCACATTTTAAGTGTTGCAAAATATGCAATTGTTTGGCCAAACAATTTGCAAAATAAAACAAAAGCGATGCCGAGAAGAAACACACACACACATACTATGTGTAGTCTGAGTGCGGTAAGTGGTGAGTTAGAGAATGAGAGAGAGACTCTCCTTGTAAGCAGAGCGCGTAATGTGCGTTATGGCGGCGGAGAGCGGGCAACGGTGGAGCAGCGCATTTGGAGTGGACCACCGGCAATTGGTGGTGAGTTTTCAAAGTTTGTTGAGCACCATTGTCCGCACGTTCGCCTTCTCGCTCCCATCTCTCAGTCTGTCTCTGGCTTCTTCGTAAGTAAAACGCACCTTTTTGTACTGAACGCATCCCCCACTCGCCACTCGCCACTCGCCGCCTTGTTGCTCTACAAATGCCAGACCCAAAAATGAAATAACAACAACAACAACAACAACAGTGGCGGCAAGAGCAATTCCTGCACAAACAAAATCCGCTACACTCGCCGCATATTCGCCGCAGGGGCTGATGGCTATAGAGAGTGAGAGAGAGTGTGAGACTGAGAGCGCGGCTGTGGGGCTGGGGGAAGGTGGAAGAGAGCAATGTGACGATGTTGTCGACGCTTTGACATTTGCATGGAAATATGTACATATAAATGTACACATGTATGCGTACCTCTGTACATGTGTACGTGTGTACGCGTGTACTATGCGTGACAGTATGGCAGAGAGAGAGAGAGAGAGAGAGAGAGTGAGTTTGCCAATATAAATGCAAAGCAAGGCGGCACAAGGATAAGCAGAGGGAAGGAAACACGGCAAGTGAGTGAGTGTGGCGGCATCGGTGGCGGCAAAAGAGGATAGAAAAAAATAAACAACAACAACAACAAAAAAGGAAGACGAGCATCAGTTTAGCATCCCCGCCGGTAAAAAATTCTTTCGAAGTTTTAGCAAAAGCATCGTCAATGCCGCCGCCATTGCCGTTGGGGTTGTGTCGCTTGTCAGACTGTCGTTCTCGCTTTCAGCCTCTGTCTGTGTGTGTGTGTGTGTGTGATTGTGTGTGCGTTTGTATAGAAACATCGTCGTCATTGTCGTCCCCAAAAATAACTAACCCCCAAAAAGCGCCTGGACACACACAAACACACACACACACACACACACGCCGAAACAGAGAGATAAAAACATGCTGAAAATACTCGTGTACTCGCACTCCTGTTCCGCATACGTCTAAAGCGACCCTCGGCGCTAACACTAAAAGCTCGCAGAGCATTCGAAGAAGAAGAAGAAGCTGAAGCAGCAGCAGCGGCAGAGGCAGCAGGCGCCTCCTAGTCAATTGGGGCAGCTGCTGCGATATCTATTTTGTCTATTTTTAGCACTTTTTGGCATACACTTTGGCTGTTTGTTGTGCCCCTTGCCTCTCCCTCTCTATCGCACCGTGCATCTTACACTCATTCTCTGCTCATGCTTCTTCATTTTAATTACCATCTCTCTATTCTCGTTAATTTCTATGTCGCCCTGCCCTATCGATCAACGTTAATTTTTCGCTACAAATTTGCACAATCTGTAATAGTTTACGCTTTTCTGGGACAAGCTATATATACCATATATATTGATATATCTATACAAACGATGTGTATTTATAGAGCTGACAGAAAGGATTTATGCTTAAAATTTATTTTCAAATTATTCAAAACATTTTAAATGTGCGACTATATACACACCTGTTCGTATATTATAGGATTTTAACTTGAAACAAGTAAGAAAGGCTCTATAAATTGCTAAATTATTTGTATAACCTCAAAAAACGGATAATGTTACTTAATTGTACATATTAAAAATAAAATGTTTTTTATTAATATACATAGACGTGGGCAATTTTTAAAATATAATTTCAGTTTCTGCCATATATACGAGTGTTGTTACAAAATTTAATAGCTCTAGCTCTGATAGACTTTGAGATCTATATAGATAAATAAAATAAATAAAGAATAGATGCATTTTTGTTTGTAAATTCATACCACACTTTTTTTTCCATATTTCTTCAAAATTTCATTTTAGATTTAATCTCCCAATACTAAGCTCAGTTGGTATAACAGTATTTAAATTCTATGTATATTTAAATACTGCACATTTACAAATTCAAAAAAGGATGACCCAAAAAAAAAAAATAGAAGAGAAAAGAATAAAAAAAGAATCCTGCAAATTGAATGCATGATGAATTATGCATTTCTTTTCTCGTTTTTTTGGGTTATATGAAAATGATTTGCGGTGCATGTGGCTGGCCCAGCTTCCCCTTATTGTTGTCGTGTTGTTGTTGTTGTAAATACCGTTTCGCTTTGTAGTACATTTACATTTTCTCATCTCATGTTTATTTTCTTTGCATTTTTGGCAAGCTTACAAGCAGTAAAAATTTCCAGACTGTGTCCATAAGAAAAGCAACAACAACAATAATAACAAAAAAGTATTTATTTATTTACTATACATATGCACAAAGTTAGATAAGCGCTCGAGCGATCGACTGCGGGCGGGAAGGGGGATTGATGTTCATTATAGCTAGAGTTCACTGTGATGGGGGAATATCGAAAAGAATTATTGACATACCGCTATTTGTTGTTGCCAGCGCCCGGCTGGCTGCTGCCGCTACCGCAACAAAGCAGCAGCGTGTCGTTGTTGTGGTTCTTCTTCTTCCTCTATTTCTTTCTCTGTTTCTCACGCGCTCTCCTCTCTGCTCTCCCTTTTTTCAATTGAAGAACGTGATTGACAAACTTTGACGTTGACGTTGAGTTAGCTAAAATTTTTCTTCTCTCTTTGTTTTCACTTAATATGTTTCATTCTTCTCTGCGGTTTTGTCTTTTACTCTTCTTAACTGTAAGTTACGTGAGAATTTAATAGTTTTCTTTGTTGTTGTTGTTGTTGCTGTTACGCTTCTGTTTATTGTTAATTACTATGCTCTGTTACAGTTTTACTCGCACTCTCTCACACACACACACTCTCACATACTCACATACGTACGCACGAAAACGAACGCAAGCACAGACAAGCACACACACGCACACAACCACATGCACACAAAACGAAAGAGCGAGTGAAGCGAAGAAGCTAATGAGATTTCACTTTTGCGCCGCCGCTGCCACTGCCGCTGCTGCTGCTGCTGCTGCTGCTGCTACCGTTGCCATGGCCGTTGCGGTTGCGGCTGCTGCACCTGCACACACACGCACACACACACACGCATGAAATGAACTTTCACGCCGACCGCAATGCTGCTGGCAGCAAATCCGACGTCGCGTCGGCCTTGTACCGCTATTTGCCGGTGCTGCTGGCATCGGCTGTGACAGCGTCAACGTTGGCGTTGGCGTCGCGTCGCATCGTTGACCGGTAGCGCAGCCTCGGTTCAGTTCTAGTTGCAACGGTAAAACTTACGCTGCTGCGGTTTTGTTGTTGTTGTTGTTGCTGCTGCTGCTGCTTTTTTGGACGATCGATAAAATTTCAATCGCGCTCTACTAACATTTAAATGACAACAACAACAACAACTCGTGCACTTGCACTTTTAGTTTTTGCAGCTTCTACTACGTTTCTCTTGCACACCGCATCATACACTTTCTCTCCCTCTCTCTCTCTCTCTCGGTCTGTCTCTCGCTCTGTGCTCGATGCATTAATTACCATTCATTTTGCTTTATCTGCATTTTTGAAGCAACAACACGCAGTGGGAACGAAAGATAGAGAGGGAGAGAGAGGCGGGGGCAGCGGGGGTGTCAGTTCTGCACTGGCAATATTTGAATATCCATTATTTTATTGTTATACTAGACACTTTTAGTTTAATTTGATTGCTTTCGTATCTACACACACACACACACACACATACATATAAAAGAAGCACAGTGGAGAGAGCGAGAGGGTATGTAGCAGCAGGCAGATGCCGCCACTAGCTAAAGTCGCCGCCACCACCACCCACCACAGTTAGCAACAACAACAACAACAACAATACATCGTTAGTCCATCAGCAGCATCGGCATCGCCATCAAAAGGTCCAAAGGCATCAACAAAATTTAATTGGCCGCCGCCGCCGTTGTTGTTGTTGTTGCCGTTTTTCTTCTGTTATTTCACTTTGCCGCTGCGTTCTTGTTGTTATTGTTCTTGTTCCTGACGCTTCTTATGGATTTGCAAACGTTTGTTTATACACACAGTTGTTGTTGTGTTTTGTTATTATTACTGCTGCTGCTGGTGAAGTTTTTGCGCGTCGTAACTCCAGTTAAATTGTAATTTTATGCTTAAAACTGTAAAAACAAATAATTGCCTGCTTGCCAATATTTTACCGAGATATTTTCACTGTTTGTTAACTATGCATTTTTTAGAGAACTTTAAAAAAAAAGCATTTAAAACGCGCACGCAGCGTCATTGTCGGGATGGTAAAAAAAAAAACAATAACTGTAAATGCGAATGTCGCTGCACAACAGCGTCCGCGCGCGACGCCAGCTTTTTGCAACTGAAACTTATTTCGAATTGCCGAATACGCGATTTCCAATTAGATACAGTTTAAAAGCGAAAAATGCGAAAGCTCTGCTCTGTCTGCAATGGCAAAGCTTTTGCTGAGAAGAGCGAGCGAACTTTCGAACGGGTTGCCACATCGCTGAACATTTGAAATGTTAAGCGCTTAGTGTGGCAAATAAACACTTAAAAATAATAACATAAAATATAAAATAATTGTAGATATTTTTGACATCACGCAATGGTATGCAATAACATACCTATGGCAGTCGATAAACTCTGCCTGTATATCGAACGAAACTGCCATGCCCGATAGCTTAAATATCGATTTATAACTGCAATCAACCTTAAATCAAACCGGCACGATAGGTTTCTCCTGGCAACACTAAAGAAAAGTACACCGTGAATCGCCCAAGAAATTTCTCAATATGTGGAAAATATTATTAATTGCTATTTTAGCAATAAACAATTGCAATGCTGTGCTGGAAGCTGATGCCAATACGCTTGTATTGTTAGATAATTTGGCTATAAGGGAAACACATTCGATTTTCTTTAAATCATTGCAAGGTAACCGGCAGAACACAGTATTCTGTCTCTCTCTCACACACACACACATGCATAACGTCTGACGTGTACGATTTTCCATCCAACAGATCGTGGATTCAAACTAACGTACAAGCTAGCAGATGACTCTGGTCTATTGCTATCCCGTTATGGCGAGTATTTGTACAAGAACGTGATCATTTTTGCACCCAGCGTTGAGGAATTCGGCGGCGACATAAGCGTGGAGCGTCTGGCACAATTTGTCGATGACGGTGGTAACATTCTGGTGGCTGGCAGCGAGAAATCTGGCGATGCTTTGCGTGAATTTGCCTCAGAGTGTGGCTTTGAGCTGGACGAGGAGAATGCTGCTGTCATTGATCATTTGCATTACGATGTTAGTGATGCTGGTGATCATACAACCATCCTCACATCGGCCCAGAATCTGATTGATGCCGTCAGCGTTGTGGGCAAGGATAATCGCAAGAAGGATGCGGCTCCATTGCTGTACCACGGCACGGGTTTGATTGCCGACAAGGAGAATCCTCTGGTACTCCAGCTGCTGACCGCCGAGAGCAGTGCCTACAGCTATAACCCAGAGTCGAGCATTTCGGATTATCCACATGCTGTGGGTCGCGGCACTTTGCTGATTGCCGCTCTGCAGGCACGCAACAATGCACGCGTCGTATTCTCCGGTTCGTTGCAATTCTTCTCCGACGAGTCTTTCACCACGGCCGTACAGTATGCCCAGAGCGGTGTCTTCCACAAGCAGGCCGGCAATCGGGCTGTTGCCGATGCCATTAGCCAGTGGGTGTTCGGTGAGAGTGGCCGCCTGCGCGTGGCATCGGTGCACCACAACAAGGAGGGTGAATTAAATCCACCCGAGCAGGCATACACCATCACCGATCCCGTTGTCTACACCATTGCCATTGAGGAACTGGTCCAGGGCAAATGGCAACCGTTCAAGGCCAACGATATCCAGTTGGAGTTCGTGCGCATCGATCCGTTTGTACGCACATTCCTCAAGCAGACCAAGGGCGGCAGCTACGAGGCCAAGTTCAAGATACCTGATGTCTATGGTGTCTATCAGTTCAAGGTTGACTACAATCGGGTCGGCTTCACGCATCTCTATGACACCACACAGGTCTCGGTGCGTCCGCTGGAGCATACGCAATACGAACGTTTCATTCCCAGCGCATTCCCCTACTACACCAGCGCCTTCTCCATGATGATCGGCCTGTTTGTCTTCTCATTTGTGTTCCTGCACTTTAAGGACGATGTTAGCGGCAAGTCTGGCAAGGATGAGAAGAAGAATCAGTAGAGTGCCGAAAAGGCACAGTAGAACAAATTGAGAACTGAGTGAAAATCTACTCTGCACACCTACGTTTTATTATGTTTTGTAAACACACAAATTGCAATAAAACAAATTAATTATACAACATTTCTACTACTTGAATGCGATAATATTTAAATGAGCTAAAGTACTTAAAGATAAACCGCTAAAAATAGCTAGGGGCGGCAACACTGAAAACTCCATTAGTCTGGCAGCCTTATTCTGTAAAAAATTGCTAATATTCTATTGCGATATATAGTCAGAGAAAAACCGCTAAAAATGGCAAACGATGGCTAGGGGCGGCAACACTGAAAACTCCAGTAGTCTGGCAGCCTTATTGCCAGCTGTTTGTGGCGATAAATGCGATATATGCGCAATTTCGATAAAAAAAAAAACAATCAATTCGATTACGTTATTTGCTTGCTAATATGAGCAACGCCAAAACATTAGTATAGAAAGAAGTGTATGATCGCAATGCAAACACACATATTCACATACAATGAGTGGCAAAAGCCAAAGCCAAAATCAACAGCATAACCATAACCGCAGCAGCATTAGTAACGGAAATGTCCACTGCAAAGCTACAAAGTGGGCAAACAAAAGCAGACGAAACAACAGCAGCGACAACAACAACGACGCCAGTGACACCATCAACAATAACAACAACAACAACGAGCTACACTGCGCCTCCCATTTGGAGCTGCGACACGCACAAGCGATCGCATTATCAACAACGCGAACTGAAGCAACAACAACTGTTGCTATCAACATTGTTGGGTGAACTGCGACGCGCAACACATCATTGGTTTCAGGCCAAGAGCGGAGATGATGATGATGATGTTGGTGATGATGATGATGCCAGCAGTAGCTTCCATTTATTGGTGCAGACATGCGTGCAAATCCTGCTGCATGGACTCCTAGTGTCGCCCACAAGTGATGCAACACAAGTAAGTCCCCACCCAGCGCACAGTATCAGTATCAATATATATATACATATATGTGTGTAATCGAGATATTACTATGTGCGGATGTATGTATATAGTATAATATAATTCCCTGTTTTCCAGCGTAATCGCAAATTTTGTTTGTTTATATTCATAATATACATACAACAAGCGTCTTTATCGCATGGGTTGATGGGAGAAAGCCAGTTAGCGAAGCAGATCCTAATACAATAAAACGATTAATGGAGATTTTGCTTCTTTTTTTTTGAACAGCGCCTAATTGAAGACTTTGAGTTTCTGCGCCTTACTGACCAGCAGCAGCATCAACAGCAGCAGCAGCAGCAGCAGCGGGAGCAGCAGCAGCTGGAGCAACCGGAGCAGCAGCAGCCTGGCACCTCGAGCGGCAGCAGGTACGACCAGGCTACAGTTGGAGAGTTTCTACACAAGTGGGTGGCGAATTGTTTGCGCTCTCGCTGCCTGTCACGGTGCATACAATCCCTGGTGGCCGATAAGGAGCTGCTGGATTGTTATTATCATCAACACAGTTGGCCCTATTTACGCCAGCCCAGCTATACGACGGCATTTGTTGTTTGCCTAACTGCAATACAATTGGATCAGAGCAATTTGCTCAGCCAACTGGAACCAATGCAGCCGGGTAGACGTCGTCATCGACGCACCTGTTCGCAACCAAATTTCAGTATACCACAACGTTTGCATGTCGTCAAGGAGGAGGAGCAACAGTTGCCACAACAGTTGTTGCAGCTGCAGCAGCACCAGCAGCAGCTGCTGCAGCGGAATCGTTGGCATCCAGCGCAGCAACGTAATCTGCTGCGACGCATCAAGAGTTTACCCAGTCTGCCCAGTCAGTGTGGCACGGAGAGCATGGATAATCTGCAACAGTTGTTGGCGTGCAGCGGATCAACAACTCAGCGACCCCGCTGTCAGACTCTCAATAGTCCACGGGCACGTTGGACAGCAGCGGTTCGTATGCGTGACGAGCTACTGCCGCCGCTGAGTGGCTCCAGCATAAGCACCACCAGCAGTTGCAGCCACATGGCTGCATCGCCTGCAACGCGTCGCCGCATACAGTTGATCAATTGTGACAATATTAAAATCTGGACAGATCAAAGCGGCGTCAGTGGGACAGCAGCAGCAACAACATCACCACCAGCTGCGATTCCACCAAAGCCAGCGGCAATCCTTGCAAAACGTACTAGTCCCCTGAATAGCTTTCTGAACAATTTATTTGGTTCGCCGCCCGTTTATACCAGTTGGTATAGCAAGAGTCGTGGCCAGGATGATGAGGAGGCCATCGGTATGCTAGATAGTTTTCTACCCTTCAATGGGCGCAAACTGGACAAACGACATCGTCCATCGCTCTTCGAGGGTGTCAGCATGCTGGACTATAATAATTGTCAGCGAGATAGCGAGACAATGGCAACGGCACCGTTGGATATACTTGTTGGACCCAGCACCAGCTCGGGCCAGAGTAGCCGTGGTAATAGCACAAGCTGCAGTACAACCTCATGCAGCCACAGCAGCGATAGTGTTGGAGCTGGTGCGGCTGCAGCTGGCGGTGGCAACAAGATCGATGATCAAAGCTTGGCGAAATTTTTACAAATGTCACGCTACACGCACAACAATACCGAACTGGAGAAGGAGAATGCACATTTTCGCATCTCGGAGGCATGTATTGCGGCCATTGAGCATGTGAAATGGAGTCGTCGTGGTAGTCCAGTGATGAGGCCCAAAACAGCCGTAGTAGCAGCTGATGCAGCTGAAGCAATTTCATTAACCGATGGCGAAGCAGAAGCAGAGGCATTACTCATGCCATACGTGGAGCAGCACAATGGAGGCGTCGAGGGAGGCAGTAGCCACAACAACAACAGCTGCAACAGCAGCAGCAACAACAACAACAATAATAGTGCCGAAGCAGTGGGATTACAATTGATATCACGATTCAATGATCAACAATTACCCAAATTGGGTGACTTGAAATGGCTTGTCTCAGAGCATGATACACCGCAGCAGCTGCTGCCAATGCCCAAGCCACCAAGCCAACAGCATCAGCAGAATACATCACTGCTGCAGGGCGAGGATGGCGGCGGTGCTGGTGGTGCTGGTGGTGGCGATCAGTTGTCTGGCAGTTTAACACGCGGCACTCAGAGCTGGGCACCGCCTCGCCAACAGATCATCTTCACCGAACATCCAGCCTCGAATCGCACCCAATTGCTGACGCGTCAGCATTATCGCTGTGCCGGCTGTGGGATGCATGTGACGCGACAATATCAGCAGCATTTTCGCTACTGCAATTATTTGGGTAAATTTTTCTGCACCGGCTGCCATCGCAATCAATTGTCAGCGATTCCGGCCAAAATATTACAGAGCTGGGACTTTCGCTGCTATGGGGTTAGCTCGTTTGCCTATCGCCTCATCGAACAGATGTACACGTTTCCGCTGTTCCATGTGCCCGATTTGAATCCACAGCTCTATGGCAGGCAGAAGCTCTTGGCCCGGGCACGACGTCGCCGCCAGCAGCTGAAGTTTGTGCGCGACTTCATTGCCACCTGTCGATTTGCTGTGAAGTAAGTGGTGATCTCTGGGATCGAAATCGGATCCAATATTAATTCCTTTTTTTTCCAATTCACAGGGAGCAGGAGCTGTTCAATGCGGTGCCGGAACACATTACCAGCGATCTGGATATTTGGTCCATGTGTGATTTTGTCGATGTGCAAAATAGCAGCATGTGCCGTTCCATAGAGGAATTGGTGGAGATTGGCGAGCAGCATGTCTACAAGTGTGTGGTAAGTAGCCATCGGTTCAAGTGGAAGGATCTAAGAAACTTATGCATGCCTACCTTCATTTTAGCTATGCACGGGTCGCGCTTTTGTCTGTGAATACTGTCAGCCCAAGTGCCCGCAACTAATCTATCCATGGCAGCGAAAGGTGCTGCGTTGTGGCCAGTGTGGTGCATGCTCTCATTCAAATTGCTGGAAGAGCTTGGCCAGTGGCAGGTGCCAGCGTTGTGAACGGATACAGGGACGGACATAAAAAAAAAAAAAACGGGTGCCTTCGGTGCAGCAGCTAGCAAAACGAAGAATTTATTATTATTCTCTATAATGTGTATATTGTATATATAATCCTGTAAATTTACCAAAATTATTAGGAAAAATTTACCTCAAGCGGGAAAGACGTTAGAAGTCATGTTGATTTTACATACCAATTAAACAAAATATTTATTTAATTAGATAAAATTATGTTATTTTGCGTTTAATTTACGATGAGGAGGGAAATTCAAAAAATAAAAGCTAAAGCATCGAAAACAACTATCGGCCATCAAATATCGATTGTGGTGCCAAAAATGCTTTTGAACAATCGATAGCAACACAATTATCGACATCGAAAGCCATTCTGATTATTGCAATAACAGTTCTCATTTGGCATTACAGCAGCGACCAAAACTGTTCCTTTTTGAGTCGGCAGTGCCATTTCGAGTAAACCATTAACATTTGCTTGCTAGATTAAAGTTAAATTTGTGCACCTTTCCTTTAATGAATCGGAAACGCAAATGCAGTGCCGAGTAAAAAACGTCACAAGTGTTGTATAAATTAAACAGTTTTGACAAAATTTATCATTTCGACTTTTCTTGCTATATCAAAAATATATAAAAAAAAAAAAAACGCGCAGTGCAACAAACACACCGCCGATGAGGGAGAACACCATAAATTAACGTGTAGGTTGGAAAGAAAAATAAGACGAAAATTTGCAAGTTTTTTTCTTGTTTGTTGGCGCTTGTGTTCGAGTTTGAGCTTACAGCTGCTTGTCATCAACCAGCTTGCAGACGAAGCATAAATATAATTATTAAAAACCATAAAGGTAAGCTTATTGCAAAAAAAATCAAGAGAAAATATATAGAAAATATGATTGCATTTGTGTGTGGAACCGAGAGGAGTTCAGTTTGTGATGCCTGCCTGGCCCGCCTGCCTGCCTCTGCCTGCCTGTGCCCGCCCGATGACAACCGATGGGCATAATGCTAATGCGTGCGTGCGTGCGAATGTGTTTATATGTACATACATATGTACGTATATGTGTATATATGTATATGTATGCAAATGTGTGTGCTTGGGACAAAGCGATGCGGCGCACTTGGTTTTAACGTGTGCAAAATCAGCATAGAAATTATTAGTGTGTTTCAGTTGCATAAAGCCAACATAAAGTACAATACAGTGAGAAAACATTTAGCATACGCATGTGTGTATGCATAGTAATGCGTGGACAATACGAATTTTGCAAGCTTGTGACCAACACACACACACATGCACATCTATACACATATGCACAAATGCATGTGTATGCATCATACACATATGTTTGCAATTGATTGCGCGAGTGTGTATGTTTATTTATCGATGTTTCTCCTTCTCCTGTTACCCATTTTCTTTCCGTTGAATTTTCAGACAACTTAAAGAGGCAGGCTGCTGCAACATTAGGCGCAGGGCAACGATTCGCAAGGCAACATAATCGAAATCGAAATCGAATGTCATCACGATAACAGAGAGAAAAAAAAAAAAAATAGAGTGAGAGAAAAACACAAACAAATTCTAAACTTAATAATCGATAACGCTCTCGACAAAAAGGAAAAAAAAAAGAAAAATAATAAATCATCATCATAACAACAAAACATCTTCTTTAGCCAAAGCAGCGTCCATAAATAATAAGAACAATAAGAACGGCGAAGTAAGTAGTGAAAGTAGTGGAGCAGCGGCGGCGTTTGCACTAGCCGATTGAAATAGCCCAACATTCAAGTGCCGAATAAGATGGACATTGAAACAGATCAGTCTATCGAAGCAATGGACACCCAGGACACTCAAGAGGTCGAAATAATCACAAGCGACCTTCAGCAACAGCAACAGCAAACAGATTCGCCCCCACAATTGCCCAAGTTTAAGAATTTAATACATCCACAGCTGCAGCAGCAACAACAACAGCAGCAGCAGCAGCAACAGCAACAGCAGCAACAACAACAACCACAAGTACCCAGTGAGAACGGTAACGTGCCGCCACAGCAACTGCTGGCGGAAAGTAGCTCAACTTCATTTGGCCAAGAACAAGAAATGCCCATGGATGATGCAACAAAGGAGGATCAGTTTCGTTCAGAAACTGTATTCTCCTATACGGTTGAGAATGTTGGACAGATCAAACAACAACATCTATCACCGCCGGTCTATGTACGTATGTTACCATGGAAAATAATGGTCATACCAAATGATCGTGCATTGGGATTCTTTCTACAATGTAATGGTGAAAATGATTCACCCACCTGGTCGTGTAATGCAATTGCTGAACTGCGTCTTAAATGTCACAAGCCAGATGCGCCACCATTTACGCGGGCACGAATCAAGCATTTATTCTATTCGAAAGAGAATGATTATGGCTATTCGAATTTCATAACATGGCAAGAGCTACAGGATCCAGATAAATGCTATGTACACAACGGTAGCATTACACTTGAGGTACATGTTATTGCCGATGCACCGCACGGTGTACTCTGGGACTCGAAGAAGCATACAGGTTATGTTGGTCTCAAGAACCAGGGTGCCACATGCTATATGAATTCGCTATTGCAAACATTATATTTTACAAATTCGCTACGTTTGGCAGTTTATCGTATACCAACTGAGGCAGATGATAGTACCAAATCGGTGGGATTATCGCTGCAGCGTGTCTTTCATGAGCTGCAATTCGGCGATCGTCCAGTGGGCACCAAGAAGCTAACCAAATCATTTGGATGGGAGACACTCGATTCGTTTATGCAGCACGATGTGCAGGAGTTCCTACGCGTTCTACTCGATAAACTGGAATCGAAAATGAAGGGCACCTGCCTGGAGGGCACCATTCCGGGACTGTTTGAGGGCAAAATGTCGTCGTACATTAAATGCAAGAATGTCGACTATAATAGCACACGCTACGAGACCTTCTACGATATTCAGCTAAATATCAAAGACAAGAAGAACATTTATGAATCGTTTCAGGATTATGTTGCCTCCGAGACACTCGAGGGTGATAACAAATACGATGCCGGTGTCCATGGTTTGCAGGTGAGATTGTTGTGGATACACAAATTTTGGAGATTTCTTAAATATGTGCTAAATACCATTAATACTCTCGTATCTATATTTTTCTAGGAGGCTAGCAAGGGCGTCATATTCACATCATTCCCGCCGGTGCTGCATTTGCATTTGATGCGTTTCCAATACGATCCTATCACAGATAGCTCAATCAAGTATAACGATCGCTTTGAGTTCTACGAACAAATCAATTTGGATCAATATCTGGCTGAGCGTGAGAAGACAAAAGCCGATTATGTGCTACACGCTGTACTCGTCCATTCCGGGGACAATCATGGTGGTCATTATGTGGTCTTCATTAATCCAAAGGCCGATGGTCGCTGGTTTAAGTTCGATGACGACGTGGTCTCCAGTTGCCGCAAGCAGGAGGCCATCGAACAGAATTATGGTGGCATGGATGATGAGATCTCATTTCATGCTAAATGCAGCAATGCCTATATGTTGGTGTATATACGTCAATCGGAATTGGATCGTGTATTGGGCGATATACCAGAGAATGAGATATCTAGTGATCTGGTTGAACGTCTCGATTTAGAGAAACGCATCGAAATGGCACGCCGCAAGGAACGCAGTGAGGCCAATCTCTATGTACCCATACATGTTATACTTGAAGAGTATTTTGAATCGCAACAGAAGCGACGACTCTTTGATTTGGAAAAGACACACCAGCGTCCATTTAAACTAAAGCAAAACCAAACTGTTAACGAAATGGTTGAGATGCTAGTGAAGGCATTCGGTGTGCCACGCGATCGAATGCGCATGTGGAACATGTGCACGGCCCAAACTCAAAAGTTCCTGTACTTTGATTTCGAGGCGGAAGCGACACGCACCATCGAACAGATACCCACATCACAGAAGCCATGGGTGATTTTCTTGGAGCTGGCACCGCCCGACAGCGATATGCCATTGCTGCCGTTCAATCCCAAAACCGATGTGCTGCTCTTCCTCAAGTATTACGATGCACGCAACAAGCGTCTCAATTATATTGGCTGCACACAACAGCCGCTCAGTCGTCGACTCTCCGAACTGGTGCCGGAGATTAATCGTAAGCTTGGCTTCGATTTGGACACTGAACTGACGGTGTTTGATGAATATGCTGATAAGAAAATACCCAATATTAATGAGCCAATCGAGAGTATTCTATATATTACGCAGGATCATCTACAGGGTCCGATATTGATATTTGAGCGTGAGAATGTTGATGCCAAATTGGATTTGCCCACCGTTGAGGATTATTTCTTGGATCTGGTCTATCGCATTGAGATCATATTCAGTGACAAATGCAATTCCAATGAGCCAGACTTTACGCTCGAGCTATCGAATCGTTATAATTATGATCAACTAACAAATGCAGTTGCCGAACGACTTAATACAGATCCACAGAAGCTGCAGTTCTTCATGTGCATTAGTAACTACAAGGAGACCGCAGGCAATGCTGTGCCCTACACATATAAGGTAAGTGGAATCACATATATTATAAGTTCTGAAAATACAATACAAATTATATTTTTCCATCTGCCTGCAGGGTACCATCAAGGATCTGCTGTCGTATACGAAACAGAGCACGCCGAAGCGTATCTACTATCAGAGATTGTCGCTGAGCATACATGAGTTGGATAACAAGAAGCTTTTCAAATGCATTTGGGTCTCGAATGATCTGAAGGAGGAGAAAGAATTGGTGCTGTATCCCAATAAGAATGATACCGTTAAGGGTTTGCTCGATGAGGCAGCAAAGACGATAACATTTGCCGAGAATAGCCGCAAGAAGCTGCGCCTCATGAAAGTGGGCAATTATAAGATAGCGGCCATATGCAAAGATGATATACTGCTGGAGACATTGATTAAGACAAACGAATCGATAACAAGCACACAGGGCACACAGAAAATCTATCGCATCGAGGAGGTACCCGCCGAAGAGACCCAACTGGCCGAGAATGAGCTACTGATACCCGTTGCGCATTACACCAAAGAGACATATAATTCATTTGGTGTACCGTTCCTAACAAAGGCGCGACATGGTGAACCATATGGTGCGCTGAAGCAGCGCATACAGAAGCGTCTCAATGTGCCGGACAAGGAATGGGAGAATTATAAATTTGCCATTATCACAATGGGTCATGTAATGGATGTGAATGATAATATGCCCATCGATCTGGAGGTTTATCGCACATGGACCATGGGTCAATTGCCGTTCTTTGGTCTGGATCACATCAATAAGTCGCGCAAGCGTAGCTCACTTAACTTCTCCGAGAAGGCAATCAAAATCTACAATTAAATCAACAGCAGGAAGCAGCACCAGCAACATAATAAGGAGCAGGAGCAGCAGCAGCAGCGGCGACAGCAAGCAACCATGTAGAAGGAAACGATTAGAGACGATAACAACTATATAGATATATATATATGTATATATATATATACACACTGCTTTGTATTTATATATATGTATGTATATGTATATATATATGTATACACATGTATATGTGTGTGTGTGTGTGTTCGCGTGTGTAGGTGTATAGGAGACGGTCACATATCTGCATCATATGCATTATATATATGCATACTACTATATTCATGTATATGCATGTCTTTGCGTGTGTGTGTGTGATTGTGTGCGTGTATGCGTGCTTGCGTGTGTGTGTGTGTGAGTTTAGACTGGATCGTATTTATATATACACCCCATGTCTTTGCTTGTTATCCAAGGCGTGCCGCGCGAAAAGATTTCGAAGGATTAAAAAAAACATACATACTTCACCGTGGAAAAACACGCTTCCAGAACTCGACAACAACAACAATAACAACAACAGCAACAACAACACCCCCAACAGCAGTTATATAGCAACTATAATAATGATAACAACAACAACAGCAACAACAGTAAGAATGCAACCAACACCATTAATAATATTAACAACAACTTCCACAGAATCGGCCGAAAAAAAGACTCGAAAAATAATAGAAAAGCAATCAACAACAAATAAAATATATATGGAAATATTGAATATTGAAAACAAACAAACAAACAACAACAAAAACAACTGTTTAAAAAAAAATACATGTCAATTCCTCAGTTATATATATTATATATTATTTAATTCTATAATTGTAATTATATATATATATACATTTTTTTTCGATTGTTTTAAATAAGTAACATCTAAGTCACTTACTATATACCAACATACATACTTATCAATATATATATACATATATATATATACATGCATATATGGTATATATGTATATATATATATTTATATATATTTAATTTGTTTCGCGTTCGGCCTGCCGCCGCCTGGTCTAATCAACTGAACATGTAAACGGCGATCAATTAAATATATTTTGTGAATTGCTTTCTATATGAACAATAACTAATTATTAGTGTCTACATAATGTCCATACATTTTTATACATTCAAGATATATATATACTATATGTTCCGCACACGTCTAACCCAGTCTGTCAGTCAGTCGTCCCCATCATAGCCGCCGCATCCAACCACACTCCGCGTTTGCTTCTATCGAACACGTACATAAAGAAAGATTAACAACTATTCTGGAGAACGATGAGAAAGGAAGAGAAAACAAGAGCGAGATAGAGAGAGCCGAGCCCGTGTAAAACAAGTCGAAATGTCCTAGAGAGAAAGAGAGAGAGAGAGAAGGCTACGGCCCATGCAGTTGACACGATGTAGAAAGAGATAAGGAAGCGAGAGTAGTAGAGCAGATATACAAAATATACTTATATATATAATGTATGTCTATGTATACTTAGATGTGTAATAATAATATTGAATATATACATACATAATTCAAAACACAACTACAAACAACAACAATGTGAAACGTTAAAGAGAAATTTAAAAACCATATTAATAAATACGAGAGAGGAAAGAAAGGAAAATTTAAAAAAAGAGATCGAAAACGATAAAGAGTACGGATTTGTTTCAAACAACAATTATTTGTGATTTTAAAACATGAAATGATAATGATAAAGATATAAACATAATGATAATGCCTAATGATACGGATAACGTTTATGCAAATGACTAGAGAGACAAACCCCTCCCTACCCCCAACCTTCCCAAACCTTTTTCCCGTCCCAATATCCCACTACTTATAATAATATTAATCATAAACTCTACTATAATACGAAATAAAGAAACATTTAAATTAAATCTTTAGTGCTTTTACTTTGTTAGCTATAGCATCTTATCCCCCGATAATCTCTCAGCATTAATGAGAAATCCCATAAATCGAACAGGAAATATTTTAAACCAATATATAAATGAAATACAGACACATGGAAAACACATATATACATATATGCTACTATTATTTATGCCGAAAATAATTACAATTTATTTATGTGTGTGTAAAAAAGTGAAAACAAAAACAAATAAAATACCAACAACAACTTAATCAAAGAGTTTTATATTTCGATTTGTACAAGTTGAGGTGGCGGAAAAGTTGTTTTCAGATTTACTAGTACTGCCCTGAATCATCATCATTAGTTCTATGCCAAAAAAACAGATGCTACAGCTGGATTTGAAGAGAAAACAGTTGGGTGACACGATTCGGAGTATGATGCAGTTGTTTGATATATATTTTACATTAATTAAACTATTTAAGCTTAGAATTTACGACGCTTGAGCAGCTCTGGCCGCCAGTTGATCGGATGCGTCTCTTCGCTGGCCTCGTCATCCTCCTTGTACACTTTGATGGTTTTGTCCGCTTCGGCAGTAATAAGACGTGATCCTGATTGATCGAAGCACATGGCAAATATACCAGCTTCGCTGTCCATGGAACCGGGCTGGACCGGTGCTTGGAAGCGTTGGAAATTGTAGCCAGTCCGCCAATCCCAGAAGAACATGGTGCCGTTGTCACCACCTGAGACAAGCACACCGTCCGTATTGGCTGCCATGCAATTGACGATGGCCGTGTGTCCGGAAATGTTCTGCACAAAGTTGCCTTCTGGGCAGCGCCATTGCTTGATGTTGTCAGGTGATGCGGACGCGAACATATACAAAGATGGATGCAGCACAACACTACGCACCGATTTCTTGTGGTTGGTCAGTGTACAGAGGCTTTTACCGGCGGCCAGATCCCACAGACGCACGGTTGAGTCGTGGGAGCCAGTTATGATCTGTGGCTTGGTGGCCTGAGCAACCACACTCGCCACTGTGTTCGTGTGACCCGTTAATGTGTGCACGTTCGCCTTGGTGCGCATATCCCAAATGCGGGCAGTCGAATCACGGCCTGATGTGGCCAGTACATCGATGGTAGGATGCAGTGCTAGGGAGTAGACGGCGGACAGATGACCGTGATAATGCCGTATGACCTTGTTATATTCCAAATCCCAGCATTTCACTTGACGATCCTCACCGCAGCTGAACAGATACGGATGCTTCGAGCTGACAGCGACACCACGCACTGTGCTCACATGGCCGGTAAGTGATAGCTTCAGCTTGCCACTAGCCAAATCCCAAATCTTAATGACACGATCACCAGCTCCAGTGGCAAACCATTCGTTGCCCGGTTCAACGGCAATGCAACGTACCCAACCCAGATGACCAGAGATGACGCGCGATAGCTTCCAGGGTGCATGCCACTTGGGCTTGGGAATGCTGGGTGCCTTCTTTGGTATCAGTTGCACATTGCTTGCGTTCGCAGAGCTGTTAGGCATCGATGCACGTACCAAAGAGGTACCGTTGAATCCTGTCTTGTCTTTGTCGTGATTATATCTAACCAGACTGTTTGCATCTGAACCCAGATCTGAACTAGATGCAGTCAGGCCTGTGGTACCATCTGTTATGGCTAGAGGTGCGTCACCATCGGCGCCGTTTTGTCCTGCCTGCAACTTTCTGGCATTGATTATTGGTTGATTGGCAACCAGCACCTGCCCATACGCGTCTCGTGCCTTAATGGCGCGTCGCTGCTTTTCCCTGTAAGATGAATCTATGATATGTGCCATATTTATATTTATTGACATTTCTTGTACTTACAGTCGGTCGTCAATATCCGGCAAATTGCCTTGATTCGATACGAACAAATCATGTGTGCGCTTAAGCGAGCGGAATATTAGCGTGTGCACGCTATGCTTTTGTACATCTTCCATGTTTATGTGTGTCAGTCAAGAATCCCTATTTATTGTTTATTTAGAAAATGAAGCAAACGTTGAAGTAAACGCGGCTTCTGCTTCTTTTTTGCCAAATTTGTCATTCGCATTTATCGTTGACATTAATTGTCATTCAACCAGAAAATATCGATTACCGCTTTGCTCAATGCCATTTCGATAGCTTTTGTGAGTTATGTATATGTCCAATGAAAGCTAGCCTAAATTGTTAGCTCTATAATATTAATATCTTACTATTATTAATAAAGAAGCAGATTCTTGTACGAGAAATGATTCTAAATTATTACGTCACAAATTTTAACCAAAAGTTTCGATAAGCGTACTAACAAACTGCGGGCAAGAAAATAAATCGATAATATTGTTGTCGATTTGAACCGATTGGCAAACATTCTTTTAGGATTTATGTAAATATTTAATTTATATAAATGAATGCCATCAAAAACGACCCGAACCCATAGCAACACAGCTCCCCATTAATGTACAATAATCGTTTCATTCATTTCTGAAGCAAATATGTGTTTTTTTGTTTTATTTTTAGTTAGCGGGAACCGGCGATCCTGAAGCGGCATTACTCGATGATAGAGATGAGGACGTAGGCGACACAGATGCCGACGAAGCGCTGGCTGCAGCATGCGTATTTTCCTGAGCCGTCGAAGGTCTCGTGTTGAAGAACTGTTTGATCTGTAAACAGATGAAACCTTGTATACATTTGCACAGGACATATGACAATCTCTATTAAGTTCTTACAATTCGTTTAATGTAGTTACACGAAGTATCGTTATCCGAACTGGATACAACATTGTCCACCCGATATGGCGGCGAGACGGTAACTTCGTTTAAGATTTGTATATTCTGTCCTTGCCAGGACACTTCATGGTACTGAAATGAAACAGTACATTGATTAAAGTCTGATCTTTCATATTTGTTTTTATTTTTGAACTTACCCCAAGTTGTTTGGCTATCGCTCTATAGAGCTCTTGTGCTTCTGGACTTACATCGGCGTTTTTGGACTTGAGAAAATCTTGCCGTCTCTCGACTGTTTTACGTAGGCGCATTTTAACCTGCAATTGGCAAATACAAATAATATAGTTCATGAATAGATTAGGTCTTGCGATGGAGGACATACCTGTTCTAGGTTGAGCTTTTGCGGATCATCAATGAAGTTACCGTTGCATTCCTTGATCACTTGCACGTTACTGCACAGCGATAGGTTCATCACATAAACATCATTCAGCTCTTCTGCGGTTTTCGAATGACATTCTATTTTGGCAAAGAAAAAAATAGAGAAAAGGTGCACGGGCAAGAGGAAGGATATCGAAAACGATGTAAGGTAACCAATAAGAAGAGAATACAATTGGTGGTATAATACATATTATATAAAACAAAATAAGAGCAAAACTTTCTCTTTGGCATCGAAAGTCTTGCAGTCGAGAGATTTTCTCGATGATCTTGTCAAAAAAGGATACTCAATATTAGCATTTTTGTGTTATGATCGAATGCAAGAACTTCTCCCTCCACTTCGTCCTTAAAACAGGTCGTGCACAGCACTGTGGATCCGATACTGAAACAGTCGTTGACTGCATTTACAACGGCGGCGGTGGCAGCGGCCATCTTTAATTGTCGCTGTCGCTGCAACTCAAATAACTTCCAATGTGATATTGACAACAGGCGATAAATATGTATCTCTCTCTATATATGTATATGTGCTTTTGTATGTATATATGTGTAATTGTATTTGTGTACTTTATGGATCGGAGTTTTGCAATTAAAATGCAAGTGCAAACAAATTGGCTTTTTAACACTGTTAACTGGTGCTGCTTATTCTGATATCGCTGTTGTTGTTTTCTGTTGCTGATTTATGTTGTTTGGTAGTGATTGAACCTTGTTGTTGCCGATTGAAATTGTTTACACAACTGACTTAAACGTATTTTGTGTTCAATTTGCATGGAAAATGCGCCCAATTCCAATTTGTTTATAACAACATCTGTTTTGCTCTGCTGGCTTCGCTTTGTTGTATCGTATGGTTTGCGATTGTGGTTGTGTTGCACTTCCTTGCCGCGGATTCGCTTTCACATTCACATTCACGTTTCAGTGTCGGTCGGAGTCGCCTTTGCCTGTTTTCTACCGTCGTGTTTCTTTGACTACGTGTTTTACGCTAGCTGCATACAATGTTATTGCGTGCCTCGTCCAAATGTATTCGCTCTGCCAGCTGCACAAGCGAATTATCCGTTTTAAATACGTATTTAATGGTTTTGTAATTGAGAAGTGTCAAAAAAAAAATATGCTGCGTACGAAAAATTTATTGGTCAACACACGAAACAACTGCCAAAAAGGAGGCAGAAAAAGAAATCGCAGTGTTGCATATGCTCACAGGGCTGCACAATATATAAGCGAGCTCACAGCTCGTTGTGCAAGTGTGTGAGCGTCTGATAGCGTATAATATCGATAATATAAACGCAGCAGTCGATAACAAATTATGTTATATGCACTCGATTGTTTACTAAGAATAAGCAAAACAAACATAACATAGATCGTTTCGTTTTTAGCGCCAAAAATAAACTACGCTATTCTAACAATATTTAACTGGTCGCTAACGTTGCAAGACCTTGTGCGTACAGGGCAAACTGAGTCAAATAATATTATAATTGTTTGCTTATCCAGCACCGCGAATTGAATATCAATCAGAATGGTTGACGAAGAGAAAACACAAGAGAAAACTCCCAGCGCGGACACAGTTTTGCCACTCAGCCGGGTGCGCACCATTATGAAGAGCTCCATGGACACAGGACAAATATCAAACGAGGTGGTCTTTCTCATCACCAAGTGTACGGAGCTGTTTGTGCAGCATTTCGCTCGTGAGGCATACAAGGCATACTGCTCCAAGGAAAATGGCAACATGCTCAAATACGAGCACTTATCTCAACTGGTGAACAAGAGCAACAACATGGAATTTCTGCTGCAGATTGTGCCGCAAAAGATACGCGTGCATGAGTTCCAGGAGATGTTGCGCCTGAATCGATCCAGTACTAGCGATGACGACGAAAGCGACTTCGATACGGATCAAGAAGACGAGTAAAACAATCATCTCAGTATCATGAAGCACCACAAACAACACACCCCATCGAAGATCGAAATATCAATCCAATTTTATAATTCCCTCTTTTTCTATCAATAAGTTAATTTAAGCCTGCTGTATCCAATAAAAACATAAGAAGTCCAGCTGACAAAACTTTTCCAATCCCCAAGTGGTTGCCACATATCTTCTCTGACCGCCAACTGGTCCAAGGTTATTGAATATGACGGCTTTATTTTATGACATTGCTGCTGAAGTGGGGGGCAACTGATAAACTGGGCAGGCATTAACCCAACAAAGTCAAGTTGGAGCACTCGATGCTTTATCAACAACAGTAGGCGTATATGCATGTGTGTGTTTGTGTGTGTTTAGGAATATTTATTTGTATTTGCACTGTCTTTCAACACATTGAGTAAAAAAAAACCAATTAGAGATATAACATAGTATGATTATTATAATCATCGAGTGATTTAGATCTTCAGACCGACACCGGGATAGCCCTTAGCGCCAAGACCGGTCACCTTGTAGGTGGTACCAGCCGGCACGGGCAGATTCGGCTTAGCGGCGGTAGTCACGAACAGAATGTCCAAGTTGGGTCCACCGAAGGCGACAGAGGTGACCTCCTTGGTGGGAATCTTGATCTCAAGCAGAACTTTGCCGGTGCTGGAGCGCGAAAGGGGAAACAGAGAAGAAACACATTTAGCGATGCTTCAGGCTAGGATACGCGATTCTGTACATACCTTGGGTTGACCTTGAAGATGGTGGCACCATTGAATGTGGCCACATAGAGATTACCCTCGGTGTCGATGGTCAGACCATCGGGCAGCAAATGATCCTTAGGGCTGGTCCTGCGCAGATCGAAGATCACCTTAGGATTGCTGGCAACACCGGTGCTGAAGTCATAGTCATAGGACTTGACCTCGTAGTCAGTGGTGTCGATGTAGTAGAATTTCTTGGCCTTCTCATCCCAGGCCAGACCGTTGGAGATGCCAACGTCGCTCTTCACCAACGTCACATTGCCGCCAGCCTCCCAGCGGTAGAGCTCGCCATGACGATGCTCGAACTCGTCACCAATGTAACGCATGGTGCCGCCATAGAAACGACCCTGGGGATCGGTCTTGGCGTCGTTCAAACGGTTCTCCGGGAAGTTGGGCTGAACCTCGAACAGGGTGCGCACCACCTTGGCCACGGGAGAGACACCGTCCCAGTTGACAATGACGGTGCGACGGCCACAGCCGACGGCAAACTCCTGGGGATTACCGGCAATTGGCAGGACAAATCCGGCCAGAGTTTCGCCCTCGATTTGGGTCCTGTACGTCTTGTTCTGCTTGTAATCGTAACGCAAAAGCTTGCCAGCTTCCAGATCGACAAAGAACAGCGATTGCCTGGCCTCATCCCAGTGAGGACCTTCGCCCAGACCGACAACGGAATCGGGAAGTGCTTCCACCTTGTAAGACATCTGTAAGTAGACGAGATGATGCACAATAAGCCAAATTCGTTACAGATCGATATACAATAATTTCGAATTACCGTTGCGCTGCACAGTGGCACAAGTACACTTAAAATGACTAAAACTGCTTGCTCTGGCCACATTTTAAATAACGTTTTAATTTGCTACTTTTTGTTTCCACTGCCGGCAGCTGCGCGCGAGGTTCAACAGACTCGCTTCAGATGTAACTGGACACTGAACCAGCGGCCGGCAGTGCGGAGTGTATTTATTATTAAACAAATGCACACACTAACAATCCACAGCAGCAAAAAAGCAGCTAAATTATGTGCGAGTTCGAGTTTGTTGCTGTTTTCTTGTTGTTTTTTTTATTTTCGTTTTCAATAAATCCCGCCACAGCGTTCGCTGCCAACTGCTGTGACGTCATGCCCTTCACTGTAATTTCTCAATTGACCAGCTGGTGCTTGTTGTATTTGTTTTGTTTTTGTTTTTTGTATTATTTTTAATGCACGTAGTTGGTTTCCATTGTATTTTGTTGTTGCTTGCGCTGCCTGGCAGGTAATGCACTTGCATACTAATACACTCACGCACAAACATGCACGCATGTATGTATGTATGTATGTGTAGCAAAGAGCAAGTGAGATCAAAGATGGCGTCGCCACAAAGGATAAAAAGACAAAAACAAATGGCACCGTGGTGCAACAGCTTAGCATAAGTCAACGATTTTTAATTGCATTTGTAGTTGGCATTTTAGAAAATGTTTTAATTGGCCACTAACTAAAAGCACTTGCATTTGTGTGTGTGTGTGTGCGTGTGTTTCTAAACAATTGTGTATAGGCCAGAAGCAGCTCAAGGGTATTTGGCGGTAAAACTAATTAAGTGAGCTTGCAAGATTTTTAAATCAAACATCTATAAACTATCTTTAAAGTAGTAGTATTTTTTTCGAGTGGCTTGTTTTCTGAAATCAGCAAATCACTTTAAGATTGTAACTAGAGTAATAACTCTAATATTTTATGACACGTACAATACACAAACAAACAAGAAAAAAAAAACAAAATACACTTGTTGCGTATGAAAATCAATTTTGAAAAGATCTTTACTGGGATTCCATTTCAGCAGGACGCGCTGTTATACAGTACATACCTTTAGAATAATATGAGATTTAGTTTCTAGGACACTGCGCGAACAGACTGTGTATGCGAACTAAAGCTTCTCAGGCCGGCTAGGGAACAATTTATAGCCAGAATCAGGCAACAGCAGCCGGTGTTTACGTGATATACATATGTACACACATAGTCGAACGCTTGATAAGAGTAAGAGGCGAATGTGCAGCCGAAACCAGATAGGCTTTATATACAGACAAATACATATACTCAGTTGTTACAGCTGTGTGGGTGAATAGAAATGTGTATGAACCTTAATAAAGTTCGCAATGGGCTCGGTTTGGAGAGCCGACTTCTTATCACTAGAAAGACTCTCTCATATAGAATGTACTACAGTCGTCCACGGTCAAACGGATTGGGCGAGTATTCAATAGATTGGCGACAATGCACTGCTGTTTTCACTGTACTGTAGTAGCAAGCGAATTATAATTTATTTTCTCTGATATTTAGTTTTGTTTTGATTTGTTTTTTTTTTTTTTTTTTGTTTGCTGTGTGGGCGCGTCTGATAATTGCGAAATGCGCTTAATATACAAATTATAACACTATTGTGTAGAGTTTTTTTTTTTTCATTGCATATTAAATGATATCTGCAATTTCCGGCCAACTCTATCAATGAAGATAAGTGGCACCCGTGGTGCAACTGCAAATCGCCTACAAATCCCACTGTCATAAAGAAAAGGATGTAGAGTTGCTTTTGCAAATTGAACCGATCATAAGATCCCAACTCAGCATTATTTATGCGAACGCTCTTTGCCCTCTGCAGCTGCTGATAGCCAAACGGAAGGGGGGGAGGTCGCATGGGAGGCTGCACAACAGACTATACCTATATATAGTCTTTATATGTTGGTATTGGTATATGTATTAAGTCAAGGCTTATCTTCAACTGTCACCCAATGTCAGACTTTTGGTATAGTATGCAAAATAAATGAGTTTTTAATTAATTTACAGCCTGATTTATGAGCATATTATGATGATGGGCATATTTCGTTGATTGCTCCTTTGCCCTAACATGACAACTATATTTTTAGTAAAAGTTTTTTTTTAGTCCCAGCTACCTATCATCAATAGATGGATTTAAGCGTAAATATGTATGTATGTATTTTTTATACTTATGTATATGTATATTAACATATGTATGTGCATCAGAGACCTGCATGCGGTGGATTTTCTCCGCATTTATGATTCAATGGATAAGGTTTTTTTTCTCCTCATTTATGATTCAATGTATAAGGTTATCTTGTCGGCAAAAGCGAAACCTTATTGAATATATTGTTAGTGAGTTGACTATGAATCGGCACATTCTTCCAAGGTAATATCACTATCCTCACTCAGCATATGATTACAATGCATCCGGCCTTTTTTCTGGACAAGAACTTCCAATAAAGTAACTATCAAACCGATCCATAGTACAATAAATCTCCATGTTCCAACAGAAAATTAAATTTACTCTGGTATATCTATTATTTGTAGCTCCTTGATTGCGTATCTATTTGGGCTGCTCTTCATTATTTTATGTTAGCTTATTGTTGATAAATAAGTGTGCAATATAATATATATAATATACACCAAGCTATATTCATTATTTGCATTCCAATTAATTATCAATTTAAACAAAATAAAATACAATATTAGGCACAGTTAGTGTTATATTTTGTAGATTTTATTAAAAATGGTTTACAGTATAGTAATAATTTTAGTTACGTGGACATGTGTACATATAAATTTATAAATAGGGATTATTACTATTAATATTACACGTGACATTTAAGGAAAAACTGTTGGGGCGGCATACGTGGTGTAAAAAATAAAAAACAAACGGGAAACGAATTAGTAACACATCAGCACACAGACATGATTATGTTAGTTTTGATTTAATTAAATAATTAGTTTCAATTATTTTTAATGAATATATTAAGAGCAATTGCTATTTTGTGCATGATTATACAAAATCATTGATTTTACCTGGCTTATCTCTATTATCGCTTTATTTCAATATGAACAAAATGTCATATATTTATTATCGCAAATCGAAAATATTTGTTTAATAATTCAAAGAAACCAAAACAGAAAAAGGAAAACAAACAAGCAAAACGTGTTGAAAACAAACGAGGTGATAACACGAAACAGCTGATCAACGGCGCTAAGCAATATTGCCAGCCCTGGACTTAGCGTCGCATTAAATTTCTTATCGCTGTTAAATAACATAACATAAACATAAACAGGGTTTCATTTAACATCAATCGACAGATGACTGCATCACTGTCAACGAACAGACTCATATTTGCGTTAACATTACTCACCGATAATGTTCGTGTTGATTCATCGACTCGAATTCACGATTCTTTTTGCAGCACTAATCATTTGTTGTTGTTTCGCCGCAAGGTTCGGACGTGTATTTTTCCCGAGTTACACATTGGGAGTCGTTCGTCTCGTTGTGTTCATTTCTTTTTTTTCTGTGTAATTTTGTTTTGCATACAAAACACAAACGGACACACGACCACGACGGAGTCGTTTTGACTAACCAATACCGATACCCAATGCCCGTGCCCAGCAATCAGCAGATGTGAAATGTGACGACACGACGGAAAAGTGTCTGCAATCGCGCAGCCGAGGCGACAAAAAAACCATTTTGCAAAAAAAAAGAAGAAAAAAAAAAGTGAGAGGAATCGGCAGCGACGCTCACGCGTTGTGCGCCCCCATTCAAAATAAAAGTGAAAACGTGCAAAATATACAAAGCAATCCAGCAAGAAGAACAACAGCTGCCGTAGAGTTAAAACTTTTGATCTAAAAATGTGCGACGCTGCCGCAACAACAATAGCAGCGACACCACAAACAGCAGCAGCAGGAGCTGCAACTGCAGCGGGGCCTGCCACTGGAGCTGGAGCCGGAGCAAGTGATACAGGAACCGCAACAGCCACAGCCACAGTTACAGTCACAGCAATGGAAGAACAGAATCAACGTACGCGACAAGGCTGTTGTCGCCTGTGCATTGCGCCTGCCAGCGAGTGCATTTCGATCATTAACAGTTATGCGGCCGATAAGGAGCCATTGGCTACTAAAATACATAACTGCGTAAATATCAAGGTGAGTGTAGATAGACAGCAAAAGGGAGTCGCAGAAGATGAAGAAGAAGCATGTGTTTGTGTATGAGTGTGTGTGTGTGTGCTCGCTCGCAACATACACCACGTAATACTCTCTGCCCATCTGCCTTGGTATCGCCATCGATTCGATTTCTACCTGCTGCTGCTGCTGCTGCTGCTCGTTACTGCCCGCTGCCCTCGCCAGTTCCATGCCATTCCTCCTTATAACGGAAACCGTTATACACACAATGCTTGCTCCCATTCCCCTTGTGCGCTTGGAGCCGGAGCAGGCGGCCGGCTGCCAGCCACCTGCCACACCCGAGGAGGTTGATGATGGGTCATCCACTTAACTCTTGCCGAGCAGCAGCAGCAGCAGTTGCTCAGCTTTTTTTTGTCTGTGTGCGTGTGCGTGTCTGTGTGTGTCCGAGTGTAATCGATAACACCACTGCCTCCTCAACTCAACAACTTTACCCAGCTCTGCTTGGCTGACCAAACTGAAGAAAAAATGGAAAGAAAAAGTGAGGTTAAATACGAAACCAAAAGTAAAATATGCCTCATCAGACGCGAGCTGCTGCTGCTGGCCCCATTTGATTGTGCAAGCGCTGACGATGACGACGACGGCGGCGGCGACGACGTCGTCGTCGACGAGACCGATACCCCGACACCGAGACCGAGCCAAACGTTGTGTCGTTCGTTGCCAGCTGCAGCATTCTCTCCTACCCGATAGCCGTCGTCACCGCCGCCGCCGCCGCTGCTGCTTCTGCTGCTGCTGCTGTTCCTATCAGCAGCGCCAGTTGCGCCCGTGAGCAACATCATCATCATTGGAAATGGAATCGGTATCGGTATCGGAATCGAGCATTCATTCGTTTGTCCATGCCAGTGCTCCGGGTTTATGGTGCCTGGTGGCTTTGTGCTTGAAGTGCCAAGTCACGATGCCCGACAACGTTGATGTCGATGGTGACGACGACGACGACGACGACGAGGCGACGTTTATTGGTATTGGTGTAACTTTGTCGTTGTCGTTGTGGTTGTTGCTGGCATTGCCTGTGGCTCGCTGGCTGCTGCCGCCGCTGCTGCTGTTTGCTTGCTTGGCTGGTTTGTCGCTTGCTGTGCTCACTCGACGCTGCTGCTCGACGAGGTTGTCGTCGTCGTCGTCGTAGTCATAGTCGTCGTCATCGGCATCGGCATTTCGTGTGCTCTGCTGCTACGTTGGCATGAGCTGAGCAGCACAAGCAGCAGCAGCAGCTGCTGCCGCCCATGGTAAAGAGCATGGCGTGTTATGGCTGGGAATCGCCCATTCCTACTCCCGTATCGCCGCCACATACCCGTATAGAGCAATGCCATATAGTAGTAGTACATGGTTGAGGTTAGAATTGACCGGCAATCAACAAGAGCAGGGACTTTACATACATACATGTGCATCATCTATATATGTAATACAAATAATAATAACAACAATCTATTGTTTATTATTTACAAATTTCGATGCTGCTGTTGCTTCTTCTTTTCACTCGTCTTTTTTAAACTTTTATTCGCTCGCAACACAAACATTAGAGATGAGCGCCATTCTCGTGTTTGCGAAATTCAAAACAGCAAGCACACATATTTATCGATCGAATGCGTTAACATGGCGCCGAAAGAATAATAACATAACAGAATGTTACATGATATTGTTTTTTTTTTTTTTTGCATAATTGAATAACTGCTGTAAATCGAATTGGATAATTATTTAATGTGGTGGAAAACAACAATGTAAATTTTTGCAACTCCCAATTTCGTGCAAAACATTTTTGGGTTTGTGTCCATCGCTCTTTGCCAGAATGCACGACGATACGAATAAGCAGCACAAAGCGTGGAGAGCAATGAGCGGCAGCGGCGCCCGAACGCTGTTCAACAAAAATTTTCGAGGCCGTCACCGTCTATGGGATTGAGAGCGAGCGAAGAGAGAGAGAGAGCGAGGAAAGGAAAAGACGTGCGTGCGTCCATGTGTGTGTGTGTATGTGAGTGTGTTGGGTATTTGTGTGTATGTATGCGAAGCTTGGGTCGCGCTTGGTTCGTTTCATATCGGCTGTGGCTGAGGCTGCGGCTCTGTCTGCTCTGCTCTGCTCTGCCGCTGTGCCTGCCCAGCACCAGAGCAATTACGTATAATTTTTGTGCTCGCCTCGCTTCCATGGAATTCGCAGCCATTGTACGATGACTGTTGCTGCAGCCCTGCCCAGCAGCCAGTCAGCCAGCCAGCCAGCCCCAGGTTCTCCAGCGTTCTCTCGATACTCAGCTCACATTTTCTGTGCCCAGCAGAGAACCGACGAGTCCAGTCCATGTCTCGATTTATATCTGCATTAGCGCGTCCAGCGTCCAGCCTATTTCCGTTCGTTCTTCTCATCATATACCCTCCTGCTCTTTCTCTTGCTCATGCTCATCTCATCGTGCGTCCCTTTCCTGCCCTGCCTATTCCTCGATGCCTCCGTCGCCGCCGCCGCTGCCGCTCTCAGTTCTCTCATGCTTGCGCGCGCGCTCTTCGTGTCCTTCACTGGGCTTCCATTTGTGACTCCTCGCTGGGCCCATGATATCCGGTGCAGGCACCTCTGGGGCACAAGCAGCAGCAGCCACCGCCGCCGCTGCCGCCGCACAAAAGGGAATACGCAAAATGAGAAAGAATAAAGAAAAAGCAACAGCAGCTACGAATAAGGAAAATATAAAAGAAGAAAAAACATAAGAGGAGAGGCGAAGCACAGCGTGAAAAGGGAAGACAGAAAAATGAAACTGCCTTTTGGATTTGTGGGCTTCGCTAGCTTCAGTTTCGTTGCCATTGCCTGCTGTTGCCTGGTGCCTGGCTCTCTGAGAGCTCTCGGTTATTGATTCTTTCGCTTGGCAGGCGACAGCGGCAGCAGCAGCAGAAGCAGCAGCAGCAGCGGCGGAACAGCGGGCACATCTGAGCCAGCGCAAGGGCAACAGCAGCAGGCAGCACAGCACAGGCAGGCAAGCAGGCAGCGAGCGAGCACAAATCCAGAGTCGCCCTCGTCATCCACTTTTCGTTTCGGTACAAAATGGTTGCCTGCTGGCTCGATTCAACTGAACTGAACTCTCGGCATGGTGTGAAGCGCAGCGCAGCGACTCTTTGGCCTGCGCCCCCGGCAACGACATCATCATCTACGTCGTCGTCGTCGTCGTCGTCGACGTCGTCACCGTCGTTGTCGGCACGTTGCTGCTGCGTGTGCTTGGCACTTGGTGCTGGCACTGGGTTGCTCTTTGGTTTCGCTTTGGCTCGATTTCATGGTGAATACACCAGCAACCAGCACCAGTACCGGCAGCTCAACCGATACATGCACACTCACACACACACACACACACACATACCCAGACGAACACATGGACATGGACTCACACACATACAAATACAGACTGGTACTGGCACTGGCACTGGCACATAAGCAAGCAACCAACCCGACCGACCATTTGGTTGGCGTCATCGCTGTACTCTGCTCTGCTGTGCTGTGCGGTTCGCTTGTTATCTGGAGGCGGACCACATGCACACACACACACACACACACACATGCATACAGACGGACATACGTGTAGAACAGTAAGCAGAGGGCAAGCCAGATACAAACATAATACACATGCGAGTGGTTTTTGGTTGCTCGGTTTCTCTCTCGGTTCGAGCAGATTAACCTGGTGCTGGGGCTGGTGCTGGTGCTGGGTGATGATGATGTGGTGCGCATGAAAACGGGCATATGGAAGAAGTTGCAGTTGTGCAAGCTGCGTTGCCTGCTTCCGTCCCCGCATCGAATTTCGGATATATACTGTACACACATCATCATCATCATCATCTTTTCAAGCGGCTGCCCAACTGGATGGAGTTGGTAGGGCGGGGGAAAATTAACTTTCTCTGATCAGTGTGAGATCTGCCCGTGGAGCGGGTAGAGTAGAATGGGCTGATAATGCCGAGAGAGCGGAATTCAAATTGGAGAGCGTGTCAAAACGTTGTGTCACCTTGTGTTATGTACATATATATAAATTATCGATAGCTTTGCTAACTTATCGATTGCCTAATTGACATTACGCTGTTATTTCATTGTATTGTACGTCTTCGATAACTTTGTTAGTTTATCGATTATGCTGTGCACTTGACTGATATTTTCATATTTATTATTGTTGTTGTATTTGTTGTTTCGTGCGTAATTCGATACGACAAGCCGGCAAAGATCTGCACTGCTCGCTAATGCTGAGGGTTACTTTCGTCGAACAGGACACACACACACACGCACACACACACAATCAGTGTGACGCACACAAACAAACAAACAAACACATGCATTCACTTGCCCACATACACATACACAGCTGACGACGAATAAGGACACAAAACGAATACGGCAATGAAGGCGAAGAAGAAGCATAATAACAACAACAACAACAACAACAGCAGCAGCAACAACCACATAAAGAACCCGAAACTCGTTCAGGTCCAAGAGATCATGCGGCGTTGCTGGACATGCTCTGTGGCTCTTTAATTCTGGCCAGCATCATCTCTCTGGCTGTTGCTCGTTGTAGTATGCCACCATCATCATGGCAATGGCAATGGCGATGGCGACGGTGACGGCGTCGCCGATGATGATGATGATTGTTGCACCTGGTGGCCAGCAGCAGCAGCTGGCAGCGGCAGCAGCTGCTTCTGCACGTTGTTGTTGTTGCTGCTATTGATGGATGTGGAAAGATTTCCTTTTCAACTTTCTAAAAAGGCCTGCCAGACTGCGCCCAACGGAATTGTGCCTTATGCCTGATACGCTGATC
Source organism: Zaprionus kolodkinae (assembly GCA_018901885.1). NCBI lineage: Eukaryota > Metazoa > Arthropoda > Insecta > Diptera > Drosophilidae > Zaprionus > Zaprionus kolodkinae. Next base: position 546,865 of record JAEIFM010000028.1, on the reverse strand, counting down.
AGTCAAAATGTTTTTTTTTTTTTCAAGGCATGTAACAAAATAACTACGTAAAATTGTTTAAAGAAATACAAGTTTACATAATATATAACTTATTAGATTATACCATTTCTACATGCATATTGTATATTTCAATTATTTTTGCTTTTCGATATATTTGCGCAAAGTGCACTTGAATCTATCGATATACATATGTATATTTTGGTATTTTTTCGCTGTGTAAACAAACAGCGTAAATCTGACGTGCTCGGTTAGAAATCTGAAATTATATACTTATGTATATGTATGTACATATATATATATATATATCATTTAAATAGCAAACAAATGAGTTTCCTTGTGAAACAGGCTAATCGTGTTGTTCATCGATTGCATTTAGGCAAAACAACAGGAATAATGCTTATTAAAGTCAACGCCTTCTCCCTCTCTCCTACTGCGCTTATGCCAAAGGCTACAACAATTGTTGTTGTTGTTGTTGTTGTTGCTGCTGCTGCTGCTGGTGCACTGCTGATGCTGCTGTATCCAATTGCAATTTTGCCGCCATCATCGTCATAGCCACTTGAGAAAGATGTGCCCAACAGGACGTCGTTGTGCGGGTGTGTGTGTGTGTGTGTGAGAGAGTGTGTGGAGTGGTCGGTGCAGAGAGGCGGGACAAGGTGAATGAACAACATATTATCGAAACCCTTCAAAGTCAAAGTGAGGTTAGGGAGAGAGATAACTGGGATGAGAAATTCAGGACTCAAGTGTGTACATAAGACGTTTGTACATAAGCACACACACACACTCACACATGCATGCACTTATGTATGTATGGAGTGTGCTTTTATATACCTTCACGGCATATGCACAGCACATCTGCTCACTTGCTCAGGGGTGTGGAGCCCGTAGGCATGGCAGTGTGGTTGGGAAGGGGGTGGGGAGGGGAGGGGATGTTGCTGCTGATTTACGAATTACAAAAGCATAAAAGCTCACACCACACATAAAGATGCAAAAGTAGGCATAATGTGCATACAACAACAGCATGCAGGCAGGTAAATACGCACACATACAGTGCGTTTCACAATAATAGGTACAGTAGCAATGTTTACGCTTATTAAGCGTCACAAATAAAGATAAGATTACTTATGATGATATTGCATTAACTATAAATAAAATACTTTCCGTTTCGGATTTTGACGAAAACTCAAAAGAGTATGCCATGTTTCTATGCAAACATGCAATTGTCTTATATTTATGAAGAGCATTGTAATTTGTATGTTTTGCTTATTGCATTTTCATGTGTGTGCACGCACACGCACACACGCCTCGGACGTCACTTATTATATCTTTGATTATTGCAAGCTGTCAAATGCAGTTGCCGGTACAATAACAATTGACGGTTATTGCGCTTCTGTTTTGCTTGCGTCTTTCGTGCCTTGACTCTTGTTCGTTGGAACTGAGCATTGATCGTTATTTTTGGCTTCTCGTTATCGATAGTTTCTTAATGCTGTAATAAAAATGTTGAATTAACATGAGCTATTCGATAAATGTTTATTTTTATATTGATTACAATTTGCGAATGTAATTAAAGTAAGAGATGAATATGTTATGCGTACGAGCGATCGAATTAATTAAATGAAGCAATATATAAATAATGCATATAACACATTTACTTCGAATGCATCATAATTTATTTATGCACAACTCCAAATTGATTCCTTCTGATATTTTTAACAGGGTACATGCATATGCGTATGTATGGATTTAAGAAACTTTAATTGAAAAGCCAAAATGGTCCCATGCTACACACAATTAAAAGCAAATTATGCACAAACACAAACCCACCGCAAGAACAACAACAACAATTAGATGTTTATGTACCCCCAAATACATACATAACTACATACATATGTACACACTTATGCACTTAAAGTGCGTCCCTCAGCAATACATAGGCGCATTGGCACATAGTGTCATACAGGTACATATGCATTTACATGGTTATAGAGAGACGCACGCATACATGCGCACACAAAGCGCTATCAGGCAAAAGGACATGGGACATTGGACATGCGTTTCAATTGCACTGTTAAGTGTGCGCGTGAGTGAGTCCATGCTTGTGTGTTTGTGTGTGTATGTGTGTGTGTGTGTGTGTGGGGGCAACATAGAATTTTGCATATAATTATAAGCAGGTCATTGACATTAATAGACCAACATCATCAGCATAGCTCCGGTACCCTGCCCTGCTGCTGCTCAATCCATCCAGGGGGAATCGACAAAGCCGAAGAAAACTCAAACCGCTGACACCCGGCTGCTGGGCTGGGCTGGCTGGACACAAGGTGTTTGGGTGTTGGGAGAGGATTCGGTTTTGAATTCAGGATGTGGGGTAGCGGTTTCCAAATGCCGATGACTTCTTCTGCAGGCCCATGGCATGTTTTAAATATGTATATAAAGAAAAACAGAGTCAACCACCTGCATACACATGCATTCATGCATATGTATGTGCAAAGGCATATAAATATAAATAAATATATGTACGTATGCATGTGTGTGTGTAACTACTTTTGTGCTTTGTGATTACGGGATTAGCAATCGAAAAAACAGTAGGGGGGGGAGGAAATGAATGAAATGATATTTAAAACCGAGACAATTATTCAGCTATTTAATGAGTTAAGTAATTATGCACTCACAAACAAAAGTTGAATCAAGTGTGGATAAATTATTGCGGAATTCAAATTGGCTTTCATCTCGCTATTATCGATATGTAATGGCGGCTGATTTAACATTTATCGATATTTGATTTTATTTCTAATGTTAAGTCTATTTTGTTATCGATTTTATAACTGACAATGTTTTTAAAAACTTTTTCTTGCAGATCACATCATTGGATCGCCTCTCGCTTTACATATGCCACGCCTGCATCAGTTATTTGAACTCATGGCAGAGCTTCAAGAATCGCTGCCTCAGCTCCCAGAGCAAACAGCGTCAGTGGCTCGACTCCGATCGGAACAAGCAGCAGACGCTTTTGGGATATTTGGATTTGAACAGGGCCGAGAATGGCAACGCCGTTGATCAACAGCAGCAACATCAGCAGCAGCAGCAGCAGCAATCCGAATTGAAAATCGATTCGGCGACGTCTGCAGTCGATAAGGTGTCCGCCAACATATTGGATGGTATACCCTCGTTGAAGAAGCGCAAATCGTTAACAGTCTATGTGAGTCCCAAGCAACAGCTTCAACAGCTACAACAACATCAACAGCAACAACAGCTACAACAGCAGCAGCAGCAGCAACAACAGCAGCAGCAACAGCCGCAAACAGCAAAAACAGCAACAAGCGCGGCGGCGGAACAAACACAGCAAACATTGCAGACTCTTTTATTGCAGGTGCCCTCAACGACTTTGGCAACGGTTTCGGTGCAGCAACAGCAGCAGCAGCAACATCCACGTAAATACCAACAGCAGCAGCAGCAGCAGCAACGTGGCAAGCAGCAGCAGCAACATCATCACCATCATCATCAGCATTATCAACAGCAACAACAACACCATCACCACCAGCAGCATCATCAACAACAACATCAGCCGCAGCAGCAGCAGCATCATCAGCAGCAGCAGCATCAACAACCGCAGAGACGCATTCGTCAGCCGCGACGTCAGCAGTCGCAACAAACTGCGACAAACACTGCTGCCGCTCAGCGTCTGTCGAAATTGAAGACCAAATTATATTTGCCACTGGACATATCGGTGCCACCGCTGCCACCACTGCTGCCGCCGCCGTTGCCATCAGCATTGGCAGCTGTTGCTGCTGCCACCAGTACCAGTACCAGTACTGTCGCTGAGGCAGCTCCGTTGCCTTTGCCTTTGCCGTTGCCAGTTGCAGTACCATTGCCATTGCCATTACCCTTGCCGTTGCCGTTGCCAGTGCCGTTGCCTTTGCCATTGTCGTTGTCGTTGCCGCCTGATTTCACCCAGAATCCGAATCCGAATTCGATTCCGAATCCGAATGTGAATCAGAATCAAAGTCTGCGATGTAGCAACGTTATGCCGACTCCACCGCCGCCGCCGCCGCAGCAGCAGCCACAGTTGCAGCTATCGTTAACTCCAGCTGCAACAATGACAAGTAACGTCGCGGCCACCGCCTGTGCCGCTGGCATTGCCTCAGCCTCAGCCGCAGCAACAGCTACAGCTACAGCTACAGCGACAGCCTGTGCTTCTGCTTCTGCGGCATCGTCGTCTGCTTGTGCCGGCACTGTCTCTGCTGCAGTCACGACTCCGTTGCTCATGCCGGTAACGCTGCAGAGCGCCGCCCAGCAGCTGCGCTTTTTCAGGCGCTATTCCTATAATGTAATTGTATCGTGCATTCGCAAGCGTCCATATGCGCGCCACATACACCACTTGACTCAACCAATCTCCCCCCCTGTCAATTCACCAGCTCAACCGGCCGGTGCATATTATTTTCTGTTGTTCACATTGCAAATCGAAAAAAAAAATGAGAGAAAGAAAGAAAGAATGAATAAGAAAAATGAAACAACTGCACGATAAACTTATCGAATGTGTATGTGTGTGTTCTCGTTTACAGCCGCTGCCCGCCGTGCCCATCAAGGATGAGCCCCTGGACGATACGGATGATGACTTTCAAATGAAGTGCATTGACGAGTCCGATGACATGATGGATCCCACAATGTTCCTAGAGCGCTCAGAACATGAGGGCGATGTGCCAATAATGGTAAGCATTGGAATTGGGTCGCAGTCGTCGCTCGCAGACCACCCACATTAGTTTTAATCGATAATAATTTAAGGGCTACCAAAGTTTAGTTAACATAATTTTAAAGATAATTGGCAATATACTTACTACCTATGTGTATGTACATATGTAATTGGCAACTCTATTTGTGTATTTGCAGATGTTACTCAATTTGCATTTAACAGCAACTGTCGTTAATCGATAACAGCTGTCAAATTTAGTAGCAACTAGAGATGCATCACTGTTAGAGAGACTTTCAAAATGGTAGTTCACGAACTTTCCGTGAAAAAACTATATTCAAAATATTGTTGATTCATTTTTTTCGCTTTGCAAAACGCCCAAAATAAAGTTATGCGTTTAAGAAATAGAAAAGTTGTATTTGAACAACATGCGAATATATATTTTGTACGCAATAATAAGTATATGTAAATCAAAATTGTTGTAATGTTGGCTAATCAGATATTTTCAATCTCGATATTCAACAGACCTCCGAATATGATTATGCGACGCAGCATGGCGTAACGGCGGTTGCGGCAGCAGCAACGCTACCCGCCTCCGCTGTGGCAAATGTGGCAGCCGCTGGTGATTCCAAGGTGGCCAGCTGCCGTGCCTGCAGTCTGCAATTCTCGACGCGAGCGAATGCGCGACGACATGAACGCAATCTGCATCCGAATCTATTTCAATTGTCAACAGATTCACCCAATAATACGCCCATAACAAAACCGACCCCAGCATTGGCTGCCGCATTGGAGATACAACGTGCCGCCGCAGCGGCGGCAGCAACAGCGGAGGCAACAAAAGCCGCGGCTGGTGGCAATATATCGACACAGAAATATCGCCAGGTGGTCATGAATACGTTCATCAAGTGTGAAAACGGTGGCTATGACTATGACAATCCGGAGCAATACCAGCAGCTGTTGACGCGCGACAAGGTTGAATTCATTAAGGAGAATAGTGAATTTCTGGAACAATATCAGACAATGACCTGCCGCTGTTGCAACAAATTTTTCAGCACGTACAAGAACTTTATGGCGCATGTACGAAAAAAGTATCCCTTGTTGCCGCGTAACTTATGCTTTAATTGCCTCAAGATGAACGATTCCAAAGCGTTGTTCATATCGCATCTTAAGAAGCGCAACTGCATCAATTTGTATCGTGTACTGAATGCACTGCGTGCCAAACAACCCAGTTTTAATCATGCCACGGCAGGAGGATCTGCAGATCAACAGCATCTGCAGATGTCTACATCGTTGACGTCGGTGCATGATACCTCAGCAGATCGGCCAGAGAAACTGCGTGCCAAGGAGCTGCTGGTCAATAAGCTATACGAATGCAAACTCTGCCCCAAAGGATTTCGCACAAAGCATGAGTTTCGCACCCATGTCTATGACAAGCATGCGGATGTGCAGCGTAAAGATAACAATTCGATACAATGCAGCTTCTGTGGCTTGGACTTTGCCGATCCAGTCGATAGGCGTCGTCATTATAACAATATGGATTGCATTGTACGACTGCGCTGCATGACATGCGATGCCAAACTGGAGACACATCAGCGTTTTCTCGATCATGTCTATCAGGATCATTTGGGCGGTGTGAGCAGCGATAATGCGTCGACAGCTAACAGCGGCTTGGATCATTCCCCGGGCAAGCGTAGCCTATTGGGTGCACTGGGCATTGGGATTAGTCAATCGTCTAACGAAGAGTCGCGCAGTAGCAGTAATAATAACAATAATGCAGCTGGAACACCGCTCACCTCAACACCCAAACTAAGTGGCGGAGCAGGAGGATCTGCTTCGGCGGCGGCGGCAGCAGCAGCAGCAGCAGCAGCGACTTCAGCTGGCTCGACAAGTGGCAGTCGAGATGCACCCAAGTCGCAGTATTTTTCACGTATGCCCCAGGTGTGTCCGATTTGTGGACAGCAGTACAACAATTACAACAATGTGCTGCGGCATATGGAATCGAAGCATCCCAACAAATTGCCCGAAACCTATAAATGTGTACGCTGCGGATTGGGCTATCCACGGATATCGTATCTGCGCGAGCATATGATTAATGTGCATGGTGTGGACAAGAATCGTCATTCGGGCGGTTTTGAGTACATTGTAAATGCGGATGCAGTCAAGCTGGCGGATGGCAGTACACCCAATGTCTATACAGGACGTTATGACTATGTGATGAAGGATTTGATGTCCATAACAAATGGTGGGACACTCGGTAATTTTTTGTTTGGCCCCACACGCCTCCTGCATCTCATTTGTGTTGATGTCCAGCACTGAGTGATAAGTGAAAGGCTTCGTTCCCTTCCCGACATCCATTGTTTTTGTCCACTCACACACCTACTAAACATCCTTGTGCCTTGTTTCATACCCCAACTGCTTTCCCATCTCCCTGTCTCAGCGAATTTGCAATGTTCGGTTTTAATCTCCTTTTCATTCTTTTCAATGCAGATGATGACGACGAGGAGACCGGCAGCATAGCCAAAAAGATGCGTCTCGACGACAGCAGCAACAACAGCAGCATCAACACAAGCATTGCCAATCAACAAAAGGAGTGCCCCATCTGCAATGCGGTGTTCAGCAACAATATTGGACTCTCGAATCATATGCGCTCACACTACACTGCCTCGACGGCGACAAATGCAGCATTGGCGGCAGCAAACCGCATGACACCCAAATCGCTGACAATCACAGCAACGCCCCCACTGGATGCATCAGGGGCAAATACAACAGCAGCAAGCCAATCGATTACAACCATAACCGCAGAGGATGAAGACGCATTGGATGGGCCAACAAGGGGTGGCATGACTGCAGTGACAGCAACGTTAGCTGGAGGAGCGGTGGGAGCCACTGGCAGTTTGCCGCCAGCTATGGCCCATCAAACGCCACAGGAACAGGCTGTCTTTAGACGCAGCTTGGATCAGGCAGCCGATCGTCGCTTTCGTCGCATGCGTTGTCGCATCTGTCAGCGTCGCTTTAGCTCTAAGAAATCCTATCGCTATCACATGCTGACCGATCATCAGGTGCAGAATGTGCAGTTCATCAAGTGCAAGCTATGCAATGCTGAATTCGCCTATGAGAAGGGACTTAAGGTGCATCTGTTCAAGGTGCACGGTCGTGCCATTAAGGATGAGATGATTGTCAAGCAATTCGAGTGTGATGTCTGTTCGATTGTCTACAGTTCGGAGTTGGAACTGCAGCAGCATAAACGCAGTGTGCACAGATCCCAATTGGGCAGCAACGCCAGCAGCAGCAGTGGCGCCGCAGCGCATGCTGTGAGCAATTCACAGAAATCTGCAACGGCCACAGCAACCACTACGAGCTCTGGTGATATGGGTGACACATCGGCTACGGTGGCTGCCACAAGCCTGCCACTCTACTGGTACCAGTGCAAGTATTGTCCATCAAATTTCAATACCAACAAGAAATTGGCAATCCATATCAATTCGCACGATGAGTTCGATTCGAATGATTATTCGTGCAAGGATTGCGGTAATGTGTACAGCGGACGCAAGAGTTTATGGGTGAGTTAAGGAATCACTGGACTGATCACAACGTGAACATCAACTAATTGTTATTGTTTTATTTTCAGGTGCATCGCTATAAGAAGCATCCGCAGGTGCCCGATCCCGCTGAATGCACCCTCTGCCGTAAAATGTTCTTTGATCGACAGATGCTGGAGAACCATACACCAACCTGCAATCGGAAACCAATCACTGCCACTGGTGCGCATCAACAGGATCAGCAGCAGCAGCAACAACAACAGCAGCAGCATCAGCAGCAGCAACGTGGCATTTTTAAGCATAAAACAGGCGATGATGACGAGGAGGATGAGGATGATGATCAGCAGTTACTTCTACTAGACGATGGCGGTGGAGCCGGAGGTGCTGCTGCTGCTTCAGGGGACGGTATCGATGGAACTGTTGGCAAGGCTGGAGGCACAAAAAATCTTAACACAGGCACACTGAAGATACGCATACCTGAGGTGGCGTGCACCATTTGTGGAGCACGCTTCACAGATCAGGAAATGTTTACCAAGCATATCCAGCGACACGAACAGGAACTCTATGTTGATAATCCTCTAGCAGCGATGTTCGATGATGGTCCCGCTGATGCTGGACAATTTCAGGTTGAGCGGCAGAACGAGAATGGGGAATATGCGTGCGATTTGTGCGCCAAGACGTTCCCCCAGGTGATTGCACTGAAGGTGCATCGCAAGTGGCATTTCAGAGGTGATAGCAAGCAGGTGAGCTTTTTGGGCTTGTGCAGCGAGGTGAATCTAATCAGTATCCAATGCGGGTGGATGGCAACCCGCATCCCCGCCCAAAACCGATGGATACCCTATACGTTTGTTCTTTCTTGCCTCCGCACCAGTCGCAAAAGAAATCAACAACAAAAAAAAAAACAAGATTAATTTTCATTATGTTTGTACATACAATTCTATGAAAATCGTATTAATTTGTTTCTCTTTCTGGTGTTTAGAATCCCATCATCGACGGAGAAGCGACAACGCTGAACAACAGCAGCAGCAACAACAACAACAACAACAACAATTCGCTGAGCTCCTCATCGATGCTGCATCTGCGGGAGCTGCATGCAGTGGGGCTGATGCCCAATCAGCAGCAGCACCAGAAGCAGCAACAGCAACAACAACAGCAGCAGCAGCAGCGGAACAGCAGCAGCAGCAACAACAACAACAGCAGCAGCAGAAGCAACAATCAATCGTCGACAGCAGCGAGCAACAACAACAACAACAACAACAGGAGCAGCAGCAAATCAATGAAACGGAAACGTGAATTGAAATGCGATTACTGCGCCTCCACCTTCATTAGTAACAACAACCTGCGTCGCCACATGTATGAGCTGCACAAGCACGAGGTTAGCACACTGCCAGAGCCGCCGGTTATCGAAGTGGATGATCCATTGACGTGTCGTCGTTGCGGTCAATTACGTTTCGAGACAAAAGAGCAGTGGATCGAGCATAAATTGGCCGATGCCAAGGTAGTCCGTCCATTCTGTCCATTCCAATGGGGCTGTGATCTATGCGGCGAATATTTGTCGCGCAAGGAGAAGCTTATCAATCACATTAACAATCATCTCAAAGAGGAGGTCATTGTGCCGGTTGCGGTATCAAGTGGCGTCAAGTCAGCGGCGTCAAAGAGCTCAGCAGCAGCAGCGGCGGCGGCTACGACGACGACAACGACGACGACAAAGGCAACGTCGGCGACAGCGAATGCAGGAACAGCGGCAGCAGCGGCGGCAGCTTCAGCTGGACAAACAACAAAACCCACAGCGGCGGTTAAAGCGGCCGTCAAGTCCAAGACGGAGGATAAAAAGTTAGCGAAGGCGACAGGTGTTGGTGAGCAAATTGAAGATGGAGAGGAGGATGGTGAAGCTGATAGCGAGTTGGAAGATGATACGGATAGCGATGATGATGAGGAGAGCACAAGTGCCGAAGACGAAGACGATGTGGATGGTGAAGGTGATGGCGATGAGGATGACGACGAAGAGGAGGACGACGAGGATGAGCGTGTTGTGCAACAGCAAATGCTGCAACAGCAGCAGCAGCAGCAGCATCATAACAAGAACATCAATAGCACAATTGGCCATGCAGATGATGATGATGATCTTATCGAGGAGGTGATCGAAGATGATGGTATCGTCGAGGAACTCGACGACGATGATGATGATGATGATGACGATGATGTCGTTGATGAGGATGACGACGATGATGTTGAAGATGATATGGATGAGGATGATGTGGAGGCACATCCTGTGTCCGATAACAACAACAAACAAGCGACGCGCCTGAATTTCGCCTACTCGCGCAGCGACAAGCTCAATGGCAATGGGAATGGCAAACAGACGCCATCCCAGACGGCAGCGACAAAGTCGACAAAGCCACAGTCGAGAGTAAGAGAAGTGCTGGTTATGCACAGCTCCGAGGATGATGATGATGAGGACGATGATGTGGGCGATGAGGAGATGGAGGATGAGGGTGGTGTGGGCGTGCGTGTGGGTGAACCAATGACTATTGATGATATTATTGAGGAGGATGATGGCGAGGATGATGATGATGATGATGATGACGACGACGATCATCATCATGGTGTGGTTGGTGTCAGTGGTAATGTTGTTGAAGACGATGACGACGATGTCGAGGACGATGACGACGATGATGATGATGATGATGAAGATGATGAGGATGATGATGATGATATGCATGATGACGATGATCAGCATGATGGCAACAGGCATGTCAACAATCGTGCTGGGGCTCGTGCTGGTCGTGATGTTGATGATGATGATGATGTTGAAAATGATGATGATGATGATGATGAGGATGAAGATGATGAGGATGGTGTTGGTGGTGGTGGTGGTGACGGCGGCATCGATACGTCATCGTCGGAGAGCGAGTCAACAACAACAACCTCGCATTCAACTGGTGAGCGGCGTAATAAGCATAAAACAGTAGTTACATCAGCGGCACATGGCGCTGCCGCTGATCACTCTAATTCCAGCTTCACGTGTGATCTATGTCAACTTTGTTTCGATTCTCAGGAGCTACTGCAGACTCACATTAAAAGCCATTTTCTGAATGGGCCAGCGGCGGGCAACAGCAGCAGCGGTGGTAGCGGCAGCGGTGGCTCCGGCGGTGGCAGCGGCAGTAGCAGTCGCAGCAGCAGCAGCATACGCAACAACAAGACCAGCAACAGCAGCAGCAGCAGCAGCCGCCGGCGAAGCAGCAGCAGCAACAACAATAACAATCATAATCATAATAAAACCAAAAAGTCTGGCCTGGATGGCAGCAAAGTAGCAACGGCATCGGCGGCTGCTGCGACATCAGCAACATCTGCAACAAAAGCAATAACAACAACAACGACGTCCACGGCGACAGCAGCAGCAGCAGCGGCAGCGGCTGCAACAAGCTCGAATTGAGCTGCAACAAAATGTACAAAATTCAAAGCAACAACAGAAACATCAACCACACACACACACACGTATGCACACCCGCATTGACAACGCATTCCATCAACCAACACATACATTAAACACACACACACACACACAAACACTTGCATATGTATAAAACGTAAGGCGAAAGATGAAATTTTTTTCTTGCTGCTAATAATTGTAGTTGTAGTTGTTGGTAGCATATACTACATACATACATATATGTATACATATAACACATCAACAACACATATATATGTATATGTATATTCACCTTGCATACATGTATTTGTACGACGACAACACGATATACATATATACATATTTATCGATACTTGCATAGAAACTTACAACTATACGTATAATCATTTTTTTTACATGTTAAATTAGTTGGTATCACACATACACATACACACACACACATACACACACCGACACCATACACAATGAAACACACACTTAGGATTATACGAATCGTGTCCAGTTTTGAGTTTTGCCCTTAACCCCATGATACATATACAAAAAAAAAAAAATGAATAAAGAGAGTATTTAAGAGATATTTCCCAGATCTAATTTACGATGACGCACCAAAGTGAGAAAGAAACGAGAGCAGAATGAGAAGCAGAGAAAAAGAAAAGTGAAACATGCGACTTAGTTCTTAACATTACGTTAATTTATATAATTATTTAATTTATAAATCCCATTTTTTTTTCCGCCTTCAGGTTTGAGAAACCTTTTTTCAGTTTTCGCATATGCATTCTCGTACATATCTATCTATATATATACACACTATATGTTTTGAGATATGCATAAAAGTGTGTGTGTTTCTCAATTTAAAACTAAGGCAAGGCATTTCCAGATTTTTAAAATAATCGAACGTCTGTGCGGACAGTAAATAGTTATATATACTATATATATATATATATATATTTTTTTTTTATTTGTTTACTTTTTGCCAAACTCTTTCGACTCGCATAGTTGTAATAACACATACATACATATGAGAGAAAGCTACACAAATGTATATTTTCTTATCACTAAGCTACACACACAAACACAGGAAGAAACGATTTCTGAATTTTCGAACTGAGAGCAGAGTAAACACATTTCATATCGAAATTTTATTATTGCCATACACACAAACACACACATCCACATACATACATACATTTAATATCTATGTATATCTATATGTATAGCATTATAGCACTTTGACCCAAAATCCCCACAACCTTCTCCCACATTATAAACTTAGTAATGTAACATGTACTATATTAATAATTTATATTTAGTAATGCATTTCACAACAAAACAATTCGTGTTTCATGCGGAATTATTATTCGAAAAAGAATGAAAATCATATTCAAACTTAAGAATGAAAACAAAAAAAAAAACGGAAAACAAACCGAAATGAAAAACAAAAAAAAAAAAACAAAAAGTGCATACTGCATATGTTAATTACGCTTACGAATTAATTATGGCGATTGCGAAACATACCTTTTACTTACTGTATAACTCTAATCCTAAGGTTTACGTATGTAATTGGAAACTAGTTTAAAAACAAGATAAAAATAAAAACAAAAATGATGAATACAACGGAATACATGTGCACAAAGCATGTCAAATTGAATTAAATTTTGTTTTATTTAGTTTGCATTTTTGAATTTGTTTAGCTGGCGCGCAAATTTCGAATTTGTTGCGCTTATTCGATAACATAGAAAGTAGCGCATATTATCGATATCGATGCATATTGAGCTTAGCAACAATGTTGTTGCGGATCCCTGGCTTTTTCTTTGAAATATAGAAAAAAAAAACATTTCTGCACCTAAAGTACCCTATAGCTTGTTCGTTCCTATAAAGTCTATATTGATCGGCTGATTTTAAACAAAGCAATCCCAATGGTTTCTACACAAGTCACTCATCTTCTTCTTGTTTACCATTCTTGGTCAGTTTTAATGAGCTTTGGAAAATGATCTCAGGCTTGACGTGATCTAACGACCTTGCGCATCTGGCATAGATAATCGCAGCTAATTTGATTATGGCCAGAAAATGAAACATGAACAACATTGTCGTCGTCGTTGGCAAGAGTGACGCTTTCCCAGAGCGCTCAGATCCGGCCATATTTCCGGCTTAGCATTCGTTCTGGCAATTGTGTAATGTGAACTTGAAGTTGGAGTCGGAATGCGAATTAAATAAAATGCCCAAATTAAATGTTAATTTAATTTGAACGCGTTGCGAAAAGTGGCAAGACGCACGCGTTAAATACAGTGTCTTGTTTTTGTTTGGGTTTCTATTTGTTTTTTTCTTGCTTCTTCATTGTTTTTCACTGTTTTCTTGCTTCCGTTATGCAGATCACATTTTTAAGCTTCGCTTCCCACTGGACGTGATTTTCAATGCGAAACAATTATCCAAAGATTGCTGCGGGGGCGGCAAGAGACAGAGAGAGAGAGAGAGTGTGAGTGCGAAGAGAGGGGGAAAAAGAGTAGCGCAGACAGATGAAAAGTGAAGGTAAAGCAAATAAGAAAATATCAAAGTGTAAACACCCACAGTGCACAGCGCAGAAAGAAATGATAAGACAACAAAATTGAACAGGGGCGTAGTGCGGTTGCAGCCGCATCTGTTGGGCGCCACAAATCAGAGAGGTTTTCTATCTCATGCCGGCCCTGGAAAACACTTGCACTTGCTATAGTTGCTGTTGTTGCTATTGTTATTGTGGTAACTTTCATTGCTGCCGCCTTTGGCACAGCTGCAACTGGCAACCGGACAAGTCGGGGCAGCAGGAAGTTCAGCAAATCATTTCGATCGATATTTATGTGGCATTCAAATCAAATTGATTGTGAGTCAGCCAAACTAGAGGTAAATAAAGCTGATATATATATATATATATATCGATTCCTCAAGTGCCTGTCATGGTAGTATATCGCTTTCATGCTTATATATATTTGCAGTGTATAAATAAATATGAATAAATATGATTAAAGTAGGGTAATTAGTATAATTAACCTTTATTTAAATATTACTTTGCTGGTGTTATCGATGGCAGACAAAAGTGTTACCACTCTTGGTATTTTATACCAAACAATCGATAATAATTGAAAGGAGCAGCGCGTGCAGAGTATCGCCATAGCCGTTACAAAATATAAAGTTCATTTATAAAAAAGAAAGAATTGATGAAAAATCCAATTTAGTCAAAATAACACACTTTGCTCGTTTTCCTATTTTCTACCTCTCTCTCTCTCTCTCCTTGATTTGTATCCTTACTTTCCTGAGACACTGAGCTGCTTCAGCGCCTTCCCTCGTTTTGTAGTGAAAGGCAGTGCCTATAAAGATCTTACGTCAGCCAGATTAACACCGAGTTAATCTGCTCAGAAATGTTTCCCAACTGCAAAAGGGCTCCCCTCGGGGTTTTCGATCTCTCCTCTCTGTCTCTGTACTACTTTCTGCTCTCATCTTTTACATGGCTTGTTGAGTGCTCAAATGATGATTATCTTGGAGATTGAAGCATGATTTGCGCAAGTTTTGAAAATCATTTAGAGAATTAGGTTTAATAACGAAGGCCAGACGAGCCGCAGAAGAGGAAGAGGCGGCTGAGAAGTACAGTAGTTTAGAGAGAGAGAGAGAGAGTGATAGGAGGTTTTGTTTTTTCTGCTTTTAATCCCCATAGCATATTTAAAGCTGTAAAAACTTGTAATTGACGCAAAAAAAATTTATTATATTTGTATTATTCTACAACAAAAAAATATTTCGAAAATATGAATAAACCGCAGGCAAACGCTAACGTAATCAATACCCCAATACACGACTCGCGGATGCGTCATCGCGAGATTATTATACAGTTGCGTAAATCCAAGAAGTCCAAGCTGGGATTGTTCAAGCGTCGCAACGTCATCAATAACCATGAGAATGAGAACTGCAAGGAGCGCAATGAGGCTGAGGGAGCTGATGGAGCTGAGGGAGCTGATCCAGCACAGGAGTTACAAATGCCCCTGGATGAGATCATTGATGCCATGAACGCTAGCGATGATCCAGAACGTCAGCTAATCGGCATGCATCAGGCACGTATGATGCTAAGCCGTGAAAGACAACCCCCAATCGATGTGATGATCAGTCGTGGCATTATACCGATCTGTATACGTTTCATACGGGACTCGAGCAACACTATGTTGCAATTTGAGGCGGCTTGGGCATTGACCAACATTGTGTCGGGCACATCGGAGCAGACCCGTTGTGTTATCGAGGAGAACGGTGTACCGCATTTGATAGCATTATTGCAATCGAAATCGATTAAATTGGCCGAGCAGGCTGTCTGGGCGCTGGGTAACATTGCCGGCGATGGAGCTGCGGCACGTGACATTGTCATACAGCACAATTGCATTGGTGGCATATTGCGTCTGATCGATAACGAGGATACATCGATCAAATTTCTACGCAACATTGTGTGGCTAATGTCGAATTTGTGCCGCAACAAGAATCCATCACCGCCGGTGGAGCATGTCAAACTGTTGCTGCCAGTGCTATCCAAACTGTTGCTCAGCAACGATGATCGCGTCCTGATCGATTCCTGTTGGGCATTGGTTTATGTCACCGACGATGATAACAATATGATACAAGAGGTGGTGGAAACCGATGCTGTGGCACGTCTGGTTGATCTGCTGCAAACGGATAATACGAGTATTATAATGCCAGCATTGCGTAGTATTGGTAACATTGTAACCGGAACGGATGAGCAGACCGACATTGTGATCCGTACTGGGGCTTTACCCAAATTGGGGATGTTGTTGCGGCACTCGCAGCACTTCATTGTCAAGGAGGCGGCATGGACTGTGAGTAACATCACCGCCGGTAGTCGAGAACAGATCCAGGCCGTGATCGATGCCGGGATCTTTCATCAGATACGTTATGTACTGGAGAAGGGGGATTTCAAGGCACAGAAGGAGGCGGCTTGGACGGTTTTCAATACCATAACCTCTGGTCGACGTGAACAAGTCTTCGATTTGGTTAATGAGTATAGAATACTGAAGCCATATCTCAATTTGTTGACTTGCAAAGATTCACGTACGATTAAGGTTGTCCTGACGGGTTTACGCAATTTCTTTGCCCTGGCCGAGAGATCGGGTTACATTGAGAACTTCTGTTTGATGGTCGATGAATTGGGTGGCCTGACCAAGCTTCGGGCATTGCAATATTATGCCCACGAGGAGGTCAAGGGGAAGGCCAACAATATTATTAATACGTACTACAAGAATAACAACGATTTGGACGTTAGTATGGAAATGGAGAACTCCAATTGATTGACATCTAAACCCCGATCCAGCTGCATCAATGACACACTATCCAGCACAGTATTACCCTCACACAGACAAATACCCTAGAATACTCTCTCCCACTCACTCACTCCCTCCCTATTCCTCTTAAAACCCTGTCTAGTTGTTTGCCCATCGCTTTTGGCTATGAAAACGCATCCACGGCACGTTTCCACTTTCCCACCTAACGCTCTTAAGATCTCAGAGCATCATGCACTAACACACATCAGACTCTATACTCGATACCGATAACGATACCAATACCGATAGCGATACACCTCACACCGTGGAAGGAAAACCGTCTGTTGCGTTCGCATGGCCAAATTTTGGGTAAACCTTGAGGTTATACCTTTTCTTAATGCTATCTAAACAGTGATAGCATCTGATACTACTTTCAAGTATTTTTATTATATGGAAATACTCTTGTATACCCGTTTAATTCTAGAAGTTAGACGGGGGAGAGTAACTAAAATTATATGTAAGAGAGGTAGTTAACTCTATCTCTATCTCTGTCCATCAGCGTGTATGTGTAGCTCTTTAATGTTTTTTTTTTTTGTTTTTTAATAAACGCATGTGTGTGTATATATATATATATTCTTCTTCAGTTCAATAGCCAAACCGATTTACTGCTAGCTACGCATATGACGCAACGAGGAAACCAACGATCATTGATCTCTGCACTCTGCAAAAGTTGCAGCCATAGTTGGAGTCGGAGGAGGCTGAGGGTAGCGGGTTGCGGGTGGAATGGAATGGATATCCCATGGCCATAGAGATCACTTACAACGGAACTGCCTTGGCTTGGATTACCAGCGAGTGCAACGAGCCCAGCACCCACAGCTATATATAAGCACTGCGTCGCAGACATTGCCAGAGAAGTGACAACTATGTGTGGCATGTGGCAAGGTCTCTCGTCTCTGGGCGTTGGTCTCATCCTGATTGCCACTGTGAGGGCACAACAGCTGCAGCTGCAGCTGCCGCCGCCGTTTTACTATCCAAATTGGCTATACGCCATGCCCTGGCGACCCTTGGCAATGGCCGTACACGCAGCCCATCCGGCAGCACCACAGCCCTTGGATACACAACACCTGAGCTTGGGCTATACGGGACCTCAGAGCTTTCCAGCTGCTCCACAACCGCCGCCTCCAACTACTATCAGGCGGCCCATACTGTTGGGCATACTGGGTCCACGTCCCACACAGGAACATTTCACGCTACCCTTTCGACCCTCACCCTTTGCCGGCTATAGCCTGGATGAGCAGCACGAGCAGCAGCAGCAGCAGCAGCAGCAACAACAGTTGCCCGTACAGCAGCAGCAGCAGCTGCATCTGGAGCCACCTTTCTTTGCGCCCGGCTATGCGCAGCCAAGTCGACGGGGCAAACCCATTGAGGAACCCTCGGGGGAGCAACAGATCGGCGAGGATCAACAGCAGCAGCAGCAGCAGTATCTCTATATGTCACCAAGCAATCTGTACAATCTAGTCAGAAGCTAGGCACAGTGGGACAAAGAAGACAAAAAATTATCCATCAAAACTTTAAATAACTATCTTATCTTATCCATATAATATATATTATTAAATATCTGCTATATATAGCTATTTAAAAGCTAAAGATCTGCAGAAACAAATAAATAAAAGTTTCCAAAAGGAATTCTCCACAGTTTGTACTTACCTCATAGTTGCATCAATCTCAAGTCTTATATCATAGCATAGCCACGCCCACAGTACCGCCCTTCTTTTACCTACACATTCCTTTCATGTCTGGCTTTCCTTTCCTTTTCGCTCTGCCATTTTTCCCCATTTGCATGCATCGAAAATGCCACAATTAACCCGCTAAAAAGACGCCAAATTGGTGAAATTATCTCTGGCACTACGTGGAGCACCTCACCCTCTTGAGGCCCTCGTGTGGCAGGTGACCTTGGCAGCGACGCGTCACATTGGCCACATTGCGCAACAGCAGTCAAAGTCGTAGCTGGATGCGAGACGACGCACAAGAAGATTGACAATGGCACCGCAAGTGGCCCGGTATGGTATGGCATGGGGCTCTGGCGTGGCAATTACATCAGCTAAAAGCTACGATGATCGACGACTACACACGCCACACGCTGCACGCTACAAGGCACACACACACACACACGCACACACACATACTCGCAGCAGGCAGCGCAGAAGCCGAAGGCAGTGGAACATCAGCAAAAAAAAACAAACAAACAAAAAACTGGCAAAAAAAAAGCTGATGTCATGCCTTGTCTTATAGACCGACAGATGCGCTTGCGGTAGGGCAATTCAATCCCTTAATTCCTATTCCGATTCTACATCTAAAAAAAAAACAAAAATAATCAAATCAAAAAATTAGACATGTAACATCCTCGACAAGCCGAGTACCCTCATTTTCCATCGATCGTAACTTTCTTAAAAATCAAACGATTTTCACGCGGAATGACATTTTCTTTATGTTTTAACAACCAGAATGATTCTACATTTAAAAAATAGCAAAATGACTTTTTGAAAATTTTCGATATTTTGAAAATTTTTGTAAGGGTCCCCCCTATGATTTTTCAACAAAATTTTTTTTTTGTAAATTTTAAATCTCGAGTTTTCAATTTTAATCGATTGCGGAGGTCAAAATTAGTACTAAACAATTGTTTAAATCGATTTTAAACAATACTTCATTTTGGCCCAAAAATCATGTCGAAATGGTCAAAAAATTAGACATGTAACATCCTCGACAAGCCGAGTACTCTCATTTTCCATCGATCGTAACTTTCTTAAAAATCAAACGATTTTCACGCGGAATGACATTTTCTTTATGTCTTAACAACCAGAATGATTCTACATTTAAAAAATAGCAAAATGACTTTTTTGAAAATTTTCGATATTTTGAAAATTTTTGTAAGGGTCCCCCCTATGATTTTTCAACAAAATTTTTTTTTTTGTAAATTTTAAATCGCGAGTTTTTAATTTTAATCGATTGCGGAGGTCAAAATTAGTACTAAACAATTGTTTAAATCGATTTTAAACGATACTTAATTTTGGCCCAAAAATCATGTCAAAATAGTCAAAAAATTAGACATGTAACATCCTCGACAAGCCTAGTACCCTCATTTTCCATCGATCGTAACTTTCTTAAAAATCAAACGATTTTCAGGCGGAATGACATTTTCTTTATGTTTTAACAACCAGAATGATTCTACATTTAAAAAATAGCAAAATGGACTTTTTGAAAATTTTCGATATTTTGAAAATTTTGGTAAGGGTCCCCCTATGATTTTTCAACAAAATTTTTTTTTGTAAATTTTAAATCGCGAGTTTTTAATTTTAATCGATTGCGGAGGTCAAAATTAGTACTAAACAATTGTTTAAATCGATTTTAAACGATACTTAATTTTGGCCCAAAAATCATGTCAAAATAGTCAAAAAATTAGACATGTAACATCCTCGACAAGCCGAGTACCCTCATTTTCCATCGATCGTAACTTTCTTAAAAATCAAACGATTTTCACGCGGAATGACATTTTCTTTATGTTTTAACAAACCAGAATGATTCTACATTTAAAAAATAGCAAAATGGACTTTTTGAAAATTTTCGATATTTTGAAAATTTTTGTAAGGGTCCCCCCTATGATTTTTCAACAAAATTTTTTTTTTTGTAAATTTTAAATCTCGAGTTTTCAATTTTAATCGATTGCGGAGGTCAAAATTAGTACTAAACAATTGTTTAAATCGATTTTAAACGATACTTAATTTTGGCCCAAAAATCATGTCAAAATAGTCAAAAAATTAGACATGTAACATCCTCGACAAGTCGAGTACCCTCATTTTCAATCGATCGTAACTTTCTTAAAAATCAAACGATTTTCACGCGGAATGACATTTTGTTTATGTTTAAATAACCTGAGTGATTTTACGTTTAAAAAATAGCAAAATTTAGTTTTTGAAACTTTTCGATATTTTCGAAATTTACGTAAGGTTCAAGAACAATTTTTTTTTAAGTTTAAATCTCTAGTTTTAAAGAGCGAATAAGCCATATTGTAGTAGTTAATCTTTTTTCAATACAAAATAGCATAGGAAGAGCAATAAATGAATCCCAAATGCAGCTGTAGATCAGTTAACGAATATACCCCGCTTGTAGAGTACTATGTATACACAGCATGTAGCATGGTTCAAAATCAGAGAGAGACAATGATGTCTATAAAGCTTATGACTTCATTAGTTTTTGAGTTTTAAACGGTTAAATTTGCCGCAATCTGTGCAGTTCATTATCGATCGAATCGGAGATCGTGTAAGGAAGATATAGAAATTGTGCATAATAAACGAAAGCAGTTTCTTCATTGTTTATAGAAATGTGTGTCGCTGTGACAAGTGGAAAATATGAGGTCTTGGCAAATGTAATTGCCCCACTGTGACGATCCCCCTTCTCTCTCTCTCTCTCTCTCTTTTTCTTTAGGGCTGCGTCTCCTGATTTCCCTAACTAACCAGTAGCAAAAGTTGAACAAAAACAAATTTGTTATAAATTTTGTGCAGCTGACAAAACGATTTACGATTCGCAAAATGACAGCAACAACAACAACAACAACAGCAGCAGCAGCAGCAACATCATCAGCAATGGCGGCGGCAACAACAACAACAACAAAAAATACAAAAAAAATGAAATAAAGTTCATGCCAAGGCGGTTCCGTGAATGTGGATTGTTACCGTTACCGACAGCGAAAGGCCGCCTCCAATGGAAGTGGGGCAGGCTAAGGGGGGTGGGGTGAGGGTGCTGTGTACTGTGTGCGGCTTCTGTCTTGTCATCCACACTCACATTCATCAAAACGCTGCTGCACGGAATTAATTGCAATTTACGCATAACGCAAATCGACTGGGAAAGGTTGGGGAAAATAACCGAAACAGCAGAGACACGCACCGCTCAAAAAAAAAAGAGATAAATAAATAAAAGAAAAAAATAGCGGTAAGGGGGCGGGGCGCTTGAGCTGTGCACTGAGACATGCGATATGGCAAAAGTGTCACTTGAACTTGAGTTGAGCCGCCAATGCAGCAGTCAACGGTGGCACCGTGGTGCGAGCATGCTAGAAAAACTGTTGAAATTAATTTTTTTAGCACAAAATATTGCACTATAGTGCGCTACACACAACTGTAATAAAAAATATATAACATTATTTTTTTTAAAATTATACTCTTCTGTTATGTTATACTTATGTTATGTTATGAGTGCATATATTCTTTAATATTCTATCTAAATATAATTTCAATTTTAGCGCTTGACGCACTCCGATCCACTGTGCCAAGGCAACCGTTCCAGTAGTCATGTCTGCCGAGCGTGCTCCCCAAGCGGCAAACAAGAGTGAGAGTGCCAATGTGTATAAGCAGAGACTGCGAGTACCAGACGCACCGCAAGCAGCGGTAAACCAAAGCAAAACATAACCAAAATCTCTGCTTCCATATGCAAAATGCCAGCAAACACAACGACAACAGCAGCAGCGGCAGCGGCAGCAACAACAGCAACAGCAACAACAACAGCATAACAGTCAACTGTTAACTGCGTCGAGTTGGCGCTTTTCGCATCGCTGCCACCGCCGCCGACAACGTCGCTGCAGCAGTAGTGGCCGCTGCCAACGTCGACGCCAACAATGACGAGCGTTTTGCAGCAGAAGCCCGCATAGTATAAAAGGGTTGGCCGGCGCAGAGGTCGTCAACACTCGACGCGCAGCACTTGTGGATTAAACGCGAAAGAGCAAGAGAGAGCAAAAAAGCATTGACAAACGCGAACAAAAAGTGCGAGCGTTTTTCGAAAGACGTAAAAAAAGGATAAGCCACAGAAACCGATTATCGTTTGTTTTTTCATACATATTTTTTTTTTGTTTTTGTGTTTTCTACGTGTTTTGCTGAAAATGCAGTTCGCTGTAAGTGTGTGATATTGTATAAGAAACGAAATAACGTGATTAACTTTGTAAAACGAACTGATCCTTGCTGTATTGGTATATCTATTGAAAGCTGCACCTTGTGTAATTTTAAAAATATCAAACGATAAGTGTGCCCGCAGCATCTCGATAACTTTACAAATACCACAACAATAAGCACATTGATCCTTCGGCGCGAAGGAAATGTACTAAAAAAAGCCAGCAGTATTTTCGATAGCTTCACAAATACCAAAACAATAGGCGCGCGCGTCCTTTAATGCGCATTCGATTTTTTTGCTCATATCGATAGGTTATTTTAAATACGTTTTTGAATATTGTTTCGAATGAAATGATTAAAATTAATATTTTTTGTTTCTTTTGCTGCAGTTATCACGCGCACTGCTCGCCTGTGCGCTCTTGGGTAGCGTATCCTTAGCCACCGCCAAGCAGCAGCAACAACAACAACAACAACAGCAGCAGCAGCAGGCGGCGACAAAGCTAAAGCGCGACGCTGCGCTTAGCTACGGCAGCGGCATCTATCACGGACCATCGCACAAATATTTGCCGCCAGTTGCTGCGGGCTATGAGAGCACCTATGGCTCGCTGCACGGCAACGGGCTTGCCTCGAGCAGCGGCTTCGACTTTGCCAGCCTGGACACAGATAATACGCATCATTATCATCATTATAGCCATCATCATCATCACGCACCGCAGCATCAGTCACCGTACGCATCCTCGCATGTCAGTCATGGTCTTGGACACACTCGTCCGGTATACGTAAGTTCGGCTGGTGGCGGCGGCGGCGGCGGCGCAAGCTATCATCATCGCCAGCAGGCCCCCAAGGTGGAGACCTACATTGTGCAGACAAGCAATGGAGGCGCACATGGTGCGCATCACTCGTCACATGGACTGGGCAGTAGCAGCAGCAGCAGTGGCATCGGTGGCTACAAGTACGCTACACATGGAGTTGGCTCTGGTTCCGGCAGCAGCAGCAGTGCAGGCAGCAGTTTCCTGAGCCTCTTGAGCGGCGGCGGCGGTGCTGTTCACAAGCAACATGGCGTCGGCGGCGGTAGCACCACTTACCTACTGGCCACTCCCAGCTACACTCATGTGCAGCGTCCCAGCCTGTCGCATGGTTCACCACACTTCTCGCCCGCCTTGAGTCACAGTTTGGAGCAGGAGGAGCACACTGGAGGCTACAGCTACGATGCGCCCACCATTCACTTCAAGCAACCACTGAGCAGTTACGGTGTGCCCCTGCTGCCTGGCTATGAGCACAGCCAGCATGTGGTCGAGGAGGAGTTGGCTGAGCCACAACATCAGCAACAGGAACACCATCACCATCACCATGAGCAATCGACGGAGCACGCACACAAGTCGTCCCATCTGGGTGGAGATCAACAGACACCCATCTACGCGTTGGGTCACAAGGGATTGGGTCACTTCACGTATACGTCGAGTAAGCCACATGCTCTGAATACAGATATACATCATCATTTGGCTGCCACATCGGGTGTTTCTGTAGCGGATCACAATGAGCTGGTCGCCGAGCTGACCAAGGCGCCGTTCAAGCCGAGTGCCTTTTTGGGTGCCAAACATGAGCCTAGCCAGGGTTATGAATATGCCACGCCCAGCACACAGTATTTGCAGCCACCGACGGCATCGGGATATGATTATCCTGCACCCAGTGTACTGTATGGTGCACCAGGACAATCGGGTGATTCGGCTACACCCATTTTTGAGCCAGAATCAACATATTTGCCACCGGTGACCAGTTATGGTGCACCGGCCACGCCCACACACAGTTATCATTAAATTATGTATATTAAATTATATAATATATACTAAATTATATATTATATCTCGCTCACACACACACACACATACAAACACACTCCATTTTACCTTTAAGTAAGGCGATTTTTTTATACCATTTTTCTAGTTATTTAAGCGAAATTTTTTTACCTACGAAATAAAATTAAATTTTTGGTAACAAATGCCACGCCCATTCTTCCATTCACTCTATGCACTTTTGCAGCACGTCGCTGGGGGAGTTTAAAATGCGCAGGTTGTCATGGGTTTTTTTTTTATTTATTTATTTTTTTTTTGGCAGTTTTTTCTCGTTTCGATTTCGGTCTCAATTTCGCTTTTTATTTTTATTTTTATTTTGAAAGCGTGTGAAGCAGTTGATGTTTTTTTGTTGTGTTCGATGTAGAGCAAATTTCGAGAAATTACCCGATATATAAAAAAAAAAAAAAAACGAGGCGAAAGACCCGAACGCCAGCAGCATGTTTAATTAATATGAATAGGAGTCGAATAAAAATTACTTACTCTAATTTATATTTCAAATGCATTTACAATACATTTCGCAATTTGGCAAATTGGTTAGGGTTCCACATGTGGGCTTATAAAGGGTTTTTTTTGTGTCTAAAACAAACCTGAGAGTTTCTGCTTTATCGATGTTTTCCAACTTGGTTTTTGTTTTAGTCTTTTAGCAAAGTGTTCTTCACACTTTTTGTTTGCCCTTCTTCTTCTTTTTCTGCCTCTTGACTTTACCTTCGCATATTTATTTTTTGTTTTGTTCCCCCCTGTCGTATGGCTCATTATAATCTTGGCAATGATCTTATGATTGATGCAACTTTTGGCGGCTATGTGAAAATTATGTCACTTGCGGTGAATTAATCATGATCATGATCATCTTATGCAAGATGAGTGAAGCGACCGGTTTTCTGTTGGGGGATTTATGTTGGATTTGAGTCCTGACCCACATTAATAGAAAGTGAAAGGCATGCGAAACAGAGAGAGAGAGAGAGAGAGGGATTGAAGGATTAAGCGAGAATTGGTAAGAAAAGACGACAGTGAGTCCTCTCGAGGTGAGAGAAAAACTGAGAGAGAGAGAGAGGGACAAAAGGCGGGAGTAGAGAAATAAGAGAGACAGATAAGTGGAGTCAGTTTGGTGAGCGGGAGGGGATCGGACGCAAATCCGCTTGGCAGCTGGCCACCATCGCCACAAACGAATGACTTAGGCAACAAACTTCGCATTAATTTGATGACGCGCACTTGGCCCGCGTCGCTTTCGGTGCGGTTCGCTGCGTGGCTCGGCGTGGTTGCACTTAAAACAACAACAACAACAACAATATTAACAACAACAACAGCGCGAAAGTTTCAATATGCAACTGGGCGCAGTTCAACGACCGCCTTACTCTCCTACTCCTTTGCTTTTTTTCTCACATCCTCCCTAGTAGATGTCTTAGATCACATGTTTAATATATCTTCCATCTGCCACAAGGTCATAGCGCGACCTTGTTGCGGACTCCACACGCACCGTGCGAGAATCTTCCGAGAGAAAAAACATAACAATATTGCGGCCTAATTAAAAAACAATTTACGTCACGAGGTGCGGCTAATTTGCAACCCAAAAGAAGTGGAAACTAAAGCAGCCGCTGCGCAGATACCCTGTAGTCGCCACGCTGATTTATGATTTATGTTCCATTGTGCTTTCATTTCGTGCATAACTCATCATCAGTCGGGTTCCCCAGTTTCAGCAAATTGTGTTGTGTGATTTATTAACCTATTTTCTATATATCTTATGAATTTCAAGGCAACAGCTTGAAAAACTGTTTCAAAAATTGGGTTTATTCTTGCGATAAGTTAAATTTTAATTCAGCACTTTTACAGGGTATAAGAAAAGGGAAAAATGCGTGCTTTCGTTGCAATTTCGTCAGCCTTTTTTTTAGTGTGTCAACAAGTTCATTGAGGCACAACACAATACACACACACACTCGCACAACCCTTCAATAAATTAGATAATTTTCGGAATGCCATCAATAATTTGGAATTGTCTGCTAAGTCAATGTGACAGTTGCAACAATGAAAGAAAAAAATCATCATCATCATCATCATCCAATCCCCCCGCCATCTCTCTCTTTTTTTCCTTTTTTTTTTTTTTATTCCAGCATGTGATTATAATCATATGCCATTCTTTTTGTTGCAGCGCATTGAGTGACATCAAAGAGATGTAATAAATTATTCAAAGCGATTTATAGACTGTGATATTGCCGCGAATTCTCTCTCTCTTGTCTTGTCTTTCTTTTTAATCGCTTTGCATACCCTGTAGTTAGGAAAAGTGCTTATAGATAGTGATTTGCTTCAACAGCTTTATCTACCCATAGTAAATGTTTAAACTGTAAGATATTTTAGAAAATCATTTAAAAAAAAATGCTATATTTCTCATAATAACCGATTAGATCTCAGATGAGCTTGATCAACAATGTACTACAAGCTCTATGTAGCCTAGAATCGTCTGAAATTTTCAAAACATATAATTGATTAGATGATAGATTGACTCCCCTACAGGGTATTTCATTAGCCAACCCATATCGTTGAATGCACTCTCTCGTGTCTCTGGCAAATTAGGCACCTCATCTGATCTGATCTGTCTGTGTTGTGGCATGCACCTTACACGCATCGCAGATACGTTCGGTCGTTCGTTCGTTAAGAGGTGTTAAATAATTTCATTTCGTTTCGATTGTTGTTGTTGTTGTTGTTGTACCCCCCCGATTGTTGTAGGCATTGTTGTTAGCCCCAGGCGCCAGTTATTGCTGTTATTATTTATGGCGCATACCCTGTAAGCGGCGAGTGCAGCAGGAAAGGGCATGATGAGAAAGGTTTACAGATTTATTAAATAAATAAATACCTTGGGTTTTATTGCCACATAACCTCACTTTAAATAACAGTTGTGCACAGTTCTTCAATATCTCATTATTTTGGAGCGTAGGGTATCTCTTGATCTGGCATTCCTTAGCTTTTTAATGGTCCAAGTGAAAGAGACATTAAAGAGGCAGCGGAAAAAAGTTACATTTCATTTTTTTTTTTTTTTTTTTTTTTTTTTTTTTACTATGCAGACGCACATTCACTTTTTGCTTTGGCCCCGCCCTCTCGCCCTCAATGGTTGAGTGCGATTGATTAAAGAGCTGAGTCACAGACACACTCATTGAGTACTCATGGCGTACGGTACCCAAATCAGGTTAATTTTCAACTGCGGCGCAGGTTGAATCAATTTGTGACTGTCTGGAACCAATTGGGATCATCTTAATGCTTTAAATTGATTCGGAAATTGTCTAGACTCAATTATGTTGAGCTTTTTGGGCACGCTTCCTTTCAACGGATCATCTTTAATGGATTTAAGAGAATTGATTATGGAATTTAAATGGAAATTTCACTCTAATTAATTTTCCAAATTCAAATATATTTATTTTGAGGTTATGTTTGATATGAAGCGCATCTGAAAGTCGACCAACTGCAGCTCATAAAACCATCATCAGCGGCTCGTGTTCTCTTAACTTTATGAAGACTAAACCAAAAGTCGGAGAAGGGTTAACCCTTTCTTATATAACACAACGAGGCAGTTGAACCACAACTTATTATTGTATATTGCTGCTTATTATAATTAGCTAAAGAGCTTAAAGACTTTTCGGGAAAGTTTTTAAGGGCAATAAGTGAGTTTATGAGTGTATTCAATATCCAGTGTTTGCTTAGCTGTGGTTTTGGCCTAATATCGGGTAAATAGTTATAATAACATTCATATCGATCGGTTGCACTCGGTTTATTTTCCAGCTATACAAAACTTAGCTGAATAGGTCGGAAATCGTAATATTATTTTGTTTTGTTTATAATAAATCCCTTGAGTTTTCAATAGGTTGCAATATTATGGAAAACTGTTAGGGAATTGGGCGCCATGTACTCATGATATGAATGCATTTTTGGCTATGTTTTAGGATCTATAAAATTCAATGAATCTTTCAACGTGTTCTTTAAACTTTTATGGGATCTTGGAGTACTCTTTATGGTTGTTGCTCTTCAAGCTTTGAAGACGTGTTTCAATACAGTTCTTTGAGTTTTCTGTAGGGTTCCTTGGCCCCTACTGAAACTACTTGTTACTTTGCTTTAAATGAATCTTGGAGTACTCCTTAAGATCCTTTTCTTTTCAAGCTCTTCAAGACGTATTTCAATAAAGTTCCTTGGTTCTTTTATAGGGTTCCTTGGCCTCTACTGGAACTACTTGTTACTTGGAGTAATTTTTCCCTATTCCATATCACCCTAACTGCTCCTGCTCCTCCTCCTCCTCCTCCTGTCGTTTCAAGCTCTTCAAACTTTCTCTGTTTGTTCCCTTGATTCCCTTCCCATTCCTTCCCTTGATTAATGACACCGGCCGGCAAAGACAAACAAAACTCATGTTCAGCTGGAAAGCAACCCTTTGCCAGCCTTATCTGTGGGTGGGGTGGGCGTGGCAAGCTTCTAGTCGCTTCAAACATTTGTCGCGTGTCCACGTTGCCGCCATGAACATTACACAGCTGCTGCAAACCTATCACGATCTCTCCGGGGAGCAAACGAATCAGATTAACGAATATGTTGCACGCGCCCTGCTCCATGTGGTGCATCATCACATACTGAGTGTGACACCCAGCCTGGTGCTCACCTTGTGCTGTCGCAATAATCATACATGCAATTTCTACAATGAGATGATGAGCATCATGTTCCGCCAATGGGGCATATCACCGTTGCAGATTGTGAATGTCCAGAGGCGGCCGGAGGGAGTGCGTCGTCCACATGTGGCTGGGCGGCGGCATTATAATCTGATTTTCACCGACTCCTATCTGGCATTTGCCGAACTGGAAGTGGAGGAATATTCGCGAGAATATAATTACAATGAGTTCTACTACATCTTTCTGCAGGCCCGAGATCATCTGTTGCAGGGCGAGATGCGGAAAATATTCGCGCATTGCTGGCGTTATCAGTTGATCAATTGCAATGTGCAGGTACAATCGGCCGACGGGGAGATCAAGCTCTACACGTATCGTCCATTTGGTGCGGATGGTTGTGATGACATGACACCGCGGCAAATCAATCGCTACGATGGCCAGCGGATGGAGCATGCTCAGCTGTTTCCACGCAAGCTGGGGAATTTCCATCGTTGTGCGGTGCGTGCTGGCATGTGGAATTTACCACCATTTCTCTAGCTGGAGGGGAATGGCAGTGCAGAGCTGCGGGTAAGTGGCGGCCTGGAGGGACGATTGTTGCAAACGTTGGCGCAGCGTTTGAATCTTAGCTATGTGGTGCAGTTGCCACCGGAGGGACGGGAACCGATGAGCAGCAGGGCCATACAAATGGTAAGCCGGGGGATTCTCACTGTTCCCACCTAACTTGCTAACTGTCCCCACTTCTGTTCAGCTGGAACGCCACGAGGTGGACTTCTGCATGGGCGGTCTCCGGCAGACAGCACCACGCAGCCTGCTGGCCACCTCGACACACAACTATCATCAGACCAGCGTACGCTTTGGTGTGCTATCCTCTAGTTTTGAGCTCAGCTCCATGGACATATTACTCTATCCATATCCAACGATAATTTGGTACGCAATCGGAGCAATGCTGGTGCTGGCCACACTGCTGCTGATGGGCATGGAACGTCTGCTGCCGGAGCAGGAGCAGGAGCATCGCAGGAGCAAAAGCCTGTTGCAACATGGCATGAATCTGGAGCTGATTATGGTGGGTATGCCCATGTTGCAGCCACCCGGATCGAGTGCGAAACGCATGTATTGCATCATATTGATGTTCTACACGCTCCTCATACGCACCGTCTACCAGGGCAAGCTATATCATCTGATACGTACACATCAATTGAATCGATTGCCACAGAGCATCGAGGAGCTGGTGGAGCGCAATTATACGGTGGTGCTGTCGATGGAGATGCATGAAATGCTCTCCGATATACCCACAGTGCAGCATATGCAATTCCAGCGTCTGGGCGGGAAGAGTTCACCCATGCAGGCGCCCAACTATTTGGCTGCACATCCTCAAGAGCATCGTCTGCTCGCCGCCACTGGCTTGGAATTTTTGATGCGTTTCAATCGCCAGAGCGCATATCGCGCCCAGCTGGAGCAGCGTGCAGGTAAACATTTCGAATTGATTCCATTGGATGTGCTGGACATGCAGCTGACCATGTATCTGCGCAAGCATTCCTTTCTCATCGATGAGTTCAACGAGCAAATCATGTGGATGCGTTCGGTCGGATTGCTATCGTTCTGGTCACGCTGGGAACTGGACGAACAATATCTGTGGTCAGATCAGGCATTCAATATCAAAGTGTTTGATCTACAGGAGCTGCATGTGCTCTTCCTGCTCGTGCTGCTTGGCCTCAGCATGGGTACGGTGCTCTTTGTCCTGGAGCTGGCCTCGTTGCGCCATGCGAGACTGCGTCGCTGGTTTCTGGCGCAGATTTAATTACAATCTTATCTTATCTACTACATATACATATAATCAATCGCATTCAATCATTAGTCAAGTTACAAAAATCGTTTGTTTGATGAGTACAAAATGTGTTGGACACGGATTAGACACTATAGTAGAATTCCTTGGCATCCAGATAGAGTGCAATGCCCACCCAGACGAGCGTGTTCCACACGCATTCGAGGAGCAGCATGAAATGCGTATTCATGCTACCGATGCGCCAATGCCAGGGCAACATCTTGTGCATCACAGAGTGTCCCACATACATGATGATGGCATTCATGCCGCATTCGGTGAATGGATAACCGGAGCATAATTGCCGCACATCGATGATGTAGTAGAGCAGCGAGAGCACCACCAGGGCCAGTGAGACAGTGACAAATACAAAGGACAGAGACCATAGATTCTTATTAACCGGTATGATGCCCAATTCCTTGGAGAAGCCACACAGTGCGCCGCCCATCAGACCCAGCACGGTGGCGCCGCATAACCAACGCTTCAGACGCGCCTGCCATGTGGGATGCACCAGCAGTGTGACGCCAGCGAAGGCACCCAGCAGTACCTGCACCACGCTCAGTATGCAACCTGAAACAGACAGAGACAGAGGCATTAGGAATGAGAGAGAGAGAGAGAGAGAGAGAGCGATAGAAAGAGAGAGAGCAAGAACTACCAAATACTCCTTCCGGATCGAAGGCCGTCGCATCGTAGACATATTTCGCTGTGGGATGTTGAAAGATATGCGCCTCGCCCAGCACCAGCATATCCACATAGCCAGCGGCACCACCAATACAATGTGGATTGGCAACATAATCCGATTTGCCACCGGGTCCAAGATAACCACGCGGACAGCCTGGCACGCGTAGGCCAAATGTCAATCCCAAATAGGTGGCCACCAGGGCGAGCAGCACAGCCAGTTCGCCACTGAAGAGGCACACATCATAGATGGCACGTTGCCAGGCTCGCTGCGGACTGAGCTGATCCCGTCGACTGCACAGTGTATGCAGTACACCGACAATTAGATACGCGATGCCAAAACGCTGCAGCACGCCCATCAGACGCAGTTGCTCCATTTGCGGTCCATTGATGGAGTTCAGGCACAGCCCGATGGCAAACAATTTGATGGCACGCCAAACAATGCGTCCACAGATCCTGCCCTTGCCAATGCCACGTCCCAATTGTGCCTTAATCGACAACGGAATGCAGACGCCCATGATCCAGAGGAAACTGGGAAATACAATGTCCGCCAAATGCAGACCATTCCAGGCGGCATGCTCGATCCAAGTGTAGCCACCACCGCCGCTGTTCACGAATATCATGAGCACAATGGACAAGCTGAAAGAGATGAAATCAGAGCTGGAGATGAGATGAAACTGAGTGGGCAAGGGATGCCTCAGCTTACCCGCGAAACGTGTCCAGGCTGCGAAGGCGTTTGCGCTGTGTCGCCTTGGCAGCGGCATCACCAATGCTATCCGCCACGGCAGCTGCCTCATCATAACGATAACGCTGCCACGCACAGCTGCCCAGCTTGAGCAGTGTCAGCAGCGCTGTCACCAGCACGAAGACAGAGAGGAAAGCTGCGGAAAGAGTGAGAGAATCAGTTCAGAAAACAATATCAAAGCAAGATCTTATAGCTATGATCTAGGGTATATAACTACAATTGTTTATACTATTATTATATAGATTCTTGTTAAGACAGCGCGTTAATAACTTTCAATAACAATTCAATTTAAAATTAATGATCTTAGAAGTATATATCTACATTTTCGTTTGCTTTAGATGATACTATAATAAAAGCATGATCTTTTGCTAGCTAAGGAACCTTTTTTTCCGTTTCTTAACTTGTCTTTAAATGTCTTGCTTGTATCATCATCATCGCACATCATCGCACCCAATCGCGTCTAATTGAATTAAAGCCAAACTAATTGAAGATCAAATGTGATCGAGCTGGCAATGCGATTGCTCCTATTGCTCACCATAATTGATGGATACACCGGCTTTGTCCACGGCAAAGTGACAGCTGCCGTTGGACAATAAGGTGAGATTGTAGACGCCAAATTCCTGTAGATCGTTGCGACGTAGGGCGCAAAGTGAAGAGCTAAAAGAGAAGAGAAATCATATATATAAAAAGCAAATCAAGCGTAACAACTAAACATGTGTACATAAATATATGTAGTATATACACACACGAGTGTGTGTGTGTGTGTGTGTGTGGGTGAGGGCTACCAAGAGAGCGAAAGTGAGAACACTTGCGGATGCGATATACATATATAGTATATAGTATAGTATACAGATATAGCATGTTGATAACGCAAGCTGTAAGCCATGTAATACACACACACACACCCACACCCACACACACATATTAGCAGCTCGCACACACTCACACATTATCGTAGGCATAGTGACCCTGATCGTGTGCATATATTTTGAAACTCAAATCGTATGCAGAGCTGAGCTTTAACGCCTCCAGCGACTCCATAGCTGGCAGAGCTTTCACTTTGGTATAGGGGCACTGCAAAACAATAAAGAATGAATGAATGAATGAATAGAATGAATGTGTACTGGCGGGAAAAATCTCTCTCTCTTAAAAATACCGTATAGCACTCATCGGATAGAGTATAGAGATAACTGCGTTCCGCATATTGTGATTCCACAAACAAATATGCCTGATCCACGTCCAGTGCACGCATATCCAGCTGCCGCCATTGTGGATCTGTGTACTCCACCAGAAACGACATGGCTTGGGGGGCGAGGGGTCTCCAAATTCCGCACAATTTCTATTTAAATTTGTTTTTCTTGTTATTGCAATTTTTTTGCACTCGCACTCGGCGACGGCAATCGAAGAATTCGCCCCGTTGACGACTAACAGCGACTACTGCTGCGCTGCACTCAAGTAGCTCCGCTCGAAATCGCCATATCGACGCCTCTTTTTGTGTTGTCCGAAATGAAACCGAAACTATTTCGAGTGCGCAATAAAATCAAAAAAAAAAAACAAACAAACACACACGCAGAGCCAGAGCCAACAACAACTGGAACAACACAGTAATATCGGTCGGTAACAGCGCGGTCGCAATAACAGCTTGTAAAACTGCAAAAACAACAAACTAATTGAGAGGCTGTTGTGCGCATCGGTGTGCGAATACACTTACTGCTCGGATAGCGAGTGCATATGCAATTTCAGTGTAAATTGTCAAACGTCAAGATCGCTTCAATCATCATTATTGCTATAATTGCTTTACTGTACATCTTATAATTGTATCTACACATTTTGAAATCATATTTAATTTGACGCTGCGTTACATTTTGATTGACAAAGTCGTCTGTGTTTGACATTGCAAGTGCAAACTAGTTGCAGCATAGACTAATGAAACCAATCAAGACATTGCATTAGCACTCTGTTAGCCAGCGCTGTTAACTGTATGCAGCTGCATTGCAGCAAGCATTGAGCGCCAAGCACCATGAAGCGTGGATGCAGCTGAAAAGGCAGAGGACTGCGCAGTACTCTGCACTGTAGTTTAAAAGTGAGTTAACATAACCTTAACTTGCAATGTCTTGTAGCAGTTTTAGTTGTCTATGGTCTGCATGGCAATTTAACAGCACGCCTACATAGAGCTTAACATTAACGCGCTTTCCAACAGTTTTATTAGTCTATGATCAATGCATTATGCCAACTGAAATTTTGTTAGTTTACACCAGACAATATCTGTTAATTATTGCCATCACAATTACATGTTTAATTTGAAAGACTAGCGCAGAGCTACCTTTAACAGCAGCTCAACAGTTGAATTCTACGCGTTGCCAACTACTAGTTATCTGCATAACATTAACAGCGCGGCACAAGTGAAATGCAAGTGTGACCAGCCTACAGCCAACGAATATTTACCACCCCACTCACGCCAGCGGCGGAATATTCCAAAACAGACACCTCAGTCACACCGGCCGCGACAGTGGCTGAAATTCGAAGCGTAGCAAATACACACGGCGACGCAAGAAGGGCCAAAGTAGAGTGTAAACAGCAACAGGAAAAGTCGACTAAAACGATACGGATTTATTAATGTAAATGCATTTGGCATATTTATTTATAAACTTGTTAGAACTAAACGTAACGTGTTAAATGCGCCACATAGCCGTCGCCATCGCAATTGCGGTCTCCACGTCTCCGCCGTCGCCGTCGCCGTCTCTTAGAGTACCAAGTGCAATTATCGAGCGTTCTCCTTGTTGTTGCTGCATCTTTAGCTGTTTGTTGCTGTTGCTTGTCGCGCAATTTTGTTGTTTTGGGTGCTAATATTTTTGGTGTGTGTGTGTGTGTCAGTCCGTAGACTGACTGTGTGTTTGTGTGTGGAAATTCTATTCAATTTGGTTGCGGAAATTGAACCGTCGCCGTCGTCGTCGCCGCGTCGCATTGCGTTGCGTTGTATCTTTTCCATGTGTCTCTAACTAACTATCTATGCGCCAGTATCTCTGCCAGTGTGTCTATGTGTGTGCGTGTGTGTGAAAGAAATAAAAGGTAAAACAAACGAGGCACAGTAGCCGCAGAAGCTGAGCAGGAGCAGAGCCCACAGAGCCAATTCGTATGCAAGAATTGTCGTCGTCGTCGTCGTCGTCGTCGCCGTCGTTAACGTCGCTGTTGACGTTGCCGTTGCCGTTGTCTCTTTTGTTGTCATTGTATTGAAACGTCGACGTCGGCGTACCGTTGCCGTTGCCGCGCTGCGTCCGGTTTAAATTCAATCAAGCGGCAAACGGAATAAAGCACAAAACACAACAACAACAACATATAGAAAACATTGCCAACGTTGCATTGTTGTTGTTGTTGTTGTTGCGGTGCTTTTTGCCCAACTACCTCGCTGCCGCTGCGAGCAGCGCGCTGTCAAAAATAAAAATAATACGCCGACAGACGGATCGTGCAAGAAGGAGAGTGAGAGTGAGCCAGTGCGAGGGAGAGAGAGCGAGAGTGCGCGAGTGCATTCAACTCATGCACGCACATGCATGCTGTGGTCAGTGCAATAACAACAACCAAAACAACAACAACAACGAGCAGAAGAATGCTGCAGCTGCTGCGCCGTCAGTTCTAAAATTCTGCTGCATGAATCTCTGCTCGCGTTGACGCCGCTGCCAGTAGTTGCAGTCGTAACACGAAACTTTTGCCAAGCTTAATACGCAAGCGTCGCCGTTGACGACGCTCTGCCAAAACCGCAATGCTCGCCGCCAATGTGCCGTCAACGTCGAACGCCAGCAATGCTGTTGACGTTGACGTCGACGTCGATGTTGTCGCTGCCGCCGTTGCAGGCGTCGCAGTTATCGGTTCAGATGCCTGCGATGAGCGTACACGTCTGCTGACAACACCAACGCCGCCGCCGCTGCTGCTGCCGCCTACGTCGCTGCCATCACTAGCCGCATCGCCGCCAACGTCGCTGCCACTGGTGCATAGCACAGCGACGACGACGCATCCGTCCCGCCAACAACAACAACAGAATATCAGCAACAACAATAATAACAACAATAACAACAACGATAACAACGACACAATGGAGGCCAGTAGCGGCAACAACAACAACGAGAACAACAGCAGAAGCGACGACATCGATGATCTATCGGAGGAGACAGCGCTATCCAGCGCCGGCGCCGGCTGTGCTGCCGACTCAAGCGATCAAAGTGATAAATTCAATCGCCCGCCCACAGTGCCGCTGCATGGGCAGAAGAAGCCCAAACTGAGTAAATTGGGCACCAAAAGCGTCGGCCTAAAACGGTAAGCAAATGAATGAAAGAGAGAGAGAGCGCCGCCATACAAGATGGCGTGCAAAATCATCCTTTGAAACGCTCTCTTACGCTCTCTTCCTCTCTTAGCGTATCGTTTGGCTCGTCAAAGGGTTCTATGGTGGAGACGCTGGTCTTTGAGACGCCGACGCCGCTGTCTGAGCACGTGGAGCCAAGCTTTGGTTTCGATGCGGTTGACGCTGCCGCCGCCGCCGCCGCCGCCGCCGCCGCTGCTGCTGCTGCTGGTCAGCAGCTGCATGGGAGTGCAGCAGCAGCGCATTTACCGTTAAGCAGCAGCTACAATGACTATGCGAAAGGGCAAATGGATGACAGTGGCATCGAGGTGCAGGAAGAGTAAGTAGAAAAAACAAACTTAAGAGAACGATCAATGTGAGAGAGTTGCTGTGACGTCACAGTATCACAGTTGCCGTTATTTATGTGTGCATCGCATGCCAATTGGTCATAAAGGAAAAGGAAAATAGAGAAATAAAATCCAATTTGGCAAATTTTATTATATAAACTATTTATGCTGATTGGATTTGCCCAATTAATAGTTTCGGAAATTAACAGTGTAATTGAGAAAGAGCCAATTTAATTAGATGTTGTTGATAAGCAAAGAGATACAAATTTAAAAAAAAAATTTCGTAAAGAGAAAGCGTTCTAGTTGCATACGAAGTTTCCTGCACAGACTGTACCCAGCCGAGCCGAGCTGAGCTGAGCTGAGCCTAATGCAGTGCGCAGTTAATGAACCCTTTTTTTTTTGTCTTCTCTTTTTTTCTTTTATTACGCTTTGTGCACTTTGTTTATCTTTTTATGGATTTGCCCTGAATTAGGTCTCTGCTCTCTCATTATGTTGGAAAACAAAAAGAAACGCAAACTAAATCAGAATAATGAGTTTTTGGCAGCTTTCACTTCTTTTTTTGGGCCAATCCGAAATAAAGCCTCGAGCGGCTCAGCTGGCTTGGCTTAGGCCTAAGCCAAAGACACACACACACACATGCAAATGCGAGTGCAACCCAAATTGCATGCAATGAACTCGCAGCAAAAAAAAAAACCCCAAACTCATCCACCCCCACCAACAAGTCAAGCGAACATTTAAATCGATAATTGCTTTGGAGTTTAAACTCAGTTTAGCGATAAAACACGCACACAGAGAGAGACAGACACACACACACACACACACACACACACATGTAGGCAGGCAGGCAAGAGAGCTACAGGATGCGGTGCTCTGTTTACCTACGCTCTCACGTGTTCTCTCTCTCTGCTCCCTCTCTGTCTGCCACCACCAGCAGCAACTCCAATTGGAGTCGTAACTGTTTGCTGTCTGCGCCGGCGCTGCTGCAGTTTATGAGCGTTCTCAGCAGCAGCAGCAGCAGCGTTCGCTGCCGCAATGAATACCGTTAAACTGCGCTGCGTTGTCGTCGTCATTTATTACATAATGCTTCGTGATGAGCGTGTGTGTGTGTGTGCATTTTAAAGCATAATGTAGGTCAACTCCATTTGGTGGTTGTTGACCCACATCTTTTTCGACTGTCTCTGTGTGTGTGTGTGTGTTTGTGTGTGTGCGCGCGCCTGCATGTGCGTGTGCGTTGTCTAATAATACGTGCAAACCACACCCACCCACGCACACACACACACACGCAACGGCTCACTAATTAAGCTGCTCATCGATAAATTTGAACCGCCCACGTTGTGTGCGTTGCGCAAGACAAATCGATAGCAGGCAGGCCGCACTATTCGATAACAGGTCGACGATGACGACGGGGCTGCCAAGCTGGTTTTCGATATGCCGACTAAAGCAGCTTACACATGTCTCTCTCATTGACCTTTGCCAGTGTGCGTGTGCGTGTGCGTGTGCATGTGCGTGTGCGTGAGGGCGACCACGTGTGTGTTGGTGAGCTTTAATTTGCCGGTTGGTCGCTTCGAGCGCAACGTGATGTCATCCGGCAAGCGAGCGAACCAGCGCGCCACTTGCTGTGTAGCGGCAGAACTTTCTTTCATTCTTTCTGTCTTTCTTTCTTTTGTTAAATCTACAGTTAGAACGGCAAGAACAAAAGCAATTACTATGTAGCTGCAGCGGCATGCAGACATGCAAACACAACAATTTGTTGTTGTTGTTTTTGTTGTTATTATTATCGATTATGTTTATGAGATGAGCGAGGTGAGCGTGTGTGTTGAGATGAGGTGAGGTGAGAGGAGAGGAAAGAGAGAGAGCAAATGGTGTGGGGAGTATGTATGTGGCATATGTAGATTAACAGCTGCCTGCCGCCATGCTGAGGTGGATCGGTTAGTGTGGTGATGTTGTGGGATGGGGTGAAATGAGCTAAGGTGAGGTGAGGCTGCAGATTAACAGCTGCCCCAACCCCCCCCACCCTCTCCCCAAATAGCGTTAGTCATTTCAAGTGAATGTCTTGAAATTCGAGCACCTTGCGCATGTGTTGTGAAAGTACTGTAGCTGCGTGTCCATGTGTATGTGTGTGTGTGTGTGAGAGTATTTGAACTGTCAGTCAGTCGATTGATTTTCCGGTAGGCAATGCCACAATGCTGGCACTTGACATGCATAGCAGCAGCAGCAGCAGCAGCCGGAAAGGGGGGGAAGACGAGTGTGGTGGGGTGGGTGCATGTTAACGGTAATTGTGTCGCTGCTGGTCAGCATAGAGCTTATTGTGAGACAGTCAGTCAGTCAGTCAGGCAGCCCTATTACCTACATACACACACACACACACACGCACTCGCACAGAATGTCAGCTCTGTCCATGTGTGTGTGTGTGTGCTCTGAATAGTTTGTGGCGGCGGCATCGACGAACGGCGACAAACGACAACAATAGAGAGACACAAAATGAACGAACGAACGAACGTCCCCAATTGTTTGTCAGCATCAGCACAGTCGGCTGCGCCGCTCTGTCTCTGTTGTCGGCGCCGTGGCAACCCTGTTTATTAACTGTCAAGCAGCCCCAGTTCCAGCCTCCCTCTCCACCCCATTCGTCCCATTTGCGTGCTGCTCCCGTTTCAATTTGCCCTCCTCCCATTCCCTACCCTCTACCCTACCCAGCGCACAAAACGATTTCCATTTATCAGACTGGCGCAAGCAGCTTCCATAGCGAGCGAGCGGCAGCAGCAGCAGCAGCGGCGGCGGCAGCGGTGGCACTCAAAAGTACCTTTTATATAGTTACGTGTTTATGTTTCTTATGTTATTATTTTTATTTTTGTTCGCGCTGTCCATGCTGACGCTGACGCTGTCAGCGCCGCTGCTGCCCATGTTATACACAGCAAGCAGAGCGCCAGCGTGAGAGAGCGCGTGTTTGGGCACTCTCTCGCGCTCTCTCTCTTTGCGCGCGCTTGCTCTCGCTCTCTGTGTTTTTCCCCCACATGCCGTTCCCGCGCTGCTGCCCGCGCCCGTTCACTTTGCACGTTACTTTGCATTTTCGTGAGTGCGCAAAAAAAGTGATGTCATGTTTGTTGGTTTAATGGCGTTGCCAGATGTTGCGCATCGCTGCCGTTTGTTGTGTGCCGTTACAGTTGTTTGTTTTTTTTTTGTTGTGTTATTACAATTCTGCTACGTTGTTGTTATTGCGCATCTTGACAAAAACAACAACAGCAACGAGAGACAACAAAAGATGAGCAGAAATAAATGAAATGAAAAGCTATATATGTACATATGTATGTATGCAGGTAGGTAGATGATACGCGACGCAAAAACAGCAATTGGCGCAGTTTGTCGGCATCTCCGATTGTTGTCTTTTGCCTTATACTATTTTGTTTTGCTTTTCCTTTTGACGATTGCAACGCTCACACACACACACAAACGCACACACAGCTGCCAAATATCCGAAATTTGCCGCCATTTGTGTTTGTTTTTGTTTGACCAGGAGATTTCGCTCGCATTATTTTGATTCTGTGCGCTCTGGCGAAGCTTGAAAATCGTGAAACAGTTGCGTAGTAAAAATAAACATAAATTACACTGAAGCAAACGTAATGCGCAATTATCGTCGCAATAGTTACTTATGAAGCAGTTGATAGGTTTGAGAAACTTAATGTACATAAATTAATTTATTACAACTGCGTTTCAAAAAAGTAAACAACCAAGGAGGCTTCTTAAGAAATCTGCTATTACTTAATATATTTTCTAAAATAATTAGCTAAAGGTCTAAATAATTTGATATTAACATTTTAAGTTCAGCTTTTCCACGTTTCGTATGTTTTTTTTTTTTTTTTGTTAAAAAATGTCTTATTGGTCCAGTCCAGCGAATTCCCAAAACAAAACAAAAAGCTGTCAGGTGGCAACGCCAGCGCATGAACTTCATAGTTGGAGAGCGGGCGCGCGCGTCGTCATTCGCTCTCGCACTCTCTCTCAGCAGTAGCGCGCGCTCCTGCAAACATTCGTGTTCGTGCGCGCTTGTGTGTGTGTTTGTGAGTGTTGTATCTTTTACTTTTTAGCAGCAAGCTTGCAAGTTTAGCTAGGCAAACGCAGCGACAACGCCAAACAGCCAACAACAAGCGAGAGAAATACGTGCGGGGCGCTTTGAATTGCCTTCATTCTCGGTGTGTAGTAATTGTTGTTGTTCTGTGTGTGTGTTTTTTTTTTTTATATATTTCAGTATTATTATTATTATTACTATTGTGCTCTGTACGTGTTCCGTTCGCTGCGCAAGTTGTTGTTGTTACTGTTTTTCAAACAACCCCAGCAGTAATCGAAAAAAAAACAGCAACAAAATCAACAGCAGCAGCAGCCGCGACGTAGCAGCAGCGTAGCAGTAGCGCGAACGCTCGCGAGAGTCGTTTGAGAGACCTGAAGACGGACGAACGGACGCAAAAACACACACGGTGGTCGCAAAAGTAAAACGCGCGTAGAATCGTAAAAAAGAGGAAGAAGAACGCTGAAAAGTGGAAGAAAAACATAGCAAAAGCAGCTGACGGAAAGTCAAGAAATTGTCAAGTGTTTGTGTGTTTGGTGCGTGGAAATTAGTTGTTAACAAATGAAAAATGCCAAGTGACAGTGGGTTTTTTTGCGCTCGTGTGTGTGTGTGTTTCTTTTTTTTTCCTTCATCCGCAACAACAAATGCAAAAGTCAATCGTGCGTGCCAAAGAGGGACACAAGCACGCACACACACACACACACACACACACACACACGCAGAGAGAGAAACATACGTGCATGCAGTCAGTGCAAGTGGTTGGTGTATTGGTTATGCAGAGAGTCAGAGTCAGTGAGTGAGTGAAAGAGTGTGTATGTGAGAGAGAGAGTGGTGGAGCAGGGGATGGCTGTGTGTGTGTGGTGTTTGCACTCACTACTCCCACAACACACACAGCAGCAGCAGCAGCAGTGTTGGTAAATGCGCGTGCAGTGTAAAATGTTTTTATTTTTTTTTCTACTTGTTCGAAATAGTTTAAAATTGCGAGCAAAAGAAATGCCAGCAACAACAACAACAGCAATGTGAAAGTAATTTGTGCTATTGTGTATTGTGATTTGCCCACACACACACACAGACACATACGCGCGCAGACACACTGACAAGTGTTACGCTTTGCCAGTTGCTGCCGCTGCTGCTGCTGTTGTTGTTATTTCTGTTGTTTTTGTTGTCCATGGTGGGATGCGCGCAGTGAGTTCATCG
The DNA here is from genome assembly GCA_018901885.1 of Zaprionus kolodkinae. Classification (NCBI taxonomy): domain Eukaryota; kingdom Metazoa; phylum Arthropoda; class Insecta; order Diptera; family Drosophilidae; genus Zaprionus; species Zaprionus kolodkinae. The sequence goes on along the minus strand of JAEIFM010000028.1, from coordinate 504,343 downwards.
CAAAAAATAATACACATGAGTCCGATTGCCGTTCCCCTGCCCTCTTGTGCTCTCCTACACACCATACCATACAGCATGCCCGCCGTCGCCGCCAGCCACTTCACCACCCCATCTGCCACTCCCCACGCGGGGCGCGCGCGCTCTCTCTCTCTCTGTCTCTCTCTCTCCTACTCTCTATCTCTGCTGCTTTGCCTTACCTCACCTCTTCACATCGCAGCTCTGGCTAATGCTCTGTGAACGCAATTAAAATACACTGCCCGACTAGCAACTGTGCGTGTGTGTGTGTCAGTGTGTGTGTGTGTCAGTGTGTTCTGAGTCTGTGCGCTCTCCTGTGTGTATGTGCACGTATGCGTGCGTGTGTGTGTGTGAGTTAAAATATAGTGCCTTGTTTGTACATAAATTAGACATAGCTTTAAGTTTAGACGCTGTTCGTGCCCGCTGCGACGTTGTTGTTGTTTCTATATATACACACACGCACATATACAAATGTAATATCAGTTCTATAATATAGCCATGTGATCGCCAGCCAGCCCGTGTGCGTGTGTGTGTGTGTGTGTTGAAAAGTTTCGAAAACCAAATACCGACTATGGCGGCAAATGCAGCGCGCGCGCAACAACAAAAATGCATGCAAATAAATTGACTCTCTTATTGCCGCCGTCGCCGTCGCCGTCGCTGCCGCTGCCGCTGCCTGCTTGCCTGCCTGCCTGCTGTTCTTGTTGTTGTTTGACGTCAAGTGCAAAAGAGAGCGCAAAATATATTAAACAAAAAAAAAAAAGAAAAGAACACCAACAAAAATATTCAATTAAAATTTCGTTCAACTGTTAATGCGGGCGGTGGCCAAGCTGACACGATTCTACAAACATACATACGCATATATAGCACATAGATATGTATGTATGTACATATATGCACATACGCAGGCTTGTAATTTGTTAAATTAATTACTCGCTGCTCGTAGTGTGCGTGTGTGTGTGTGACGCGTTTGCCAGAGACTAATTGAGAGCAACGATGAGCGCATCGCAACACCAACAACAACTCCCAAGCGACACTTGAGCAGAGCTTCAAGTTCGCGCTGCGCTGCTGCTGCTCGTCTCCCACGCTGCGTGCCAGAAGCTGGCTGCTGCAACAAGTTTGTTGTAACACTTAACGAAAGGAAGTTCATGTCGCAAAGATGACAGCTAAAACACTCGAGAAACGAATTCAATAACTTGTTTTCTTCTTCTTCTTCTTGTTGCTGTTGTTGTGCGTGTTACAGCTTGTTGCGAGCTTGTTACAGTTGTGAGTTGTATTGTTGTTGTTGTTGTTGTTGTCGCATTCGCATATCAATTTCGGCACATGACGTAATCTTCACATGCTCAATGAGCTGCTGACTACAAGAGCAACAACAACAACAAAAACAGCAGCAAGTCGAACAAGTCTGAAACTTATGAAGTGTATTTGAAATGTAAACAGATAAAAGAAATAGAAAAAAAAATACGTTGCTTTACTTTGGCATTCGAAATGACGAAATCGTTTCGATTCCATTCGAAGATTCTATTTTACAAAAAACTGAAACATGACATGGCAGAATAGGCTCGACAACAACTCGGAGGCAGCAGGTGGCCAAGGGGGGAGGGGGAGAGAAGGGGAACGATCATCATACATTGATCATATCACGATCTAAGCCGTCAAACAACAAGCCCCAACTTGGAGATGCCGCATCTCAGGGCCAACAAAACAGCAGCACGTAGATACTTCTTAAAAAAAAAAAAAGTTAAGAACATATCGGTTCTTAACTCCATTCTTTGTGCCTTCTGTCTTTCTCATCTTCGTGGAAGCTGAAATAGAAATAGAATTAGAAAGAAAGACGATGATGGTGACGGACGGACCATAAGCCAACTTAGTTATTTCTTCTTGTCTAAAGAAGAAAGAGAACCGAGAGAACAACAAAATAAAAAAAAAAAAAAAAGAAAAAAATAATAAGGTTACCCGTAAAGTGAGTTACCTTTAGGACAGTCTCTTTTTTTCCCCCTTGCTGAGAAAACTTTCAAAACTAGAACCAGTTGTGAATTGTACAAAAAAAAAAAAAAATAGTTACAAGTTCTTTGCCCGTCGTAAAAGTTATGCAAGCAAAAGGAGAGGAAGAGAGACAGCAAAGGGTGCTAAAAGCTGTTAGTCGAATCCTTTCCCATTTTCTTGCTTTTCTATCCTTCTCCCCATCTACAGCTGAAGGTCACAAACTTACGTATTTAAGGCGAATTTTCTTTCACACACAGATTTTACTATATAATTCTCAACCTCATCGAGTGTGCCGCCTTAGGCACGTTCTCTCTCATGTTCGTGCGTCGCGCAATGAACCTTCACGTTAAGCTTTTAAACATGCCCCTTGAGTTTTTTTTTTTAGAGATTGTTGATTTCTTTTGAATTTCCATTCTAAAATTAACCTAAAAATTAATTCCAATGAAGTTTAGCTCTGTTTAACCTCAGGTTAAAGTAAAAAAGACAATTTGACTGCAGGTTAATGTGGGAATTACATGTTTAAATAATAAATTTATCTTAGTATATTTCAAATTTGTAATTTAAAGTTAGTTTAAACTTTATACATAATTAATTTAACTTGATTTATACTTTAACTTGAAGTTAAAGTACATGTTAGCGCAATTCCATTGTAAATTTGACGCTCCTAAGTCATAAATTTAACTCGAAGTGCAAATGTAATAATTAAAAAACAGAAAAAACTAAAAAATAATAAAAAATCATGTGTGCTACCCGCTCAATGTGTAATTAAAATTTAATGCTCATGTTAAATATTGCCAGAGTAGGCGTTAAAAAGTTGATTGACTCTTACAGTTTGATGCTCTCAGTGCACGAGAGAGTATTATATAATACGAGTACACTGCGCAAACTTGTTAAGCGTTTGCTGGCCAAGATTTGGGGTCCAGTCCGGTTGTGTCAGTCAGTCAGTTTCCATTTGCGTGGAATCTCGTAGTATCGTAACAAATTGAAATGAATTGAAATTGAAATTGGAAAAGTTCAAATCGCGCCCGATGTGGCGCAATTGGCAACTTGCTTAATTTAATTGACATTGAATGCGTTTTCGGGGGTTTCATTTGGGGTTAGCAGGGTAGGGGGAGTGTGTTGTGCTGCTGCTCGGGTATCATTATACTATATGTGGTATAAATGACGCAGTTGCTTGGGGGGTTGTCATTTTTTTAAATTTGATTTGATTTGATTTTCTTACTAATATTGCCTTTTGGAAATGTGTTCATTTGATTCTCAATTCCATTACAGATCGGAACGTTCGATTGTGCGCGTTTCCATATATCAGAGCAGTCAACCGCAACAGATTTGTCCGCCGGTCGACTATAGCGATAATCTAGATAATACGTTTAGCAGCTACAATTGCAATTTAGACTACACGACGATGACGACGGCGACGGCGACGATGCAGCCCACGGTCGGCCTGGGACCCGCCTATGACAGACAGCAGAGGTATGATCCAAAATAAAAAAAGGAGGACAAGATGTAATCTAAACAAAACACTAATTTTTCACATTTCACAGCACTGACTCCGGCTGGGATAATCCATTTCGCCCGGGTGGCGATTTATCTAGAGAGGCTGATGAAATTGTTAGCATGATACGTGGTAAGTAGGCGTGAGCTAGTTCCCTGTAGTACTGTCACATTAAAATATACTTTTTGTTCTTCCTGTCACAGGTGGCAAACCCATCACGCCCACAGAGGATCGTACAATAGGCAATGGCAACGCACAGCATGGCGATGATAATTGCAACGGAGGGAGCACTGTTATAGGCGAGAGCGTAACCAAAACAAGTGTAAGCACAGGCTCTTTTATTAATGGAGTATTCGAGGATCTGAGAAGTCGTTATATATGATAGATACACGCGGATTGCATAGTTATGCTTCATAAGAGTATTCTAGGAACTTAGGCGGATTTGTTATAGTTTATATTAATTGAGATTTTTACTACTACTTATTGTATAGTAACATTACAATTAGAGAGCTACGTTTAAGGAGGATCTATTAGACCGCAATGTACTTATTTCGACACTCTTTTATGTAGTTAGTTTACACAATCTGAATGAGATAAGCAACTATAGCTATATCTATAACATATATATGAAGTAGTAAACAATGAGTAATGTTTGTATTTTAGAGCGATAACAACTTTATAACATGATGTTAACTTAAATCCCTTTGATTATGCTTATAGCTCGCTTATTGACAGGTTATAAAATTGACTTGCAGTTATAGTTTATAATGCAGTTGTATTATGTACGAGTCAGAGAGAGGTTTACCTTAACTTCAATATCCGTTTATTATACTATATGCAATGCTAAATCAGTGAGCCATAGCTTACAGACGCCATTAGATATGGAAAATAATGTAGTGTTAATGTAGGTCAAGCCTTATACGATTCCATTCCCTGATCATATTTGTATCGTAATTCTATATATCAAAATAACTCACTAACCCTCTCTATCTGCCTTCTCTCTGTAGATCTCGCAGAATCAGGCGACAGCACAAAATGGTACAAATTCCCACGGCAGCAAAGGTGGTGCCAATGCGGCAGCCGGTGGTGCAGCAGCAGCAGCAGGAGGAGCATCTGCAGCAGCTGGTGGTGGTGGCGGTGGCAAGGGAGATAGTAATAACGGTGTCACTTCGCTGGGTCACGTCTCAAAGCAGACGGTGCCAGGACCAACTTCGGCTAGTCACGTGGTCATCGATGAGAAGAAGAACAAGAAGAAGGGCTGCTGTGTGGTGCAATAATCGAAAACAGGAGGCGCGAGAGACAAGGACGACAACAGCAACAACAAGAGGAAGAGCAGCAGGAGCGGCAGCAGCAGCAGCAGCGGAACGAGTGGAACCATCGACGTGGGCGCAAGCAGCATAAGGGGGCGGGGCTTATCATATTTAATGTTAATGTTGATTTTCGACGTTGGGGGAACAAAACGAAACCGAAGCTGTTGATAGCAAGAACAATAGAAAGAGAGAGCAAGAGAAAGAAAGTAGAGTACAGCGAGAAAAGCATTAGAAACTAAGCAAAAAATCCACCACACACACACACAGAAACAAATCGAAGAGCTCTCTCTGCACAGGCACCACGAAGACAGCAGCAAAAAAAGAAAGAACAGAAGGAATATGAATCCAAAAACACAAACCATGCGAATGCGTTGCCGTCTCGCTCTGGCAGCTTGCTGACGCTGTCTTGCTGTCGCTGTCTAACCCACGTTGCAGTCAGTCGCAGTCGCAGCAGCTTCAATTTAAAGCAGAATGTAACTATGATATATATATGATCATATATATTTGTTAGTCTGGATATAGTATATATATATGTATATATGCACATTCTATATGTGTGTGTCTATATATACATAGTATATTTGTATAATTTCCTTGGTTTTACCTTCTATATATTTTTTTTTTTGTAATGTGACTCGACTTTATATACATACATACATATATATAATATATATTTTTTTCGTATTTGTAAAATTAGTGCAGCTTTTTAAAGGGAAAATTTAAAAAGTCGAAAAACAGTTTTGCCTGCATGCATGAGAAATGAGAAAAGTAAGAGAGAGGGAGAGAGAGAACAAAAAAAACCGAGAAAAAAAAGAAAAAGAAAACAGAAAAAGCAAAAAAGAAAAAAAAACTAAAAATGTATTTATTTTCTATTTATATGACGATGAAAAGTAAAGAAATTAAATTAAATGTTAAACCTTAAACAAAATATACAAGAAATATACACACACACACATACATACACACATACGTATACATATTTACACACACACACCCGCACACGTGCATAGAAGAAATACAGCATGAAAGAGAACACTGCAAACAGCGCTAAAAGCTTTCGTTTCTCTCAGTCTTCAGACGAAGCGGAAGTATGAAGAAGGATGGGAAAAGAAAGAAGAAGGAGCAACAGGGAGCTTAAAGCGTAGTACAAGCAAGAGGAAGAGGGGAGAATAAGGATGGGGTTAATTAGAGCGAATCGAATTGGAACTTTTCACACACGCATGAAATACGCACACATCGATCTATATCGACCTTGTATACGCGCTTGCTTGGCCTGCTCTTCTTCCAGCTAGTTGTGTGTGCGTGCGTGTGTGTGTGTGTGTCCCTCGACACCTGCTACTAAACCAAATAGAACACCGATATGAACCGCCACACACACAAACACAAATACACACACACATACAAATACATACAGCCTAAGCATTAATGTGCTGCATTTGATAAATGTAATACAAAATAATATTATTAAATGGAACAGAAATTATATCTATATACAAACATCTACATACAACATACAACAACAACAACAACAACATACAATACGTACACCTCTCTATGTAATAGCCAACCCCAAAGCATGTGCTAATTAAATTTCGAATAAAATGCAAAAAAAACAACAAGAACCGCTATACAAATATTGAGAATCAACAAAATGCAAATCAAAAATGAAATGAGAACAAAAGCAAGCAAAAACAAATAAAGAAAATCCGTAAACTAAAATCAATATATAATATTGTATATTTCCGATTCCAAACAAAATGTTAAGTTATTGTATAAATCCTAAAAAAAAAACAAGAAAATCCATATAAAACAAAAAATAATAAAAACAAAAATGAAACAAAAAAATAACGAAAAAAAAAGCGAAAAGTAAAGAAAAAGTTTTGAGCGAATTTTTCGTTGCATGCTTTTTAGCGCAAGAGCGAAATCACGCAACCACAAGGCATTGCCTACTTTGCAGCGGCAGGCGAAATGTAAGGCAACTTGCGGTGAGCGAAAGTGTTGCCTGCTTTTCAGCGCAGCGAAAAAAATGTGAAAAACAAAGTAAAATGGCGGCCCGCTTAGCTTAGCAGAGTTTGCTTCCGCATTGCCCGAATGGATAGAACAAAGTGGAAGAAGAAGAAGAAGCAACAACAGCAACGGCAAATGGAGTTGGGCAACTGCGCAATAACCTTTCACCTTTGGCACAATCGATTCAATTAGGCAAACAAACGTGCACGCATGCATGGCTGATTATAATTTATATATTATTTAATTAATCTTGAGACGTGCTGGCAAATTGAGGTAGCCAGTGGCGACGTTTGAATACCCTAACCAAAAAAAGGTTGGGCCAGGCAAAATAGTGAGGTTAAGTGCTGGTGTTGGGTAAGCAAAGTGAGGTTAAGTGCGGCGGTTGAGTAGGCAAAGTGAGGTTAAGTGCGTGTGTGGAGTGAGCAAAGCGCACTTAACCTAACTTTATTTTTAAATAAATTGCTACAGTTGTTTATATAAAGATTTATTACGAAAAACAAGTGTAATTCTTTTGTTTAAATTATAAATATACATATATATTGAATTGATTAAGATGGTATACTCTAGAGTGTAGAGTAGTATCAGCCTAGAAACCAGACCCATCAAATCGTAGCTCACACACAACTTTCAACTATTGGAACAACTGGCAATTTATTGCTGACATTTTATTTATTCACCCCATTTAATTTATGAACTTAATTCGCAAAGACATTTATAACAATTTATCTGGATTCGGCACCGGATTCAGCTCGACAGTCTTCCCCTCCCCCTCTCTCTCGCTCTTTCTCACTCTCTGTCTCTGTCTCTGTTTTATGTTAGATTAATTGACTGCGCGTAGTGCTGCGCCTAAGCAGCAGGCGGAAATGTCGAATCGAATCGATCCGCATCGATTTGGTTAGTGTGTCCATTAAAGTCGATGATAATAGCAGACATTCACACACACACACACAGAGGCAGGGCAAAATGATGTATTACTCAGAAGTGTCTCTAGTTTTGGCTGGACGGTGCGGGGATCTATCTATCGGATCTGCGGTCCATCTAATGGCCAAAACAAGTTTCGTGCCGAGGGGCCACATGGCGCAGCATGAGACAAGCGCGCACAGTGCCTGCCAAAGCGGATCTGCCCAAGCCCATAATTATCAATTGATCTAAGAGAAAGAGAGAAAAAAAAAACTCTGGAACCCTAGAGGCGTAACTTTAGCAAAGGTGTTGTCTTCAATCATTCCCGCTCACTATTATTAATCTAATCATCTCTTAGAAGCTTAAAGAAGTTTTCAAGAATACTTAGTTAAAGCTAAATCACTCAACTAGATTTATCGATAATTTGGCTATACAACTGATTCAGTCAGACAATGTTACTGACTCAAAAGGTGCATCAATCAGTCAGTGAATCAATTTAGTCACTGAAATGAATCAGTGAATTTATCGATCACACTCTGATGATCGGACCAACAACTGCCGTCACCCACTGTATCGCTGGCTCACCTGCCGCGCCTTGATGAACCTAATTTGCAATTTGCGATTTCTCGTGCAGGTGCAAATTATGACAAACGGCACACAAAAGGCAAGACAAGAATGAAATGAATCGAGCGATAAATGCGTTGCAAGAAAGAAAGCAACAGATTAATCGAAAGCAACACGATAAGCGAAAGATATCGAAATTAATTCAGTATGTGTGTAAGCGCCGAGAGAGAGAGAGAGATAGAGAGAGAGACGCCAACGCAGGCAGCAACAATTGAGCTGCGCACGCGTCGCCCCACACACACACAGGCACCAACACAAACAAACACACGCGCTTGCCTAACTAACTAGCTAACTGTACTGCCTGCGGCTATTGTTGTTGTTGTTGTTGTTTTTTTTTGCTGTCAACAGCGCACGCGCTGCGTCGCTGCCCATGCGCAAGCGCTCCCCTGCTCTGCTCTCTGCTCGCAGCCTCTCAGCCTCGCTCTCGCTCTGTGCAGCCTCTGTGTTTCGCTGCCATGCTGCTGCTGCTGCTGCTACCATGCGCAGCTGCTGCCCCGCTCTCCTCTCTCTGCTGCTGCTTGCTCTCACGCGCCTGTCGCTCTGTGTATGTGTGTGCGTGTGTGTGATTGTGTCTGTGTCGCTTCTTGGAGTCGTCGCTCTGTCTGGCAGTGTAAACCTTTGGAAGTGGAGCAAGTGTCTTTGATCTTTAGAAGGTTTAAGCTATTTTTAATTTATTTATATTTATGTAAAATATAGTAGAGATTGAGGTGATTGATTGATTGAAGTTCATAACTAAAGTTCTTATTTTATTAGTACTTCTAAGATGTTCTTCCATCTTCGAGCTCAGACTAAGAGAAAAATGAGATTTATTTTATTTATTTTTTAAAGTCCCCTAAGTTTTCGTAATGTTAAATACAAAATGAATCATTTTTATAGTAAGTTTACGCATAGAAAAAACAATCAAGTTCTGACTAGATTGATGGCTTAATTGACGAGTGTTTTTTTCCAAAAAGCTTTTTTAAATGACTTTCGATTATTATATAGGATTGATTCATTTGCATTTGCTAACATATCATCGATCGATGCAGATGATTGATTTATGTATCCTACAGTCAATTTGGGAAACCTTTCTATAGTTTGCATTCATTAATTTGGACGCCATAAATTCGAACTAGTCAGACTTAATATATATTTGAATTCTTTATAGTACTTGATTTGGCTATTTATAGCAAGACACACACACGCACACGCACACACACACATGCGTCACACAGTCAGCTATAAAATTAACGAGCCATTAGACGCGGCGAGAAACTCGCTTTGGTCCGAGTTTTATGGCATCTCTGAGCGTTGCGGAAAACTCAAATAAATTCGACTATTATTAAATAAACAACTCGTAAAATTTTGATCGAAGAGGGGATAACACCGGGGGGGAGGGAGGTGTGGGGTAACTGTGAACATTTCTATTGAAACAATCGAAAATGACTGGAAGATTTATCTGTGAAGACTTTTTAATATAATTAGTATGCAAATTATAATTAAAAGTTAAAACAGCAGAAAAAGCAGGACAGGAGATGGAGAGAGATAGATATAGAGGCGGGAAGAGGAAGAGATGATGTAGCGAAAGCGAGACAATCGTATCATAAACATAACTTCTTCAAAATCAGAGCTTTTAGTATGGAAAAGTTCTTAAAATATCTTCAGATTTCCTTGAGCGAGAACTTTTATCCATTATTTGGTATCTAGAATAATTCTGCATCCAAAAATATTGAATTAAACGTTTTCAAAAATTTCGACCTACCACATGTGTTTCAAAAAATCCCCTGGCTTGATTTCAGTACCGCTATAGAGTCTATATTATGGGAAACTTCGTCAAAAATCATTAGATTTCCTTAAGCGAGAACTCTCTATATATTATTTGGTATCTAGAATAATCTTCCATGCTGCCCCTTTTGCCCGATTTCAGTACCCCTATAGAGACTCTAGTAAGAAAAGACGTCGATGAGACGGTAAACCGGAGATGTTAGGAAATGCAATAGATATGAACTCGTTGCCAGGCTTACGGATTGTCACACCCCAATTGAGCTGAGATCATTGATGAAACGATATCGATATGGATCGACAGATACACCGAGTACTCACTCGATGGAGCGCAGGGTGGGAGAACGCAGAGGTGTGAAACGAACTGGTTCGCAGTTCCTGAAAGAATGGATAGCGTCTGCCTACTCTACTACTACGATTTGTGGATCCACCTACCCAATCTATGCCATAAACAAAAAAATACTATGATACAATCGAAGAAAAAAAAAAACAAAAAACAATGAGACAAAGTTGAGAAGAGAAGAAATAGACAAAAAAAAAACTAAAAAAAAACTTTACGTTTTCGGGGTAAAAGCAAAACGTGTTTAGCTTTCTATTTAGCTTATGCAAATTTCGGATCGGTTATTTATCTGTAAGGCATTATAAACATATGCGAAAAAGTAGAAAACACACGGCGCGTATCATAAAAACACCCATAAAAAGGAGCAAGTGGCAAACGGCGAGGAGGAAGATGCATAAGAAGAAGAAGAAGAAGCAGAAGCAGAGAATACGATACGGTTAAAACAAAAAAATTGATCTGCATAACCGGTCGATCGATCGGTCGTCGCGATCGAGACAGCGAGAACCAGAACCGATAACCAAAATCAAAAACCTGATTCCAATTCGGATTCAGATTTAGAATCGATTCTGATTCTAATGTTGCTGTTGCCGTTGCCAAAATAAAAACAACAAAAAAAAATGAAAAAAAAAATTATACAGCTTTTTTTGCTCGACTCTAATTGCTGTTGTTGTCCGGTTACTCCCTGCCAGGCTGCTAGCCTGGTGTTATTTCCTTAACCTGAAGTTGGGAAGACTAGGAGCTCTCCCGGCTGGATAATACCTATCTTATTAGTCGATGGCTTAAAACAAGTGAAAAAAAAAAACGGGAAGAAATAGAGCGCTAATAAAGAAAGAGACGGTTTCTGGCCTGTAAGAAACTATTTTAATTCTAGATTATTATCTAAAAAGTTCTTTTGGAAAATAATCTCAATTCTGCCAATCTACCCTAAGGGCGCTCCAATGCGTGTGCGAGTATTCAAATTATTTGCCCAGTTAGATATTATTTATGTTCCCCCAACGGATCCCAACAAAAGGCATAGCAACAACAAGCACGAAGAACGACCAGTTTAAGAAATCGTTGGAGCATACTAAAGCTGGAATCGATGGCGGCACATGGCGTCCAAATGCAGTCATAAAATATCAATTATTATAATTTAAATTAATAAGCCAGAAGATGCTCCGAATCTGACAGCTGGAGTGGAGCTATTTTTTTTTGAAGCCTCTAAGCGAGTTTGATTATAACATACCATATAGTATAGTATATACCAGATAGTATAGTATGTTTCACTTCATTAATTTTTGATTTCACATTTTATTCAAATCGGAAGTCCGGTTTTAAATGATCATATTAAGTGCAATTTGCGGAATGAGATCAGACGATGCGATGATAATCGAATTGTAAGCTAATTGCTAATTGTACTAGTTACCTTTTTTTTAAGGGGTATCACAATAGTCACAAATAAATTAAGAATAAATATGCGTATGTAATAATGTAGCAATCGGCCATTGTAAGCATGCTAGATTTAATATTGTAGTAAGTAGCTTTTGTAAGCTTGCTAGATGTATCTGTCAATCTGCAATTTAATATTGTAGTAAGCAGCCTTTGTTAGCACCACATACCTGTCAGGATCTGTCTGTTAAGGATTTGCATTGATTTTCTAGTCGTCTTATAGCAGCCAGCTCTTGTTACCTTGCTCAACTAGTTATATCACATTAATATACGCTCAGTTAGTCACGTTAGTCATGGCTTACAAATATAGCGGATGATCCCATGCCTACAAATCATTCACGCCTTGAACTTTACATAATTTTACATATCCCACACAAGGTGGGGTAAGGTATACATACCCCGTATGTTGCTGCTAAGAGATTAATCGAGCGACCCAAGAATCGCTCTGTCTGTTGCTGATGCTGATGCTGCTGCTGTCTCTTCATAATTGCTAATTTATCGATCCGCGTTTTTAATTGCCTTCTTTATTATCTATCGAAAAACAACAAAAACAAAATATCATAATAAAAAATGTCTTGAATAATAAGAAAAACAAAGATAAAAAAAAGACCGAACTTCGAATTCGGATTCAGATTCGGCGCATTTCAAAGAAGATGCGTAACAAGTCTGCCGAAGCTGTCGCTGTTGTTGTTATCGATTGTTGTTGTTGTTGTTGTTGTTGTTATCGACTCTGTTGCCGTCTTCATTGTTTCTGCGAAATATCTGTTAATTTGCGAATGCGAAAGACGAAACACTTTCTTTTCGCTCTGCCAATCGCATGAATCGCATTAAAATTGCAAATTAGCTGAAAACAGAGCAATAATTGTTATGTTATCGATAATGTATCGATATTTGCATTTCCAAAATATACACATAACATCGCTATGCAAAGCTTTTACCCCGCATGATTCAGTTCAAGTTAAAGGGGGAATTTTATGTTTGTTGTAAGAAGAATCGAAATAAAATTATGAAGAATTGCAATCGAATAAATTTACATATGTGCCAGTTTTCTGGGAGACCGAAGAGAGAGAGATAGCTTAATGAGTTCTCGGAATTGTGTTAGTTTCTATAGAAGATTCAATACTCTCAAGAACGGAACACGAGCTAAGAGATCAGAAAACTGATTAGCATTGAAAAAAAATATCATAATAGGAAGAAGGTGATCAGTTCCTAAGAACTGAAGAATAATAAGCTATAGACCATCGTATACGACAAAGAATTGTAAACTAATGATTAAGATCGGCTTACAAATAGGCTGAAGAATAGCTCAATTAAAGCTCAGTCAGTGCCCAGACCTAAATCAGATAAATCTTCAGCTTTTCAACGCATTAGGATCGACCCAACCAACATTAATGGCAACTCTATTCGTTCATAGAGTGATTCAGTCGAGCTCGTAAGATCGTAAGATTCGAAACTAGTTTTAGAGTTGCAGAGTTTCTATGCTGGGGGCCCCCATCCGGTGAAGACATCAGTCCACTAACTGTCAATGAGGCGTGTCAAATAAATCAGTTTTGGGGCTGTGAAGATCGTTTTTGGGGCGTCTTCTGTTCATGTAGTTTGTGTTAAAGATCTTGTCGAGATGTTTCATTCTCTGCGGCTCGCTCTAGCTTGTTATGCATAACGAAACGGATGGACCGACCGACCCATCGGATAGACAGATGGATAGACACATCAAAATCCAAGGCAAAAGACATCGTGATCGTTGTGATCATCGTCGTCTTCTGGCAGACGAATCTCTTGACCAACTGACAAGTTGCTGAAAGCGTTTAACGTTCTCATTAATTCTGAAATTACTAGCCAAAATAATTTGTCAGATATCTAAGCTGCGATGGTCCAAACCTAAAGATTAAAGCCAAGTCTGATTCTGATTTTGATTTCGATTTCGATTATTCGATTCCGACTTCCACTCTGACTAAACATGAATGCGAATGCCAAGCGGCATTCGTTTTGGTTATTAAGCATAAACGAACATTAGGCAAACGATCATTATTGATAATATCCATCGTTGTTGTCTGTCCGGTTGGATGGGTTCTCAAGACTCGAGTTGAGGTCTCATTCGGGGCTTGGCATATATATTTAAATCATATTTCCGAAGAAGAAGATTTTCAATGCAATTCTGGGCAGCTGCTGAAGTTGGGCAACAGTGTGTGGGCTGAAAATTGGCAACGGGGCAAGTCAGTTTCACGCCAGCTTAGAAAATACACTTCACTGAAGTTTGGCAACAGCGCCCTTTTACATAAAATTGACAACAAGTCGCAAATATTTGAAATCCATACGCAAAAGCATTTTTATTCTTATCTTAAATCTAATGATGCCATTTTTGGCAACAAAAAAACAAAAACAGATATACCATAAATTTATTGATTTAGCACACGGCGAAACGGCCCCATGAAAATTGTCAACAAGGCACAAGGCATACGAAATTCGATAGCTTATAATGTTTTTAAGTGTTTTTAATGATGTTGATGGCGAAGAAGCATCGAAGAAGCTTCAACCTCTTTTCTTTTTTTTTTTTTTTTTTTTTTTTGGCAGTTTAAAGTTGATTTAAGCGATGGCAGCGATGGTTCCAGCGCTCATTCAGCATATTCAGCATTCAAAAATTCCGTCCATCTGTCTGTTGTGATAAATGTGATAAGATCCAAACGGAACGAAACGAAACGAACGAAATGAACGGACTAATTAAGTGAAGGTTAAACGAGGCATTCGATTAACATACAAGAACCAGGCAAATACATAACCACCGGTATTGGGTGATGGTATGATATGCTATGCTATGCTATGGGTTAAATACCTGAGAACCTCTGCTCATGCTGTAGGCACATTTATCAAACTCAAAGAAAGAGAAAAAAAAACCGCAGTCCCATTGCGTCGGCGTTAGTTCATCATTCGCAACAATTTGAGATCATTCGCATCTAGAATCGGAATCGGAATCAGAATCAAACTGAACATTGAGCGTAGCGCATATATTAGCGCTTCCCCATGCATGTTGTTCCCCCCTACAATAGATTAGAAATAAAAACAAATTTGTATGCTTCATAAAAAATAAATGCTGGCAAAAGAAAAAAAAAAAAAAATAATAAAAGAGAAATAATCGAAAAAAAACTTAATATTAAATAAAAATATATATATAGATTTAGTTATTTACATATATATGAGACCTAACACATACACACTCAATAAATATCATTAAACTTAAACGCGTATGCTAATTCGATGATGGCGGTTTTCTAATTTGTTGTTTTCTACACACACACACACATATATATATACATAGTTAGCCCATCAAACCAGATTTGTAGCGCCCGCACGAACCGCCCATGCTGCCCCTGGTCCAAAAACAGTTACATCTTCTGTGCAGACGACCCAACAACCCAACAACCCAGCAACCCAAAACAAGTGGGGAATTTCTTATATAGCTGTGATCGACTAACAGATACGGTGTATTTATTTTAAGATATACTATGAAATTAAAGATATAATTTCTTTGCTAAGAAATTCTGCTAAAACTTTAAAGATATCTAATATAAATAAGCATATCAAAGAATTTTCATAATTGATTTGACTTGACTTATCTATAGGTATAGTATCTAAAGGAAATGGTATAGGATCAAGTTTGTTTGTTTTGAATTCCGGAAGCGGAAACGTCAAACAAACATTTAAATTAGAAATGGCATCGAAAGCTATATATATATTATTCAGTAAAGACATAACACTTAACGCAATGAATCAGCTGCAAAAGGCAATTAAAATTTGTAATTGAAATGTGATAAATCGATATATTCAAAATGCCTGGCGGAACCGGGGGAACCTATTAATCAAACTGTAGCTAAAAAGCTTCCCCATTTCAAATACGATGCTCATCCCACACCTTCATATAGGGTATACTAGTATACACCGCAGCATAACGTAACACAAGGTAACGTAACGCAACGAGCGACGCGACGCGTTGACAACCTGCGACGTTCTCGCAATGTCCGCATCGGGCGACTGCGGCGGATGCTGCGACTGCGCGGCTGCTCCGCTGCTGCTGCCGCTGCTGCTGCGGTTCGTTGTCCGGTTCGGTTGGGTCTTCTTTTTTTTTCCCCATCTATCTATCTATCTGCTTATTTTTTTTTTTTTGTTGCGTGCGAGCGTGCGACGCCGGCAGCGTTGCTGAGCGTTTTTTTTTCGGCTTGGGGTTTTATCAAAAAGATCATATATAAGGAAACAAGAAGTGGCAGCATTTGTATTTATTTGTTAGAACCTGTGCGCAACGCACGTCTCTCGCTGCGAATCTTGGAACATTATTAGGATATATTTTTTTGAAACTCCACACCACATACACACACTCACAGACATGAAGAGTTTTGTAAGTTCCTCCACAGATTGAGATAAATAATTAATAACAAAATATAAACAGTGTGACAAGTGTTGAAGCATTTAAAACAAAAACAATCTAAGTAAACAAGCAATGCAAAAAAAAAAAAAACCGACTCCTGTGTTAAATATTCGCAAAAAGAAAAAAGTCAATAATTTTTTTTTTATCGTGGGCAAAAACAAAAGACAAGAAGTGATCGCATGTGTTAAGTGGTTTTAGCTATTCTAAATTAGTTGCTAACTTTTTTTTCAATGCGAAAAAAATTGTGTAGTTCAATGTGAAGATTGAGCAATACTAATTGAGTCAGAAAAATAAATAATTAATATTTATAAAATACCTAGAAATCCTTGCGAAAATTAGTTCGCAAAGAAATTCGTTAACGGACGCGACAAATCCTTAGAGTATACAGGAAAAAAACACAGCTCAATCATATGAGAACTAAAATCATAACAGAAATGTTCCTTAAAAAAGGAAAACTTTTCATTTGTTAAAAATATATCAAATATTTTTATAGATACTGTCATTAATTAAGACTGTGATGAATTTAGTTTCGATATTCACCTATGATGAATTTAATTAAGAAATTCACCTAGAATAGATTTTTGACTCTGCTACTTCAATATTTAATTTAATTTTACCACATGCATGCACTGACTAAGGGCTAAAGGCCGCAGGATACGATAAGGGTTAAGGCAGCGCAGCTGAATTACGCTCAGCGTGTGCTCTCTCTCTCTCTCACTGAGCTCTTTCTCTCAACAAGAACGAAGATCAGCAAGAAAGACAAATGACAAAACATTGAAACGGTTTAAATAAGAGACAAATAAATTAGAAACACATTAGTAGCCACAACAACAACAACAACATCAACAACAAATACAACGCGATTAATAGCAGCAGCAACAACAACAATGGCGACGGCAGCGAAACGCGCGAGACAAAGCGACGCGACAGCAGTCAAGGCAAGACGCAAGCGCGCGTTAAAAGACGCCAACAAAACGCTGGCAAAACGCGTGCGACTTTGATTAATTGCCGCCACTTTGGTCGCTTTTGTTGTTGTTGCAGCCGATTAAAAATGAAAACATTAAATGCAGCAAGCAGAGACAACTCGTGTGACACATGACACTAGTCCGTGATTTATAGAGCCCGATCGTACAAATAACAGACCGTATATACTATCTCTCTCTCTCTCTCTTTCTTGCTCTAAACTCGTTTGCCGCGTTCGATCTTAGGTGACAGCTTCGTTTATTATGTACGCAAAATTATCCAATCAACTAATCGCATAATCCTCCTTCTCTTCTCTTCGCCTTTCCCTTTTCCCCATCTGTTTCGCTTTTAGCTGCTTTTATGCTTTGTGGCGCTTGCGGCTGCCGATGTCAAGCACCTGACAGATCGCAATCTGGATCTATTCAAATACGATCCCAGCGATGTGTATACCCTGCCCGAGGACATTGATGATGATAAGCCGGCGGTGCATTTTGTCGGTGACGTCATGAAGGCCAAAACCGAAAAACTGCAGAACTACAATTCCGGCAAGAAATTCAAGCTAGAGTGAGTAGAAAAAGAAATCTGATCTATTTATAAGTGATACACCCTGTGGAAGGTGGGAACGGAAGTAGTAACACCCTGTAGAAGTTGGGAAGGGATTAGTTCCACCCTGTGGAAGGTGCGAAGTGAAAAGTTACACCCTGTGGAAGGTGCGAAGGGAAAAGTTACACCCTGTGGAAGGTGGGAAGGGAAAAGTAACACCCTGTGGAAGGTGGCATGAAAGTAGTTACACCCTGTAGAAGGTGGGAAGGAATTAGTTCCACCCTGTAGAGGGGAAGATTAAGTCTCTGCAAATCTATCCAACTATGTGCTCTAGCTAATGTGTGATTTCTTCTCCAAATCCTTGACAGACTGAAGACCCAGAACGGCATTGAGGTGAGCAGCGTGGGCAAGTTGAAGGATGACAAAACTTTCGTGGTGAGCGGTTCCTACTCGTTTACCGGTGCCGATGGCAAACGCTACAAGACTCGCTACACGGCCGATGAGTTCGGTTACCATCCCATTACCGAATTGGATCTGGATATACCCGAGTAAGTTGACTATACACCCAGCAAGTCTCGACAGTTTGCTATAGCCCGCTCTCCACAGACCTCAGCCCATCGCTCCAGCCGGCAAGCGTCCCAGCGTGGATCCCAGCAGCCTGTTGGGCAACAAGAATCGCTTCCAGTTCCTGCAGCAGAGTCTGAACGCCGATCAGGGTGGTCCACTGCGCGGCAGTGGCCAGAGCGGCGATGATTACAGCTACTCGGCACCGGGTCCACAGCTTGGCTACAATGGCTACGGTACCGACGCCGGTACTGGCGCCGGCACTGGTTCCGGTTTCGGTGCAGGTTCTGGCAACGGTTTTGGTCCGGGTTCCGGTTCCGCATCCGGTTTCGGTTCCGGCAATCCTTTCGGTCCAGGCAGCAACAATGGCAACGGCAATGGCTACGATTATCAGCCACCACAGGTGCCATTGGAGACACCATCGCGCCAGTACCTGCCAGTGGCATAAGCCACCACCAATCCACCACCAACCCCCTTCCCGAAGCCCTCGCTCCCAGTTCCCTGTCCCCCCGTCTCCCTCGTAAAGTATTTAGTTTTTTGTTTTAAGCGCAACTGAACCCAACCCAGGCAATCTAACAAATAGAGCAAATTTTTTTTTTATCAACTTTTAGTGTTATATGTATATTCCCTTAAAGAACGACAAGAAACTTCTTCTCTCTTTCCCCGATCCTGAAACGACCTTCCCCTTTTCCCAACCAACCAACACACACGCACACGCACACACACACAAATAAACCACACACACACACAGCAGACAAGACGCAAACAATGTACATGACAATGACAATCTATATATGAATATATATATGTATATACACTGAGTGATATTAGTAGTAAATAAAATGGCTAAACTAACTTTTAGTTGTTGTTTTTTATACCTATATAATGGTTGCTTATAGAGCGATCTCTTATAAATATACAATATAAAAAATATAATATTATATACTAGAGGTTATGCCACAGAAACCATATCGAATGCCGCCTAAAAGCAGACTACTCTATTCCTCCAGACTCAGCAGCGACTTGATGCGCTCCCTGGCCTCCACATAGGCAGCCAACACCTCCTCCAGCGTCGATGTGGTTGTACCATCTCGTTCGTTTCTCTTTCCCATCCGGTTGCCTGCTCTGCTCTGCGCCATTTGGTCGGAGCTAAGATTCTCATCGCTATCATCGGTTGCCAACTCATCGATCAAATGCTGCTGGCGCTGCTGCAATTTCTGTGCACTAAAGAGCAGCGTACCCGTGCTGCGCATGGCGCATGCCTTGTTCCGCTCCAGACGATCGTGCAACACTTTACCCCTGGAGCTGCTGTCGAAGTACCCGATGAAATCGAACAATGCACGGCCGCCTATGAAGTAACGATTGAGTGCATCCAGCCAGTTACCCAACGGACGGATGCACTGCAGCCGAATGCCTTTGCAAAGTTCTGACGGCAACGGTGCGAGCAGAGCGCACGAGAAGTGCGCGTAGCCCTCGCAACGTTCGCGCTGCCAGCTATCGATGCTAATGACCTCAAAGTAAATGTGCAACAGTTCGTCCGGTTGATGGGCCTCGTCGCAGAGCACAGTGAGTTGCCAGCAGTGCGACAGGTTGGCCACAACACGCCCCCTGGTTCCACGACCCAAGCAGCTGGCGGTGGCACCACGCAGCGGGAACGGATCGGAGGCATGCACGGGCTCGAGTATTGCATGTGGCGGCAAGTTGATATAGTAGCGTACATGAATGTTGGGATACTCGAAGTGATGTGCCTCATGCAGCTGCAACAGCAGCGAGACGCGCCTGATGCGCTTTGGCGGCAGATTGAATTGCATTACGCGGCGCAGCTCGGCGGAGCGTACGCGCTGCAGCTGGTAAAAGCTCAACAGCTGCTCCGCACTGGCAGACGATGGTGGTAACAGATCCTTGTCATGCTCCTGCTCCAGTTCCTCTTCGCTCTGCTGCTGCTGCTCCGGCTGCTTTTCGTCTACTGTTGCATCATCCTTCTCCGGGTTCTGCTCGTCGTACGGCTCCAACGGTGTAACATTCTGATATCCATAGGCAAAGAGCTGCCGGCAATCGTTGTCAATCTCCAGCACATAATCCATGTCATCGGCGCTAAAATTAAAATCCGGATACACATAGAGCAGACCCTGGTCGGGTGAGTAGCGTAGACTGAGCAATAGGATGTCCTGCTGCAGCTGCGCATAGACATACATCAGCTGATAGCCCTGATCGTGCCACTTCTGCGCCTCCTCGGGCAGCTTCTCGAGGTCAGCATCGACGAGCGTATGGATGAGGCAGGTGCGAGCTGCGAAATTCGGATCCTCGGGCAGCGTTTTCCACTTGGACTTGCGTCGGCGTAAACGCTGCAGCTCTATGCCATGCCGTTGCTGCAGTTCGCGTACATTCTGTGTCCAGCGATGGTAGCGACGTTGCAGCGCTGTGACGCATTTGCTCGACTCCTCATAGCGCTGCACTTCATCGCGACTGAAGTATTTCTGCTGCCAACCGATGCAAAGATTCGCCACGCCGCCATTGCACAACTCACGGTTCAGTGAGTAGAAATCATTGCCCGACTGCTGTGGCAGCTGCAGCTGCTGCTGTTCCTCCTGGCTAGCCGCCGTGCTGCCGCTGCTCAAGTGACTCGTGTAGCCGCGGCTCAGGCCGCTCGGGTAGCCGCTGCTGCTGCGATTGGAGAACTTGTAGTAGTTACAGTAGATTTGGCCGTTCTGGTCCTCGTATGGTACATAGATGAAGAAGTCATCCCATTTGCTTTCACGTGTACTATCTGGATAGTAATCCGTATGATGGACATTCTTCTCGGCGCCGACATATTCGAATTTTGGCACCGGCAGCCATTCGCTCATGTGTCGCAGTTTGATTTCCAGCTGAAAATCCTTCATGTCACCGGTTACTCTATAGATACCGGTGCGTTTTATTGCGCTGTTTTTAATCATTTTTTTATATTTTCTTATTGCTTGTGTTTTTGCGTTCTTTTAGCTTATTGTTTTTTGTTTTTACCGTTGAATTATTTGTGTCGTTATGGCAACGATAACACAAAGTTCGATTAAATACTCAAAATGCCAAACAATTTGGTATTTTTTGCAAGCGACAGGGCTGCCAGATGTTCGCGTGCAGTTTGCTGCATGCGTAGTACAAATTTTAATAAAATTATTTAAATAATAAAACTAGTAATTGTTAGTTTTAATAAATCATAAATTTTTTACTTAATTGCATACCCATTAGTCATATTGTGCTTTAAATTTCAGCAATTTATTTCCAACAGTCTGGCAACATTTGTTGAAAATACCAAATAGAGAAACAGGTAGAAAATAGGTAATTCTTGTAAGCGCTGCCAATCGATGTCAAACTAAGTGGGCACCCCAACTAAATTGCGCGCGTTCGACTTGTTCCGACTGTGCCGTCGTGGGTGTGTGTGCGTATTCGTGTATTTAAGCTTTTCCACTGCGCTTGCCTGCAGTGTTTATCGCCCGTTGCTTTCCGTCGAATCGCGTCAGTTGTTACTTCGCAGCGCAGCGTGCTGGTCGTGCATAACGCGTTCATTCTTGATACGATTTGATAAAATACAATTTTATTTCGCTCTTGTTTTGTCTCGCTGTCGTCGTTGTCGTTTGTTGCTGTCGCCGTCGTCTTCTTCATCGTCGCGGTGTTGTGTCTTTTATTTTTTCAACGTTGCTTTCTGCTTTTACTCTGCGCGCGCGCAACTGAACAACGAAACCGAAAAGAGCATTTAAAGAGGCGGCTGCAAACCACGGTTCCATCAATTACAAATTGTAATACTAATTGCATTAATAATAATAAGCTACAAAAATTTTGTCGTACTTCTCTTCTTCATTATTTTTTTCCAAGTGAAAGTGTTATCATTTGTTTTTTGTTGTCGTTATTTTTGATGATCTCCTTTTGTTAATTATTCCCCAAAAATGCTATTATTGCAGCCTCAAGGAGCATCGAAACGCCGAACAGCAGCATAATGAAGCAGAAGACCGACGAGGTGAGTAAAAACGCTTGAGAAATATGCTATGTATGTTGCAGCGTACGTCGCTAGGTCGTAGGCCGCGCGACACGCTGCCCGAACATGTTCTGACTTGCAGAAGCCTGTTGCTGCTCTCTGCTCCTGCAATTGTTGTTGCATTTGTCACAGCTTGCATAGCTTTGCAATGCGAATTCGCTGCAGTTGCTGCTCTTCGCCCTGTTCTGCGCCGACGCAGACGGCGAAAGAGCAAGAGCCAACGCGACGCGGCGACTGCAACTGCGCACGCGACTTCGCTGCTCCTTCTGCTGTGCGTGCTTGTTGCTGTTGTTGTTCTTGCGCTGCCGTTGACGTTGGCGTTCCATTGACTAACTCCACCTCCGCAGCGGCAGCGCAGCAGCAGCAGCAGAACAAATACCACTGCGTAAGCGCCAGCGCAGACACGGCCTCATTGCAGAGAGCGGGCTCGCTTTATTATTTACCTATTTTCGCTTTGTTTTTTTATTTTTATTTTTTTTATGTAAATGTTGCCTCTTTTTTTGTTGTTTTGTTCTTGTGTGTGTTTCACGCGTGTTCGAGTTTTTTGGGGTTGTTTTTTTCGCTCCCACAACTTTTGGTTTTTAAGTTTCTGTTGTTTTTTTTTGTTCATGTTTCTCTTAGTAATTGTTTTTTTAGTTTTCTCTCTTTCTCTCTCTCTCTCTTGTGCCGCGTGTGCTATTTGCACAGTTGTTGACTACATTTTGTGTTTTTTTTTTGTTTTGTTTTCATTTCTTTTGTTTTGTTTCTTCGCTTTTTTGACATTTGTGAGTTGCTTTTAATTGTTTTGGGGCTGCTGTGACTTTGCTTTCGTGCTGCATGTTGGCATTGTTGCTTTTTTTCAAAGTCATGGTAACATTTGTTGTTGTTGCTGTTGTTGCTGCTGTCGCTTTCAGTGAAATTTGGCTCGTTTCTTTTGGCCAAAAGCTTCTTCTATTGTTTGCTTTTGTTCTCTGCTCGTTGCCGCTGCTGCTGCTGCAGAGAGATAATCAGATGTGCCACAAGTGCCAAGCAAGCTCTATAAACAAACGGGCGACACAGAACTGGCAGAGCAACAATAACTGCAGACATAACTCAACACAGCTGTTTTGCAGACGAAAAATAATGTAAAGAGACAGCAAGAGAGAGAGAGAGAGAGAGAGAGGGGAGGGGGGAAGCAGTAAAACATAAATTGGCCGCGCAGCAAGTCCAAGATCGTCAGACGGAACCAAAGTCAGCTATATGTAGCTGGGACTGAGACGGAGACTGGCTGCGCTTAGCCTTGTCTCGTGGCTATTGCAGTTGCAAGTAAAAGTCGAAAAACCTGTAGAGTTGCTCAGGGGCGTCCAAGAGGAAGGCGCGAGGGGCGAGTTGGCTTATCAACCGAAGATGACTGTCCATGACCCAAATAAACGAAACTTAAACGAAAAATTGTTTCAAGAATTACAAAGACAGAGAGTAGGAGTAGGAGGCGAAAGAGATAGCAGGAGAGAGATGGAGGAAGAGAGAGGTAGTGGGAGAGCGAGAGGATCTGTCATACGAAACAGACTGATTCGACAGCAAATTGTCACAGCGTGTCGATAGTATGAGCAGGATGTTGCAGAGTCACAACAAGATTGACACATTTTTGTTGTCCATTTTCGCAATTTTGCTGACAAATTTCGCTGACAGAGTTGCCACACACGCATACACGCACTCGCAATTCGTCAGTATTGCCAGGTGTCACATAAACAATCTTGTGAGTCGCGTTGAGTGTGTTTCAATCAAATTAATTAACAAATGATGCATGCAACTAGAGTACTTTAGAAACAATTAACAATTTACAAGTTTAAAAAGCTCATTTACCGTATTACTAACTCGAATACCCTTGCAAAGGGTATACTAACCTAATGCAAAATCAGTAGATTTAGCCATTTTTGTTTGTTTGAACGCGCAGATCTCAGCTATTCAAAAAGCTAAAGTCATCCATTTTGGCATAACGCTTACTCTATATTCCCTTTAGATAAAGTATAATTCAAATTTTGGCTGCCACGCCTATGAGCCCACAACAATTGAATTGTAACTGTGGTATTTTGGCTTTACGAAGGGTATTGAATGTGTTAATAATCCAGATACATGCCTTGTCAGAACCTGAAAGTCATAAAGCTTTACAGAGCTTCAATTACATGTGTTTTTTTTTAAATAATTTTGCATTGTTTTCGAAACTCATTAAACTCCTGTCTCGCACTCGGTTCATTCGCTTAGGAGCCTGAACAAACCGGTCAGAATCGTCTCTTTCTTGTTGTTTTATTTCGCGTGTTTGAATTTCGCTTTCAGACAGTGCGACAAATTCGCGAGACCAGTCTCAAAGCGCAACTTGAGGTTGAATTTTCATGTATGTAGATACATTGGCAATTTTCGCTGCAATTGAAAGTAAAATTGTTTGCCCGAAAAACCGGTCAAAGCGGCTAAAACTGTTGCCCAGTCCAGGCGCCACACGCCACATGCCACACGTTGGAACCTCGAACCCACAAGTAAATAGAAAAAAAAGAGATAAGTCTTCCCCCAACACGATCTCAAGCAGAAAATATAAATTAAATATTCAACAATGGCCAAGAAAAGCAGCGAGATCATCATTATTAATCGGCCGAGGGAGGGCATAGACTCTGATGGGAGCTATACACAGACATATATGTACATATATCTATTCAGCTACCTGGTCTTGTTAGCCCAGAGCGTCTTGGGGTAATCAAAGCCTCCCAAAAAAAAAAAAAAAAAATAGAAAGAAGACCGCAGCCTGAAGCCGAAGGCGTTGCGGACCAAAGAACTCAACGCGACTGTAATTACAACTGCCCGCAGGTGGAGGGAAAGAGCAGAGGAAGAGGGAACAGACAGAGAGAGGATAGAGAAAGAGGGAGAGAGAGACAACAAACAGAGGCAAATGAAAAACGCAAACAACAAACGACAAACAAACAGAAAATGCGCCAAACTCCAAACTTGTCGCTGGCGATCGTCGTCGAACGAGCGATGCGAAGCCAAGTTCAAGAGACACAGAGAGAGAGAGAGTGAGGGAGAAAGAGAGAGAGAGAGAGGGAGAAGCAGAAGCAGATGTACAAAGTGGGGAGGTGTATGAGGGACGTAATGGGGACGGCTTGCCAGAGAAGGTGGAGGTCATTGCCTGGGTCAATGACTCTTGACCCTTGCCAGATGCCAAAACGAGAGTGCAGGGGCAGGGACAGGGGCGAGGAGATGATGAATCTGAAGACAAAGTTGGCTAAGAAGCGCAGAGTGTTGTTTAAGCGTGGAACTGGAGCAGCACACAACAAAAAAAAGCCTAAAAGGAAGCTGCGATAGAAATTACTGAGGCAGAAAGTCCAGCGAGAAGACAAATAGGCAGAATCCAAGCAAGAGAAACAGAGAGAGAGAGAGAGAGAAAGAGTAGCGCAGTTCCGACTAGAAATTTAGCATATCTGTATCTGTGCAAAAATAGCGTAGAGTTCTAAAGAAATTTGACTTCCTCTTTATGCATTGAATACCCTCATAGATTGTGCAAACTAACCCTGAATCGATTAATACTTCTTTTATTGCTTTTTTTTATTTAGGGGGAACTCACACTATAAATAGAGTTATTTTGCCATAATTGCCAGCAGTGCGTGCTATCAGTAAATCCCCTTAAATTTTTGCAATAAAAAACCCCTCCGATATCGATAGCGTCACTAGTCACTGCTTTCAGTTTAGGCAAGAAAAGAAAACAAAAAAAAAAAATTCCCGCTACTTTCTCAGAATTCACACATTTCTTTTTCCAAGTCGGAAAAGCTTCCGGGAAATTTCGGCTGCACTTCAGTTGCAGCAAGATCGTTTTGCCTCTGATCACAGACAATGGCAAATAAAACATGAGTCCGAACCTAAAACCCAAAACTTATGCCTCATAAATTTCACCGCAAACCATAATAGAAACAGAAAGAAAAACCTACAAACAGAAACCAGTTCCAGTTCTCGAGAGAGGCGAGTTAGACCAAAGAGAGCAAAAAGAGTGGCAAAGAGGAAGAGATTAAAGACCCAGTTTAAGGTGTAAAAAGCGAAGGTTTTTTTTTTATAGGAGATTACGAAATCTTTCTATGGACCCGTCTGCGTTTGTAATAATAAATGATAAAAAAAGTGTTATCGACGAAATTCAAATGAGTTTGAAAAGTGAATGTGTTATGAATTCGTTAAATGAAAAAATAAAAAAATGTTATGGCCCAGTGTGTACCGTTAGACAGATCTTTTATGTCGGATAAAAGATGATAAACGCCTCCCGTAACAATGCAATTTTTATGAGAAAGTTTCAACTGAATTGAACTGAACTGAACTATATAAATAAAACGATATGATGCGATTGTGGTGCATCCATTCAGTTGCGTATAATTAATTTGGGCAACTTTACCGTTGCAGCGACCTAATAGTTGTATATGTATGTGTATATATATGGTTTTATAATACATCGAAATCAATTTGCCATTAAAACCAAAAAGCATGTCAACACAATCAGAGTGAAAGAAGTCATCATCATCATCGATGACGACGACGCCGACGACGACTTCGCGATTAGCTCATGCGACTCAACTTCAGTTCGATTGGTTTCAGTTCACTTTGGGTATGGATCGGATCGGTTCGGATCGGATTGGTGCTGCAGGGGCAGGGTATTTTAGTTGATTACGAAGCAAAGCATAATTGCTAATAAATAGCCTGCAATTAGTAAATGATTTGATTTCAGCTCCATGTTTTGTAAGAGACCTATCTGTGTGTACTATGCCATGATTTCTGTGTTGGTTTTTCTTTTATTGATTCACGACGTGCGATTATATTTTTCTCTTGCTTTTTGTTGTTTCTTTTTCAATTTGATTGACGCAATCGCAGAAAAAAGGAAAAAAAAAAAACAATATAGACAGTTGATGAGCTGATAAAACATGAACTAGAGCTGGTAGCCCTTTCAAGCGAGTTGATAAAAACTTTTCCTAGAATTCCACAAGGCTTTTCGCGCTTATATATAATTCCTAAATTGTATCTAGAAGCTTAGGGACCAAAATTAATGTCTCTGACTTTTATAACAGCTGAGATCTGTGGGTTTTCATAGTTTTCAATTATTGAAGAATGTATTAAGGGTTTATTATTTATTTTATTTTATCTGAAAAGTTTCCATACTTTAACCATAGTTCTTGCTGTTCGCTCATGCATGTAATTTGTGAAACTTTTCCTATAGCGGTAGTTAGTCTAGGGAAGTCTGGGGCTTTCCAAGTCACAAGATGATCTGTGACTTTCTACGGTTTGGTTTTGGCGAAGCACTTGCATTGTATGCAAAATATGTATATTCGACCTGCCTCAATTTGAATATTTCCATAGAGTTTTCAACCTTAACCCATTGGCACATTTTTATATCGTATATGCACAGACAGTAAGAGTCATTAGTCTGGCCCATACTCTCTCTTTTTATTTCGATTAGTTATGGCCAAGTATGACACCTGTGCATAGTGAATATGGTAAAAGTATTAATTAGCTTGAATGCAGCAAATATTTTCTAAGCGGGGGCGAGAGTGCTGCAACTGTGGGGGCGTGGCTAATACTGAGAAGTCGCCCAGCTGCAGTAGGGTATTTTTCTTTTTTTTTAATTTGTAGCAATTCGCATACAAAAGATGCATTGTTGATGGCTTTTACTTTTCGCACAATTTGCACAATTGACAAGCCTGGCCCGGCCAGAGTTGCCACCCGACTGCAATCAATTTGAATGAAAGTGACAGCCCAGGCCCAGGCCGGCACAAATGTCAATGGTAGACGATGACGACGACGACGACGACGACGAAGGCAGAGCCAAATTCAAAAAAAAAAAATAAAAAAAATCACAATCAAAAGCGTGTCGCATTTTCCATCATTCCAGTCGGCCTAACAATGCGGCGACTCTCTGCACTTTCTCCAATTGAATGGAACGCTATATGATATGATATGGCGGTGTCTATACCTTGCTACTATATGGTTTATACCTTGGCTATATGGCGTGTGCATACCGCATACAGCTTTGGGCCACGTCGATTGGACACCGACCAAATCGTAAATACTTCCAGATACACATAGTATGTATGTATGTAGGTATGGTTGTTGCCACCATTCCTGCCCTCGCTATATAAGTCAAGGTTCTCGATTGTGCTGATAAGCGTTATCAGTTGCATTAGCCATACCAGCTGCAATAGTTTAGGCAACCATATATAATGCCCACGCTGTAGTTATATACCATATACCATATATCAAATATGGTATGATTGTATGTATAAGCACATACATATACATAATGTCGTTGTTGTCATCGTTAAGGGCAATCATCCATCAAAGTCAAGGTCTTACTTTCGGGCTAATTAGTATTGTGAAGAGGTGGGGGCCATTGGGTTCACAGCAAATTGTAAAACTTGTGAGCGAAAACTGTTATACAGGCGTGTGCGGAGTCTTGTGAGGGGAAATATAAGCAAACTGTTATACATAAAACTGTTATACGACTGTTATACTGCTAATTTAACATAACTCATAGCAAAAGAATTTCCTAAATAAATAAGTTGACTTAACTCGTCTGTCATCAGCTGTTATACAATTTATAAAAAAACTCGGATTGGGGACCCTTTCAATTTGTTGACAATCTTTGTCATATGTCTTAACTCATTTCATATGTTTGCCACTTTGGTTCTTTACTTTTCAACCAAATTGCGTTTGGGTTTATCTAATCTACCTAGTGGTACTTGGCAGTACCAGGTACCCTCAATTCAAACAGAGAAGGTCTGATTTAGTAAATCATTACTATAAACTATATATTTTATGTTCTAAATAGATATGATTAGTTATTAGTGAGTGTATGAGTCAAGACTGGCGGATGAGTTCATGTCTTTTGTAATTTTTGATGTAATTCAGGTATAATTCGACTTGTGGTTCGTCCCCACCCGATAAGAGCCCATAAATAATTCCGCTAATAATGACTCAGTCAGCTGAACTTGAAAGTCATTTAAAAAGGCCTCGAGGCCAGAAGAGAGAGCTGGTGGTGGTGGTATGAGTTTTTGCCGGTTTATTTGGTGGTATAGTACTAGTACATCGATAAGAAAATGATAACTGATAGCACACGTTATCAGCCGTAGATTTCCACACCACAACCAACGCGCCCTACACCGTACAGTTATTTGATGAGCGCGGCGCCAAAAAAAAACTGTTATACATATTGAGTAAATAATTTTGAACTCTCCCTAGGTACACATATACATTCTATAGAGATAGTGTACTGTAACGCCCCATGTAAGTTGGCGCACCTGCACCTCCACCAGGTTCCACTCCAATCAAGTGGCTCTAAGGCGGGCGAGAAAGAGAGAGAAAGAGAGAGAGAGAGACAGAGTGCATGCGGCACTACATATTGGCAGAAGGAAACCAGATAAGATACTTGTGACTTTTCTACCAATTTAGCTGTTTGCACGCTCGCAAAAGTAATTGAAATGCCATAGCTAATTATAAAGAAATATACCATCTATATAACGCCACCAGCGGGATGAGTCAGTTAGCCATGTCTTCAGTACAGCTCTGTCTACAACTCTCCCTCCCCCTCATTCTCTGTGCATATCGGGGAGTTTCGGTCGAAAGCAAGTATTTGTCATAAGCGCATCTATTTCGGGGTCTATGCTTGTTTTGATAAGCAACAAGTACGGAAACAATTCACAAATTATTTGCCATAATGGCAATCAGTTAATATGGTAGAGTGAACCTTAGACTCTCTCACTCTTTTACTCATTTCATTAACTCGCTCACTCGTTAGTTCTAATAATTACTTGAATGAGCCAATAAGAGAGAGAGAGAGAGCATTATAACTTTGAAATGCACTTGCAAGTGCTGTGAATCAAAGTTGTTTCATTCAAATACTCTAAGTACATTCGCTTATTCGAATTACTCATAGGCACTTACAAGTGCTTCAAAACCATTTGTTAAGTTGGGCTTTTCATCAAATGCATTTGTGCGACTCTATTAGTGAGTGAGTGAGTGTGAGAGGGAGAAACAGGTGTGCAGCCAGCCTACCTGGCGACTTCCGCTGTGACGTTGTGCTGTCAACCTGCTGGTCATTTGTGAATGCGAATGCGTACCGTCTGTGTTTGTCCGACTGTCCGTCTCTCTGTCCCTGGCTTTGTCTAACGGTTGCCGCGTTTACAGTGTACACTAAGTAGCGCCATCATCATCATCATCATCGTCATCGCTATCCTAATCATCGTGGTGTAAACACACTAACATAAATAAGACGAGTGTGACAGTTGGGGCCCATTCGAATGCAAAATGCGACAACTCACTCTGTTTCGCTCTCTCTTCTCCCTCCCCTCCCTCTGTCTCTCTTACTCTTTTGCATTTGCATTTACATTTGGTTATTGCGTTAGTTAGTTATGATCTGGCGTTACGTTTTTCGTCCTCTTACTCCTAAATACCCCCCTAGATCTTCATATTATTTGACTTCTCTCTTAAGCTTCTTCTAGCTCGGTCCTGCTCGCACCTTTTTAGCTTCTACAACCCATTGTTGCCTTGGTTTCCAAAAGCGTGGGAAACGCAATTGAAATTCGTATGCATATATTTCGTATAATCCATTCTGTTGTACTACTCAGCTCGTAAATTTGACTACATTTGTTTTTAAATTAGTCAAGCCGTAAGAGAAGAATGAGGAGAAGAAGACAAAGATACGGTTTTTTTTTTCTTTTGGGTACTACCTGGTATGCTAAATTGAAACTTTGCTAATTTGGATTGTTGGATTCGCTCTTTGGACTGTTTGGTAGTGAGTGTTAAGTAGAGTGTAACTAGGCTAACTTAGCTGTTACATACTAAACGTTTTGGAAAAGAGAGTTGACTGTACTACAAAACGGTGTTTACACTCGTATAATGCTCGGCGAGCGAGGAGTGCGGCTTAAGTTGGCTTCAATTATGTTTGTGTGTTATACAATCAATTTCGAAAAGTTTCATTACTCATTAAACCATGATGGACATTCTTTCAGTTTAGCATACCAAACTGTTATACAACTGGGTTGCAATAGACTAATCATTAGTTTTGCAAATATTCTCAAGACGTGGCTTACATCAGTGCTTACACTGTTATACTGCTGTTATATTAAGTACAAGCAAAGGTACTAGATGCAATTGAGCAGCCAGTCTGCAATACTTTAAAAACGGGGTTACCACTGTTATACAGCTGTTATAAAACTGTTATACAACTGTTATACATGTACATTTTTGGCATTTGTCACCTCAGTCGACCTATAAAATGCATCCATCACGCTTATACTGCAGCACGCTGGTCGCAACGTGGGTGAAAGGCACATGACAAAGTGTCCAAGACAATCCAACGTTGTGTGAGTGTGTGTGTGAGTGTCTGTGTGTTGGCAGTCTGCAGCAACCTTTCACAAGTGGTCGCTTGCCTTGCTCTAACGATAATGATTATGATAATGATAATATTTACGATCATGTGCAGACAAAATATGACGCTTCAAAAGTGCAGTTAGCATGTGTTAAAGGTATTCAAACAAACAGTTTACCGTTTGCTGTAGCCGTGCAGACGCTTAACGTACCGCTAAATGTCATAAAAGCGTACTACAGAGACCACCTCGTGGCACCTGCGACAGGGGGACCTTGCAACAGAAGCGGCAGCAGCGGCAGCATGTTGACTGATGGGCAATGTCTGCCTGCCTGCCTGTCTGTCTGCCACTGACCGTGGGCCGTGGCCAAGCGGCATTTTCATTCATTCATGGAAAATCCATTCACACCTGTTCGCTTAGCTAAGCCCCGATTAGCTCCCCCTCTCTGCCTCTCTCTCTCTTTCTCTCTGCAGGGGGTGTAGTTAACAGTTATGATCTGGTAAATTACCCAAAAAAAAAGAGGAGAAGAAGAAATAAACCGTTCATTCGCTGACTTATGTCCGGCATCATTGTCAAATCTGGACAGACACTTTCCCAGAGCTCTTAATGATACGGTTTACTGTCTGTCTGTCTGTATGCCCGCCTGTCTGTCTGTCTGCCTGCCTCCCTGTCTGTCTAGATGATACTTGGGCTCTTGACTCTTGTCTACAGCTCGAGTGCTGGCCAAGTGTTTTCACTTTTTTCGCTGAATGCATTCACAATTGGTTCGTCAAGCGATAGGAGGGGTTACTCGGTGGGTTAATCAACAGATTGTACAAGATTCTATAGACTTTTCAAGTTCTGTTTTAGAGTTCTGTGGGCTGCTTTAAGCTGTCAGAGCTTTCAACACTTATAAATGGGTTATATTTTTCTCTGTTTGGTAAAAATGTCATAGCTTAAGAGATTTTCAAAATTTTCAACTTTTATTCTATACTTTGACTTTTCCTTGAAAGGTTCTTAAAGTTTAATAGTTGTTAATTCTCATACGATCTTGTATAGCCAGTTGAATAATTCTATAGTCTAAGTTTGGGTAATTCCCTTGAAAACTCAAATAACTTTGGAGGGTTTTCCCATGACATCATTTTGAAAGTGTCATTTCTTCCCTTGATACTACAATATATACTATTGTAGATCACTGGAGTTTACCAATGTTCTCTCAGCTCTTTAGGTCTTTGTCCAGGGTTAGTTATCTCTTCTTCCTCTTCTCCTTCTTTGTCTTCTTCTTCTTCTATATTTGCGCAGCCGAACAGAGCAACTCAATTAGAAATTGACTGGTTCAGTTTTTTTTTTGTATTGTTTTTCAGGCAAATATTTGCCATTGTTTTGTTGCTTTTTGTTATGTTTTGTTTCATTTTCATTTGGGGGCTACATTTTTCAATCATTCGGCACAACGTGAAACAACATGGAGACGAGTAAAACGAAGCAACGTTTTAATTACAAGACAAACAAGAAGCGAGGCCCAAGACATGGCAATTACCGAAGCAGCAGAAGGAGGAGGCGCAGAAGGAGAAGAAGCCTCTCCCGAGAGTATCTATGCCTCTGTATCGATGCCCCTGTGCTGGTGGTATCTGCACTTGTATCTGTATCTTTTATGTGCGCCGTGTAGCGTGGCAGCTGTGGCCAATAAAAAAAGGCAACAACTGCGATAGACAAGCGCGCTTCAAGTTCACAAAAAAAAAAAAAACAAGTCGGAAAGGCTACATTCGAGCGCGCCCGACAGTAAGATACCCTTCGCCCAATTCTCAAAATCCGTTACAAACGGGTAATCACACTTGTAATTTAAAACATAGAATTCTGCATAACTTATTCTACTACTTATAGCTTACTCGCTCATAAAAACTCGCGATTCAAAATTTAAAAAAAAATTTCGAAATATCCATTATGCTATTTTTTAAATGTAGAATCAATCAGGTTATTAAAACATAAACAAAATGTCATTCCGCGTGAAAATCTTTTGATTTTTAAGAAAGTTACGATCGATGGAAATTTAAGGTACTAGGCTTGTCGAGGTTGCTACATGTCTAATTTTTTTTACCATTTCGACATGATTTTTTGGGTCAAAATTAAGTATTGTTTAAAATCGATTTAAACAATTGTTTAGTACTAATTTTGGCCTCCGCAATCGATTAAAACTGAAAACTCGCGATTTTAAATTAAAAAAAAAAATTTTGTTAAAAAATCATAGGGGGGGACCCTTACATAAATTTCCAAAATATCGAATAATTTCGAAATATCCATTATTTTATTTTTTAAATGTAGAATCAATCGGGTTATTAAAACATAAACAAATGTCAATCTTTTGATTTTTAAGAAAGTTACGATCGTTGGCCTGCGTCCACGTCAACTGTAATTTGGAGAATATGTTCATACGCCTCCTTATGTCTGTTACATATATTTGCACAAAGCTTGTATACCCTTTTTTGACCATTTTCAATGGTCGAATGGTATACAAAAAAAATACCCAAGCGTCAGTCACGCAATGCAATCGCAAGCGCAAGATACAAATGTATCTGTAAATGTATCTGTAGCTGTAGCTGTAGATGTATCTGTATCTATGTGGATGCTTTTGCTACGTTCTGGTCTGGGCATGTCAATGGCCCAGGGCAGCGGCTGCAGGCAGCTACTCTTGTTGCACTCGACTGTTATACTTACATGACATAATGTTGTCTTCTTTCTTTTCGTCTGTGTGTGTTTTTTTTTTTTTTTTTTTTTTTTTTGTTTTCTTCTCTTCCGAATGCCGGGCACGTTTTCTGGGTTGTCGCTCGGCGTCATCGGGCATTGGCATGCAGTGAATGCGAGAGACAGATACATATGCTATAATATGCTATAGTAGGTGACATAATTCGATTCGGAGTTCGTACAGCAGAGTGCGTGTAATATGTGACACTCTATAAATGTTATGTAACTCATTTTTTAGGTGCATAGATAAGTGTTGTGCTCTGCATGGGAAGTTGTAGTATGCAAAGAGGAGTAGTAAATTTTTGGCAACTGTTATACAACTGTCATACGACTGTTATACAATTGTTACTACTCTTCTAGACATTATTCTATCGTTCCATCGTTCTATATTATTAAATATCGTGTAATCTTACACATATCAACCAATTTGAAAGTGTTATACACTCAAACAGTTGCTGACATATGGTTAACTATTGACTACTAACAGTATTGCTACCACACACTGCTTTGCTGTCAAGTGTCAATAAAAAATTTGACAGCTTGTGATAGGTGATTTTTGTGAGTGTGTGTGTAATAAAACTGTAATACCCTGCACACACAAGACACACCCACAAACAATTAGCGAGAAATTCGCTGGGGGATTCTCGCAGTCAACTAACCGCAAATTACGATGAGAGTTGTCGTCATGTTAAGCACTTAACCTGGATGACCTAAGCAAAGGCAATCGAGGCATTTCGTTTTCGCACTGATTTCGACAGGTCACGCAGCCAGCCCAATCGATCGGCATAAAATTGTGTTGTTATTTTCACCTTATATTGTTTTTTTTTGGTTTGGTTTTTTTTTTTTTTTATCTGTTGTTTGCACATGAATTTTCCATTTGGCGCTTATCGCAAATTCATTTCGGTAAATAGATTCTCAAACCTTGGCGAAAACGAACCGAAGCGAACGAAACGAAAGCTACGTCGCAGTTGAGATAAGAAAATATTTATTTGGCTTGAAGGAAAACCCAATATACTTACTGTGTATCCCCTTCCCTCTTTCTCTCTCTCGCTCTGTCCCTTGTGCCTACAGAGAGCACTGTGTTGAAACCTCTTAAGTATGGCTTAACCTATAACTAGCGTCGAGATATATCTTTTTTTTTTTTTTTTTTGTCTTTCGTGTATTTCGCTTTTGTTTACCATTTTGTCAGCTCTTTGCTAATGGTTTCGCCCTGACGAAAGACGTGACTTTGTGGCAGCACAGATTTTGGCCAAGATTGAAGAGGCAAAGCCATAGTAATAGTACACTTTAATAACCGTAATTCGCAATTCTCTTCGTCTAACGGGGTAATTGTAATGGAAACTAATCATAATATGGCGTCATAATTGACACATGCCTCAAGTGCATCCGCCTCAGATTTCGTTCGACGATTGAAAATTGAAAAAAAAAGAATAAAAAGAAATAGAGAAAAAGAGAAATAGAGAGAGAAAAAAAATGAAACAGAACCAAGTCGAATCGCAGTCACTTCATGAGAGGAGAATAGATCACGATTTATGCGAGTACCTCGAGTCGAATAACTGGGTCGATCGAGCTTGAACCGAGTCGATACATACATCTGATCATGTTGCAGAGAGAGAGATACAAAGAGAGAGATAGAGAGAGAGAGAGAGAGAGCGAGCACAAGGAATACTAATGATAGTTAAACTAGCAACTGCTCCAGTTAAATGCTAGAACAAGCTGAGATAAGAGCTTGATAATGATGCTGATGCGATTAGAAAGAGAGTGTTGGCAAAAAAAAAAGAAAATCGCATTCAAGTGATTAGAAAGAGAAAGAGAATGAGTGAGTGGGGGATCCTCTCTTTCTCTGGATTGATGCCTTTGAATAATTACCATCTTAGAAGCTGTGGCACTTTCGAGCCATCAGCTACAACAGTGTTGGAAAATTAAATAAAGTTTATTAGTTTCTTTTTTTCTCTATTTTTCTTTTAACGATATTATCTGGAGAAAAAGAAACTGCAAATGATATTTGGTGAAAAGAGTATGCCAAGCGGGTCAGCAAAAGCGGAGGAAGAATGGGAGGAGGAGAAGGAGGAAGAAGAACAAGAACAATAAACGCGCAATTGGCGTGAAGAAAGGTGTAGAAAAGCAATTGAAGATCGCTGTGGAAGATACACTAGATAAAGCAAAGCATCAAACAGGGTGACACGCCTAGCACAGGGCGTGCATACATGCGAAACGTAGCTATTTTGCATGGCGTGGCAACCCTGCATCAGCATCAGCAGAGGCAGCAGCGGCAGCATTAGCATGAACATTAAGCATTATTATTGTTGCTGCTGCTGACCCAAATGCCTTGCAGGTCAAAAATTCCAAGTACACGCCCCCTTTTTGTTTTTTGTTGCATATCAATTTGGCATTGTTGTTGCTGTTGTTGGCTTTTTTATTGCACGCTTCGATTGCAGTTTCGTCGGTCAATGCGAAACAAAAAACAAAATAAAGAAGGCGCAGATGAAGCAACAATAACAACAACAGCAGCAGCGAATTGCCCCAAATACATGTACAGCGCAGCATCATCGCTGCTGGCGTCGCAGCTTTGCCTGATCATGCTAATACACGCTGCCGCTGCTGCTGATCACTCGCCTGGAAACGATAGCCCAAGCAGCGCGCCAACTGCGCTGCCTTTGTATTTTTGCACACAGTTTTTTCGGCTAGAAGTGGAGCAAAAGCGCCTTTGCCGCAGCAGCAGCAGCTGCTCGTCTCCGCTTCATGGTGAAATTACACAATTTCACCATGCCTTCCATGTATGTGTGTGTGCAAAAGTGCCAGAGCGTGAGAGCGCAGAGCTGCAGAGAGAGAGAGCAAAGAAAAAGAGAGCGCGGCGGGGCAAAGCGAGAATGCGCGCGCGTGCAGTCAAGTCACGGTCACGTTTCTCGTCACGTTCGCTGTTGTTTTTGCTGCTGCTGCTGTTGCTGCTGCTGTTCTTGTCTTGTCTTGTTGTGCTTCTGCTGCCGCTGCTGCTGCTTCTCAGTCGCAGCATTTGTTGTTAGTAATTTGCTTGATGCCGTGTCGTTTCGTGTACTTGGCGTCTGCTGCTTCTCATCTCTCCCTCTTTCTCTCGCTCAGCATATGCTGCAAGCCACAGGGTGCTCTGTTCTGGCTGTGGCTGCTGCTGAGCTGACCCCGGCAGCATGCAAATGAGTTCAGTTTAGGTCAGCGACTTTGCTTGGCTGCGGACATGCGCTTCCCCAATTGCCGTTATTGCAGTGCGAGAAAAAAAAGGTGGCAGCGAGGGAGAGAGAGGGAGAGGGAGAAGAGAGCAGAAAACAAGACAACAGCAGCCGCTGCAACAATAACAAATGTTGCGTAAATTTGCCAGCAAAGTGGATTGAGGCAGAGGTGTACAGGAGGACAGGTGGAGAGAGTAAGGTGAAGAGAGTGAGGTGGGCAGCAGCGCAGAAGGTGACAACCAGCTGTCGCGTCGGCGCAGCAGCTGCGTCAGTGTTGACACTGTTGGCGGTTGTTGTTCAATGCAGCTAGCGGCAAAGAAGCTACATATCTGCAATTAGTTTGCAGTTTATTTCGTTAGCGTTCCATTTCAGTACATATGTATGTTCGGTACGAGCAGCAGTTGACGTCGACCTCGACGTTTTAAGTTGTTTGCCTAAAATCAAATAAGATATTCGTAATTAGCGTAAAAATCCAATCCGCAGCTAATTCGGATAAAAAACGTAGATAATATGCAACTTTTTCGATTTTTCAGGGTTGTCTCTCCACTCGCATCGATATTAGTGAAAAATATGGATATTTTTAATCGTTTTTTTACTCAAATATGGCCAAAAATCAATTGTTTTTACTCTGAGAAGGCTTTTTGATCTCGGCATTGTACCTGTATTGATTCTACATTTCAATTTTATCGATTTGGGAACTTCGATTTTTTTCGACTTTTTCCATCCAACCCCCTTACAAAAATTTCGAAAATTTTCAAAAAATTTGACATATTAATTTTTTGCTTAAAATCAAATAAGATATTCGTAATTAGCATAAAAATCCAATCCGCGGCTGATTCGGATAAGAAACGTGGATAATATGCAACTTTTTCGATTTTCCAGGGCTGTCTCGCCACTCTCACATTGATATTAGTGAAAAATATGGATATTTTTGATCGTTTTTTAATTCTAATATGGCCAAAAATCATTTGTTTTTCCTCTAAGAAGGCTTTTTGATCTCGGCATTGTACCTGTATTGATTCTACATTTCAATTTTATCGATTTGGGAACTTCGATTTTTTTCGACTTTTTCCATCCAACCCCCTTACAAAAATTTCGAAAATTTTCAAAAATTTGACATATTAATTTTTTGCCTAAAATCAAATAAGATATTCGTAACTAGCATAAAAATCCAATCCGCAGCTAATTCGGATAAAAAACGAAGATAATATGCAACTTTTTCGATTTTTCAGGGTTGTCTCTCCACTCTCACATCGATATTAGTGAAAAATATGGATATTTTTAATCGTTTTTTAACTCTTATATGGCCAAAATTCATTTGTTTTTCCTCTAAGAAGGCTTTTTGATCTCGGCATTGTACCTGTATTGATTCTACATTTCAATTTTATCGATTTGGGAACTTCGATTTTTTTCGACTTTTTCCATCCAACCCCCTTACAAAAATTTCGAAAATTTTCAAAAATTTGACATATTAATTTTTTGCTTAAAATCAAATAAGATATTCGTAATTAGCATAAAAATCCAATCCGCGGCTGATTCGGATAAGAAACGTGGATAATATGCAACTTTTTCGATTTTTCAGGGTTGTCTCGCCACTCTCACATTGATATTAGTGAAAAATATGGATATTTTTCATGGTTTTTTAACTCTAATATGGCCAAAAATCATTTGTTTTTCCTCTAAGAAGGCTTTTTTGATCTCGGCATTGTACCTGTATTGATTCTACATTTCAATTTTATCGATTTGGGAACTTCGATTTTTTTCGACTTTTTCCATCCAACCCCCTTACAAAAATTTCGAAAATATTCAAAAATTTGACATATTAATTTTTTGCCTAAAATCAAATAAGATATTCGTAACTAGCATAAAAATCCAATCCGCGGCTGATTCGGATAAGAAACGTGGATAATATGCAACTTTTTCGATTTTTCAGGGCTGTCTCGCCACTCTCAAATTGATATTAGTGAAAATATGGATATTTTTGATCGTTTTTTAACTCTAATATGGCCAAAAATCATTTGTTTTTCCTCTAAGAAGGCTTTTTGATCTCGGCATTGTACCTGTATTGATTCTACATTTCAATTTTATCGATTTGGGAACTTCGATTTTTTTTCGACTTTTTCCATCCAACCCCCTTACAAAAATTTCGAAAATATTCCAAAATTTGACATATTAATTTTTTGCCTAAAATCAAATAAGATATTCGTAACTAGCATAAAAATCCAATCCGCAGCTAATTCGGATAAAAAACGAAGATAATATGCAACTTTTTCGATTTTTCAGGGTTGTCTCTCCACTCTCACATCGATATTAGTGAAAAATATGGATATTTTTAATCGTTTTTTAACTCTTATATGGCCAAAATTCATTTGTTTTTCCTCTAAGAAGGCTTTTTGATCTCGGCATTGTACCTGTATTGATTCTACATTTCAATTTTATCGATTTGGGAACTTCGATTTTTTCGACTTTTTCCATCCAACCCCCTTACAAAAATTTCGAAAATTTTCAAAAATTTGACATATTAATTTTTTGCTTAAAATCAAATAAGATATTCGTAATTAGCATAAAAATCCAATCCGCGGCTGATTCGGATAAGAAACGTGGATAATATGCAACTTTTTCGATTTTCCAGGGCTGTCTCGCCACTCTCACATTGATATTAGTGAAAAATATGGATATTTTTGATCGTTTTTTAACTCTAATATGGCCAAAAATCATTTGTTTTTCCTCTAAGAAGGCTTTTTGATCTCGGCATTGTACCTGTATTGATTCTACATTTCAATTTTATCGATTTGGGAACTTCGATTTTTTTCGACTTTTTCCATCCAACCCCCTTACAAAAATTTCGAAAATATTCAAAAATTTGACATATTAATTTTTTGCCTAAAATCAAATAAGATATTCGTAACTAGCATAAAAATCCAATCCGCAGCTAATTCGGATAAAAAACGAAGATAATATGCAACTTTTTCGATTTTTCAGGGTTGTCTCTCCACTCTCACATCGATATTAGTGAAAAATATGGATATTTTTAATCGTTTTTTAACTCTTATATGGCCAAAATTCATTTGTTTTTCCTCTAAGAAGGCTTTTTGATCTCGGCATTGTACCTGTATTGATTCTACATTTCAATTTTATCGATTTGGGAACTTCGATTTTTTTTCGACTTTTTCCATCCAACCCCCTTACAAAAATTTCGAAAATTTTCAAAAATTTGACATATTAATTGTTTGCTTAAAATCAAAATAAGATATTCGTAATTAGCATAAAAATCCAATCCGCGGCTGATTCGGATAAGAAACGTGGATAATATGCAACTTTTTTCGATTTTTCAGGGTTGTCTCGCCACTCTCACATTGATATTAGTGAAAAATATGGATATTTTTCATGGTTTTTTAACTCTAATATGGCCAAAAATCATTTGTTTTTCCTCTAAGAAGGCTTTTTGATCTCGGCATTGTACCTGTATAGATTCTACATTTCAATTTTATCGATTTGGGAACTTCGATTTTTTTCGACTTTTTCCATCCAACCCCCTTACAAAAATTTCGAAAATTTTCAAAAATTTGACATATTAATTTTTTGCCTAAAATCAAATAAGATATTCGTAATTAGCATAAAAATCCAATCCGCGGCTGATTCGGATAAGAAACGTGGATAATATGCAACTTTTTCGATTTTTCAGGGCTGTCTCGCCACTCTCAAATTGATATTAGTGAAAATATGGATATTTTTGATCGTTTTTTAACTCTAATATGGCCAAAAATCATTTGTTTTTCCTCTAAGAAGGCTTTTTGATCTCGGCATTGTACCTGTATAGATTCTACATTTCAATTTTATCGATTTGGGAACTTCGATTTTTTTCGACTTTTTCCATCCAACCCCCTTACAAAAATTTCGAAAATTTTCAAAAATTTGACATATTAATTTTTTGCTTAAAATCAAATAAGATATTCGTAATTAGCATAAAAATCCAATCCGCGGCTGATTCGGATAAGAAACGTGGATAATATGCAACTTTTTCGATTTTCCAGGGCTGTCTCCCCACTCTCACATTGATATTTGTGAAAAATAAGTATTTTTTTTATCGTTTTTTTACTCTAATATGGCCAAAAATCAATTGTTTTTACTCTGAGAAGGCTTTTTGATCTTGGCATTGTACCTGTATTGATTATACATTATACGTTCCATTTTTCTCGCCAGATTAAGCTTTTTTCTAAGTGGCCAAACCGATTGCGAATTATTTCTTTTTATTTTATTATACATACCAAATATACTCATATATTTGCTTAGCCTTTTATAGCTTGTTTTTTTTGACAACACTCTTGCAGCTGCATTTTGGCATTGCCATTGCACCTTGATGGGTTTGGCATTGCAACTTGTTGCCAGCTTGTTGTTGCATGTTGCCGGCACAGTAAAGAAAAAACAAAAAAAAAAAAACTCTTCCGTTTTGTACAACATTTTGGCATCTGGTGAAAACGACAGTTTGGCGGGTTTTTCTTTCTTCGTTTAGCTTGTATTTTTCTTTCCGCTGCGTTTGCTGTTGTTATTGTTGCTGCTGTTGTTGTTGTTGTTAGCGTTGTTTAACGCACACTTTAGTGAAAATCTGCATCGAAATGCGCGGCAAATTTGATGAGCTGCAACTTAAAAGAAAAAAAAAAACAGAAACATAAAAAAATAAAAAAATTATAAAATGTATATAAAAATAAAATTGCATGAGTTGTTTGGCAAATTGTCTGCTGAGGCAGGTCGACAGAGGCATTTGCTGCCACTTTCTAATGCAACACGGCAACAGCAGCAACAAAAACAAGTCGAGATTTGCGGAAACAACAAACAGACAGGCAGGCAGACAAGCAGACAGACAGACAGACAGACAGACAGACAGACAGACAGACAGACAGACAGACAGACAGACAGACAGACAGACAGACAGACAGACAGGCAGACAGACGCACCCACATGAAGCAGCAGCGCTCGCCCCGAGCTGCTGACCCGAAAAAGCTAACATACACTAACTACCCCCATCAGCTGGACAGCTCTCACTCCCCCCCCCCCAACACTCTCTCTCTTTCTCCCTCTCTCTTCGCTCTATCTCTGTCTGTGCTATTAGCCATACTTGAGTTGCATTTGTTGTCGCCAGAGGGGAAACATTTAGACCACAAATTGCATTTAATCATTGCAAAATGCAGGAAGAAATTCTTCTTGGGGCAAGTAAAGAAAGAGATAGACAGACATAGAGAGAGACAGCAAGTCGAAGTTAAGCAGCTGCAGCAACACTCTGTGTCTAATTGAAAAGTCATGTGGCTGTGCCTGGAATTGTAGCATGATGAGACGACAATAAAGTTTAAAAAAAATCTAGCTAAATTCTAACACAAGTGTGCAGATTTTTAGCAACTTTCAAGCTAAATTCTATACTGTGTTTACACGAATGAAGAGTGCTGCTGCAGTGTTGTAAAAGGAGTAAATAGATGTTTCAACTGCCAGCCAAGTAAAAAGCGCTGAAGGTAGTGTTGTAAAAGGCATCTTACTTTCTGGCTGCTTTCCCACACTATCAGTGGCGTAAACAAACCTTTTGCAATACTCTTGCCCTCTAGCCAGCTGTGTAGTGTTGTAAAATTTTAAAATCTGTAGCATATTCAATAGAAACTACTTAATTTTCTTATCATAATAAGCCCGCTTCATGTGTAGCCTTGTTGTGCGCTCTCCCTTTCACACACAGAGAGAGAGAGAGAGAGAGAGAGAGAGACACATAGCAACTGCCGCCCGCACATATCGCTCCAGATTGAATTACCGCTCGCTCAACCGCATCCGCTTAAAAGCTTCCCATTTTCATTTCATTTTCATTTTCATTCGCGTTTGCGTTCGCATTAAAACATTTTCCCCATTTGGTTTTTTAAGCCGATGTCATAACTAGAGGTCGCCCTCAGCAGCAGCAGCAGCAGCAGCAGCAACAACAACAACAATACGTATGTGACAGACAGCAACAACTTTATGCAACACCAACACTTTTATTGTTGTTGCTGTTGTTTGCCATTGTGTGGTTCCATGTCTGTTTTGACTTTCAAACACTTTTACTCTCGTTTCGTTTTGTTTTCTAAAAACAATGTTTAGCATTTTAAATAAAAAAAAACCCAAAGGGTTACAGGGTTTTTTTTTGGAATAAAGGCCAGAGTTAGCGAGAAAAAAGCTTAAGCAACTCTCTCTTACTCTTCCCCCCTCGATCAGAGATGATCATGAGTGCATGTACAGCCCGTACTGGCTAAGGGTTATCCCTCTTCAAAAAGAACAGAGAGGCAGAGCCCCTTAATCCCTGCCTGCCTGCCTGTCTGTATGAACGCTTATATCTCAAAGACTATTAGAGCTACAGTCATCAAGTTTTGTGGGAACACTCCTCTATACTTCAGCTTCGACAACTAATCCATAACCCTTTGGTCTCTCACTCTAGCAAAGTGTAGAGCTTAATTGTGCCTCACTGTACTCACAGCGATCGTGCGTTTCGCTTGATTATTTTGCTACTCGTCGTCATATTCGATTACACTCGATCGGTGTAATCGGAGCACTTCCGCAACAGCTCAACTTACTAAAACTTCTCTCTCTCTCTCTCTTCGTCTCTTTTGGCTTGCAGAAAATCGATCCGCTTACCCGCATACAGGAGGAGATCAAGGAGGTGGTGCGTCGTGAGGAGGAGTACCGCCAGCTGACATCAGCGCTGAATACGCCAACGCCGCCTGTCAAGGCGGAGCCCTTTACGGTGACTCTGACAGCGCCTGAGGCAGCTACGGAGCAACCGGAGCAACAGGCACAAGAGGAGGAGCTGCAGGAGGAGGTGGAGGAAGAGCAGCAGCAGGGTGTGCTGGCTTCGGCGCTGCTGGTGCCCATCGAGGAGCAATCTCCATCGAATACACCCTCGCTGGCATCGAGTGTGAATAGCAGCCACAAGGAGGAATCCCTTGATGATCATCATTCGGATGATTCGGGTATCTCTTCCTCATCGCTGAAGAAGACCACCATTGGTAGCAACTCGA
Organism: Zaprionus kolodkinae; assembly: GCA_018901885.1. NCBI lineage: Eukaryota > Metazoa > Arthropoda > Insecta > Diptera > Drosophilidae > Zaprionus > Zaprionus kolodkinae. The sequence goes on along the minus strand of JAEIFM010000028.1, from coordinate 459,697 downwards.
AGGACGTTGGTTCGGCTAAGGCACCGCTGAAGCTGACCATTGTTGGGCGTCAAGAGCAACGGTACATTGGTCCCAATTGCTACAACTTGACCCCCGAACCGCCACAGCAGAAGCTCTTGACGCGCACCATATCGACCACACAGCCGAATGCAGCACGTCAGTTCGCCTTCAATGGGGCCACCAAGGGTGTGATGCAGCGTTTCATTGCATCCCATGGCAAACTGACGCCGACCACGCCCATACAGCTAATGCCCAATCAGGGACTGAGCAACAACAACATCAGCAACAACAACACGCTGAATTCGCCCACACTCAAGTTGAATTCCCGTAATGCTGCTGCCTTTATCGATGTGACCAATGGCAACGCTTCCCCCATTGTTGCCACCCCGGCGAGCAACAACAACAACAACAACAACAGCAGCAACGGTACTCTATCACAGGGTGCCATCGAACGCGACTCGGAGGGTCGCCCCCTGCGACGTGGCTATGTGCCCGTCGAGCAGAAGATCCAGCGCGAGCTGCAGGATCTCAAGTCACGTGAAACTGAGCTGAAGCGTCTGCGCAAGCTCAATCGACAGTATTTGCTGAGCAAGGCGTAAGTTCAGACTAATCCTACGATAGATCTTACTTTATTCCATATTAATCCGGCATGGTTCTTCTTGTAGATCGCAGAGCACCGAGGAGGAGAGCGATGACAATGACAATGATGATGATTCGGAGGAGGAGGAGCATTGCTATGGACCCGGAAAGTTGCGCAATGCGCAGTCTACGGTGGAGCTCGACAGAGAGAGGTGAGTGTGGAGAGGAAAAAGACTGATCTTCCAGCTGATCTTCAAGCTGATGTTCACGCTAATACAAGATGATCTAGCTTTAGAACATCTATTTGGAATCTTTACTCATCTATATCTCCATTTTGCAGCCTTGATCTGGAACTGATCGGTCTGAAATCTTCGGGCAATCGCAGCCTTAACATGGCCGCTGCCCTGGCCAATGGAACCAACAACAATTCGTTGACCAACAGTGGTTCCAGCTTTGGTTCTGGCATGCGTCCGGCCATGTCGTTGGCCCAGCTCTGTGATTTGACACCCGAGGAGGCACCCTCATCGCATCGCCTGATCGCGCAGTGGGAGAGCCTGATCAAGAAAAATGCCGAGGGTATTGAGGCGGCCATCTGAGGAGGTACGGTGGTACGGGCGGCCCCTCTTCCACGAAATGGAGAAGCACACCAAATTCAAGTTATTATTATTTAATAATCCCAAGCACTAAGGAATATCACAGTCCCCCCCAGGCCCCTGCCCATCCTTAATCATTAGCAAACTATCAAATTGCCAGATGCTTTTTTTTTTGTTTTTTTTTTTCTTCCAAGTCAAAAACGATCAATCCGATCGTTTGTGGTTTTATCTTTAAAAGATTCAATGTACTTACAAGAAAATTAAGAAGAAATCTATTGCAATTTCTTGGATAATCTGTGTGAAATCCCAAAACGAAAAAGAAAGAAGAAAAACCCCATAGCTATCTAGAACTATTGTACATAATCCTTCGTGTTGGCTTGATCTACTGTCTGTCTATATAATTTATTGAAACGAAAACAAAAGAAAATATATCGTAATAAACCTACATACGTAGAGAACTACGTACGTACTATATGTATCTGTAACGAAAAACGATTAATATATATATATATATATAAAGAACTATATAAAATATCCACATATGCACATACATCATATGTGTACTTACTTACGATATGGGATATCATGATTTAATAAAGTGTATTTATGTATACCGTTAGCTCTGATCGTGTGTCTTCTTAATTACTCTTTGTTAAATGGATGTTGCCAGGAATTAGATAAGACAAAAGGTTTAACAAGGTAAGTTTAATTACAATCGATGACAGAGAAGTGAAAAAAACCTTTCAAATCAAAACACATTCCTTTTTTTAGTTTTTTTTTTTTATTTTAATTAAATACATTTCGTTCATGTTTGTTGTTTTTATTAAATTTGTATTTGCATTTGTTGCTGTTCATTGTTGTTGTCATCTCTCTCTCGCGTTATATGTATAATTTATAATTATTTTGTTTTGCATTTGGTTTTTGTTTTGTTTTTCATTTTGGTGTTTTCTGTTCATATTTTGTTCATTGTTAGTTAAGATACGTATGAGAATACTTAGTAGAATCCCCCAGAGAGATAGATTAAGAGTTAGATAGAGATATAGATAGACTGTGTGTGAGAGATAGAGAGAGAGAGTGTGTTATAATTTACCACTACACACTACGTACTATATAAGAAAGTATTCCAATTTGTGTGTCTGGTGGCTCCACTCTGTGTAGGCTCCTCCTCCACTCATGTCATGTGATATTACTTCGTCTATTTCTTCTCTCTGCGGTTCCTCTATTGTTCTGCTACTGCTTTACTTTACCTGCTACTGCTGGAAGCCTCAAAAATTGTTGCTATACTTAAGATCTGTCTGACTGTTCTCATCTCTCATTGATAGTTTATTTTACTTTTTGTTTCTTTTCTTTTCTCTTGTTTTACTGCTATTTACGTGAAATGGAAATCTTAGCTTAGAATCGTATTGCAAAGTAAATCATATGGGATCGTATAGTTTTCGATTTCGTTTTTGCTTTTTAATATATATATATAGGTATACGTGTGTGTGTGAGTGTGTAAATATTTACAAAAAGCCGTTTATAACTTGTGATTGAACTGATAAAAAAAGTGCAATCTCTTTCAAATATTTTCTTTATTTAGTCAAGACAAATTATAGTTTTTGGCAGAATAAAGATATTCTCAAACTATTCCTTCTCTTGCTGTCTCTTTCTTTATCTCGCTGTTGCATAAAACTAATAAAAACATTTTGATAAATGTAAAAAACCAACAAAAAAGCGGCATGATCTGCTTAAAAAAAGTCATTATATTGCACAGCGTTGCCAGATGCATTAAAATTAGCCAACAAAACAAAGATATAATGAGATATAATACTTAAGTACTTTGGCACACATAAAAAATAAACTAAAATCGTAAATAATATCAATATATTGCACATAATACCAGATCAGATGGAAACTGATTAGTGAAAATACTTTTTCTTTAACTTTATCGTGTTTGTCTTTCATTCATGTTTTTGTTTTTTTTTTTTTTTTTACTGGAACCAAAAAACCATTGACTGCTCGTTAATTTTGTGTATATATATATGTATATATGTATGTATATAATATAAATAGTATGAATATATATATGTATACATATATAAATATTACTATATATGTGTCATTTTTGTTAGATTGCGTAATATTTTTTGTGGATATCTTTTTTTTTTTGCATTTTAGACTGTTTTTTTTTTAGAGACTAACACTTAAAACCGACTTTCATATGCGTTGCTATATCCCATACCATATTCGATATCGATACCGATAGGTATCGCCTACTCACTACTACATACTAATCGATTAACCATCCATCCTCCAATATCCAATAATCAAAAGCGCTTTGAGCGTTCTACTTTCGCATGCCTGGCCTAAGACTAGGAAAAAAAATGTATTACTTCTCGTATATATAATATAAGATAGCTGTATATATCTATATGTGTGGTATATATATAGTTTGGAACATAAAATTAATCAACAAATTTGCTTAGAGTTGCGCCCCGCTGCACGACTAAAGAGAACCAAAGCAAGGTCTGTCAAAACGTGCCAGATCGGTCGGGGACTACAAGTGTAGGGTGTGTGTGTGTCTCGGTGTGCTACGTAGTAGTATGCTTAGACTTTGTAAGTATTTATATATAGTATATATATATATGTATATATGGTATATGTGTGTATGGTAGTACGTATATAAACGCGTGATATATCGCTAGACTTGGATGCAAATGCCGAATAGGTTCAATAGGCGCTCTCAAATATAGTTTGTGTTATTCCTCTTTCTTCCTTTGCTTTTCTTTTCTTTCATTCCTTCCTTTCTTCTGGTATTGTCTGATAGTGCTACGATTACTTTTTAACGCTAGACTACATACTGCTGGCTGTCAGTGTGTGTGTGTTTGTGTGTGTGTGTTGAGTTTAACAGAAATGCAAATCGATTTGTTTGTGGGTTGGTTTTGGGTCTTAAGACTAGGACTAGAGGGCCGTATAACTAGTGCAGTGGGGTATACGATACTACTCCATATAGTTGTGTGTGTGTGTGTGTGTCTACAGCAGCTGCGCTATGACCGGCTCTATGAGACACATATGCTCCGCTCCACGCACCGGCAAACGATTCAGACAGAAATGCCTTATCATATCCGGAACCGTCTCGAAGGGTCGACTGAACTGTCCCAGTATATATTGACCCGCCTCGTTGCGCTGGATGCGCATGTGCATGAAGCCCTTGGCACCTCTGGAGACAGAGAGAGAGATGGGTATTATTAGCTGTATGAGGGAAAGGGAGAAGCGTGCTTCAACCTACTTCAGCGACAGCGAGTAATCCTGCTTGGTGGACTCACAGTTGCGCACCAGAAACGAACCCTCCGCCAGCGGACGCAGTGTGGTCTCCGCCTCGATGCGTGTGATGGCGCCATGGTACCAGCTAGAGAGGGGGGAATGGAACGGATTAGATCTCTTTATAGTTGGGCAGGGAAGGGAAGGCGCCCCTACTCACCCCTGACGCTCGAGGGGTATGGCCACATCGATGAGATCGACAGCAGTGACATAACCCTGACAGAGATTCATGTTCAGCTCCTTGTGATGGCTGCTCAGGCCACGCAGATCGAGGCTGCCAAACTGTTTGCTCACCTGCCGTGGCTCATTCAGATTCAGTGTGAGATTCTGACGGAAGAGTGCGGTGTCTAGAGGAAGGATGCGGATTAGTTGGGTGTATCTAGATAGTTGTGGTTACACTGTGGTTACTCACCCAACTTGCTGGCCAGCTTCTGCTCATCCCGCATAGAGTGACTGGACGATGCCTGCGAGATGCCACTGGATTCGGTGCTGTGCATCAGCAGATTATTGATCTCCGCCTGATTGGCGCGCAGACGGCGACGCAGCTTGGGCATATCGAAGGGTAGCTCACCCAGATCCACCGAGGTGGCACTGCCCGAGGTGCAGGCGGATGCCTCCTGCTGCAGCGTTTTGCGGCGTCGCAGTTTGGGCATGTCAAAGGGCAAATCGCGCAGCTCCTGCGGCAGCGTGGTGCAATTGTTGCCCAAACCGGAGCCGCCAGCACCAGCAGCAGCAGCAGCTCCAGTTGCACCGCCAGCAGCTCCTGTTGCACCTGCACCTGCACCTGCAGCACCGCTGCCAGTGGAGCCGCCTGTGGCCACCACCTCTAGCTGCAGCTTGGGCAGCGTCAGGCGCTGCTGCAGCGCTGCCAACGTCTGCGGTTTACCCTCCTCCCGCGAATGCAACGAGATACCGCTATCGGAGCCGAGCAGCTCATCGGCCAGCTGCAGCAGCGCCTTGTTGGGTGCACCCGATGGATTGAGAGTGCGACGCTTCACTGGCGCCGAGGCGGACTCCTCCTGCAGTGCCGGTGTTGCTGCCGACGACGGTTGCAACTGTTGCTGCTGCTGCTGGTGCTGCTGCTGCGATTGCTCCGAGGCAGAAGCCGAGGCGGATGCAGGCTCCTGCGATGATTTATCCGAAATGGGGCTGAGTATGTGCAGCTTGGAGTGCAGCAGCACTGGTGGCGCACGCAGCGGATACGCAACGCTGGACGAGCTCACACTGGCGCTGGCGCTGGCACTGGCACTGGCGCTGGCGCCGCTCTCCGAGCTGTGCGAACTGAGCGACGTCGAGTGACGCGACTCGCAGCTGGAGGTGCTGCGATTGCCCTCGCTGGTGCTCGAGCGCAGCGACTCCATGCTGCCGCCGCTGCTCGACGTCGCAATGCTCTCCGTGGAGCTATAGTTATGGCCCGTGCCCGCGCCCGCACCCCCACCCGCGCCCACTCCGCCGCCTGCAACCGCCCCAGCTGCCCCCTTAGCGGATTGAAGCAACTGTTGCTGCTTGTGATGATGCTGGTGATGCTGACGTGGCTGTGCACTGCGTCGCAGCTCGAGCACACGTCCCGATTCCAGCACAAAGCTGCGCGGCCTGCGTGCCGCCGATGTGGAGGCGCCACTGACCGAGGCCGATGTGGAGGGCGGATTCACGTAGGCGCTATCGGTGAGACTGTTCTCATTGCTGCTGGCCGCGTGCAGCTGCAACTGTTGCTGCTGTCGCAGCGATTGCAATGGCAGCCGTAGATCCCGCAGACGCGGATGCGCCGGCTGTGCCGCGGGCAGATTGGGTGCACTCTTGATGCTGTTCATGTTCATGTAACGCTCGTGCTTGCCGGGAAACTTCATGGGCAGCGGAGCGGTCGACGGTGGCGAGGGGGTGTAGCCGCGTGTGGGCAGCTGCTGCGTGGAGGACGAGGGCAACGGTTGCTGCTGCTGCTGCTGCAGTTGCTGCTGCTGTTGCTGCTGCTGCTGCTGCTGGTTCTGATTCTGCTGATCCACCTGGCTAAGCTGCAGCTGACTCAGCTCCGCCTGCACCTGCAGCACCGTGTGACCATGTCCATCGGGTGAGTCGAGCAACTGTTGCTGCTGCTGCTGCTGCTGGTGATGCTGCTCCTGCAGCGCTTGATTCTTGCTGTTCTTGGCGCGCTTGCACTCCAGCCGCGACTTGGACAGCAGCGGCTCCTGCTTGTTGCCATTGGAGGCGCCTATGGGGAGGCCAACGCTGCCATTGCCATTGCTCAGTTGCAGCAGCAGGGAATGATTGGTGATGCGATCGACCTCGTCCAGGTCATCGTCGGATTTGGCGATTCTGCAATCGAAGGCAGTCTCGTATAGCTGACGGCGTCGACTTGCCATGTTGTCGCCCGACTCGGAGTCCTCCTCCTCCTCCTGATCCTCTTCCTCCTCTTCCTCCTCCTCCTCCTCTTCGTCTTCTTCTTCCTCCTGCTGCTGGTCGGCTTTGTCACGCGCCTTGCTTAGTTTACCCACTGAGATGTGCTGCGTCTCGTCGTCCAGGCCATGCGGATGCACATAGAATATGCTTCTGGGGCGAAAGTAATCCTCCAGTTCGCCGCCGCTGCCCGTGCTCGGAATGCAGGCTCCGCACGGCAGGCGGTGCGGCGGCATGGAAACCGCCTGTGCCTCGCCCAGCTCCCGCTCCCGATCCCGTTTGCCTTTCGCTTGGCTTGGCTTGCCCTTGGCCTTGCTCTGCGGCGGCGCCGGCAGCTGCTCCTGCTGCTGCTCCCCCGCCTCCGGCTGCTGCTCCTCGTATGTTCCGATGCGTGCACCCAGTCCGTAACCGTATCCCGGGGGGCAACACTTAAGCAATTCACCCTCGCCGGCGTCGCAATGCTGCAGCTGCAGCTGCAATTCGCCGCTGCGCAGCGGCTGCACGTTGCACGTCTTGCGGACCAAGGCTAACGCCCTCGCATGCCACTCGCGTCGCTTGAGGCACTCACTGCAATCGGATTCCTCCGAGGTGCTGGTGCTGGGCGTCTCGCAGCGTATAATCCGCACTCCCTCCTCGGTGAAGCTGTAACGCTTTGGTGTCGATTGCTCGGTCAGCAGCAGTTGCTCCTCTTGATCCTCCTGCTCCTGCTGTTCGTGCTGCTCCTCCTCCTCCCCCTGTTGCTGTTCCTCCGCCTGCTCCTCGTTTAGCTGCTGCTGTTGCTGCTCTGGTTGCTCCTCTAGTGGCTGCTGCTGGGGTGCATCCAAGCTGCTGCTCTTGCGATAGCCACCGAGCAGCTGCGTCTGCGTCAGCTGTGTCAACTGTGGCGGCTCACTGGCCGTCGATTGGCGGCACAGTTGTTTATCCCGCTCCTTGTCCTCCTGCTTGGCGTCGCGCTGCTTGAGGAGATCGGAGTAGTAGTAGGGCGAGGGTTGTCGCTTGCTGTGCTCCGATTGGGCAACGCTCAGTTTGCGTGGACTGCGCTGCAATTGCGGCGGCAGTGGACGCACCAGATCATCCGATATGCTGTCGGGTGAATTGAGTAGAGCACCGACACCGGCAGCGGCTACGCTTGCTGCAGCAGCTGCTGCTGGCGGTGGTAGCTGCGGTGGTGGTGGTGGTGGCGCAAGGGGCTCAACTTCCTCGTCGATGTCAGCCTCCTCGTCGGAGGATTTGGGTGCCGAGGAATCTGCAAGAAGCGAGTCAGAGAAATTTAAGCGTTTTTTTTGCAGTATTTTCTTGCATACTTTCGAGCGCGCCAGTTAATTGAGTCAGCCACAGCAGAACTCAATTCGTTTGGCTCGACTGCAACCCTGGCAGCTGTGCAACTCTGTTGCAGTCTATTAGGCGCTTGGCTGCCTGCTGCAGCTCTGTCCTTTGCCCCGCTGTGACCCGCCCGCATCCCGTATTCAGTGCTACGACTTGCCAGTTGCCATTTAACGGCTCGCTGCGCGTCGTCTCGTGCGCCAAGTGCGCCTAATTGCCACTGGAGTTGGTAATATTAATGCGCATTTCTAGCTAACTTTTAAACAAAAAACGTAGCTACAGTCAACTTGAATTAGTTGCATAGCACTTGGCTTTTGTTGGGGCATTGCGTCCGTTTTAAGACGCCGCACGAAAGTATGCTGTGTTTTTTTGTTTGTGCACAGCCAAATACAACCGCTAGGCGGCGTAATTTAAAATTTATTTAAGTTGCATATCAATTAGCTTTGCGGCGATCAAGCTGAACTTTAAGATGCTCCCGCCAAGCTGCCGCTGAGTGTGCTTAATGTTTTCAAATAATTAATTCGCGCTACGGCTAGGGCCAGACATTTAATTTGTAATTTGGCTTAATTTTCTGCGGGAACGTAAAATTCGTTTTATAATTTTAGCTCATGCCACTCCCCTTATTGCGTGGCTATTTCTGTGTAAAAACAGCCGCAGCCTAAAAGCATGCCACGTTTTGCTTGAGTATTTGCCCTAAAGCTGTCAACTTTTGACTGGCTTAACTTGCAGCCGACTTTAAGCTGGGAGAACGCGAAATCTTCTAGTCAAATTCAGCTTGCTCATTTCGAGCAGCCATTTTGCTTTAATGTATGTATGTATTTCATCCCTACGCCTGAAAGCATGCTTTGTTTTTTTGTTTTCTCGCTGGCAGCTGTTGGCACTTACCTGAGTTATAATGGCTGCCGCGCTTGTCTTTCTTGTGGTTACCGTTATTGTTATTGTAGGTGGAATGTCGTTGCAGTTGCTGCTGCTGCTGCTGTTGTAGTTGTTGCTGTTGTTGTAGCTGCTGCTGGTGATGCCCGCGTGGCGTGGTCAGCGACTGCAACTGATGTTGGTGCTGCTGCAGCTGCTGTTGCTGCTGCTGGTGTCGCTTGTGCGACGGCGCTGTGCGGCGTTTGGCCTTCTTGTGGTAGACCTTCTTGCCCTGATGCTGTCCGTGATGCTGGCGCGTATCCTTTGGATCCGAGTAGCCCTCGATGAGCTTCACGGATGCCTGCTTAATGTTGCTGTTCGGCAACGGCGGATGTTGCAGCGTCGAACGTTGCTGTTGCTGCAACTGTTGCTGTGGCACAGCCGGCAATGTGTTGTTGTTGTGCGCGTTATTGCTGTGGTGCAGCTGCGGCTGCTGCTGCTGGTTGCTGTTGCTGCTGCTGTTGTTGCAGTTGTTGTTGTTGCTGCTGCTGTTGTTAGACGCAGCACAAGCCACTTGACTGGGCAATGTCGCCAATGTGGCAGGCGGCGGTGGCACAGCTGCTGCTGCTGCTGCTGCAGTCGATTGCTGCTGCTGCTGTGACGCTTGTTGGGCTTCGTTAAATGGCAGCTGCAAAAAGACACAAAAAATAAACAAGAAAAAGAGTTAACTTTGCATTCGTTTTGTTGCTCAGCTAATTTGATTTGCGTTTCGATTGCGATTCTTCTGCATTTAATTGAAAAATGTGCGTGCGTCATCACACACACATACGCAAACACAGAGATAGAGACACACACACAGATAGCCACACGCCACAAGCCAAACGTGGCTCGATGGCCGCGCTTGGCTGCGGTGTCAACTCGTTTAGCGCTTTTAGGTTTTCCTCCACCACGAACCGCAGCTGATGAAAGCACAAGCAGAGCTGCGGATTTTCCCCACCACCAACACCAGCACAGTTACAGCTATAGCTGCTGCTGCATATGTATGCGTAAGTATGTATGTGCTGTGCATTTTAAGTGCATAATCACACACACGGTGCAACACATCAAATGTTTAATTTCAACTGCGCACAAAAGTAGGCAACACTTTTTGGCGAACACTTGGAAATGTTCCGCAATTGTATAATCAAACTTGTACCAGACCCCTCCTTCCCTCCCAGCACTCTAACCACAAATAATGGACATACATATATATGGTAGTGTAGTGTTTCGTACTCATTCAGCCATAAAGCATGCTTGTAGCGTGTCCATCACTTTGTCAATTCATCAATTTGTGCCGCTGCCTGTTTGTGTTCCCCCTTCCCCGTTTGCATCTCTGGCGAAATGCTTTCAGTTGGACGCGCTCGCTTGCTACGCATTCAATTCACTTGCTGGACAGTGTCCGGCATGGGATGGCATGACAAATAGCTGCACATTACAAAACTGCAACATCAGGTCGCACAAGGCGGAGGCGGAGGAAGCAACACGAGCTTGTAGCATGACATTAACGTGTCCCTAATGTGCACACATTATGAGCAAACAGCAGCACATCCCTGCTCCCTTCTCCCTCCTCCTTCCTCTTGTCTCCCCTCCTGGACGGGGAGTAGCCGTAAATATGCGCATTATTGTTAAACATAAATTTGCGTTACAAGAATAGAAAGATGGGCAAAGACAGAGATAGCAACATGTTGCATGCGGAAATTGATGCGCAGCCTGAGCAAAACAACGTGGCAGTAGCAGGGAGGCTGAACGGGGGAGGAGGCAGCAGGAGGGATGTGGATAGGGGCAGGAGGATTTAGGCGAGAGTAGGGGGACTAAGCAATGACCGGCTTTGTTGCCGAACTTGAAATTGAAAGGAATTTTTAATTGAAACTCATAAATTAAGCGTCAACTGCTGCAAAGCATCGATGAGGCAGCAGCAGCCGCATACAAAAAGCGCTTTTAATGACTTTGAACTTGATTGCGAAGCAGTGGAGGGAAACCCTGGCAATGCAGCTACCCTCTCTCTCTCTCCCTCTCTCTCTCTCTCTCTTGGCCTTCTCTAGTTGCCCCTGGCAGCCTGGCAGCCATTGTTTGCGGTACTGCCGCACGTTGCCAGGTTGCTGCTGATAACTCGACCCAAACCCAGAGCAAACCAGCCCAGACCCGACCATTTGCTCAATCGAACCGAGCTGCAGTACAATGATGCATATAGAGAGATATGTAGATGGAGCTCCCCCACAGCAGCCTCGCTCACAATCCCTGACTGGGTTTAATGCTGGCACATCATTATTATCATCTGCTGCATGTGAGGTTTCATCGGAACTACTTGTGAAATATGATAGGAATAAAGGGAGAGTAGAGAGATGAATGCATTTCATAAAGCAAATACCTTACTACAAGCGTACATCAAGTAGTTTGAATGCTTTTCAAATTTACTAAACAGTATAGTCAGTGGGGGCGTGGCTTTAAGGTAAAACAAGTTTACAATTACTACAATACATAAGAGTATTGTCAGCGAGTTTGGAAGCCCTAGCTTATACAGTATCTGAGATATACGCGTTCGTACAGACAGAAAGACTGAGGGATAAATAAATATATCTCTATGCCTATAGCAGAGGCCCCTCAGAGCGCAGAAATTCATCTTTAGCTTATTCCAGCTTATCTCAAGCATATTTCGTGCTCGTTAGCACGATATCTAACCGGTATTGAGGTTAGGTTGAGGCTCGCTCTGGGGTTGGGGTTGGGGTTGCAAATCTTGCTCACATATTGTGCACACATATTGCTCTTTAAATATTTGCCCTTGATTATCGGCAAACGGGATTTCAGACACGAGTCTCGATTGGCTTGCCTACAATCAATAGGGGGAGGGTGAGGCGGAACGGAAGGGCTGCAAAACGTGGAGCGAAAAGACGGAAGACGAAAGAGGAAAGAGAAAGAGAGGAAAGAAGACGGAAGTAGGAGAAGCGCAGCTGGGAATGTTGAGGATGGGGATGGGGAGGCAAAATGGGAATGCCAAAGGCAGAGGGAATACTGGGAGAAGAGGAATGCGAGTGGGCGGGGCAGGAGAGGCCAGGGGGGTTGGGGTGCTGTCAGGGCAGACAGACAATAATCAAAACGGTTAGACAAATGCGAACTGCGGCTGACTGCGCTGTCTAACGGTTGTGCTGTTGCTGGCATTGTTGCTGCTGCTGCTGCTGCCGCTCGAGCAACGTGATTTTTATGCGCACGTTAATGAAAACGTTGCCAGATGATGATGATGATGACAACGTTGCCAGATGATGACGTTGATGACGTGGCAAGCAGCGTGCAGAACTAACGAGCTTTGGCAGCTCCTTAAAAACAAAACAGGCTAAAGAGTTGGAGACAGAAGCGAGCGAGAGAGAGAGTGTGCGAGACAGTAGAAAAGGGGACAGAGAGCAAGAGAGAGACAGAGGGAGACACAGAGAATCCCTAAGCAGACACATGAGTGAATTCGCAATGTTTGCAATATTCTTACGAGCTATGGCAAAAGTCTGCTCTATCTTCTGCTTCTACTCTACGCTCTACTTTTTCTTTCCCTAGTCCCTCTGTTTCTCTCCCTGCCTCCTGTCCTTTGTCTGTTGCTCATGACGAACACTTTAATACGCTTCCACGCCCAGCGGGCCTCATAACTTTGTGACCAAACAACAGCAGCAAACTGAACTCCCTGTGGCATCATTAGTGAAAGGGCTAAGAGAGCCAAGGGGAGAGAGCGGGAAGAGGGAAAGGGCGAGAAAATACAAATAAATAGTTAGTATATTAAAACAAGCTGGCAAATCAAACTTATCAGTATGCTCTTTTGTTATGTGTGTTCTATTATTTATTTATTTATATTTTATTTTATATTATACTATAATATGCGTAGTTAAATCGCAGTTCGTATTAACTGTAGTTGCTCAGTTTGTTTTCGCTTTTCCAGTTTCTATGCCAGACAAAGCGGCGTATGCGTAATGTGTGTGCATGCGCGTATGAGCATTGTTCACTTCTCTCTTCCTCTCTCTACTCTACTCTGGAATACAAAGGCCTTAGCCAAGTTATTGAAATAAATAACAAAAAAAAAGGAGCCAACACACACACACTCGCAGTGGGCTTTGCAGCTCTCGTTGAGTTATCGCGCTGATATTACTCCATGGAGAGTAGTAATACGCCGCGTGCAGTGTCGAGGAGGAGGAGAAGGAGCAGCAGCAGGAGCAGCTCCCTAAACAGGCGCGACGCCTCTTACCAAGTGCACTTCACAATGCACAGCAGACGTGGCAGAGGCGGAGGCGGAAGCAGTTGGGAGGGGGGCGTGGCTGTTGGCAACGCTTTCTCGTATCGAATAATGTCGCGCCCGCGTTGCCATTAAAAACGTGAGCCAAAATAACAACAACAACATCGGCAGCAACACATGCAGCATACATTTATGTGGCACACACATGCCTTCTCCCTCTACCAGCCATATCTCTCCCTCCTCCTCTCTCTCTTGCATAGCCTGCGGCTTTTCATATGTGGACACGCGTCGCGGCTGTTTACGCAAAACAAAAGTCATAAGATAAAATTACATTAATAACAGTGCAGCAGGAGGAAGTGAGAGCGAGAGAGGGAGAGAGAGAGAGGAGGAGGAGAGACAGAGAGCAAAAACAAGCAAAAGCAACGGAAAAACAACATAAAAATGGCGCTAAACGTTGTCGCTTTGGGCCATTCACGTTCGCCATTGGGTAAGGCAAAACGGTAAACGAAAATGGCGGGCAGAACAGCACGTAGAAGAGAGAGGGAAGGGGAGGCAGGAGCAGAAGCAGGAAGAGAAGTAGCAGGGGAAACAAAATAAGAGCAAATGAAAACGAAATGAAACATGGCTAATAGAGCAGGCTGAGAGGAAATCGAAAAGCAGTCAGTGCAAAGTTAACAAAACAGGGAAGCAAAAAAGGAGGAAGAGAGTAGCAGAGTGAACTTAGAGAGAGAAAAAATAGAAAAAGACAACAAAATAAAATACAATCGAGCTGATTTAACGATGGCAAGCAAGCAGGCTCATTCAAGCTGTAAAACAACGCGAGCATAGCTGTTTCTATTTCTATTTCGATTTACTTGGGCGTTAGGGGGCGTGGTCAAGTTCTAAAACCAACAGGCAATATATATAAGTCTTGTTACAAAATCGGCTGGCGCTAGCTCTTATAGTCTCTGAGTTATAGGCGTTCGTACAGACATTTAAAACTATTGGATTTCCTTTTCGGGCTGCAAACTAAAACATAAGTAAAATTGCCAACAGTGTGAGAAGCCTGTGCAAGCATGTACACACACACACACATACACACACACACATGTGGCTGGTGGCTAAACAAATTTCAATAAAATGAAATTCAAGTGGCAGGCAGGCAAAACATTTTTTATGCGGTGCGCAGCTTTCGCTTTCACTTTCACTTTACGACCAATATGCAAAAGGACAAGCAACAGCAGCAACAACAACAGCAGCAACATACAGCACAATACAGAGCAACAATGCCCAAATATTTCGTATGAGGGAACCATAAAAAAACTGAATTCCAACCTCTCCGCTGTGCAGATAACGCGCCGAGATTTTTGGGGTTTCATTTTGTGGACAAAGTGAGGCAGAGGGGGGCCTCGAGGGGGAGCTGAAAGGCAGGACAACATTCGCATTCGCCATTTGATTTGTGGGCAACATTTGCTGCACGCCTGAGGTTGTCCAAGCTCATTCCCTGTGCCCAATTCCATTCTCTGCTGCCTCCTCTCCTGCTGCTGCTGCTGCTTAGTGGTATCAGGCGCAGCATTTTTTATGTCTGACCACCCGCAGCGGCCCCAGCCCTGCGGGCACTCCCCCTCACAATAAGTACCTCCCCTGGGCTGTATTTTTTTGCAAATACATATATATATAATATATATATTTGGCCAATAGACTTTTGCATTGTCTGAGCTACGCTTTGTGCCTCGACCCATGATGGTTAAATAATCAAAAGCAGCACAAGGCAGGCAAGGAAAGGGAAGGGGAAGAGAGGGGGAATGGGAAGAGTAGCCCTTTGCCTTTCATGCTTTTCATTAGCGCGCATCGCAACGCCGCATTGATGCGACTGACATTCACTTCTTTATCGAGCTGCTCATCCCCTTCTTCTCCTTCTCAGTCTCCTCTGCTCCCGCCCTTTCTTCGCTGTCTCGCTGTCGCTTTTGCCCGTCATCGGTGCGTGCAGTTTATCAATTAGTTGCCTGAGGCCAGTTAATTGCTTTTTACCAATACCAACACAAACACACACACACACACCTTACTCCCTGCTTATGGCACTGCCTCATCGCAGTCTCAGTCTCAGCGTCAATCTCCCATCCCAACTCCCTCTGCTTCTTCCTCTGCACTTTACGCCTTAATTCAGCCATTTTACAGTCAGGTGACTTTCCATTATGCACTTTTCATGGGCGCTTTTCTCTCTATAGAAGAATCTACAGCATCAGATCGGAGGAGGGAGAGAGAGAGAGAAAAAAGAGTGCATAGATACAAAGAAAGTCGCGTATTTCACTCAACTCTATGCCAGGCGAACAGCAAGAACAGCTGCAGGTTACAAAAGAATCTCAAATATATAAAAATGTCTAAAATATACAAATGTATCTTAAAGATACAAAAGTATCTGAAAAGTACAAGAGTATCTCAAATGTGCAAAGGTATACCAAAGACGCAAATGTATATCAAAAGTGCAAAAGTATCTTAAGGATACAAAAGTATCTCAGAGTTACACAAGTATTTTAAAGACACAAAAGTATCTAAAGATACAAAAGTATCTCAAAGACACAACTGTATTTCAAAGATACCAAAGGATCTCCAAGACACAAAAGTATCTCAAAGATACCAAAATGCCTTAAAGATACTAAAATATATCAAAGATACCAAAGGATCTAAATGATATAAAAGTATCTAAAAGATATAAAAGTATCTCAAAGATTCAAATCTCAATACTACAAAAGTATCTTGTGCAGCTCTACAAGTATTTTAGAGATACCATAGTCTCCCAAAGATACAAAAGTATCTCAAAGACACGAAAGGATCTCCAAAAGTATCTCAAAGATACAAATTATTATTTTTTTTTGCAGATTTCCAAACTTTTACTTCAATTTTTGTACTTACAAATTCAGTTTGTGGACTTGGGGCTATCCAATGCTCCGGATTCGTGGGTATTGCCTCAGCCAGGCAGGGATCGAAACTGGACGGTCGTTTCTTAACAAAGTCTACAGGCAGGCTGTAATCATCACAGATGGCAATCTGAAAACAGAGAGAGAGAGAGAGAGAGAGAGACAAGTGGTTAAAGAGGGCAGCAAAAAAAAGAGAGAGAGAGAGAGGGAGAGAGGAGAACGCAATTTGTTTTATGCTAAAAATAACATTTTGAAGCTGACGAAAACGCAACACGACACGTGCAGCTTATGCACAGTGGGCCCCAAGTGGCCACAGCTGGCTGCAGCTTATGTAAACACACACACACACACAGACACACACACACCTCAACCCCCCAAGCCTGCACCTGCCTCCCCCCTGGCGTGTATTTTAGGCGCTGCGCTGCGTCATCAAAAGTGTTGAACGCTCAGTACAATGGCTAAATTACAGTTACAATTAAAAATGGCGTCTGCCTTTGGTAATGCCGCAAGATGTGTGTGTGTGTGAGTGCAGGCGCGAAGCAGAGGCAGAGGCAGCGGCAGAGGCGTGGCAAAGGCAGCAACAAAATGTCACGAGTTTTGCAATTAACGTTAAGTGGGTAAAAAACTGTTAGAAACGGGACTTACAGTGGGGGTGGGGGAGGGTGTAACAAGGCAAAGGGAATGGGTCGAGCTGGTCGAGGAATTAAGCCATTATGTTAATTACACAATGGCATTATAATACTCTCCATAAGGCTAAGAAAGAGAGAGAGAGAGAGAGCGAGAGAGGGATTGCAAACTGAAATATTGTTTTCTATCAAAATTCTAATCTTTTCCACATTGCGCGTATCTTTCGACTGTCAGCGTATTTCAATGTCGTATCTTTTAGCTTATAAATGTATCTTTTAGCTGTAGCATGTATATTTAAGATACACATCAAAGCACGAAGTGAAATCACAAAGATACACAAAGTAGCTTAACTTTACACAACAGATACAAAAGTATCTATGGCATCTGCGAGCTCGCTCGTGAGTATCTCATGGATGCAACAAAGTATCTCACGGCTGTAGCTGTAGCTTGGATATCTTTGAGTATCTAAAAGTATCTATTACGCGCTGATCAAATCTATCCAGTAACTTTCCTTCATTGAGCGCAATTTCATCACTTAAATGTATCTTTTACGTCTACGTCTAACACGATTTTCTGGAGTTCCCTTGTGGCATTGGGGGCGTGGCAACAGTTATAGCTACCTCGAAGTACAATTGCAGTCGATAAAGCTGACGACAATTGCGACAATACCATTCCATGCCGGCAAAGTTCTGTGCGCTGCCATCGCTCCCGTTGCGCCGTAACTCACGCGCCACGTCCCGTGGGACACGGGCACAGGTGGCATGATAGGGCCACGCGCAGGGGCCGCAGCACACCACGTAATCCTCGCCGGTGGTAAAATCAATCCAGCAGCGACGACAGAACATGTTGCTAATAATTTCTGGCTTGTCTCACGGGGCAAAACACTTAGGAAAATTACGGAAAATTTGCGAAAGCGAAAGGAGTAAAGCAGCTGCAACTTCAACTGAGACTGAAGATGGAACTGGGATGGAACTGAAGTTGTGGCTCTGGCTGCGACTCAGGTGTGTTGACAGGCGAACGGGCAGCGCGGCACTGAGCAGAACTAAGTGCAGGCAGGCAGAGACAGGCAGGCTCCCTGTCTATAAGGAAGCGCATCCTTGGCGCATCTGCTCAAGCATAAAGGAAACTTGCCACACTGCGAGTTGCAACTGTGCTTGCACTTGCCCCAGGGGCATCGCTTTGAAATTGAAAGGCCAATCATGGTGAATGAAGGCAGCCGGTTAGTGCGAGTGTATATAGATCCCTCTCTCTGTGTGTGTGTGTGTGTGTGTGTGCCACTCTGACATTTGTGGCAAGCTGCAAGCTGTGTGGCAGCTGATTAGCTCGAGCTAACTGGCAACACGAGAGGGAAAGCCACAGAGAGTTGAACAAATTATGAAGAATGATGATTGATGCACAGAAATGTGAGTGATAAGTAAAAGCAATCGATGATGAAAGTTAAAACAAAAACATCAACCTAAAAAATGCTCAGCTATCAACAACTATAGAAATAGTTTGAAATTTCCTTTCGAGACGTAAACAAATATCCAATTTTTTTTTTCATCCAAAATTTCATTTCACGAAATAGAAAAATCTATTCAAAAAGCTTGTGCAGCTCAAGAGGAAACCCCAAGCGAAAGAGAAAGCTACAAAGTAAGTGAAAACAACAAAAATAAGATATAGAAAGATATATAGAAAGATATTTATAGAAAGATACACATTGAGAGTATAAAAGACGAGACTAGCAAAGGCTTCTCGCAGAAATAGAGCTTAGTCAAAGCCAATATAGCAGGCTCTCGACCTAGAAGAACAGAGCAGTAGATACCCTGGAGGGAGTAGAGCAGTAGAAGAAGAGTATAGTTGTGAGCAAGATAAGATAGTGCAGGTAAAGCAGATCCCTTTACCAGAGTTCGCCATTTAAGTCAACCCCAGCCAGCTGCACTATTTACAGGGTATATGCCACTACCACTACGCTGCCACAATCTCCTTATAAATAGTCTACTTATTGGCCTGGTCACCACGGCACAGACGCTGTGATTGCCAAGTTTGTTGGCGTCGCTTCAGTTTCAGTTTCGCTTTGATGTGCAGGCATAAAAAATGCATAACCAAAGCTGCTGGCAGGTTGCAGGTGGTAGCCTTGGCTTGCCACGCCCCACACCCCATCTAAGTAAAATGCCAGCAACTCGTTTCGCCCAGCTCGCCGTGTCTGCTCGAGTAAATATCATAAATTTTAAAGGCGGCGTTAATGCGGCTCGTTTTAGCATCGACGTGGTTACGTTGCACGTTGCATGTTGCAGCCACCCCCTCTCTGCCCCCTCCTCCTCCTCCCGCACCCACTACACTCTATACAGTTGCAGGCAGCCTTGATGGCGCTGGGTTTGGCACAGTCCAAGCACATGGCGCATAACCGCAGGCACTTTGGCAACGCGCCCAGATCCGGCTCCATAAGAGACAAAGACGCCATGTTGCAAGCTGGAGATGGCGCTGGCGATGGCGTTGGCAATGGCGACTGCAGCCACATGTTGCCACATCAGCAGCAGCAGCAGCAATAGACGTGGCAGCTTTGACACAGTTTGTTGCACAGGTTGCAGGGGCACAGGAAATGAAGCTGCTGCTCGTCGCTTTCTTTTGCTTTTCTTTTAAGCAATTTTCTTTTAGTTTTTATCTCTTCTTTTTGGCATATTGTGGCAAGCAGCAGAGCTTAGTTGCGGACGAGCTGCTGCAAGTGTGTGTGGGTGTGAGTGTGGGTGTAGCAAAGCAGCACGAACTGCATTCAATGATGGCATAGGGCAAGTCTCAGTCTAATCGGGTTTGTGGTAAATATACTTTGCTAGTCTAAATAATTGAGAGCGAGGGAGAAAGAGAGGGAGAGAGTTAGGACAGAGTTAGGACAGAGTAGTAGAAATGTGGGGTAAAAAAAGGAGAGAGATAAAGAGAGCTTTGACTTGAAGCAGTCCAGGCTAAAGCAGCTGAGACAGAGAACGTTGTATACATTCTAAATATAGTCATTTATGCTCTTGATTTACTGGAAGCTCTAAAAGCAGCTGAAAAAGGAGCTTTAACGGGGAGCGCTTAATGTAAGCTTTAGGTGGAAGCTTGTATCTTAGATTAAATTACAACAAGAGGAGCTTTAATGAGCTTTTTTAGATCAGCTTTAATAGAGAACAAACAGACATATTCATTACAATTTTCAATAATACATCAATGAGCTTTCGTTTCCCAAGCCTAACGCATGTGTTTATTGAGCTTAAATGAGCTTTAAAGCTTACGTAATTGAAGCTTCATAAATGTTGCACTTTTCTACTATGCTTTAATGAGCTTGAGGTACCCTCAACTCGTTCTTTCCCTTCCATGCAGCTGGCTTAGTCAGTTTACAAGTTTCTTTAAACATTCCCTAAAACTTTGGAGTTTACTTTAACCACCCCTTACCCCCACTCCCAACGGGAGTGCTTTGCAAAGCTTTGTGACTTTTAGTCCCTTCCCCCTCGCCGCTCCCTCGTTCGTTTCGCTGTTGACACTTGATGAGTTAACCCATTGAAGGCACCTGAAGCAACCCTTGTCGCTTGACCTCGCCAACTGAGCTTGTTACTCAGCTTGTTGTCATTCTTCTTGTTGTTGTTGTTCTTCTTCTTGTTTTTGTTTTTGTTACTCTTTCTGTTGTTACTATCAGTGTGGCTTTTGTGCAATCCTTCTTGTTGTTGTTCTCGTTGTTGTTGTGGCTTGTTGTGGCTGTCAAAGTCGCGCACTAATTGCAATTAGCAGCTGTACCGTACACACCCCACACACACACACACACACACAGCCGGCACTCCTGTGTGACCTTTTGGCAAGACAAAGTTTGATTGATTGATTGATTGATTGATCGTCTGTTTAGCTGATTGATTAACCAAGCGCTGAAGCTTTCAATTATCCATGGAACGCGTCAAGCCACGAAGCTGCTACCCACTGCTCTCCCTCTTCCTCTCCCGCTCCCTACTCTTCCCTACTTCTATCTTCTTCTCTCCCTTATCTCCTCGCTGTCTGTCTGTCTGGTAACAACAGTTAGGGGCACCTGTTGGGGCTGGGACTCGAACGGGGACTGGGATTGGATAGCTGCTACCTTCATGGCCTTTAACGCTCAATTGATTTGTTTACACTGTGCGACGATTACAGGTAACAACTCTGCCCTGCTTTCATGAACTGTTTACTCGACTTATCCAGCTGAAAGCACCCTGCTATTCGCTTTACCCTATAATCCGCACCCTCTACCTCTCATTCTCCTTGTGCTCCCCCAGTTTGGTTGTTTTTATAACGTTGCAACTTTTTAATCGCCCGCATGTGCATTGTGCGCTACAAAGTGTATATACAGCATTTTAAAGTGTGAGTATATGCATGCTAAGCATACCCTGTAATGGGTGAAGCATAGGAAAGTCTGTCTTGAAGTAATCATTAAAAAAAGAGTATTTTTAGTTTTATTAAAGAAATCCTTAAACTTTTTTATACTAGCCAAAAATCGCATATAGTGTTCATGAATATATATGTTTATACACACTATAAGATAGTTAGTTCCAGGAATTCAACAGGAAAACTAAAGAAAATAAATTTAAAAAAAAGTTATGGCTTGCTTTGTTCAGCTTGTAGCGCTTTTGCAAGCATATTTCAGCCATCCCACGCTTCTCACAGGGTATCTGGCTGTCGAGTGCACTCGCTGCGTGTCTGACATGTTGTTCATACAACGTTTTTGTTTATATTTTGTAATTCTTGTTGTATACTTCAAGTGCAGACCATTAAAAATGGCCGTCAATGAGACATTTGGGAGCGCAAACTTTCAAGTGGACCTCAGTCGGTTGGGTTGAGGCAGAGCTGAGGGCGCAAGCAGGGAGCAGGGAGCAGGGGCGTGGCGCGAGGGGTTGCTACAACTGGTGGAAAAGTCAATGTTGTTCGTGGAGTTGGGAGTTGAGTGTACGATATGACGATGAGTGGGGAAGATTTAAAATGTCCAGGGAGAGAGTTGGACGGAGGGAGAGCGAGGGGGGAGGGGGGTCTCTATGAAGGGTGTCATCGTTTGGCATTTGCCTGACTGCTGATGCGGCCTGCCTGTCTGACTGACTGCCGGTCTATCCGTCTGTCCGTCCGTCTGCCCGTCCGTCTGCCCGTCTGCCTGTTTGCCTCTTCGTCCGTTTGGGCCGCGTCAGGTGGTCGTTTTTGGGTGGCTGCACCCTGGGGTTACGCCATAAATTTTAATTAAATATTTTTTAGCATTGTGTGTGTGTGTTGCCCTCTCTCTCCCACTCACTTGTCTCTTTTTTGCGCCGCACAGACGGCGTAATGTGCCGTGAATCCTGCACGTGGAGTCAGAGATCAAGAGGATCCTCCACCTGACTTTGCCTATAATAAATTTCAATGTCGCAACCACCCAACAACGTGCGTGCTCTGTCTCTGACTCCTTCAAGGGTTGCTCAGTTGAACAGGCAAGCAGACAGACAGACAGAGAAGCAGACAGACAGCGAGACAGAGATACCGAGTCGCTAGATTGACTGGGGGGAACGGGTGACAACCCTGAAGTAAATTGCAGTCAAATGAAAATTGTTAAATAAAAATTGTGTACAGTCGAAGAAGAGGAACATACATATAGTATGTGGGGTAGGGCTGGAGAGGAGGTGAGTCGGAGAGTTGGTAAACTGTTAAATAAACACAGGAAGTATCAGAATCTGCCCGCAGAAGTACAAATACCCTTACTCAATTCCAAATGAAAGATAATCCAATTTCATTTCAATATAAAAATCAACATGCCACGTCATGCCTGTCAGTTTGTCTGTACGAATATTTATAACTCAGAGACTATACGAGCTAGAGCCTCCAAAATTTGTAACTATATTCGTATAACAACTTCTTTTAGCTAATTGTTACATTTTACTAGATACTATCTAAATTAACTAAACTAAATTCAGTTAGTTAAATTTGTTTGCATAAGTTTGCGTCAATTATACAATTTTTCGTTGGCAAAAGCCCTACTGGAAATTACCTTAAGTATCTTGCCAAATTGTGTATACCCTTTGCTAGTGTATTATGCGAATATTTCGGGGAGGGGGAGGGTTTTAAACTGTAAAGTAAATTCATTTTGTGGCCGCTGGCCAAGGCCGCAATTTCAATTTTAAATACTCTCTCGCAATTGTACACACATGTTGCCAAATGTGTGTAATACTCCCCGCTCTCCCTCCTCCTCATACCCTTCTCTGTGGCACTTCCTGTATGGCGCCCAGTACAAGAGACTCAACGCCTGCCCTGCTCTGCCCCCTGCTCTGCCCCCTCCCCAGCAACCCGTTTGCCACTACAGTTGAGCGCACATTGGAAATTGTTATGCTTGTGGGAGCAGAAGTTCCATGGGCGTAGCGTGAAAGGGGTTAAGCAGGGGTTGGAGGGGGAGTACTGCACTTGCCGCGCTCTGTTGTCGCTATAGTTTTGTGTGAACTTTGCAAAAATGCACTGACCGGAAAGTTGTAATATCCAATCGCCACTTTATTTGCGAGCTCTTCCCCCTTCCCTCCGCCCCTGCCTGCCTGTCGCAGGGCGCCACAGTTTCTGGGCAGGGGAGTAGTCACTTAAATGGGCATTACGTGGCCAACCCAAATGTATTGCCAGCTGCCAATGGGCTGTAATTGAGGGAAAAAGAGAACAACAAAGAGGCAAAAAGAGGGGGAGAGATATCGAAAATCACATAACGGTAAATCGCCATTTGGCATTCGTTATTCCCATGAATATTCGCATGATTCACTTCAACATACCCGACTAGTTGCCTAACTCGATTTGCAAGCACATAACCTCAAACTTTTGTGCACAGCAAAACCTAACCTCAATTTGTTAGGCGATAATTTCACATTGAATTAGACAACTTATAAACCAATATATATACGCCGCTGATTAAGTAAAATTGTATATATTCTCGTATTAAGTAAACCTAACCTCACTTTTCGTAATAAATCAACCGATCCGTTTACCTTCGCTTTTTTATTCATTGCATAATTTGACCACTTCAACCACATAGTATTCAATATATTTATTTCATTATTAAATCTACAGCATTTGGAATTCATTTGTCAAAGTACCATTTTTGAAAAAATTACAAAAAAAAAAATAACAGAAATAAATACAGTTTTGGCAAAATTAAAATCGACAAAAAAAAAACCTATCCCCAAAATCAATCAAATATATACACATGCATTTATGGCAATCTGCTACAGCCGACTGATAACTGACAACGACTAGTGGCGGTGGATTTCAAAGGAAAAAACAATAAAAACGAAAAGAACTATGGCAGTTAACGTATACTTCACAAATGCATCGACAGAGAGTCTATCGCGTTCCGATATGTTGGCCTGGGTCAACGATACACTACAATCGAATTTCTCCAAAATTGAGGAACTATGCACTGGTGCTGCATACTGTCAATTGATGGACATGATGTTCCCAAATTCAGTATCCCTCAAGCGTGTTAAATTCCTAACAAATCAGGAACATGAATATGTATATAATTATAAGATCTTGCAGACCGGTTTCACAAAGATGTCGGTGGACAAGATCATACCAATCGATAGAATTATCAAAGGTCGCATACTCGATAATTTCGTATTCTTACAATGGTTCAAGAAGTTCTTCGATGCCAATTATGATGGGAGATATTATGATGCCAGCGCCGCACGGGACGGTGCTCCCATGGGCTATGGCAATGGGTCTGCGCAGCAGCTGAGTGCAGCAAAGACGGCGAGATTGGCAGCAGCAGCAGCTACAGTTGCCGCAGCCGGAGCAGCTGGAGCAGCTGGAGTTGTTGGAGCCCATGGAGCTCCACCAAAGTCTCAGCAATCCAAGGGTCCGCCATGTCCACCTAGGGCGCAACCAGTAAATAGAAAGCAGAGACCCCATGCCGCCGATGAGTCTGAGACGAGGATTGAGTCGGTCCCAGAGCCTCCGGTGGCCAAGAAGGAACACAAGACCGATGAACCCGCCAATGCAACTGGCTCAAATGATGCGACAACAGAACTTAAGATCGAAGAGCTGTCCAAGAAGGTAATGGACATACGTCAGCAACTCATTGGTGTCGAAAAGGAACGTGACTTTTACCTTAATAAATTGCATGACATCGAGATCCTTTGTCAGGAAACCGATGATAAAACTACTGCACAATTGATTCTCAAAATATTGGATGTGCTCTATTCCAACTGAAGAAAGAAAGAATTAACGAATGATGAAGAAACTATGATATGAACGAACTACTGCAAGACATTTGAAGCCAACAACAAGAAGAACATGGGATACACAAGTTAGAAACAATATCAAACTCGGTTTGTCGGCTTAGGAATGGCAAAGAGGAGCTTACGGTTAAACTTGGAATAGTTTAGTATTACGCAGTGACGACGACTCTTTAGTTTTGTTAACGACAAGCCTGTGTTATGTCTGACATAAATAAGTAACTAATATATAAAAGATTGAATGATAGTCAGCTGATAGAAAATCGGTCATTGCCTTTGTTGTTTATAAGAAAATTCAAAAAAAAAAAAAAAATTAAATTAAATAAAATAAATGAAATAAGAAGATTGTATTTTTAAGGTTAAATCTCGAGGATCTGATAAGTAATGGTAATGCTTATAAGGCTCAGCTTCCCGGCAGCTAGCTAACCTCACTTTTTTTTGGTGAGTAAACCTCATCTAACCTTACTTGTATTTTTGGTGAATAACTCCATAAACCTAGATATTAATGCTTATAAAGCTCAGCTTCCTGCCAGCTAGCTAACCTCACTTTTTCTTGGTAAGTAAACCACATATAACCTCACTTATTTTTTTTGGTGAGTAACTCCATAAACCTCATATATTACAGACATAACCCTACTTCTGTTTGTCGGTGCTAATGAAACTCAGTGTGAACCCTTTCTAACAGCTCCGGTTCCTACCTAATCTGCTCCGCTCTGGCCCAGTTAGTGGGGTAACGCGCTCACCACGAACCCGCAAACCGCTGAAACCACCCAAGCTACATATACACACACACACACACGCTGAGGCACATTCTCCCCCCTCGGCACAAAGCATATGGGTCCAATTACGCAGCACATCCGGCGTTTCCTTAGCCCAAAAACCCCGTCACCCTCCTGCCCCCCCTTGGGCTCTTACTCTGGAGCGCATCAACAAACACTTCACGCCTGACATTTGACAAGACGTTACCGTGGATGGGGGAGGGAGATGGGGGAAGGCGGGTTGCTGGGGAGGTGCCAGGCATGACGGTTGGAAAAATCCAAATGCGAAAAAATGGCAATAATATTTTTATGGGCATAAATAATACAGCAGAGGCGTAGCCAGCTAGCAGCATGGAAGGGAGAAAGAGAGAGAGGGGAAACACTGCTTTTGTCCTGCTGCCTTTTACGCCATTTTCATGCGAGTTTTCACAGCCAGCGAAGCAACCCGAAGGAAGACGTAGAGCAAGACAGAAGACAGAATGGAGAAGGCAAGTTTCGCTGGCTAACCGCACGCATTAAATGTTGGCAAAGTCGATTAAGCATCGTCCATTCCATGCTGGTTTTTCCTCTTCTTCCTTGGCTTTCAGACAGAACAACCAAAGCAGCTGCTAACCGAAGCGGGGAGGGAGGAAGATAAGAAGGATACTGAAGGGAAAAATGTTGCGCGGAATGTAAAACCGCCTAGCGAACCCCAGCAAAACTACCATATAGCCAGGGCTGCGATGGGTCTAGCCGCCCTTGCAGAGAAGGGAGAGACCCTTCTGCGAAACTGACACCCTCATCCCCCACCCCCCCTGCCACACTTGCTACTCATTATTAGTTGTAAGTGCAAAACAATTTAAGAAATTGCTTGCCAAGAAATCGAGCAATCCAACATACTATTTATGGGTTTAGAATGTCGACCAAAGAAAGTCCTAGCTAGGACCCTAGCCAAAGAGGAGTAGGGAGTAGGGTTAACCCCATTCCAACAAGAGGCAAGCTGTATGGATTGCTGCAGAAGGACGTCCAAGAAGAGTCCAGAGAGAAAAATAGAAATTCTTTCAAGGATAAGTGGAAAGGTCTCGCTAAAGTCAAGGATAGATAAGACCAAAAAATAGACTTCACAACGGGAAAGTTTTCCCTTAGCAGAAAGAAGACAAGTTGACGGAAAAAACAAAGCTATTTTAAGGCTAAGGTCTAGCTAAAGTCATGAATAGATAAACCTCCCTCCCTGACGGTGATGAGTAGACCAAGAAAAACTACAATCAATATAGAGGTTGTCATTGATATAGATTAAGAAAAACTCTTGGAAATGCTAGAATTAATAGCTGAGCAAAGTATTACGTTAGATAAAAGCCTTCAAAGCAAACCAAACCGGATTCCAATGAACCATTTGGTTAGCTTATGCCAAACATGAGATCAAACCAAGAAGAGCAGGGGTATTTAAATTGATGCTTTTGGGGCATAATTTGCAGTCTAGAAATCAACCAACGAAAATATTTGCAGAATTTCATTTATGAATTTTACTCGAGGGTTAAAACGATGAGGCCTTATGCCGTATTCTTTTTGGGGAGGGGATAAGAGACCGACCGAGACAGATAGAGAGAGAGATAAAGTGGGTTAAAGAGAGGGGCTTCTACATACACAGCTTTTCGTTTGCTTTCTGTGAAACCAACGCTCATAATGCTAAACAAATAATAAAAATTTCGAGGACCCTGAGGATGGAAAGCGTCAGCGAAGCATTACGTTAAGGCAAATAATCGCGTCGCATGTTCCTCGATGTCGATGTTGATATGCCGTGAACAACACGGAGAAGGAGAGGGAGCATGATGACGATGATGATGGTGGGTTGGGTTGGGATGGAGGGGAAGGGGAATGGTAGGCAGACTACTGACAGGTGGTTTGGCAAATGATTTTGATGTCTATTCAAACTGACGAGCTGACAAGAGACGCCTGAGTCGCTGCGATAAAGCCCAATCCCTCCCCCTAGCGCAGACAGGCAGACTGAGCCAAACTGAGCCAGACAAGTCGACACTCGAGCTGGTTCTTCCCTCTACCCAAACAATTCAGACCAGCCTCCCCATAAAAAGTAAATGTTTTCATTACAGAGGTGTGTGTGTGTGTGTGGTGAGTAGCGGCATATACAGCTCATTAAATACAAATCAGCTTGGCAACAACTTGAGCATCAGGTAGCAGCAAGACCCCCAAAGTGGTTTCAACTAACCACAGTAGAGCAACGAATTATGAATGCGCTTACATCGCACAAGGTATAGGGTTAGAGCTATCATATTTAGTATGTACAACATTGAGTGCCTTCTAAATATTTACTGCAAATTTCAGCACAATCGAATAGTAAATGCAATAGTTATTTAAGAAATGCTAGGAGTAGTTGTTGACCTATGAAAAATGCTTTGAAGGGCAAGCCTTTCAATTCACTCGAATTTGTTGATATCAGAATCACTTTACGTCTACGGTTTTGGGTTTCCCCCTTCTAGGTGGATAAGACTGGAGATTATACAGCCATGTGGTAAGTGTGTATGGTGAAACTGAAGCTGCAATTAAACGGACACGCCTTTTACGGTAACTACACGCTCGCTCTTTCTCTCTCTGTACCTCTCTCTCTGTCTCCCAATCCCTCTCTCTGTGTCTCTACTCCCCCCACAGAGAGAGAGAGAGGAGCAACAAACATTTCACTTAAGCCGCAGGTAGCTAAGGACATGTCCGCTTATCAGACCAACAGACAGCAGGACAGTCATTGCAGGAGGTGGGCCTGCAGAGGGAGGGGCTGGGTAGTGGAGGAGGGCAGACAGTTGGCATCCCTGGGACAACTCAATTTGTGGGCGGCAAAGTCAATTTAAAAAGCAAATATCTTGCCTGCTGATGGGTGAAGTGTGGCAGGTTGTGCGTGTGGGTGGGTGTGTGGGTGTGTGTGCACTTAAGCCCAAGATAACAGCAGCACACAGACACACACGCACAGACAGAGCGTAAAAGGCAACAACATCATCATCATCATGTACATCATCCATTGCTTTCGGTCGTCATCCGTCCAGACACTAATTAGTAATCCTTGACACGAGCATCATTGTCATTAAATATGCTACATGTGGCACACGGTGCACAGTGGGACCACACTCCATCCGGACTGTTGTTGTTGTTGTAATTATTTGTCTACAGGTATTAAACTTGGCATTACTTAAGCCGCATATCAAATTATGGCATTCTTTTCCTCTGGCTGGCTTAACTGTCTCTCTCTCTCCCTCTCTCTTTCCTGCTCGCTAACTCTCTCTCTCCCTCTCGCACTTTAACGAGCATGCTCGTATACATGAGTCATAACAAACTATAAGCCGCACTAACGTTATGGCCATCATCATTTGTGTCCGGCTCTGATCAATAAACTATGTGGCCCAATCCGCCCCCCGATGAAAATCCAGCTGCGGCGGCATGGCAATTTCCATAATCTGCCAATTCGTTGGAGAAATGAAAATTTGATGCTATATCCCCTGGATAGCTAACCTCAAGGCGTGTCTATGCTCCATCTCTCTCTCTCTTTCTCTCTCCCTCTCCATCTGTTTCACTGTCTCTTTTGTGCTCACGTGTCGCGCCGCAAACGCATAAATCAGATTTACAGATTTATTTTTTTTTTTTATCTCTTTGCTCCTTCGATTTCGAGTAGTTGTCCTTTCTATGCTGTGTGCATTGCAGTGTGCACTGTGGTACCAAATTAGTATCTCAAGTGCCAAAATAAGTTTCTTGCTAATTTTATAAAGAATTTTTTATGGAAATTTCAGGTTTTTTTTTTGTTTTTATTTATTTTAGGAACTTTATCAGCTTGAAAAAAAGTATAGCTCTTCTAGGGCGCACAAAAGCGGCATTTTAACCCACTGTAGCAATGTCTGTGCTCTTTGCTCTCTCTCACTCTCTCTTTCTCTCTCTCTTTTACGCTCTCTGCCTTAGAAGGTGCCTCAGTTTCAGTTAGAATTTGCACGTTTCCCTTTATTATTTTTCATGCCTTTGGCTTTGGCTTTCCGCTATTTGAAATGCTGTCAACGTTGGAGCACTCCTCCTCCCACTCTTCTCTACCTTTTCCCCCCTGCCTTCAACTTGAATATCGATGCCCACGGTGCAACGGAAATGTAACCGCAAAATTCAAAACCGGCAGACGGAATTTGTTGCGCACATGTGACGACATTGCGACGCATTACAGAGAGACAGAGAAATATAGAGAGAGACAGAGAGAGGGAGAGACAGCAACTGTGTGTGGCAGACGATGACGCATAGCAAGCTATGGGGAGGGAGGGGGGCCACATGTCACATGGGACTGTCAACTGATGCCGCCAACAACTTGTGAAACACAACACGCAGTCGAAGGCGGAGTGCTTCAAAGGGGGGGCAGGCACAGAGGCAGGGGGGCGTGGCAGGGGCTGTAACAAACTATACACAATTTTTGGACATATTACATATGCAGCAAGCAGGGGCAGGAGCACGGGCACAGGATCAGGGGGAAGCTGCCTAGTTGAAATTAACATAATTCACAAATTTAACACGCTGGCGCCGACCAGCGGTCAGTGGCAACGTCGCCGTTGGCCGCACAGCAGCGCCATCTGTGCTCTACAAATGGCCTTATTAGAGTCCGCACATTTAGGCCTCGTCTCTGTACGTGCCAAATCAGCGAAAATTACGCACAGTGGCGTGCAGGTGGAGAGGGGGGGCAGTGGGTACTCGCTCTTGTTGTCGTCGTTAACCGCAACATACGATACAACGACCTTTGTCGCTTTGTCATCGTGCGACATGTGTGCGGGACACAAAAACAGCAAAACGCACTTTACATAACTAATACGCTTGTATAACGTATCATACATCCATTCCCCCCCCCCCCAATCCTACGACCCTGGCTACCTGCTTAATTGTTAAGCGAAACAATTCGATCAAAATTTGTTGCCTGCTTTTAGGCTGCGCATTAGGCAAGCATGAGCTAAAGCTGAGCTAGAGCTGAGCTAGAAATCTGTAGCATACTTCTGTGCGACGCAAGCAGCGCTCTGCTTGCAATTGTGGAAAATATTTACTTGAATAACTTCTGTATTAATTGTGCGATTGTTGTGAAATTTGGAACATGGATTACTTAAACATACAACTCTGACTATGTCAAAGTAGAAGCTTGCTACTTGCATACTTTGCTTAAGCAACAGGAAAAACATTTATTAAATTAAATTTATTGTTTTTTAAGCTCAAACATGAGAGGTAAAAATGTAAGTTGCTTCTCATCGAGCTTAAGATTATTTTAGAATCAAATTTTGTAAATAAAAGTGGCTTATTTGGGCAGCAGACGAAAAAAAAATAAACCACTTGATAAACACAATCAACTCAATTCCTCTACAATCTAAGAGTTACAACTAGTCCAGTTGTTGTTCTTCTTGTTGTTGTTCTTGTTTTGATAGCGTAAACATGTTGTTTACCGCTTCAACACTTGACACATGACAACGCGACACAGCAACAACAACAACAAAGAGAACAAAAACAAGGCCAAGAAAACCTCAAGTAACTTCGGCTAGACAGAGACAGCGAGATATGAAGCGAAAGAGAGAGAAAGCCAACAACTACTGCGCGACTACAACTTCAATTTAGCTGCTGACTTGCGAAGAACAGCAAAAAAAAAAAGAAGTCGAAACTTTTTTCATTTTGGCGTGAAAATTTGTAAACATCAGTACAAAAGTTGCCACCAGGGGGCGTGTGAGTGTGAGTGTGTGCAGCCGAGCAAAAAAGGGTGAATATTTAATAGAGCAACCGCACCGGCGATTCACCTGGACCGCTGCCCCGGAACTTTCTTTATTTCCTTTTGCTAGGTTTTTCTTTTTTTTGCCACTGCCAAATGACAAATTGTCCACGGTGCAGCATGGTGGGAGGTGTGAAACACACGGTGCGGCAGGAAAGGGGCGTGCCAACACAGAGGAGGGTGTTTAAGTTAACACTTGTTGTAACACGTGTAGCCAACTCACCCACGATATGGTATATGGTATATGAAGAAAGTTCAATCGCTCGACCTTTCAACGCAATTTACATGAAGATTTCACATGGGACTCAAAAGGGAGCAGAGGGTAGCAGAATGTGTGGGGGGGGGGTCTAGCAGGAGTCTATATGATGCGTCATTTGTAAGTTCTATATTACAGTTAGTTAAGACAAAGTTAATGAAACTTTTACCCAAGCCGAGTGGGGGGGAATATTTGCTATAAACGATACACGATTTTCCACTCAACATTTACGAGACGCAACTATAAAAAGAGCGTAGAGCGCCGGGGAGTAGAAGAAAAAGTTTTCAACAGTTTTTTATTTATTTTTTTACAATCTTCATATGGTACAGTATGATGTTTCTGGGTTTCTTATGTTCTTATGTTTCCTTTCTTCAGATAATAAAAGAAATCAGATACAGAGTGTTTTCTACAAAATTTGATAACGCCAGCTCTTAAAATCTCTGAGTTAGAGACGTTCGTACAGACAGACATTTCGCATAACGTTGTTTATGGTGACTTGGATGTTTTCTTCTTTAGTAAAACGCAGAAAAACAAACTTTTTAAAATTCCATAAACGTTTTACTCGTAGTACCTCCACTCTTTCGCCCTTTCTCTCTGTTTCTTTCTTTCTTTCCCTTTCACCGTTTCTAATTTCTATTGCACATTTCGTGTTGGCCTTTTGCGTACTTGGCTTTTTTCTCTCACCGTGTCGTGCCTACTTATATCTATATATAACACCTTACTATATATAATGTATATAACAGACATATATATACTCTATAAACTTGTTATATTTCTGCGCTTAAACGTTGCGCTTGTCAATATTAATTTGGTATATGGACTTGGGGACTGGGATCTGCCAACTGTCGCTCTATCTGGCAAATCCTTAGCTAATGAAGGTAATGAATGGACTTGTCTAACACAACCCCCCTCCCCTATGCCCCCCTCGGGGCTACCCCTGGTATTCTATTTGCATGACGACAGCATATTGAATGTGCTGAACTTACTTATCTATCCTCTTTCAAGTGAATGAGTCGCATTTAAGTGCATTTATCAACAAGGAATCAACTCTGAGATTTGCAACAGCTGCAACAAAAGGCAGGGAGAGAGCGCAGGGGAGAGGGGAAGGCAGGGAGGCGTAGAGGGATTGGGTGGGTTAGGATGTGCCAGTTGGAGCGAGTAAAAGTTTTACATTTTGAGCGGCTTTGCTCTTGAGGCGCTTAGAACTTGCTCCAAAGCGTCCGGAAGAACGGAACGAATGGACAAGCGGACAGGGTGGTGATAGAGAGCGGGGGTACTGGCGGGGGGGACAGGAGAACTGGCGGACAGGACGACAACCATTAATCATTAGCGCAAAAATGCGAATGCCTGTGGTACATGAAAGCAACCACCCAACGGATCCAGGCATGACGACACTTTCGCTCAGTGTGTGTGTGTGTGTGTGTGTGTCTGTGTGTGTGTGTACGTGTGCGGGTGCTAAGCGGCTTGTGAGTTCTTGCCACACACACACACACACACAGCATGACAATACACAATGCCATTGTGAGGCCTAAATGTTTTTTATCTTATTTTGCAGACGTCTTCCGGAAAAAGGTAGCTGCCAATCTAACACCAGCCCCCAGTACCCTAAAAACTCCTCCCCCACCCCTCACACTCACTGTGTGTGCCTCTTGCCCCCTCCTTCCCCTGTCTCACAGTTTTACACAAATAAAAGGTAAAGAGTCAAAGGCAGAAAAGCTACTAAAAAATTGTGGAAAATCACTTCATGACAGAGAGACCTCAACCTCCTGACAAATACCCGCTCACACACGCACGCACACGCACACACACACACGCCTGCACACACACACACACGCCTGCACGCACATACTTGGTTTTTTTTCTTTTTTCTTACGCTCTCTATCATAATTTATTATTCATGCATTTTGTATATAGCATGTATATTTGCACAGTATTGTGATTATTTTCATATACCCTGTAAACAAATGTGCGTGCTGAGTAGGTAGTCTAGCGATGTACTTCATATACTCAGTATGGTAGATATTTTCCCATATTATGTGCATTTTTATAAGCATTATGTTTGAATACTTGGAAATATGTTAGAAAACAACTTTATGCTTCGAAAGGTTTAAGAATTGATTTTGATATTATGGAAATATTTTAAATAAATAAAATATAAAATAAATAATAATAAAATATAAAATTTAATAAGACATCAAGACATTAAAATTTATTACCATCTACAGGGTACCTGCTTGTCGAGCCCCCTCACACACACACACACATCCGCTTGTGTGTTCTTCAATTTTTGCTTGGTGTTTTTTCTTTTTATTTATTTTTTTTTTTTTCTTGTCGTTTCTCGCACGCGTGTCGTGAGCTTATTTTTCATTCTTGAAAGACCTTTCCCTAAGAGTGTCGCTTACTTATATAATTTGACAGTGCTGGCAAAAAGTAAAGTGCCAGAGCCTCAGCCTCAGCGTGTCCCCCTTTGCCACATTAAATAAGCTGTGTAAATTGATGGTCGAGCATTTGTTAATATTACGTTCCCCATGAACTTGTCTGCCCTTTGATTACATTTGCCTCTTATCAATTTCCCCCTCTCTCTCTCTCTCTCTCTCTCTCTCTCTCTTCCCCCCTTGGGTGGTTACGCCTTTGGCAGCCAGTTAATAAACGTACTTATTACCTCAACTGGCAACACGCCCCCCAACTGGCACACGCCCCTTTTGGCAACAACTTTTTGCTTTTCTCTCATGTTTTTTTTTATTATTTTCTTGGGCTTTTCATTTGCATTTTGTCCCGTTGAAGCGCATTTTCATTAACTTTCTACTCGATAGAGTGTGTGTGTGTGTGTATGTGTGTGTAGGCCCCCACAGAGTTTCGTGCTTTCATTAGAAAGGCTTAAAAGTTGCCCACAAAAACTCGTTAAATAATACGAATTTTCCAAGCGAATTGACGTAGAGAGAGGGAGAGAGAGAGAAAAAAAAAAGAAAAAAACGAAACTATAATTAAACTTTGCAAAAAAAAATCGAAATTAAATGCAAATAAATGGAATTGGACTGTCAGGGATTATTTAACTGCATAAAGTACAGAGAGTAACACAAAAAATGAATAAAAGCACATAAAAAAAGTTTTTAATTTTTTATTAACCCAAAGCGTTTAATTAGTGTTTAAAGAGCTGCGATTTATTTACTGTAATTACAATCGAATCCAGGTAATCTTATGCCAATCTGCATGGATTATATTCTATGCCTTCAATTTAATATATTGATATTACGTTATATTATAGTTATTTACGTGTTATATTTTTTATCATTACAAAATACTATTTGTTTTACCATTAGTATTCAAGCTTAATAGACTTTTCATATTCATTCTTTTTTATTTCCCTTTTCCAGCTCCACCTGCCTACCTACTTACACCTAATTAAGCAGCGCTCTTAAAAGTATGCTATGAAATATGATTATTTGCAGCTCGTTACGAGATGAGGCAGGAGTGAAAGAACCCCCAACTGGGAGAAACCACTCCCAACATTCATATTGAATTACCTGCCAAACTGGAGTTTAGTTTGTCCCCATCAAACTAACCTCAGATACTAACTTGGCTAAGTTGTATGGGGCATTTTGGAAATGCGTAAAATACAATTTTCCACCTACATAAACATACACACAGGTGCGGCCCAGAAAACAAGAAATACAAAAAAACAACAACAACATTAATAAATGAACAAAATGCTCAACTATAAATTAACCGCGCT
The DNA here is from genome assembly GCA_018901885.1 of Zaprionus kolodkinae. Taxonomy (NCBI): domain Eukaryota; kingdom Metazoa; phylum Arthropoda; class Insecta; order Diptera; family Drosophilidae; genus Zaprionus; species Zaprionus kolodkinae. Next base: position 424,189 of record JAEIFM010000028.1, on the reverse strand, counting down.
CCAATTTATGCAACAACAACAACGACACCAGAAAAAGCACATTAACAATGCCTGCGGCTGACTGTAAGGACAATTTATTTAATTAAATGCGCAGGCGAAATACAAAAAAAAAAGAAAAACAAGAAAAAAGAAATAGAAACAGCCAAAGTCAAACCAAAACCAAAGCCAGCAAGAGAAACATAGAGAGAGAGGGAGAGCGAGAGAGAGAGCGTGTGGGGGAGCAGAGCAGTGAGCTAAAAAGGCGGGCCATGCGGCGGCACGTAGTCATACTACAAGTAGAAGCCGCCGTCGCAGCCGCTCTGCCTCGCTGCCTTGCCCTCTTCTGCTGCCCACAAGGCAAACGATGAGTCATGAAGGTCATGACGAAAGCAAGCCAGCGTCGACGCCAGCAGCAATGCCAGCAGTAGCAGCAGCAGCAAAAGTCGCTTGGCAAAACGCGCCGCTTTGATTAGTTGTCGTAACAGCAACAGCAACAAAGGCGCGCAGTTGTTGTTGCTGTAATTGCTGCTGCTGCTGCTGCTGTTGTGACAGGTTGACGACGCGCCTGGCAGACATTTTGGCAGCGCGTACTCAGAGAGAGAGAGCAAACGAGAGAGAGCGAGCAGCGAGAGAGCGTTCGCTGGTGGGCAAAAGCTTGCCGCTATGAAAAATCAATTTCGCAATGTTACGAAGCGTCGATGTTGACGTTGACAGCGCGCTGTCGCTCTCACTGCGCTCACGCTTACGCTCTCTCTCTCTCTACCGCTGCCGCTGCCGTTGCAGCAGAGTGTGTTGTTTATTTGTGTTTGTGTTTGTTTGCCTTTTTTTTGGTTTTTTGCTTGTGTGTTGTGTTGTTGCTTTGTTTTTGTTGCCCAAATTGCTGATTTTGCGCTCTAATGTTGCTTGATTAGTTCGCGATTTTGTTAGTTAATTGCACAATGAGTGTAATAAGTGTTTTGGCTAACGGTAAATGCGGCAAATATGGCCGCTTCTCAGCATGTTGAGTAATTGTTGTTGTTATGATACTCACCTCGTCTTTTTGTTGCTATTTAGCCCACTTTTCGCTTTTTGATATGTGTTAGTGTGTGTGTTAGTGTGTGTGTATGTGTGTGTGTGTGCGTGTATGTGTGTTTGAGTGTTACAACTGTTTTGACTTAGAACACACGCAACGAAACAACAAAAAAATTTACAACAAAATGTGTGAAACAACTTAGAACGTTATTTGTTGCTGTTTCCTCTTTTGCTTTCTTTCGCTTCAACTGTCACTTTTGCTTTGCCTATTTATGTTTTTTTCGCGCACTTTACTTCTTGCTGCTGCTTGTTGTTTTTGTTTCTGTTTTTGTTTCTGTTTTTGTTTTGTGCTCTGCCGTCGTTGTCGTTCTTCTGTTCTGTTCTGTTCACTGTTTACTGTGTGTGGCCGGCGACAACGGCGACTACTACTACTACATATGTAGTACTACGACGACGACAAGGAGGACGACGACGACGACGACGCGCGCTCTTTGCGTTGGCGTTGCGTACACTGCACAGGCTGCTGCTGAACTGAAATGTAAACCTGACACGCGGTTGCCAAGTTAGCTCAGCTTTGCTCTGCTCTGCTCTGCTTTGCTCTGCACCCAGCAGCTGCGAGCGCCAGCAGAGGCAACGGGCAGCAGGCTCTTCACAAGCAACCCCTAAAAAGCAGCGGCACGTGCGACGCGACGTCCACTCAGCACCCACAATAACAACAAAAGTTGGAGCAGCAGCAGCAGCACTGAGAGAGAGCATCAGCAGCAGCAGCAGCAGCGACGCAACCCTGCATGACTATGCGGCGAACTATGCCGGCCTCACGTTGGCGTCTGCGCAGCGTGTGAGAGAGAGAGCGCAAACAGGCGCTGCCAGCAGTTATGCAACTGCGAAATTTATAACAATTTTTAAGTAATTAAAAAAAGACAGTAAATAAATTATTTAAATTAAATACATTTACTAAAGAATAAAATTAAAAATTGTTGTTAAACAAAATATATATTATTTTTTTAAGCGCCTGTGCGTATACTTTTCAAACATATCACAAAAAACAGTTTCCCTAAAAGGCAGAATCGGTGTGGTGCGTTAACTTAACGCGCGCACTATGCCAAAGCACACAAAAACACTGAGAGAGTTAAAGAGAGCGTGTGTGTGTGTGTGTGTGCAAGCGTAAATGCGACAACATGAGCAAGCAGCATGGAGTGCGTGAGCGAGCAAGCGAGCAGGCAGGACAGAGAGAGAAAGAGAGAATGGAGAGAGAGCACGCGTACAGTGGAGAGTGCTGCATACTTTTGTGCGCCTCGGCTTGCCACTTGTGTAATATTGGCAATTAACTAACATAAAATGGGGTTGATTTTTGAATGGATGCGAATGGATGCGCGTATGCGAATGATGATGATGATGAGAATGGGCAATGGGAGTGAATTCGGGGGGGGAGGGAGGCGTAGGGAATGGGCGAAATGGATGCTGAGTGCGGGCCGGTTATTTGTTTGGGCTGCGGTTTTGCGCGACCAACGCTCGCTTGGCCAAAAAAGGGGACACAGCGTACACAGCTCATTTGTCCAGCCCGGAAATGCGTCTCCGCCTCTATATTGGGGATTCCGAAAGTTTCTGGCCCAAAATTGCAAATCGCCAAATCGCAAAATTGCACATCAATTTGCCAGGCGATTGCCTCGCTAAGTCTCAGCCCAATTTCGCATAGTTGTCGCATGGTTCATTTGGATAACTTAATTATACTATGGCATAGAGTAATCCTAAAGAGTAATACTTCCCCGCCCCCTCCCAATCGAACGTGTGTCCAATTAGCAGTTGCCAAGAAACCTCATTGAGATACAGTTAGACAGGTTAAAAAAAAAACCAAAATGATATACCATATATCAAGGTACTAAGTAGTCACATAAAAGATGTGCTAGAGAAATAGAAAAAATGGAATTTGCCCTAAGGAATCCCTTAAGTTTTTTAAACTACTCAATGGTAATACTAATTAAACACTGATAAGCTTGTTTAAAGGGAACTCTTAAGCACATTTATATATCCTACTTTGATATATAAATTTCCATCTTTTTTATATGAAGAATTAAAGATATTTCATACATATTTTCCTTATAGAGCCAGCAACTTGTGCCCATTAAAATTCTTCCTCTCTTTCACAATCATTAAATTTCTTCTTTTTTTATAATTTGCTCATATTTCTTTGGAACCCTCATAAAGCTATCATTCTATGACTGGGGAATTTTGTTTAATCCCCATGCTAGAATCCGGTAGCATGCCACGCCCCCCTCTACCCCCTGCTACCCATCTTAACTCAGCTGTACGTTTCAATTATTTGTAGCGTGCTCCAATTTTCTACTGACCAAAGGCATAATAAATCATTTGATTTGTACCTGAAGCGTTCCCAAGTTGAAAGATTCAGCTACAGCTATGGCTCCATCTGCGGCAGGTTCAGCAGGTTCAGCGGGTTCAGGTTGAGTTTGTGTACTCCACGACCCAATACTCTCTCCTTCTCTCTCTCTCTCGCTCGGACACGTTGTGCGTGCCTTCCGGTGCTAAATCAAGGCAAACGTTTTGAAATTGTCTTACCTTTTGGCCGAGAGAAGAGCAGAGATGGGGTGATGGGCAGAGCTAAATCCCTCGGGCTGGACGCTACCCCCACAGTGTTGGAAGTTGCCTCCTCCCCCGCCTCCCCGTACATGCTAAAGGAAGCAACTGTAGTTAATATTTATGGCGATTTAATCTTCTCACTTGAGCGCTGCTCAGTTAAGTTTGATAGACATCGTAGCCAGCGAGCTCCCCCAGCAGCCAAAACAGGGTGACCCTTTTTCTGTTTTTTTTCTCTCTCTCTCTCGTTTTTGCTCCCTGCTTACTCCCTGTCCAACCTGGTACGCAGTTTGTTTGCGTGTCCATTTAATTTCCGCCTGGAATTGCTTAATCAAACATGGCAATAGCCAAGGCATCGCTACGCCAAGTTGTAGCTTAATGAGTAGTTTTCTCCCCCCGCCCCTACTCCCTCGGGATGAAAGAAGATATGTGGGTGGGGTGTGGGGGAGGGATCTAACCCTCCGTGGTAGTGTGAAGTGCCTTCCTGTAGGGGGTGGAGTATGGGTTAAGCCCGTCGCAAGGCAAACAACAAAGTGCATTAGCAACAAATTGTTATTGTTTTCTTTCAGAACAAGCTGACTTTTGTCAGGCCTCCGGAACGGGAACGGAACGAAATGGATTTACAGGGTATTAGTGGTACCAGTAGTGGCACGCAGATAAGCGATCTGAGAGCTTAGAAAAAAAGCACAAAATCAGATTTGTTTGTTCTCAAGCAACCGAGGGCTACTCGAGAGGATTAGGTTAATCTCACGCGGAAAAAGATGACCATGCTGCTTTTTACGTTTTTCATTGCAAACAAATTAATTAGTAGATAAATAAATCAAACGGGAGAGCAGATTAGAGTAGAGTTTAATAAAAAATTTTGGCATATTCTATAAATATTTTCTATAAAATGGTCACCCTAAACATTTAAATCTTTTTAAAGATAGAGCAGCTTCAATATATCACATTTAGTTATCAAAATGCAATGTTAAGTTTAATATATTACAGAGAAAATTAATTGAAATGCAAAATGGCCACCCTAATTGTCTTATTAATCTTAGCTGAATCAACTTGTGTTATATCAGACTGTATAACATGACTTAAACCTACATTTATCTCTTTTTTTGTTGAAAACTTAGCTTTCAATCTTCAATATGGTCACCCTAGACATTCAAAACTTAAAATCCCGCTTAGCTTAAGCATAAATCACTGCACTTATCGACTGCGCTCGAATAAATCGATTTGATTCACTTTTCTATGACAACTTTCAAGCTAAAATCCGCAGCTAAGCTGTGGAAAAAAAAGCTAGCTAGCTAGCTAAATGCATATCCCATGAATTTCCATACGAAATGAATTGACAGAGAAGAAGTGAAAGCAGATTACGAGTTCTTATTGCGAGTATGGAAATGTGAAAAGAAAAAACCAAGGCAGGAGAGAGACCGTGCGAGTACAGCGAGTACTCATACGCGCACTCATACGCGCACTCACACGCACACTCACTCACTCGGTGAATCGTTTGGGGCGGCAAAGACTCATTTAAATTAATGGCACATAACAATTTGATGCGCTACCAAAAGAGGAAGTTGCCAACTCACAATGGGACCCTGTGGGTTGAGGTGGGTGGCGCAGCGCAAGGCATTTTTCTTCTTTTATTTTTTTCAATTAAACAAATAGCTGAATTTGACATTTTTTGGCTCTTGAAGCGAGTTCAAAAGAAAATCATAAGCAAAAGAGAAAAAGAAAAAGGAAAATAACGAGTCGAGGACGCTGATAACGCGCTCCGCTGACAGCGCAAGGACGCTCCCTTTCCTCTCCTCTTTCCCTCTCTCTCTCAATCTCTTTCTTTTTCTCCCTCATTCCTTTGCGCTTTCATCGTGCTTCCTTATCGAGTGCACTGGCAACTTTCGACGTTTTTACGCTGCTCAAGGGGGTAGTAGCTAACCACGATACCCCCCCACCCCACACACGGTACAGTGCCTGTTGACTGTTGTTGTTCCCCTTCGTCGCTTATCAGTGCATTGGCATCGCGAATAACAGCTGCACTCATCCTTCTGGCCTAGGCAAATGTTTGTTTGCTCTCCTCACCCTCCCCAACCCACCCGACTCTCGTCTCCCCCCTTAAAGCGATTACACACATTTATGACTATAAACATTTCTGCAATTTCTTGAGAGCATCGAGCATAATTCAATTAGCCACAGCTCAATGCGCTGAGCTGGGGGCGTGGCACTTGAGTTTCAATTGAAAAAAAAATATATATAATAGAAAAGAAAAAAAAAGATGATTTTGAAAAAATAATCTAGAAAAAATTGTAAATAAACCAGCCAGCAGCTACCCTGTAACTGCAAGAGTAGTTAGGAATATTGAAATAGCAATTATTACGATATTTGAAGTAGAAAATAAATAAAATAAAAAATATTTTTGAAAAAGCGAAAACTGCCCTGGGTTCTCAAGGTTCTATATAGAAAATTTGATAGCAATACCTTTCGTAGAACTCGAGTTATATTATTAATTTATTTTCTTTTTTTATATATATTTCTATTACAGGGTATCTGCAATTATCTGTGGCCCCAAGTTACCCTAGTCCGCTTTGGCAGTTCGTTAAGCTCTCGACTAATCAGATTTAATACAATTTTAATGGCCGCGAGGCGTTTAAAAATAACTCAGTTAACAATGCAATGGGAAAAGGTACGAAGCCAGAATAGACTCCACGGCAGGACAGACAGACAGACAGACAGTGGGAAGGAAACCGCTGTTGCCTAGGGATTGCAATGAGAACCAGGAAGCTGAAGGATAATAATATTCCCCCACCCCCTTTTTGTCAGGCAAACTTGATGAACTTATTTAAGTGAACTTTAACTGGGTCTGATTCAATTTTGCATAAATATGAAGTTGGCGTCAAGTTGAAAAAAAAAACTCTAAGTGAATTATGTGATATATGGTTAATTAAAAAAAAAGAAGGTACAATTTTAACTGTGCATAATTTCAGAAAAGAAATGGGGCACATTTATAGCATATATAGTAATGGAAACAAGAAAGGCAATAAAATGCCTAAAAAAATAAGTAAAAAGTAAAAGATGGAGACTTTTTTTAAACTCTCCGAGTCCCTGTTAAATTGAAAAACCATCAAGAAACACAGAAAACTTAAGATACGATATATAGAAGTAGTAGAAATAGCATCATAAATTGAGGTTTAATCCCAAATGTTGCACAAGCAGCGACTTAAAGACGCAAAAAGTTGCACAACATTCGCCGGATTTTTTTTTCTTAGCTGTTTTTGGCTATTTTTGACTGTTTTTGCACTGTGCACCGTATGCACAGTCAATGCCAAAAGTGTGAGTACCGTTTAGCAGCTGCCAGTTGTCAGTGTCAAATTCATTGTAAATTACAAGTTCATTTGCGGCTGGCATTACATCCGCTTAGGCGGTCTTAAGGTCTGCCTGGAAACCGAAAAAGAAAAAAAAAAAAAAAAAAACCAAACTTTTGCCGCATAAATTATCTGCTTAAAATCTTTACGTAGGACCCCACGTTCTCTCTCCCACTCTTTCTGTTCAGTTCGGTTCGGTTCAGTTGAGTTCGTTTGGATGGGTTGGTCGGGTCGGGTCGGTAAGTTCGTAATGAAACTTAATGATGCACCCCATTAGCGTGTGTCGTCGACGTTGAGACGATGTTGAGACGATGCTGTCCGGCTAACTGTACAATGTGTGCATTTTGAGGCGCCACCGAAGCGCGAAGTTCAAACGGACAAGCTGCAATGGAGGAGGAGGAAGATGTTTATAGGGTGTAGAGTTGAAAAAAAAAAAACAAAATTCCATAAGCTATGCAACCATTGTCAGAGTCAAAGTTAGATTGATAGATGCAAAGATATGTAGATAGATGGATAGTGTAAAAACCCTATTATACGAAGAGATCTAGGGTTATACAAAAAAAAAATAAGTAGAAATATATATCTTTATATGCAAGCATTTTTATAAAAGCTGACGGTTTAACCCAGGTCAAACTACGGTTATTTATCTAGATGAAAAAACACCTCATTAGAGTTGTGAAAAAAATAGCTAAATGTACAAAAAAAAAACTCTATTATTCCCTATGGTAGAACAAAGAGCTAGGCACGCGTTCTACAGCAACATTGATAATGATATTCGTAATAATGATGGTAATAATCATCATCATGAATGATGATGATGATTTATTGCTCAAAACTTCGCACAGCAAAAGTTCACTTTTCACGCTTTTATTTGATTAGTTCATCATCATCATTAATTATTATTAATTATGGAAGTTGCGTTTCGTTTATCGACAGATATTTTTTTTTTCTCTTTTTGTTAATAACTACAACAGCAAATTCGATGTCATTATATTAATAATTGCGGATATGTGCGCGTTGTTCTTAACTATTCATTGTTATGCTGCGAATACCAAGCGTACCTGCTATATGGTTTATTTTTAGTCTACTTGCTTTTTTGGAAAATCCTAAGCTGAGTACCAGACATAGAAAGAGACAGGCAAAAAAAAAAACACTCCATGCAGTCCATCAAATCGATGGGAATGATAAAGCACATAATTCTGGAGCTGCCAAAAAAATGATGCCAAGTGGGTTAGACAAACAAAAAAAAAATAATAATATTATACAGCTACAGGTGCGAAGGGAAATCGATGATTTCATATAAAAGAAATATAAATAGCTCATAGAGAAATGTTATAGTAAGAGTTTTTTTGATAAATATATCGATATATCTTAAGTCTACACTCAGTCTTTATTTCGAACTATTTACATAACATATTAAATGTATTTAATCGAACATATTCTTCTTCAATCTTCAGATTTTAAGAAAACTTTAGAAAAATCATTTACAAAACTGTCTAGGAAGCAAAAAAAAAAATGATATATGTATTACAGATCATCAACATTTTCTCAACGGCTTCACGTGTCAAAGATTGCTGGAACTTTGGTAGGGAGAGCAAAAACAAATAAAGAAGATGTTAGGAGAAGCGGCAGAAATTTGTTTTGGGCTACCGTTTACGGATTTGGCTGCCACTGATGATCGAGTCTCAAGTTGTTTTTTTTTTTCTCATTCCCCCCCATGGGTGTTTGCCTTACAGCGCTTTCAGAGCGGCACTTTGAGCCAGCTTAGGCGATTGTGTTTGTTGTTGTTCGGCCCTCGAGTGAGGGCACTCGACTAGGCGAGCCGGAACTCCAGCCAAGCGCTAATGATGGAATGCGAATCATCTGAACCGACGCCCGATGCTATAATTAGTTAAAGCGCCGCAGCTTTTGGCCCCAAAACGCAGCGCAGCCGCCACCCACATGCAAAAAAAAAAAAAAAAACAGAGTAGCCACAAACGAACACAGGGTAGCCACAGACACACACAGGGTAGCCCGACACACACACACACAGGGCAGCCCGACACACACCCAGCTAGCTCTGTTGCAAAAAGTGTTTTTTTCAATGCATGTCAGCATTTTGGCTAATTAAACGGCTAAAAAAAAAAAGAAAAAGAAGTAGAGAGAAAAAACAAAACAAAGCTAAAAAGAACAGCGCCTCAAAAGCGAAGACAACGAACAGAAAAACAATTAAAATTGAGCATGAATTGTGGCAGCACAGCGTGGCGACTATAAAACCAACGCGTCTCCCCAAAGCCAACAACAGTCGACTCATCGAGTCTCTCAGAGAAGCCAGCCGAACCGCTAAGATACAAAACTTGATAATATTCTTATTTATTTTTTTTTTACTGTGTGTGTTTTTTTGTGATAAAGTTTTAAGTGATGATGCCACGTCCTGTGATCCTTGCCGCATCGTCGTGCCTGCTGCTGCTCATCATTGGCAACGTCTCAGCCGGTCGTTTGCCTCAGCGTTATTTGCCCTCGCAGCAATATCTGGCACCGCAGGCCACAGGTCAGCTGCACTATCATGGTGTTAATCCTGGACAGGCTCATGCACGTATTGGAGGTGCCGGAGTGGCGGGTGGATTCGCGGCAGGACATCGCAGCCAGCAGCAGCAGATCCCCATTGTGCGCAGTGACTATCAGAGCGATACCAGTGGCAACTATAACTTTGGGTAAGTTCTAGATGGAGATAGAGTTCTAGATGGCGCTACTACAGCCCAAGACTCAAGAGATCTAAGTGTTGGGTCTTTCAGTCCTTCAGATCTTTAATTTCTTCAGATCTTCAGATCTCTCAGCTCTTCAGATCTTTCATTTCTTGATATCTTTATCTTTCATATATCTTTCAGATTTTTCAGTCCTTCAGATCTTTTAGTCGTTCAGATCTTTCATTCCTTAAGATCTTTTAGTTTTTTAGATCTCTCAGCTCTTCAGATCTTTCATTCCTTGAGATCTTTAAGTCCTTCAGATCTTTCATTCCTTGTATCTTTTGATCCTTCAGGTCTTTAAGTTCTTCAGATTTTTCAGATTTTTCAGTTCTTTTAGTTCTTGAGTTCTTTCAATCCTTCAGATCTTGCAGTTCTTCCGATCTATTATATAATTTAGTTAGTTATCTTTATGATGGTATCTCTAGTTTGAGATTTACATGGTAGATCATACAAAGAATTAGTTTTATATGGTATAGCTGTATTGAAGAGCATATAGCATATTTTAAAGGATTCTCCAACTTCAAAAAATAGTGAGAACTCTTTGAAATCAACAATCCAATTTTGTTGACCCCGATTTTCATAATGATCTTCACTTTGATCTATCTTAGATCTTAAAACTTTGCGCTGCACTTAGCTTAAGATCTTTTCATTCCTCTCCAACTCTAACTCTATTTCTCTCTCTTTCAGCTTCGAGACTGGCAACGGCATCCATCGTGATGAGACGGGCGAATTCAAGGGCGGCTGGCCACATGGTTCTCTGGGTGTACGTGGCTCCTATTCCTACACTGGTGACGATGGAAAACAGTATACGGTGAACTACAAGGCGGATAAGAATGGTTTCCAGGCAGAGGGTGCCCATTTGCCCACATCGCCTTCGCTGCCCGGCGAGTAAGTGACGCATCCATTCAATCCCGACTTATCTACAGTCCTTCTCTCTCTCTCTCTCTCACACACACAGTCATCATCAGCATCGCAGCTTTGGTGGCGCCGCTGCGGGTGGCGCTGGCGGCTATCATGCTGCTTCGGCTGCCTCGTCCCGCTATCTGCCGCCCGGCTATCGCCAACGTAGACACTTTTAGGACAAATCTCCCATCTATATCGACTAACCGGATCGATCTTAGACGCATCTCACTCTATTTTGGCCTGCACTACTGATACTATTTACTATATAGTTTTTGTTTTTATACAAAAAACAAATAGAGTGTAATGTTTTTTCACGCACGCCAATAAAGAATTAATGGCTTATACGATATCTCAAAATATATGTGTTTTATTAGTAGGCAATTTCAACTTTTGAAACAAATCATTGTCAACATCATAAAAATTAGAATTTTTTGGAATTTTTTAAATTGCAAAAACTACTAAGCCATTCTATTCTAGAACTAAAACCATGAAAAAAATGCTTTACCCGAAGAAAATCGTTTGAGTTTGAGAAAGTTATGAAGTGAGGAAAGTTAGGATACTGGTCCTGTCGAGGGTCTTACATGTCAAATTTTTAGACGACTTTGATATGATTTTCGGCCAAAAATTAAGTATCCTCAAAAACAATTTTAAACACTTGTTTTATACTTATTTTGACCTCCGCAATCAATTAAAACTAAAAGTAGACGATTTTAAATTTTGAAGAAAAAAAATTTTCTGAAAAATGAACAGGGGGGACCATTGTCAAAATCACAAAAATTGAAATTTTTTGAAAATTTGTAAATTGAAAAAACCATTAAGCCTTTCTATTCTTGAACTAAAACCATGAAAAAATGCTTTACCCGAAGAAAATCGTTTGAGTTTTAAGAAAGTTATGAAGTGAGGAAAGTTAGGATACTGGTCCTGTCGAGGGTCTTACATGTCAAATTTTTAGACGACTTTGATATGATTTTCGGCCAAAAATTAAGTATCCTCAAAAACAATTTTAAACACTTGTTTTATACCTATGTTGACCTCCGCAATCGATTAAAACTAAAAGTAGGCGATTTTAAATTTTGAAAAAAAAAAATTTTCTGAAAAATGAACAGGGGGGACCATTGTCAAAATCACAAAAATTAGAATTTTTTGAAATTTTTTAAATTGCAAAAACTACTAAGCCATTCTATTCTAGAACTAAAACCATGAAAAAAATGCTTTACCCGAAGAAAATCGTTTGAGTTTTAAGAAAGTTTTGAAGTGAGGAAAGTTAGGATACTGGTCCTGTCGAGGGTCTTACATGTCAAATTTTTAGACGACTTTGATATGATTTTCGGCCAAAAATTAAGTATCCTCAAAAACAATTTTAAACACTTGTTTTATACCTATGTTGACCTCCGCAATCGATTAAAACTAAAAGAAGGCGATTTTAAATTTTGAAAAAAAAAATTTTCTGAAAAATGAACAGGGGGGACCATTGTCAAAATCACAAAAATTAGAATTTTTTGGAATTTTTTAAATTGCAAAAACTACTAAGCCATTCTATTCTAGAACTAAAACCATGAAAAAAATGCTTTACCCGAAGAAAATCGTTTGAGTTTTAAGAAAGTTATGAAGTGAGGAAAGTTAGGATACTGGTCCTGTCGAGGGTCTTACATGTCAAATTTTTAGACGACTTTGGTATGATTTTCGGCCAAAAATTAAGTATCCTCAAAAACAATTTTAAACACTTGTTTTATACCTATGTTGACCTCCGCAATCGATTAAAACTAAAAGTAGGCGATTTTAAATTTTGAAAAAAAAATTTTTCTGAAAAATGAACAGGGGGGACCATTGTCAAAATCACAAAAATTAGAATTTTTTGGAATTTTTTAAATTGCAAAAACTAATAAGCCATTCTATTCTAGAACTAAAACCATGAAAAAATGCTTTACCCGAAGAAAATCGTTTGAGTTTTAAGAAAGTTATGAAGTGAGGAAAGTGAGGATACTGGTCCTGTCGAGAGTCTTACATGTCAAATTTTTAGACGACTTTGATATGATTTTCGGCCAAAAATTAAGTATCCTCAAAAACAATTTTAAACACTTGTTTTATACTTATTTTGACCTCCGCAATCAATTAAAACTAAAAGTAGACGATTTTAAATTTTGAAGAAAAAAAATTTTCTGAAAAATGAACAGGGGGGGACCATTGTCAAAATCACAAAAATTGAAATTTTTTGAAAATTTGTAAATTGAAAAACCATTAAGCCTTTCTATTCTTGAACTAAAACCATGAAAAAATGCTTTACCCGAAGAAAATCGTTTGAGTTTTAAGAAAGTTATGAAGTGAGGAAAGTTAGGATACTGGTCCTGTCGAGGGTCTTACATGTCAAATTTTTAGACGACTTTGATATGATTTTCGGCCAAAAATTAAGTATCCTCAAAAACAATTTTAAACACTTGTTTTATACCTATGTTGACCTCCGCAATCGATTAAAACTAAAAGTAGGCGATTTTAAATTTTGAAAAAAAAATTTTCTGAAAAATGAACAGGGGGGACCATTGTCAAAATCACAAAAATTAGAATTTTTTGGAATTTTTTAAATTGCAAAAACTACTAAGCCATTCTATTCTAGAACTAAAACCATGAAAAAAATGCTTTACCCGAAGAAAATCGTTTGAGTTTTAAGAAAGTTTTGAAGTGAGGAAAGTTAGGATACTGGTCCTGTCGAGGGTCTTACATGTCAAATTTTTAGACGACTTTGATATGATTTTCGGCCAAAAATTAAGTATCCTCAAAAACAATTTTAAACACTTGTTTTATACCTATGTTGACCTCCGCAATCGATTAAAACTAAAAGAAGGCGATTTTAAATTTTGAAAAAAAAAAATTTTCTGAAAAATGAACAGGGGGGACCATTGTCAAAATCACAAAAATTAGAATTTTTTGGAATTTTTTAAATTGCAAAAACTACTAAGCCATTCTATTCTAGAACTAAAACCATGAAAAAAATGCTTTACCCGAAGAAAATCGTTTGAGTTTTAAGAAAGTTATGAAGTGAGGAAAGTTAGGATACTGGTCCTGTCGAGGGTCTTACATGTCAAATTTTTAGACGACTTTGGTATGATTTTCGGCCAAAAATTAAGTATCCTCAAAAACAATTTTAAACACTTGTTTTATACCTATGTTGACCTCCGCAATCGATTAAAACTAAAAGTAGGCGATTTTAAATTTTGAAAAAAAATTTTTCTGAAAAATGAACAGGGGGGACCATTGTCAAAATCACAAAAATTAAAAATTTTGTTGAATATTTTAAAATGCAAAAACTGATGAGCCATTCTATTCTAGAACTAAAACCATGAAAAAAATGCTTTACCCGAAGAAAATCGTTTGATTTTTAAGAAAGTTATGAAGTGAGGAAAGTGAGGATACTGGTCCTGTCGAGAGTCTTACATGTCAAATTTTTAGACGACTTTGACATGATTTTCGGCTAAAAATTAAGTATCCTCAAAAACAATTTTAAACACTTGTTTTATACTTATTTTGACCTCCGCAATCAATTAAAACTAAAAGTAGACGATTTTAAATTTTGAAGAAAAAAATTTTCTGAAAAATGAACAGGGGGGACCATTGTCAAAATCACAAAAATTGAAATTTTTTGAAAATTTGTAAATTGAAAAAACCATTATGCCTTTCTATTCTTGAACTAAAACCATGAAAAAAATGCTTTACCCGAAGAAAATCGTTTGAGTTTTAAGAAAGTTATGAAATGAGGAAAGTGAGGATACTGGTCCTGTCGAGAGTCTTACATGTCAAATTTTTAGACGACTTTGACATGATTTTCGGCTAAAAATTAAGTATCCTCAAAAACAATTTTAAACACTTGTTTTATACCTATTTTGACCTCCGCAATCGATTAAAAGTAGAAGTAGGCGATTTTAAATTTTGAAAAAAAAAATTTCCTGAAAAGTAAACAGGGGGGACCATTGTCAAAATCACAAAAATTAAAGTGCTTTTTTAACTTTTGTTTTTGTTTCCCCTATTTAAAAATTTCCCATTATTTTGTAAAACTCATAAAATTTAAAATTCCACCGCAATTTTTTCAATCCAACAATCTTTAACCCTTTAAGCTTCCCCAATTACTGTCATCTTCTCTAACCAGTATTATTTGCACAACGTCTGGCTGACAACAACTACGGTAATTGGCTTCTTTTTTTCCCGCACACAATTTTTGCCAGCGTCAGCTGTTTCAACACACTCGCACACACACACACACTCACACACACTTGCACACACACACACACCATCTAAACTTAACCTGTACTACAACGTCTCTTGGCACGCCTCTTTGCTGTACCATGTTAAATGTTCTGCTTCTTCTTCTCCTTCAGCTGCTGCAGCAGCTTGAGTTTTTGGCAAAGTTCCAGGGCGACAGGAGGCAACGAGTAAAGCTGATTAATATGCAGTTAAGCAGTTAAAACAACACCAAAAGCCACAATTGGTCCCCCTATTCCGCTTGCCAGGGCCCCCGCCTAAAATCAAAACAAGCTAAAAAGTTATCGCACTCAAACTCTCTCTCTCTCTCTCTCTCTCTGTAGTATATACATCTGGCAAATACATTATATTTTGGCAACTTTTTTGGGGGTATTGTCAAGCACATTAATCATATACGAATCCATATAGTAGAAGAGACCCCCCTATATATAATATATACTATATAGTGTGGAAAAACTTGAAGCAACTGTCGACAATTGCCGCAAAATGGAAAGTGAACAAAAGCTGAGAGCAATGTAATTTGCATTAGCCAGGGCAGTTAAGACTAAGAGATACCTTGTATATCTTATATATAGTATAGTATATACCCTTTTCTGTGCTACTTCTACAGGGTATATGGAAATATAAAAGAACAATAGAGAACGAGAAGAAATTGTCAAGTTTTTAGCATTGTCTCAGTGAAAACTTTTTTTGTCTTCTGCGAGTTCCTTTTCCACTCTCTCCCTCTCTCTTTCTGTTTTTTGTTCTCCTCTTTTTTTGCGTATTTTCCATTTATCGTCTCGTATTCGCATTTCGTTTGGCGTTAAGCGACGCTCGCATTAATTAAAATTACACAGCGTCGCTTGGGGGCGGCTAAAAAAAAAACGCCAAAAATGGGCAGAGGCGTAGTTGATGGGAAACAGGATTGGTTGGGGGGGGGGGGGGTTTCTACATAAATTAAAAGGGCGCTTATGAATTTTATGAATTATATGCGGCCATTAGGGACAGACACGGGGCTTGCCTTGGGAAATGGAAAAGGAAATGGGAAATCTTTCATTGACTTTCATTGGGCGCTGTGCGCTGCAATCATTTGCATGCATGTCTGTGCATGTCTGACTACAGCAGTTACACATGTACTCCCTCTCACTACCTCTCTCTCTCTCACTCTCTCCCTCGCACAGTGCACTCACTTAATTTTATGCCAAAACAATGACACGCCATAAATTTAAACGGATTTGCGCTGCGCCTCGAGCAAAACGCGTTCCAGCAACCCTCGCAAACGTCTTCAGCGCGGGCGAGAGGTGTGTATGTGTGTGTGTGTGTGTGTGTGAGGCATGAGGAGTGAGTGTTGTATAACGCTGCAGGGCAGGGTTGTCAAAGCAAGTAATACGCTCAAAACCCACTCAGCTCTACAACTCACACAGCAGTTTTAGATTGTGAAAAAACCTTTTTAAAGTTTTAAACTATTTTTGCTATTATTTCCATTTCATTCTCAAGTGTTGACCAACACTTGAAATTTCATATGCAACGTTTAGCAACACTTTTTGTGTGATTTCAAATGTGTGCATTAAATTAAAAGGGAAAAAGTTGTTTACCATATGAAAAATTATATAAGCTCGTTTGCCAACTTTTTTGAAATCCCTTCTACCAGTGGGGGGAGGAGGGGGTAAACTAAAATTATATTATGCTGCCCACATGACAAATTTACAGTTATGACTTTTATTACTTTTTTTTGTGTGTGTTTCCAACTACTTTTCATAAAATTAAGTGTGTAGGACAAGTTAAGAGCTTAGTAATGTGACAAAAGGGTATTATAATTAATTAAATATACCCATAAAATAAGTAGCATATATAACGTAACTATATATATTACTATAGTTAATAAATGTCAAATTAGTATTTTAATTTAAAACAAATAGTTTTTTCCATATTTGTATAAAATTTATGAAATATAAAGATTTATAGAGATAATATCTTAAGTTCTAGAGCAAACATACGTTCATTTATTATATTGTAGAATTTAGATTCGAAAATAAATAAATAAATATCCTCTGGGTGTATATCTAAATCCCTTTTGCATACCAAGAAAATGCATTATAAAAATGTTGATTTTTTTTTCTTCTTCCTTTTAAAGGTCGACACGATAATACTGAGTGGGGGAGGGGTAGAATAACTTTACCTTTACCTAGATCTAGCGGGCAGTTAACTTCTAAAAGCTATGCGAAACTTAAGGCCAAAAGACGTGCAAATAATTTGCGAATTTCTAGGGGTGGGGAGGGGAGTGAGAGAGGGAGAGGGAAGGATTTGGCACGCCATTGCGTGCTTGTCAACTAACGGGCGCCATCTAGCGGCGTGTCAGTCCGCGTGTTGATATTTATATACACACACACGCACATGAGCATGGGCGGCTGTGTGTGTGTTTCAGGGGGGGAAGCAGCCACGACTATACTTTATTTTGATATTGATATGGCAGTTGCACGCACTACGTTGCGCTCCACGCACTCGCCTAAAAGCCCTCACACACACACACACACATCATTTACCAACACTATTTCTCTATTTCTCCCTCTCACTCTCTCTCTCTCTCTCTCGCTCTGTGCGTGAGTCATTGTCGGCGCTGCTTCTCGTTACCCGTTTGCTTGCTCCCTCTGGGCTTCATTTTCATTAAAATTTTAATAGTCTTGTTTGGCTACATGTAGTCACTGTGCGTGTGTGCTTGTGTGTGTGTGTGTGTGTGCGCCTGTCAGTGAGCTTTAAGTTTTACACACACTTTACACATAATTCCCATAACTTTTGAAATACCAAAAAGTCATTTTGATGCACTTAAAAGCATCGTACGTCCGTTACGTACTTAGACAGCAGTTAGAAGACATTTTAAATCAATTCCAGAAAACTTTCCCAAGAACTTTGGCCAGTGAGTGTGCATAGTTTAATAATAATTTATTATTGTTACTAAATTTAGCATAGAACACTGAGAAAACTTGTAGAAAATACCTGGAAATCGCTTGAAAACCTTTGAAATCCTTGGGAATGATTAAAAAAAAACCCTGGGAATCCTTGAAAACCTTAAAAACCCTTGGCTACCCATTAAAACCCTTAAGTAACTAATTATATATAGTCTTGCTAGGCAAAAAAGATTCCTATTTTTTTTTTTTTTTTTTTTTTTTTTTTTTTTGCCAAAACAAAATCATAACCAAATGACCTATGACTTAAAACTTCTAAAAAGCAGATACATTTAGTAGATCTCTTTCTCAGATTAGATCTTTATAAGGTTAGGAGCTAGAAAACTTCTACAAACTTAGGAGAAACCCATAAAAAATATGGTAGAAAATTCACTCTTTAAAGCACAAATCGAATAAGCTAAACGATTTGATGTGTGTGTGTGTGTGTGGGCAATATGGGATACATATGCTGTAAGACCGAAGTTTAACCAAGTGATGAACGCATCCAAGAAGGCGCCATAAAGAGGGGGGAGGATGGCAAACGGAAGAGACAGGGCAAAACGCAAACAAGAAATTCCAATAAACTAATTTGCACACGAAACGAAGGAGATGGAGAGAGAGATGTGAGGAATGGGATGGGCTATGGGGCAGGCCATACAGCAATTGGAATTGCTAGTGTGGAAGGAGAGGATATAGGGAGGGGGACTGGGAGGGGAACTGGCGGGCAATGCGAGCGCTGTCGGAATATTTGTGTATGAATTTTAAGCAGCTGTAAAAAATGCAAAGCCAATAAAAGGGATAAAATTGAAAAGCGCCGCAACGCACAAACACATATGTATGTGTGTATTTTCCATGGTATGGGGTTGGGTATGGTATGGGGGCACTCTGCCAGGGTGCGCTGTAATTGTAACTGCTCTCTTGAAATATTTACAAAGTGTCTGCCCATCCCCCTTATACTCTCTCGCCATAATAAATTAGCATCGCGTTTCGTATTATTGACTGGATTTTGAATAATAACACACAAAGGACCCCAAAAAGCAGCTGGCAAAGCAGGAGGAGAGCAGCTCCCAAGGCAGAGAAGGCGCCCAAGGAGAGCGAGAGCGAAGCCCAACCAGATGCGGCTAACAAATCGAAATCGAGAAGGAAACCCAAGAGCAGCACAAAGGGGGCACAACGAACCTGGCTAAGTGTGTGCATCTATGTGTATGTGTCTCTGTCTGTGTGTGTGTGTCTCTGTGTGTGTGTGTCTACGGGTGTATGCGGGCATTTTATGCAACTCATCACAATTGCGCACACATAAATTTAATGCGCCAAATAATACGCAAGACAAGTGTAACGCATATTTAAGTTCACTCGAAGTTTTTCGCAACAAAAAAAAATGAAAGAGAACAAAAAATTATATGCAGAGCGCACAGTGGAGCAAGGCAAGCAGTAAAGGAAAACTTTTTCCTTGCTTAAAAGCAGCTGAACTCTTAATCCTATGATCTTTTAAGGTACAAGTATTATTTACTTTTCCAGAGAACTAAGTGCTGTACTCAGTCCTATTATTTAAATAGTAAATGTATTTTAATTCGTTTATGTTAAATAAATTTCTCAAATGCTTTGAAATTGTAAACATTTCATTTAAAAATTGTCTGGTTATAGAAGAGCTTTTAAAATTGAAATTTATAAAAGCTGAAAGGCAATAAGTAAAGCTTTTTATTTATTTGAGCTTTTGAGATTGAATTATATACTAGCAGAAGCACAGCAAGCACTTTGAGTATTTTTTTTTTATTTTTTCTAAAAATTACATGTATTTATTTTGATTTTAAACCAGAGTGACAGAAAATAAAGCCAACTGCCTTTTATAAACATTTAGCTTACAAGCCCGAAAACGATGTTTTATCAATTCAGCAGGCAAATCTATCATGCTTTATATTCAGTTAAAAAAAATACTCCGGCGAAAAAGCTCATTAATCTTGTTTTTACAGGTGACTCTAACACAATGGCTTTTGTGCCACTGTGCGCAGCTCAAAAAAAAAAACTTGAAAATGTTTCGCACTCGCTCTTCTCATTTTTCTGCGTCGTTGTTGTATGCAATTTTTTTTGCTTTTTTTTTTTTTCTTTTTGCTGTTAAACAACTTGAGATTTACACAAAATACATGGCCACACTCACAGGCAGCCTAAGGAGGGGCACACACACACACACTGGGACACACACACACACTGGGACACTGTGCTGTGCTCTCATTTGAATGTATTACAACAAGTTTAGACGGTACAAAAATTCCAGCACAAAAGGACACGAAACACCGTTGCCTACATGAATTATTTAGAGCGAGCCCAGTGAAATGAAACCAGGGGCGGCACAAGGCG
Organism: Zaprionus kolodkinae; assembly: GCA_018901885.1. Taxonomy (NCBI): domain Eukaryota; kingdom Metazoa; phylum Arthropoda; class Insecta; order Diptera; family Drosophilidae; genus Zaprionus; species Zaprionus kolodkinae. Next base: position 404,104 of record JAEIFM010000028.1, on the reverse strand, counting down.
CGAGAAACAGGAGGGGGGCGAAGAGGCAGGGCACAAGTGCTGTGGGGGTGCTAAATGAGGTAGCCGACTTTGGCTAGATACTGTGTCTGTGCTACATGGTGGATACGTGTGTAATGTTTGATTAAATTTGTAGCCACTTGTCGCTCTCCCTTTCTACCTCTCCCTCTCTCTCTCCCTCTCTCTCTCTCCCTATCTCTCTCTCTCTTTCACCCCCCTTCGGGCTGTATAGAACTTTTTGGAGGCGTCGGAAATTAACTCGTTTTATTGCGCATTTCATTTAACTAGACTGAAATTTTGGCCAGGGTGAGAGAAGCTTGTTAGTTACCCAGTGGGACCTAGTTAGGTGTGCTTAAAGGGGATTTTATTTTCTATTGCATACTTATCAGCGCTAGCAAAATTATTTAAACAATAGAAATTATTATCTAAATAACTTCGTTGTTTATTATGCAATGACAAGCAAATTTGCAGGAATAATTTAGAAAACTGTAAATATTATACTGAACAAATTTGATAGGCTTAGCACTGTTACTGTCCCAGATATATGCGGGTATATGTTTACTATAGTTTTGCCTGCCCGTTCCTGCTGGGTAACTTTGCTTGTTAGTTAACTAATTTCTCAATTGCAGCGGGTCAAATGCGTTGCGAGAGAGAGGTGAGGGGGGGAGGGGGGTAGAGTGAGCCAACAATGATTCACACGCAGAAAATGTGTCAGGCAGTGGTGGGTTAAGCGGGTATGGCACGCGCAATCAACAATTGTTGCATGAATAAGCGAGTGTCGAGTGTGTCGGGCACTGCGATGGGTGCTTTATTCGACTGATTGTTTGGGGGGGAGACTAATGATTGCCAGCTCACACAGATCACTGCGCAATATTTGGCCAGAAAGGGAGAGAGAGAAGCAGGGGGGGAATGTGCTGCCACGAAATTGTGCCATCAAAATTAATGCGTAGGCGGGGGCGCTGATAGCGCATTAGCCTCCGCCTCTGGAGTGGAGGCAAAGGACAATGAGATGCCCCAAAAAAATGCCTGTCGAGTTGAGTTCAAATGGGATGAGATGAGAAGAGGGAATGAATGGATACAGGACAGACTGAATGGAGAGCTGTGTAGCCACTCTTGCATTCATTCTTGAAGACGTTAACAAATTACATTAAAGTACACGAAAAAGCAAATAATCAAATATAACAGCAGACGGGGGGGAGGCAGAAAAGGTAGAAAACTCAATTGAAAAACCAGGAAACTTCAAGAAAAAGTTAGGAAAATTAGCTCAACAAATAAATACAGATTATTAAAGATTAGATAGTAAATAAAAACAAACTTTCATGAGCTTTAAGTTAGCAAACTTTATTAAATTTCCAGCAAATTTACAGCTATTTATTTAGCTTTAAGTTTAAAGTAATAATTATTTCTATACAAAGAAAGTTTTAAAAATCCTACAAGAAAAAAAGATTTATATTTCTTAAGTAAAATACACGCATAGTAAAAACCATTTACCTTAATTTCCAAACAAAATAAACCCATTCAACGAAAATCATACGAAATTCCTTAATGAAATTTCCAATAAATTTGATATAATACAAATGAAATTTACAAGAAAAATCTATCGAACTATTTATAATACCATCATGACAAAATAATTTCATTTGAAATAATTGACTTTTGCGCCCAGGGCGGGCAAAAAACAAAGAACCCTTTCAGCCCACACCGAACCAACAAAAAAAAACTCTCTCATATCTAATAATTTTGTATACCAAACACACAACAATTTCAATGGGACACAAAACTTTTCGGATTTTTTCACTTTCTGCTGTCCTTTTTTCTTTGTTGTTGTAATAAACAATTTACGAGCCGAGGCGAGCCAAAAGTGAAGTTCTTTCGTTTTCCCAATGGGCAACAAAATAAAAATAACACAAGAAAACAAAACAATATAAAAAAAAGTGGGGGGCGTGCGGCACAGCAGGGAGCCGGGCCGACCGGGGATCCGAGATTCATCCACAAATGCTGCAAATTCCTGATTCTGTCAACTCTTTTTATGCGTTTAGGCAAAACTTTTTTGTGCGACTCGACTCGATTGTTATGAAAATTGTTCCGAATTTTTTTCCCAGAGTTTATAAGCTGAAAGCTTTAAAAAAGAGAGAGAATAGGGCGGGCAAACTAGCTGCATGATTTCTCTATGAATGTGCCATAAACGGGATTATGTGGGAAATTATGAAGCCAAAAATATTTAACAATATCATAAAAGTTATGAAAATTTGGCGTTTCTGTCTCTCTTCATACTTATTCTTTCAGATTTTATGAAGTAAATATAATTTAACTAATTAATACGGGGTTTTGTGCATTATCTCTACAATGCTGCATAGTATTAGCAAGCTGCAAAATACCCTAGCTGTGTATGCCCTATGTCCATGCTTCTACCAAATTTCATAACTCCAACTGCTATAAATTCAGAGATCTCCAGGATTCTTTGTGAAAAATAAGTTTGCAAAGCACTTACTCCACAATATCTGTCTCTTATGTGTGTATACAACTTTTACAGGGTATATAAAATAAAAGCATAAAATATGCTTGTATATTTTGCATTTTTCCAAACCAAATCTCCCAGCGCGATGCGGCAAATGTATTGAAATTGAATATTTACATAAGTATAAATTATTTGTGGTATACTTTGTGGCATTTAGCATGGGCCATGGGCGGAGTTTAGAAAGGGATGGAGTCGGTGTCTGCGTGTGGTTTTTGCTTTCTTGTGGTTTTTCTTTCGGTTTTTGGTTTTCTTTTTTTTTTTTTTTGGTAACTACTTAAACTGCCAAGAAGAATCTCGTTGCCATTTGTCTTGGCCTCGCATTTTTCTCGCTCAGTTGGAAATCAAATTGACAGCGACAGCCACAAGTGGGCGGGGCGGGGGACGGTGGGCGATGGGCGGTTGGTAGGGTACAATGGGTGCGAGCAGACACGTCTCAGACAGGCAGGGCACTTCGGCATGATTAGTGTCCTGGCAGAAGTGAGAGACAGGTGAGATTCACGTGAGATTCGCGCTGTCAGTGTGTGACGCAGCGTACATAAATCTAAGCTGAAACAGAGCTGATGGAAGTGAACTCTCAAGTTCCCCACGGAAGTTCAAAGCCGCAGAGACAGACAGAAGGAGAGAGAGAGAGAAGAGAGAGAGAGAGAAACATTGATGAAGCCCATCAAAATGCGTCGCAAACTTCTAATTGAATGCGAATGCGGCAGCTGGCTGGACTTTTATTTATTTATCACCATAGCTCACCTTTTGCAGCTTATCGTATCGGACAACAGTGGCGCTGGCTATAAAACTGAGGAGGGGGCAGAGATATAGGGGGAGGAGGCAGGGAGCTTTACATCTTGTCTGACACGAACGAAGACGACAACATTTTCAAGTGCTTTGCCGGCCGGGAGAAAGAGGAGAGGGAGAAAAAAAGAACCGCAGCGCACTTGCAACTTTTCGCATTGTGAAAAATGGTCGCATGTCACTCGAGGAGGTGGGCGTGGCAAATAAGAGACAGTGGCGCTGGGGGGCAGAGGGGCTGCTGTTTCGGTTATTCTTGGTACCGTCTAAAGCTTTCAAAAAGTACATTACATTAGCAACGGCAAGCGAGGCCGCTTGCTAAATTGGAACTGCCAACTTGTTGCCCTCCCTAGAGGGATGGGTACTAAGCAGCGTATAGGAATATATACTATATAATACTTTATAATATATATGTATAATATGCTCATCTATAGTTATTTTTTACAATTTCAAGCGGAAACTACAAAAAAACGCTATAGAAAAAAAAAAACATTTAAAATTTGCTTGAGTTTCGTAAACATTTGAAATTAGTGTTGGTAAATGCACTTAGGAAGTGTAAATATCGCCAAAAAAAATGGCATATTATAATTGGAAAAGCAATAATAATATATTTATAATGTGTTATCAATCTGAAGCTGGTAGAATCACATGGATTAAAGCAAGTTACAAGTCAAAACCTTCTTAAGTCTTAGGGAATATATATATTTTTGTATTTATATTTTTACTTTCTTAACTACAAATAAGCTAATTATATTATGGAAACATTAAACTACAAATGGAATATGCCTTTATTATGCACTCTGGCATAAGAAATCATATATAAGAACATTGAAAACTTTTTGGATGCGTAACTCCCCCTCCCTAAAGCCCTAAAACTGCGTTAATTACGCACGCAGAGAGAGAGAGAGAGGGGGGAGCGAGTGTATTAACCTGTTTAACAGCTGCAACAGGGCAAATAGACCCAGACAAAGTTCGGCCAGAGCAGGCACCTTCTATAGGACCCCCCTACCCATACCCCTACCACAGTCTGGCGGCACTTCAAGGGGGCAAATCAAATTCGACGCTCAATTAAAATTCAATTTGTAGCGCGCCATTAATTAGATTCAGGCCCTCCCCCCCTCACACTACGCCACTGGGCAGCTGATGCTGAACTTTTGGCAGACACCTGCGACAAGCAGCCCCTGCCCCTGGCACCTCCCCTCCCCCTCTCCAACGCTGCTAATGCAATTTTTCCACTGAGATGCCTCATCGAATAGCAAGCAAAATGCTGGAGAGGATTGGATAGGGTAGGGCGCGTAGACAGTGGGCGTGGCTGCCTTTGTAATTAGTTCCAGTTGCCGGGGTAGGGGGAGGGGAGGGGAGGGATCGGTAGATTCGACCCTTCAATTAGTTGTAATCTATGCGCATAAATTGCCCAGCGTAGGAGATGGAGATGGATGAGCCGCGCCAGCAGCCGCATGCAACATGTGGCAAGTGTGTGTGTGTGTGTGTGTGTGGCAGCAGCCTCCTCTCCTGCAACCCTAATTAATTTCGCCAGCGGTCAACGCACCCCCTTTTTATTTTTTTTTTTAATTTACATTTTGTGGGGAACTTAGATCTCCAAGTGGACTCACCTGCTTCTGCAACGTATTGGATAATTCATCCAGGCATTCCTTGCGCTCGAAACGCTCAAACTTGAAGCTATTTGAGCGATACAGCTCGTTGTCCTCGCGCCGCCGATTGCGGCACAGGCGGCGCGTTATGATGTTGCCACTGCCACTCAGACGGGGTCTATGGGGAAAATCAAAGAGAAATTGGTTTATTTTTCAAAATAAGAACTATAGAATCTCAGAAGTATTGCATATTTACAGGGGCAAAATGGGTTGAAGTACAATATTTATATTTATCAATAATTTAATTATATTATATATCTAAAATTATATTTTATTATATTATCTATCTAAAACAAATTTCTTGTGCGTAAGATAATAGATAATATAATAATTATATCTAGTTCACATAGATACAGACTCGGTCTAAGAAGTTTAATAATATCGAGTGCTGTTTAAGTAGATTTTCAGGCTTGTAATTATATAATATACAATTATATTATAAATTTTAATATATATAGATATATAGAGATCTAATAATCTATAAACAGACGCTTCTAAGAATTTAATAATATCGTATGCTGTTTAAGAAGATTGTCAGGCTTGCAATAATATAATAATAAATAAATTGTTATTTGTTTGTATATTTTCTTATTTCAGTTTCTTTTCCCCCTTTTTCTATCTAGCTAACCTTAGACTGAAAACATGCTTTATAGAGCTGATAACCCAGTTACGGCTCCCACTGCCCAAAAACTAAAAATATAAAAATAAAAAAAAAAAAAAAAAAAAAAAAAAAAAAAAAAAAAAAGTTGTGAAAAATGTTTCTCAGTTTCGCCTCGAGCGACGTCATTAACTCGGTCGCTTGCGGCTTGTTGTTAGCGCATTCCCCAAGCCTGTCAACCCTTTGCGACGGAGGGGCAGCGGGGCAGCAGGGCAACTAGAAGCTCGTTAGCAGGGTGCTTCATTAAAATTTGACACATTTGGGAATGCAAAAAGCAAGAAGGAAGAAAGCAAAATAAAAAAATAAAAAATTAAAAAAATATGCCGCGTGCTACCTGCATCGCCTACTTTAATGTTGCAAGTTGCAAAAGAATTTAAGCCGCAAAAATGTCGACGACCCACTTTGTGTGCCACGCCTAGAAAGGCGGAAAGTGGGAAGGCAGGGCGAGGTGGGAGGGGGCGTGGCAACAAAAGGAGTTGTGCAACAAAAGCGCAAGCCAACTCAAAGCCCGCTCAAGTGGGCTGGCCACTTGCCACATGCCACCTGCCACATGCCACCACATGCAACTCGTCTCGGCTACAGGTGCCACCACTCACCCGCAGGGCTTGCAGTGCGTCATATGCAGATCCCAATTGAGATGAAAGTTGAACATGCGCAACTTGGCCACGGCGCGCTGCCTCAGCGATATATCCGGCGGCGTTGCTCCAGTCGCAGCAGCAGCAACAGCTCCTGCTCCCGCACCAGCTCCTCCTCCAGCTGCTGCTCCCGCTCCTGCTGCTCCAGCTCCTCCTGCATTGGCGTTGGCACGCTGCGTATTCGGATACATCATGACGGTGCCACTTGGTGCCGAACTGGCGAACAGGCGATGCGATGTGGAGCCACCACCATGACCACCACCGCCGCCGCCGCCACCGCCACCATGATGTCCATGATGACCATGACGATAATGATGCTGATGATGTTCCTTGAGCGTGTAGAAGCCACCGGAGGAACTGCAAAGAACAAAAAATAAAGGGAAAAATGAAAAATATAAGAACATTTAAGGAAGTTATAAGTATTGGAGGGGTCTATATGGTTCTCAAGATCTAGCCAGGGGGTAGCATGATTGATACGATTTTTTGAAGTTTTCCTTATATTATGAAGCAAAATTAGTCTAGGATTCAAGTAATGTCGAAAATTCCATCTCCCGAGAAAATCGAACGATTTTTAAGCAATATATGAATTTATAAAGGATTTATAAAGAACTCTAAAATAATATAAGGGGATAGCATGTTAAAAATATTAAGAACTATAAAATTCTTAATATTTAAATGCCAAAACAGTCATATTTATTTGGTTATATTTCCACAAAAGTCTAGAATAAAATTCCCGTCACGAATGTGTTAATTTCCCCAATATCATTATCTGTCTCTCTCGCCCCCGCTAAATTACCCCCTTGACCTTGCTAGGACATTGCCGCACTCTACTTACGACATATTATCGCCGCCGGCATCGCCTACGCAGCTGGTAACGCCGGCCACCATGCCGCCGCTGCGTCGCGGTCGACTCTTGCGCCGTCGTCGACGTCGACGCTCCGATGAGGCGGTGCGCGTTTGCAGCACATGCTGACTGAGAGATTTGTGGCAATTAGTTGAGGCGACAGCGACAGCGACAGCGCCGCCGCCGCCGCTGCTCGCCAAGCGGCGACCAGTTGCATTGCTGCCCCCAGTGGGGGCAGCGCTGTTAGCAGCGACAGTGGCAGCGGCAGCAGGCAGACCCTGCACGGCGACCACGGCGAGTTGAGCATCCCCAAAGCCGCCCGCCGAGCTGATGGTGTCGGTTGACTGCGGTGTGGCGACAGCGGCAGCGCCAGCGCTAGCAGAGCCAGAGGCAGCAGTAATGCTGCCCTGCTGCTGCTGCTGCTGTTGTTGTTGTTGTTGCGCTTGAGATTTGTTGCTGTTGCGGAGGCTGTGATTCACTTTGCGCCACATGCGCTCCATTTTGCTTTTCTTCTTTCTTTTCTTACTCCTCCTTTCTCCTATGCAATTTGAACTAGCTACAGGGCGGGGTGTAGGGTTGTCGTTGTCTTTTTGTTGCGAGGTGGCAGTGTTGAAAAAGGTTTCCAGTTGTTGTTGCTGTTGTCAGCTGTGTTGCGCTGCCTGCAAGCAGCGACAGCGACTGCGGCTACGGCGACATGACGAAACACGCACGGGCAGGCGGCTGAGGCACACGGACTCTCTCTCTCTCTCTCACTCACACACACACACACTGGCGCGCGCGAAAAGCTACTCAGCAGGAACTATTCATTGTTGTTATTTTATTTATGTTAGTTTTTGTTGCTTTTGTTTTTGTGTGGTTTCAGTTCTTCTTCTTGTTCTTGTTCGACCACTTTTAGTTATTATCCTTGTTGTTGCTGTCTCTAGTAGATTGCGGAAGCAGAAAACAAAGAGCATGAATTGAGTTTAGCCAAACACTCACTCACTCACTCAGACACACACACACACACACAGAGTGAGCACTCCCCGTCCTGTGTGGGTGTGGTTGTGGTTGTGTGTGTGCGCTGTGTGTTGTACAAAAAAACTTTTGTCATGCACTTTTAGGTTAAGCACACGCTTCACTCAATTCGTTAAGCCGCGCCATTGTTATCGTTGAGTTGTTGCTTTTGCTTTCGCTCTGCTCTCACTGCACTCTCCTTGTTGTTGCTATTGCACTTGAGAATGAAAATGAATTGCGGACGTCGCTGCTGCTGCCTCTGAGAGCAAGCTGAAAGATGAGCGCACATAAACTATCGACTGCACACGTGTGCTGTATGAGTGTCAGTGTGTGTGTGTGTTTTGATGTGTTTCGCATTTTACTTCTCAACATTTACACTTCTCCTTCATAATAACAAAATAAATAGCCTGCAATCAGCAGCAACGAAAGGCAACTGCGACCAGTCGACACACATTTTACGTTTTGTGTAAATTTTTTCTTTAGTAATCAGAGAGAAAGAAGAGAGCGCTCAAAAATACACACACTCACACACACGTACATAAGCCTGGCTGCGATGGCAACCGAAATCGCCGCATTTTGTTGGCGTTGTTATTGTAGTTGTGCGCTCTCTCAGTGCACGCACAGTGTACAAAAGCTTATGGGTGTGCAACTTGTTGGCAAGTCAAGTAAAAGTTACGCAGCATGGATCTTAGCACATTAGCAATTGGCATTGCAGATCTACAGATCAAGCAGTTACTGTGCGTGTGTGTAACAATGAGCTTTTTGCCATTGCCAAAGTAAAAGGACTAAAGGAAATTTCTCTATTCGAACGCCGACATGTTTATTTTTTGTCCGGCTTCACAGACTGGGCAGGGCAGTGTATGGGGGGATTAGTCATCGCATTTGATTGGCTTTTGGCTACACTTGGCACCACTGTGCCTGGACAGCAGCTTTGCTCTCTCACACTCGCTCGCACACTCTTTTCTCTCTTTGGTTCTGGTTCTCTCTGCCGACGCTCGCGTATTGTGCGTGGGCGCAAGCGACCGCTGTAGTCGTGGTATCCTGCTGCTGCTGCTGCTGCTGCTGCTGCCACGTCTTGTGTATAACACAAACAATTTGCGCTTGACGCTGCCAGGGAATTCCCGAATGCCGTTAGAGAAGAAGAGAGCAAGTGAGAGAAAGAGAGAATCAGCCAGGAGCTAGTAGTATCATCGATACGCGAAACAACTACACACAAAAGTTGATATTACATTTTGCATAATTTGCTGCCTACTTTAAGGCGCTCGCATTCACACACACACACACACACACACTGATGCAGCAGTTCGATGTCGGGCAACGGGAAACGGAAACGTTTTGATATGGTTTAATTTAGCCTACGCCTCGCACACAATTTACATTTTTTATCACAAACAACAAAAATTCGCTGCGCCACTTGGCCAGGAGCAGAAGCCTCTGCTGCCCGTTTATTGGCAACGCGCACGCACAAATAAAGCAGAGCCACACGGCTAACGGGACACGGACGCTCCGCACTCAGCACACAGCAGCGACAGCGACGGCAACGTCGGCAGCAATACAGCGACAATTGAGCGCACGGCAGGCAGCAGACATTCCGTTACTCACGCGCTCTCGCGCACGCTACGCGCTCTCTCCCAACACGCACGCTCACGCTCTGTTGTTGAACTCTCTCTCTCTCTCTCTCTCTCTCTCGCTGTGAAAATGTAAACATTGCGCGTACTTCAAGACCGGGTTGAGTATTTTGTTGTATTAATTAACCATTTGCTGCTTAAAATTGGCCAATAAAAAACAAAAGCTATATATTTTTATGAATATTAAATAAATATTAAATATATATTCAGCGTGGAATCGATAGTATCGTAAGTGGCAACAGAATTGGGGATATTTGGGAACATTTGCGGCAGAGTTCGTTGGCACCACATTGAGTGGCAACTGGCGCCATCTGTGTGTAAACGCTGAAAGCAGCATATCCTTTTTGCTCTCTGGCATCACATCATAGCTTGGCAGTGCTGCCACCTTGCAAGTATTTAACAGTTTTTGCAATTGTCTGTTAAATTTAAAATTTTTATTGATAAATCGTTATCGAAACCATCCCTAGAGACGATCCCACAATAAAACAACACTTCATTTGAATTTAAGTTTCATTTGTTATAGTATTTTTAATTGGTTTGCCCGCTGGCAGTTCCATATTCATCATCATTATCATCGTTATCAGTATCGGTATCGTTATCGTTATCATCATCTTGTTAATGCAGTTCGCTTAGTTTCACCGTGTACTCTTTAGATATACTTGGTTGTATGTATGTTTGTTCGCCCTACGCCTACGATTGAGATTGCGCGAATGCGACTATCGCATCTATCGACAATATCGATAATCGACTGGCCAAGCTGGCTAAATATTATGTGATCGATTTGTTTTGCTTTATTTGGTTTTTTTTAACATTTAAGTGACATCGAAACAGACACACACACAAAAAATGCCTTTATACGATTTGCTTTGTTTGCTTTTTGTTATCGATATCGATTTCGATTTCATTTACTGGTTGTTGTTGTTGTTGTTTACTTACTGTTTGTTTGATTTTGTATTCGTGTATTTCTTTTGTTTTTTTTGTTGTATTTTACTTAGATAACTTGCCGTTACACATATATATATGATAACTGTACCATAGCACTACGTTTTACACACATACATTAAACTGTTACAAAGGAAATTTCGTTAAGTTGCTGTACGTTTACGTTTTTCTTGCGTTTTTTTTTCTCTTTTTTGCATTTTTCAATTTTTCGATTTTTTTTTCTTTGTTTCTTTGTTGTTGCATTTCTCATTAAACTTAGTTTGCTAAAAAAAAACGTTGGTATTGGCCTATTGCGCAGTTTTACAATTACAAATTTCGACACAGTGAGATCTTAAAGTTGTCATCGTTATCGTTAGCCATCGATATGCTAATCGATTTTGAAAAATGTGCGTTGATTGCTTGATTGTTGTTGTTAATGTCATCGACTTAGATAGGCTTAGGTTTGGGCGCCCGATCGAAAGAAAGAGGAGAGAGAGAGAGAGAGATGGACAAAGAAAATGAAACTGATATAACGCCTCTCTCTCCCCCTTCTCTCTGCTACAGCGCGTACGTGTTGTCGCTCAACAATATCACAAAAAGTGTTAGAAAATGCTGAAATCAAAAGTCAGAAAGAAAATAAAAGTGTGAGCGAGGAAAGGAGTCTAGAGAAAGAGAGTGGGCGAGAGAGACAGGGACAGAGAAACAGCTATAGGATATTTGCGCCTGATATACAATTCTTCATCTTCTCTTCATCGTCATCGATTTTTCCGTATATAATTTATGTATAAATTGTATATATATATATATATATTTTTTTTTTGTTTACGTCCTATAACACTTGACTTGATTTCTATCGTTTTATTTTGATTTGAGATATTCGTGTATTTGATGTTATAATCGTAAATCGTTTATTCTAGTAAAAACCGTTTTTGAATTCTACTGCAAAAAGTACAGTTGCCTCAGCGCACACCGCACAGCTGGCGATAGTAAGTCTCTGTCTATCGTGCTAAGCTATCGATTGATCGTTGCGATAGTCTTACCGCCCATTATTCTGCTTTCCCCCTCCCCCCAATGTGAAGTTTTGCTTAATTTCGATAATCGTATCATATCATCAGCTTTTCAAATACGTATGTATGTATGTGTATGTGTAGGTGCAGCTTTGTGGCAACTCTAGATCGGTATATAAACGTTCGTACTGTGTTGGTCCAGTTGATGTTTTATTTTTTCTTTTATTTTATTTAGTTATCGTGTTTTTTTTTTGTTTTTCCATTCGCTGCACAGGCACACAAAAAAAGGAAAAACATATCGTTATCGATAGTACAAAAATTCAGTACGGTTCCAAATGCCGTTTCTAAGTGCCTGAAATTTGGCAACGTTGCATCCACGAAAATAAAAATGTAAATACCAATTGCCCCCTAGTACACCCCGCCCACCTGACTCTGCCACAATACCCTGACACGCCCAGCCCCAATGGTTACAATCTGATGCCGCCATATTTTTTTTTAGCTTCTTCTTCTTCTTCATCTAGTTTAGCGTTGTTTAAAAATCGTTTAAAAATTGTTTACGTATTATCCAATTGTTTTATAGGTTTTAATTCATCGAATTCTATTGCGATCTGAATTGAGTTTTTTTTTCATATCATCTCTGATCTTGTCCAAATTTGCCACCTTCCTTTTTCAACATCAAATATATATTTCTATTTTATTTAAATATACATATTCGCGTATGTATATGTGTGTATTATTATTTAAATATATATATTTGTTATATATATATAGTATATATTCCGATTATGTAGTATGCAATATGTACAGATCTTTAGCATAAAAACTGGTCTTAAATTAAGTAAAGTTATGACGAAAAAAAAAATGTAATTACATTATCCGTAATCGTAGAATAGTTATACATACAGTTTTATCGGTATATATATATATATGTATTATGTGGTAGGTAGGTGTAGGTGTATGTGTGTGTATATGTGTCTGGGTGTAATATATATATCGAAATTATAATTAATGTAAAAGACCTTGCAGTAAATTAAGCAACAGTTATAAAAATAAATTAATTCATTTTAGTACAAACTAAACAGGCTTACGGCATGCGTTAACAACAAAAATCTTGCTTATCGACCAAGTGTAGTATATATATACCATATATGTATGTTACGTAAAGTATGTGAAAAAAATAAAAAAAAAAATAACTAATGCCTACACATATATATATATATATATGTATGTATGTTTGTATGTACGTAAGTGCATCTCTCTTTCATTTCATTTGCTTTTCTTTTTTTTGTTTTTGTTGCATATCATAGTATTAGTACTTGTTGTTTTCTTTAAGTGTATTTGAAATTTTTTTGCCTTTCTGTGAGGAAGGGAAAATCTTTTGCTTTTCCTTCCGTTTTATGTTTTTCCTGCAACGCTGCTATATATGCTACGTTTTCTTTATCTTTTCTTCTGCGCGCGTCTTGCCTTTTGGTGTTTTTCTTCTTGTTGTTGTTTCACTTGCTTTCGTCTTGCTTTTCTTAGATTACAAATTTGAAACAAATTACATTTGTTTTTGTTTCTTTTTTGTTTTTTGTTACTCTTATATGCCTACAAATTGTTGTTGTTTTGCTCTTGTTGTTGTTGTTGTTGTTGTTGTTAATGTTGCTGTTGTTGTTGTTGTTTAAGTTGCTGTTGTTGCTGTTGTTGGTCGTCATGGACAGAGCGCATCCGCCAGTTGCTGCTGCTGCTGCTGCGACGCCGGCGTCACACCAAGAAAAAAAAACATCATCATCTTCCTCCCATCGTCTCCTGCAGCTCTCACTCCTCTCTGCAGCTAAACTCAGCCGAGTTAGAAAGAGAGAGGGAGAGTGTGTGTGTGGGAGAGCAAGCGAGCGATCGCACAACAACTCAAGAGAGAGAGAGAAAGAGAGAGAGACTGCTCCTACACAACTGGCTGGGATCATCATCATCATCGACATCATTGATTGACATCATCAAAAGTGCTCCAAAGCTCTGCGCAGCTTTTTACAATAAAATGGACATTAAGATTCGCGCTCCTTCTTCACCTTCACCTCCTCGCCCAGTATGGTGGTGATTTCGCCCTGCATGAATGCCCACGGTATGGTTGAATTAGCCAATGGGCAGCGATCTCCACTCGGGCAATACACCTCGTTGCCCAGGCCCTAAAAAGAAAGAGACAGAGCATAAGTATGGAGTATGAACGAGAGAGAGAGAGAGAGAGAGAGATTTCTTACATTCTGCCGCTTGATGCTCTCGCGACTGCAGGGAAAGCAGAACTTGTGTATATTCACCGAGGGACACTGCACAAAATGCGTATCCTCCAGCCGCTCCTGGCACAGGGTGCACTTGAGCGTTGCATTCTGTGCTGCTGCAGCGGCCGCAGCTGCTGCTGAATTTGGCGCCGAACTGCTACCAGGCGCACCGCTTATACCGGCCGATGCACCGCTACCAGGACCACTACCACCGCCGGCACCGCCACCACTGCCGCCTCCACCACCGCTGCCGCTGCCACTGCCCATGCCGGGCGTACCCTGACTGCCGCTGCTGCCGGGACCCGCGTTGACGGAGCCACTGCCATTGCTACCGCTTGGACCCAAGGGACCACCATTGTTGCCAACGCCACCGCCGCCGCCGCCGCCAACGCTACTGCCACCATCGCCAGCAATGGCATTCGGATTTGGTGGCAATGAGGAGGGTCCACCATTGTTGCCATTTGGTCCATTGCCAACGCCGCCGCCAGCGCTGCTGCAGCTATTCAGCGAATTGCTAGCACCACCGCCAACTGGTCCACCCAATGGTCCACCACCGCCGCCAGCTGCACTGCCAGCACCACCCAAACCGGCGGCAACTGCTGCTGCCGCTGCCTGCACTGAATTGGAACCGCCGCCGCCGCCCACTTCGCTGCTGGTGACTGTTGTGCTGGACACGTGACGTGATCCCGACGAACGACGTCCCGAGGAGGAGCCTACATGGCGGATGAAGAAAAAGAACATGTTAGAAGAGTCTTACACACATTATATTGTATAATCATTTTAGTTTCTTACCCGAACTGTTGGGCGAGTGGACACTGCGTGGGGGCAAAGGACCCGATGGCGGACTGGAACCATTGCGTCGACTGGCTGGTGACAAGTGATCTGCAAGTGAGAGAGAGAAAGCGAAAGCTGCAATTTAATTGATGGTGATTTCTCAACAGGATTAATACTAATTCATTGTAAAAGCTTTAAGCGTAAAGCTCGCAGAGGGCTTTGCATAGACTTTTCAAGCTATTTTAAGAGCTTTTTGACTACATTTATTTATGTAAAAGCTCTTGAAAGCAAAAATAAAGCTCGTAAATTATATTTACAGAGCTTAAATGCGTGCTTTAGCATTTTTAGCGTATTTAAGAATATACATATATTTAATTTATTTACACTACAGTTTTATGAAAATAAGCTATAACATTACATAAAATATTAAGCTGTTGGCTTTAATGAGCTTTTAAAGCTTTTTAAATATGTATAAATATAAATCTCTAGACATTTTTTAAACAAGCTAGTCTTCAATACAAGAAAAAAAGCCAGAATTGACCGACAAAATGTTTATTAATAAGAGATAGTAACGTTTAAAAAAAAATCCCAAAAAAAGCCATTTTTAGCTAGAAAATAACTTTAAAAAATTCCCAGAGTTTTTTATTTTTTTTGCTCTCAAAATCTCAACATGAATTGATTAACTCATCATTCCAGCACATGCTCAATCGAGCGATATGTGTGAAACAGCTTAAAGTCAGCTTGTTTTTATAGCTTTTTTTTCGTGTACAGTCGAAATAGAACTAGACATAGAAATCACATTATTTTTTTTTTTTTTTATAGCCTAGCCAAACTTTAATTGCGCTATGCGGCAACGACGGAGAGAACATGTATAGAAGGGAAATCGCCTTGAAAACTGGGGTTTTCCAACTTTAGAAATATACTAAAGAAAACGAGAAGAATAAAAAAAATAACCACAAATTGATAAGGGAAATTTTACTAAGTGCGTTTGGCAAGGTTAAAGGGTCATAAAATCAGTAAGCACAACAAGAAAAAAAAACCGATAGAATGTGCATATAAATAACAAAAATCTCAAGTTTTATTTCAAAATTTCCTTATTTGGATTCGATTTTCAAGCACACAGCAAAGAGAGCGAACGAGCGTGTAAGCGAGACAGAGAGAGCGAGAGAGAGAGAGAGATGTAAACAAAACTATTTTGGGTAAAACAAATTTAAATTATTGTTTACAAACAAAAAAGTTCGCCATGTATTAGAGAGTACAGTTAACACTATCGAAAGCACACTGTAGTACAGCCGATGATACTAAAACTCAATGTTTATGGTATTTTTTTCAGTATTCAGTATTTACTCAGCATTCGCGCTGAATTGAATTGGAGAGGAAGAGGGAAAGAAAATACATAAATGGAATGAAAAACAAAAAGAAGGAGAAAATATATATCGTATATATAAATGAAAATATTTTCATTGCATGATTTTGTTGTTGTTATTCTTGTTGGCGCAATATTTGTAATTTTAGAACTTGGCACGTCGAGCGCGTGTATATACAGCTGCAACTGTATGTACATGTGTGTGTGCGTGTGTGTGTGTATTCTTGGCAACAGTCAGCGCAACGTTTTCATTCACCAGCAGCAACAGTCGCAGCGGCATCGTCAAGTGACGTCACAGCGCACTGTGCAGGTTGCTGGCCCCACTGTGCCGTGCAGCGCGCGCACACACACACACACACACACAGAGAGAGCAACAACAACAGAATTCTACACCAGCTGGTTTTTTGCAAGCGACGTCAAAACAACAACAACAACAGTAATGTTAAACGTCAGTTGGCAGAGTGCCAACAGCAGCCGCAGCGCAGCTGTCGCTGTCGACGCCGCAGCTAGCAGAGTTAAATAGTCGACACGAAATTCAACGAAACAAGTTTTTGGCGTTGCTGCTGCGCATACGTCACAAGGCAGCGACGCATGCAGCGACAGCAGCAGCGCGAGTAAGAGTTCGGCAGAGCAAGAGAGAGAGAGAGAGAGCGAGAGCAAACGTGCAGAATGCAGTTGGCAGAGCCGGTTTTTCGCTTCTTTACTTTTTATTTCTTCCTTTTCATTTTCTGCAAGCATGCAACGACTACAACGACGACGACGACGACGCCACTGCCACTGCTGCTGCTGCTTCGGTGCTGTGTATGTATACCAGACACGACACACGCGCACGCACGCACATACAAAACATACATACATACATACATACACATGCGCGCAAACATATTTTTGAAGTTTTGTTTTGACTGTTTGCTTTGGTTTTTTTGTTCGTCACGCAGCCGGCACGGCCGCCGCGTGACTTGCCAAGCGGCGGTCACGCCAATTAACATACATACGTACATACATACATGGAAACGTGCAAGTGTGTATGTATGCATTACATAGCGAATACATACATACATACAACATGCGCAGAAAATGTGCTGTCAAGCATTAACAGCGCGGGCTGTCGTCCACTTCTCTATCCCGCTGCTGTAAAACTTAACAGCGCACTGTTAAATTTTTAATCGCACTAAACATATTCAACTCACGCGCACGCGTAGCCACAATTTACTTTTGCTGCTGCTGCGGCTGATATTGAAAACAACAAAAGAAAAAGGAAAAAAGTAATGCCAACGGGCAGAGACGAGTTGGGCTTTAATTTGTATGCTTAGCGGGGACGAACACATTGCTCAAATGTCAACGACGCTGTCAGCGTCGCACAGTGGGTTGCATACAAAATTGCTCCGTCTACCCCGAACTTCGGAGTGCTGTTATGTTTATTTATTTGTTAATGCTCTCTACTGTTGTTGTTGCCGTCTCTGTTGCTGCTACTCTGCTAGTCTGTTCCTGCACGTTGCTAAATTGGCGATTGAAAAAACCGCGCACGCAGCAGCAGACATCGCAATTTTGTGCGTTGGCGTCGTCGTTGTCGTCAGCAGAAGCGCGCCGTCGACGCGACGTCAGCGTTTTTGTCGTGTGTGGCCTCCTCTCCCCAATAACGAACGAAATGTGCATTGTATTTATAGCATTTGTTTATATTTTGCACGCAAATGTGTGAAGTGAAAAAAATAATAATAATAAGAAGAAGAAGCAGAAACAGCAAAGGCAGATAAACAGCAAGAGACAACAACAAGACGGCGCGCAGCAGCAGCAACAGCGGCGAGAGAGAGAGAGAGAGTGCTGGAGCAAGCGCCGTCATCGACTGCTGCACAGTGGACGCAATGCAATTTTAAAACGATTCCGTTTATTTTCTTTCGGAAACATAAGCAGCAAGTCTATACATAGGCATATGCATTTGTGTGGTGTGTGTGTGTGTGTTTATTCCCATTGAAAAACTCATAAATTTGCCCCCCTTGCGAATGCAGTGCATACACACACACACACACACACACACTCGCACAGTCTTCAGTAGTGTGTGCTTTTCTCGTTTTTCGAATTTTCCCTCTGCTTTTGCAAAAATAGAAACTAAGCTAGAAAAATGAATCATTTGTCAATTCTGTGAATAATCTGCCCGCTTCTTGTTTTAGAATATGAATGAAAAATAAAACCACACCCCATAAGGGGAGGAGGGAAAAACCTCGTCATCTCTTCACGCCTTCAGATGTGTAACATCAATATAATCGGAAATGTGTGTATACACACATACTATTTATTTAGAATCTACTATATTCATGTATGTATGATGAATATTTGTTTATACACACATCCTCTATGGTTTCTAGAACATGTTGTTTACGAAACAATGATGTGAAACTGTGTTTTTTGTGCGTATTAAGAAATTTTGAAAAAAATTATATATTCTATAGTCACAGTCTGATGTGGCCCACTGACAAATGACAGACCCGATTGTTTCAAGTGGGCACTCACAGTTCGGATCTTTCAATTGATTTCCGTTGATAATAACATTTCATAAATAATACAGGGGGACTCTAAAAACCTTGATATCAGCAACATTGGGAGAGAGAGAGGACTGGAAACGAGAGGCAAAAAACCCCAACTCTTGCACTACGCATAATCGAAAATAAACAAACCCAATGTGAACACACAAAGCACTTAAAGCGTGTGATCTGCCTTCTCCTATACATACTATGTACATGAATGTATATGTACCAGATAAGTATGTGTACATATATGGGTTGTATCGCTATCAGTCATAGTTGGCGATAAGATAGTCTCGCATATGTACATATAGGGACTCAATGAGGCACCTCGCGATTAGATAAACAAAACAGCTGTGTGTATAAACTCACCCAAAGCAAACGAAAGTGGAGTCTAAAATAAAAGTCATACCAATAATACTTATATTAATAATCTACATACTATACATATAATAATGCATGTCGTACACATTTAGCTGCCTCGTAATATATTTTTTTTCTTATTTGATATGGACCAATGTCGGGGGAATGCGGTAAATATTAAGCACGCAGCGCATGACGTCGTTCTAAATGGGGCCATTTTTATAGTATGAAATATATAAATATATATATGTAAAACCTATCGCAGCGAGTCACTTGTTAAACTCGTTTTTCTTCATCTTTTTCTTTTTACCGCATAAAGCTTATCAGTATTAACAGATTAATAAATATAGACGAGAGCTTGGAAGACAACAAAGGTACAATCAGTAGAGTTATTCAATAATATTGCTTTTTCCCCCTCGTCATTATTCATTTTCTTAGTTTATTTCTGTTCCGTAATAAATATAAAATATGGTCATACTATAATACGGTGAAAAAAAAAAACCCAAGTTCATTGTACGAAGCGTATAAAAATCATTTGAAAACGCTTAAAAAGGGGCTGCACTTATGCAGAGAAATCGATAAATCATTGATAATAGTACACACAAATGTATATTTTATCTTAACTATCGGAAAGTAACTCTTATGTGTACATTTGTATATTGATAACTTTCAATTCGCCCCCCAAAAGGTAGCAAATAAAACAGTTTCACAACCACTGTCCATTGTTGCATGTGTGTGTGTGTGTGTGTACGCCGCCTTATCGAGCGGTTACCTGCTTGCTTATCGCTTACCGCTTATCGCATGCATTCATTGTTCCCTGCGATAATAGAAGATATCAAGGCGAGATAAGATTTGTCAACCGCATGATACAAATTATATTGTTAGCGGCCTTATCAGATAGTGAGAGCCCCGCTCGAGACCTGAGTGAAAATCAGATTTGTGTACCTAAAAAAAATGAAAATCCCTAACATTGTCGCTTTCATTCATGTACACATACGATTGGCCTCACTGTGCGCGCTGCGATGCATCTAATCAGCGAGCAAAGCGAGCAATGTTGCCTAGGTTCATGCACACACACACACACACACACACAGACACAGCAAATCTTTCGCTCCCTCTCTGCACGCTGCTGTTCACGTGTTAACGGTAAAAGTGCCGCACTGCATGCTGATGATGAGTTGTTGAGATGTTGCTGCGTTGCTGCGCTGCTGCTCTGCTCTGTTCTGCTACAGCTACTGTTGCTCTTCTGCTGTGCTGATTGATAGAGAGCAGAGAGAGAGCATGCCTAATTATCTCTCGCCTAGCAAAAGAGAGCGGCGTCGTATGCAGGTCTTGAATTCCTGACGAACACGCATTGGTATGGCAACCCTACCATAGGATTCCTGCTGCAGTCAAGCGGCGAATACAACGAAGCTGAATGAAGTAGACGATGGTCAACGAGACAGACGGGCGCACACACACACACACAGACACACACACATAGGGAGCCCTTTAGTGGGAGCAGGCACGTCGTGCTGTGTATGTGTGTGCGTGTTTGTGCTTGCATGCTTTATGTGTTTAGTTGTAAACGACGCTAGCGTGTCAGTGTACACACACGTACATATAAAGTTCTTTTTTGTATGTATAACAAAATGTCTGTTATATTTTTAGTGTGTATACACACACGCGCGCGCGCTGATTTTGGTAATGAAACACACGACACGATACACACGCACACACACACATGCAATTGAAACGTAACGTAAATATACACGTAATAAGCAATAAGCAGCAGCCGCAGCGTAAAACGTAAAATGACAAGCAAGTACAACAAAAGCAACAACGTCGTCGTCGTCGTCGTCGGCAACAAGAAAACAAACAAAGCACGCACAGTGATGCCAGCTCGATTTGTAAGCAGGTCAAAATAGCATACTACAAGGTTTGCTACTCTTCCCTCTCTCTCCTCTCTCTCTCTCGTTTAGCATTATGTTGCCGGTTATCGTCGTATCAATAAATAAACAAAAACAATCATTGCAATTATCTACAAATTGCGATAGCTTAAAAACAACAATAATAACAACAACAAGAGCATGAAATGAATGCAATGGGCAGAATCATTAATGAAAACGACAACGAGCTGGCTGACTGACTGACTGGTTGGTTGCGGCCCACAGTACGCGCGCCCGCCCCGGCGCAGATGACGGCATCGGCATGCGCGAAAAATTCTCATTATTATTTGTTGTTTCTTTATTTATTTGTTTTTCTTTCTTTTTTTTTTTTTTTGTTCTGCTTTTTGTTTTCTGTTGCTCTTTGGCTGGAGAGTGTATTATTCATGGCTTTCGCTTAGTGTGTGTGCGTGTGTGTGTGTGTGTGTTGGGCTTATTATCGCCGCTGCTGCAGTCTCGTTCCGTATACTAACTCAAAATGTATCTACTCTGCTGTTCTGCGTATGCGCGCGTATATGTATGTATGCGCCTCTCTCTCTCTGTGTGTGTATGTGTGTGTGTGTGTGCAACTTGTTATCGCATAGCGTAAAACGGCCAAGAAGACGAAATAGAAACCAAAACAAGTTTAATGACGTTTTGCGCGCGCACACCAAAAAGAAGAATAGGTTAAGCAAAAGGAATGAGAAAAAACGAAATGAAACGAAACGAAGCGCAAGAAACCCCAACAACAAAAGCAGAACACACTGAGCAAACCGACAAAAAAAAAAAACAAAACTAGTTTTTGGGCCTAGGCGGCAAGCCTGTCGCGTTGCGTTGGAGAGCGAGAGCCCAAAAAGCGCGTCAAAGAGAGGGAAACAGGCACAGTTACACAGCAAGGTAGCAGCAGCAGCAGCAGCAGCAAACGTACGTATGTAGCTTTTGGCAGGCAAGAGAGCAGGAGCAAGAGAGCGGCAGAGAGAGAGAGAGAGAGACACTCTCAACAGTTACTACTGTCAAAAACAGGAGTAGCCGCCGTCGCAGCTGCAGCGACGTCAATTTTTGCACGTCTGTTTTTATCTTCACAGTGGGCCGTGCGCCGCGACGCCGTCCTGTTACGGGTTATGTATGTGTGTACGTGTGTTGCGGCCGCGGCGCGTACACTTGTGTGCGTGCGCGTGTCTGTGTGCGTGCAGCGTGCTATGTACATACATACATATGTGTGTGTGTATGTTTTAAGCTTTTTTCGCAGTGCGCATGACTAGCAAATGCCTTATACGGCAAGGGTTGCCAAAGCCAAAAGGTGCCGTGCCGTGTCAACGAGGGTTGCCTCGCTGTCTCTTCCTGCACTGTGTGGGTGTGTGTGCGGGTGTATGTGTGTGTGTGTGTATACACTTTGTATACGTGCCAAACGTTTTGCGGCCAAAATATTTAGCAAAATGCATTTGAAGCTGCAGCAGCAGCAGCAGCTGCCTCTCTGCAACTTTAGCCCGGGGCAGGCAAAATGGATGTGTGTGCAGTTGTGTGTGTGTGTGTGTGTGTGCTATACATACACACGCGCATTTGTTGTGGCCCAGAGCCTGGAAGATAGCTCAGCTCGCGCGTTCCAAACATGATGACAAAACAAAAAAAAAAAAACGAAAAGAAAAGAAAAGAAAAAACAAACGCTGCGTCAAGGCAAACTGCAATTGCCTGGACTGATAAGCCTGGCGTAACCCAGAGCACTGATAACAGTATGGCCGCCTCTCGCGGCTCGTTATCTAATCGTTTTTCTTATTTTTTCCTTTTTTTTTGCTGCTGCTCTGTGTCGCAGAGCTCTCTCTCTCTCTCTCCCTCTCTCTGTTATCAGTAACAGTAAGTAGTCAGTCATTTTCCTCTTCTTCTCGTTTTTATATATATACATTTTTTTTGACTGATAACGATAATAGCACGACTGATAACGATAGTAGCACAACTCTCATGTCTTCCTATCTTCTATCTCCTACACCGCTCCCTCTCCCTCACCCCTACACACACTCTATCTATCTGGCAAGTTCTTTTCAACTGATAAGCTTGAATCACGCTCGTTCATTTCAGCCTGGGATTTGTGTCACTTTGCAGTTGACGCTTATCGTCTGCAAACATACACACACACTTATACGGGAAACATTTGACTGATACGCTTCAGTTTTGGAAACTCATAGCAAGCACAGATCGTTATTTGATTTTTAGAAAATGGCTGGCCGATAAGGTTATATAGATTTAATGTTATCTACGTGATGCTTGCCAAACGTGATCAAATGTAAACTGGTGTGCTGTTAACGAGCAGTCTGTCTGCTGTTAGTCCGTAACGTGATCAATAAGCAAGTAGTTGTCCTGCTGTTAAATCATATCGATAGCAGCAGCTGTTAATCGTTGATCGATAAGCAGGACACTCTGTTAGTTACAGTGCCACTGCAGTGCAATGCTGTTAACTCTGCACATAACATGCTCTCCCTTTCCCACTCACAGTTACTATTGGCAATTTCCTATCGATATACATACACGTGCAGGAACTGCTGTTAATCATTTGAAATACAGCGCTGTTAACTCTCTCTATCCCTCTCTCTCTTCTCTGTTATAGCTTAATTCTAACTGTTAACTCTCTCTTAATTGACACTTACCGCCTGCCTTGAAGGTCGACGCATCGAAACTGGGCGCTCGCACCGGTTGCTGTTTGTCCCGCAAATTGAGCTGTCGCTCCGGCACGTAACTGACCGCCGCCGGCAACGATTCGCCACGCGTCAATGGGGGTCGCACACCGCTTGGATCATCCATGGCGCTGCGCTTAACACTGGAAGGTCCGCCGCCGCTGCTGCTGCCGGCTGCAAGTTCTGCAACGCTGACGCCGACGCCGACGCCAACGCCAACACCGACGCCCACACCAACACCATGTGGTGGGCCATGCGGTTGTTGTGCATCAACATCGATATCCTCGGAGGGTGGACGCTTTAGATTCACAGAGAGTGCTGGCAGCAGTGTAGAGCCACCACCACCGCCTCCGCCGCCGCCTCCACCACCACCAGGTGGTTGCTGGGACACGGGGCCACCGGGACCGGGTCGCTGTGGTGCCGATAACGGCATATGGTGGGGCTGCATATTTGGGATGCGTACGGGTCGCACATCTGGCGCTGATTCCAGCTTAACGGGAAAATCCATTAAACCGCCACCGCCGCCGGCGCTCTGCTGCTGCTGCTGTTGCGGTCCAATGCGTGGCATTTGATAGGCAGCCGCCACAGCGGCTGCATGATGATGTGGCATCGATAGTGGTCCACCACCGCCGCCGCCGCCTCCCGCACCACCTGGTCCGCCACCACTTGTACTGGGCGCACCACGATGCTGTGGCCCGCCACCGGTCAATTGTTGTAATCCCGCCTGCTGCTGCTGTAGCACAACAACTTCACCATTCTCATGGGCACGCTTACTGCTCGGATGCAGACGCTTCAGTTGCCTGGCCGCATCCAGTACGACTTCAATGCGATCGGCTCCTTCATAATTGACACAACCCCGGCATACTGCTTCGGAGAAGTCATTGATCATGGCCCACGGCATGCGGGGCAGGTCGCACAGGTAACAGTGCTGGCGCTTCGTTTGCAGCGACATCTTGTGCGTGTGTGTGTTTTTTTTTATTTTTTGTTTATTTGGGGGGAGTTGGAGGGGGGGAAAGGGTTTGTAGGGTTTTGTAGTTGTGTAGTTCAACTGGAAGTCGAATGGAATGCAATTGCTGCTGCTGCGGCTCGGCTGCTGCGACCCAAATTTACGCGCGCAACTCGACCCACTTTTTTGGCGTCGTTACTCGCACACACACTCACACACACTCTCACACGCGAGATGTATGCACGCACTGCACACACACACACACTGCACACGAGAGAAACAACAAAAAAAAATATTGTTGGTCTGCGCTTTTTGCAGCGGCTGTTTATCGGTTGATTAATTAGTGCCGATAACAAATATCGATACAATTGTTGTTTAATA
The DNA here is from genome assembly GCA_018901885.1 of Zaprionus kolodkinae. Classification (NCBI taxonomy): domain Eukaryota; kingdom Metazoa; phylum Arthropoda; class Insecta; order Diptera; family Drosophilidae; genus Zaprionus; species Zaprionus kolodkinae. The sequence continues at coordinate 379,297 of JAEIFM010000028.1, read as the reverse complement.
ATGGCGCCGCTTGTTTTGTAAATTGTTGTTGTTGTTGTTGTTGCTCGTACCGGCCGCGTTGTTGGCAGTTTGTTGTCGTTTTTATCATTGCTCTCTGGCTGCTCGACTGCTGCGGCGGCTTGTTGTACATTTTTTCTCCTCTCTTAGCGCCTTGCGCTTTGTTATTGATTTTCGCTGCTGCTGCTGCTGCCGCTGCACACGCACACACACATGACCAGCAAATATCTTGAATATCGTTTTGTTTTGTTTTGTTTTATTTATTTTTTTGTTTTTACATTTAGCACTGCCAAAAAAAAAAATTTGTAGCGAATTGTTGATGTAAATTTATCTCGCCTTATTGTTTTTCTTATTTTTCTATTGCGCTGCGGCGCACGACAAGGCACGCACACACACACTGCTTGGAATTATGTATGTATGCTGCATGTATGTAGACACACGTACGCGTTACGTTTTTCGTACGTCTTTGTTGCCAGAGCACACGGGCACACACTAATACACGAGCCACACTTTACACTCTCTCACACACGCATGCATGGCAAAGAGAATAAGAGAGAGAGAGCGAGAGACACGTACACGACGACGAGCGACGCTAAAAATTGTGTGGGCAACAACAAAATATATATGTATGTACCGCGAAGAAGAATGTTTAGCGTAAGCGTAAGCGTAACTTGACGCGGCAACGTTCGGCTACAGAATGATCAAAACGAGCGGTGCGCAAAGCGAAGGCAGCGTAAAGCAAAAGCAAACACGGCAAGAAGACAAAAAAAAGCAGGCACGTCAAATAGGCACACAGAGCGAAAAGAGCGACCCAGTGGTAAATGAACGAACACACACACACACACACGCGCATAGGTCATGCAACTGCTGCGGCCGCTGCTGCATTGGGGATGATGTTCACGTCGATATGCTATGCTAAGATTACAGATGTATAACAAATTTCTCGAGGTCTATATAATGTTGTGCACGCATGCAATTCGTAATATTTTATATTGAAATTGAATGAAAATAAAAAAAAATTAAGCACAGGGACTAACAAATAAAAAACTATGATTAGTTAACTTTTACGATAGAGAGATATAACATTAATAAAAATGCAAGTAGTTGCTAATTATATCTGATCATAAATGACTTATTATAATAGCTGATATTTTTTTTATTACCCTCGCATCTCATTAATACTGTGCTGCACGCGAGCCAATTGGCAACAGGGCGCGTACACACACGATTTGCTGTTGTACACATTTCTCAGTACATGCGCGCCGCGCGCACGCTCTTGCTTGTACACACACACACACTCACACAGTGCGCAGTTTACAGTGCAAACTGTGTGGCAGCGAACAATCCGATTGGATGCCAGCTGTCGTGTTTTACAGCGTGAGTTCACTGTAAAACGGCGACTGAGAGAAATTTGTATAACTTCGTGTGTGCGTCGTATGTATGACGCGATATACATACACAGACAACAGTTGTGAGTCGTGTACGTGCGAGCACGTCATGAGCAAAAGCAAAACGCAAGGCTGACGCGCTGTGACGACGGGTACGATGGGTACGCGTCGTCGTCGTCGTTGTCGTCGGCATCGGCATCGGCATCGTCGTGCAAAAGGGGCGCGTTTCGTGTTGGGGGTTGAAACGAGAACAGCGCGACCATTGCTCCAGTACTCCAGCACTCTTTTCGTGTATCGTGTATGTATACTATGTACATGCAAACAAACCGATATGCATACACACACACACACACACGCGCGTATGTATATGGTTGCATGCATATGTAAATACATACATACATACATATATGTACGTGGAGCAGGCGTATACACACCAAATTGTAGCTTACATACAGACACGCTCGTTCGTGTATCGATACACAAATGTAGACCTTGAATACGTAACGGCGCGTCGTCGTCGCTGCCGCTGCTGCTGCTACTGCGGCCGGCGTTGCGTCGCGTCGCTGCTACGTCACGCCAGTGCAGTGCAGCGCAGGCAGAGTCGCTTGCCATTCTTGCCATTTTGCAGTTGAATTGACATAAAATTTGCTGCAGCTGCTGCATATTGTTAAATAGTGACGTTTTTTTTTTTTCTCACCATGATATGCGAAAAATGTCGTCGTTTAATACAGCTATTTAGGGCGCTAAAATTCAGAAGAGAAGCAAAAACAATAAAGAAGCAACCAATTAGCGCCCGAACAGCTGATTTGGAGGCGAGCCAACAGCACAGTCAGCTGATTTAACAGTGTCCGTCACTTAACAGTGACGCTGTTATGCATGCTGCCTATGTATGTACATACATACATGGACAGGTACATACACGTAAATGCATACATACATATATGAATGTGCATGTGTGCGTATGCTCCATTTTGTGACCAGGAAACGTTTGAACTGCGCATGTATTTATGTAATTTTGCTATATGCCACGCCTCCCAGCGCCTGTTGTGTATGTATACCCACAATTGTCCTGGGCTATTGGCCCTGCCGGCCCCGTATTCGTGCGTATGCGTGTGTGAGTGTGTGCGTGTGTATGTGTCATATCGATCCATATGCAGAGACCATGGTCTGGGACAAATTCCACGATGGATACCAACCTGTCGTGTTGCCCTTTATTTTGTGTATATGCCGGAGCTTCCTGGAAGCAACAATGCGGAAAAACCAGATACACACACACACGTATGCGAGTGTGTGTGCGTGCGTTTGCCTGTCTAAGCTCGCACAGGGTGCCCCTCGCTTGATTTGCCTGTGCTGTGGGTGGCAGCAACTGTACGCACCCGGTGCGGCCTGAGTAATTGCGCTGCTAAAATGTTTTTTTTTTTTTTTTTTGCTTTTCTTGCTACTGGAAAACGAATGAAAAATACAAAGAACACACAAAGTATATGCAGATTGGGTTCGATGGAATCAAATGTATTTTAAAACATATGTAATATTTATCAACGGCATACAAAAATATACGCAATATACTTAACTTACAATGCATGCATGCGTGTATGTATACATGTGGGTGTGTGTGTGTGTGTATGGGTGTGCGTGTGGGTGGGTTGGTTCTGTGAGCAAGTGTTAGGTTAGGTTTAATTAAGTTGAGAGATAGCCAACAGCTGTTATACGGCTGTTAGCCAAAACAGTCAAAACATGTATAACAGCTAAGCAAAATTAACGGTATTATACCATACATGGTGGGTGGGTGTGTTTGTGATGGAGGGAAACAGGAATGCGGGGTGGTGGTATGGCGATTATTCGTAAGCGTTTCGAATTTATGCCTAGTACAATACAGTATAACAGTTTTTTTTTTTTTCTTTTTTCATTCGATTTTTATAACAGCATAAGTAGTTGAATTTGTTGTATAACAGTTAGCACTGTGCTACAATATAACTTACTTAACTAATTCGCATTGAGCAATTGCAATTAATTATCATCATCTCTATGTTATCCGTTATACGTATGTAGTACAGTTAGTTCAGTTATAAATAAGTTAGACTTTCGTTTCTCAAATACCGATCGAGATATACAGTGTATAATACATATATATATATATATGTATATAGTAAAGTAATTAGTAGTAGCTTTTAGTATCGTATTAGTTTATAGGAGGGTATAAGTTCTGTTATACGTTTCGTTTTTTGTGTTTCTTGTATACATAATAAATTAGATTTAAGCACTAACATGGAATATATGTGTAAATGTGTGTGTTCGTGTGTGTGTGTGTGTGTATGCATATAAAAAAATAATTATTTTATAATGTATAATATATATATATATATATATATATTTATATATATTTATTTTGTTGTCTTTCATTTGCTTGTCATATCGTTTATCCCACAGACGCGCTGTTGCCGTCTCTGTTGCGCGTATGGCGGGCACATGGCACAAGGTTCTACTACTCCTTCTCTCTCTCTCACTATCTCCCTCTCGCTTTCTTTCTTTCTCTTGCTGCATTTTTGTTAGTGTTGTTCGGCGTGCAAGCAATACCCTGTAAATGCTACGTACTCTCTCTCTATCTACTTACATTGTATCTCCCTCTCTCTCTTTCTTTCTCTGTCTCTCGCTTTTCTTCGTGTAAATATTGCAACTTGGTATTACAGGCACTTAACCTTGGTATCGTATATGTGTATAATAGTATGTATAATACAAAAAATTGGTTATTCTCTTGTTAACAAAATGTTCGCAATTAGCTGTATAACAGTGAGTTAAATTGAGCATTACTGTTAATAGTGTTATATATGTGTATGGGGCGCTGTGCTATGCTCAGTGGGCCGTTTTTCTGTCTCATCTTTGCCTGGCCGAAACTGTTATACATTTTCTCTGTCTCTCGACCCACTGTGCACGCAACTTCTTCTTCTACTTGTGCTTCTTGTATTCGTATTTGTTTCGTTTTTTTTTCTTTCGCTTTGTCGTCAGCTTCGTTAAGCTGTGTATGTGTGTGTATTGTTTCGTTAAGTTTTTGGTTTCTCTTTAAAAACAAAAAAAAAAAAGATTTGCTTTATGCATGACGGAATGTTTGGCGACTGTGTGAATTCTGTGTTGTGTATAACAGTTGTTGGGGAATGAATTGTGTGTGTGTGTGCGAGTGTGTGTGTGTATAACAGTTGTGTTGTAACAGTCGTTAATGTATAACAATCGCAAAGTGCGTATAACACTTGTATTGCCACTGCTGCCTTGCTTACTCCTCCTCCTCCTCCTCGTTTGTATAACACTCTCGCTGTCGTATAACACAGCTGCTAACAACGTGTATTGAAATGCGTTCGCACCGGCGGCGGCGGCGGTGGCGCTGCCCTGCGACGTCGATCTCCTGCTCCTCCACCTCCACCACCGCCTCCTCCTCCTCCTCGTCCTCCTCCTACTGCCGTCGTCGTTGTCGTTGTTCCATTGCCAGTTGCGCGTCCATTCAAAGCAGACGCCGCTGCTGCTGCTGCTGCTGCCTCATCGCGCAGCTTCTGCTGCTTTTGATCGCTGAGACGAGCGCCCAAACGATGCACCTTCTCGGGGCTGAGTATATTGAGGCGGGTGCTCTTTCCATTGGGCGTCGACTGATAATGCGGGTGAGCACTGGAAGCTATTGGGATGAGGGAGAGAGAGAGAGAGAGAGAGACTATAAGTACAGAGTGTATAACAGTTCAAGGAGCGCCCATTACCATTGTGATTCTGGCGCTGCGCTGTGGCTGCCGTATGCCGCTGCGCCAGATGCTGCTTGCCTGGTGAGCCTGGACGTGGACGCGTCGGTGAGACACCATTGCTGCCATTGCCATTGCTGCTGGTCGAGATCTGTGAGCGGCACTTGGCGGCGCTGATCTGACGACTCTGGCTGTGGGCACGCGACGTTGCGGTGCCGCTGGCGGGTAAAGGCAACGTCATCTTGTGCTTCTTGGGCAGGTAATCCGAGACGGAGGCGGAAGCAGGCGTTGGCATCGCTGCCGCTGCTGTGCCCTGTGCACTCATCGTGCTGCAATTGATTCTGCTGCTGCTGACTGTCGCTTTGCTGCGCTTGGGCGCAGCTGCCTGTGCTGGCAGCGTGGCGAGATGCTCCAGAGATTCGGCATGCGGCAACTGCGGCGACAACGAGACCGGCAACTGGCGACGTCCAAAAATGGGCGTCTGATTAATGCGCTGCGTAACCATCACCACATTGCGACGTCCTGGTGTAGTAGCTGCTCCTCCACCTCCACCTGCTCCATTCCCATTGGCCTCCAGTGAGGCCTCGTGCTCGAGACGTTGAAACATTTTGAGTGCCACCGGTGGCGTCTTGAAGAAGTTGCGCATCGAATGCTGCGATTGACTAAAATTGCGACGACTTGCCTCCTCCAGATGCTCGAATTTGCTGCGACACTGATGCAGGCGTGTGCGCATATCCTCGAAAGCGAGACGAGCAGGCTCAAGCGATGCAGTCGCAGTCGCAGGCGCTGACGGCGGTGGTGGTGTGGGCGGTGCTGGTGGTGGTGGTGGTGTGGGCGTTGCCGTTGGCGTCGCTGTCGTCATGGCATTCACCTCGTGATAATTCAAGCTTGTATCACAGCTGGAGTCCACATCGGAATAGTTATTCAAATCCCGCACATCGTTCAATTGCAATTCGGCACCGGGACGCAAATCGACTAGGTAACCCTTTTCACCATATGGACGACACTTTTTCAGCGCCTGCTTGAGGGCACGCTCCGTTGAGGTGGTCTCCGGCGTTAAGCCGCGACGTTGATGCACATGCTGCTGTTGCTTCTGCTCCGGCAGAGGGTTCTGTTGATGCAGCTGCTGCTGCTGCTGTTGCTGATGTTGCTGTTGCTGCTGTGCACCGAGGAAACGTTGACGACGTCGAGCACGCATGCTGTCACGCAGCCGTTCACCGCTTGGCGAGAAATCTTTACCCAAATGTGGTGATTTTGGTATCTCATGTGGACGCATAACAACATTTTCCACCAGTTCCACATTCTCTTTCTCCTCGGCAGCGACAACAACAACGGGCTGCGCTGTTGCTGTCGGTACGGACGAAGACGTCGTCGTTGTCATTGTTGTTGTCTTTATTTCCGTTTCAATGGGTTCATTGAGATTATCCAGACTACGCTGCGATGTGGGCGACAATGCATCCTCAGAGCTAATGTAACTATCTTGAAAATTCTCAATCTCATGCAATAGACGCGCTGGCGGTAGCTGTGCCTGCTCCAGATGCTGACGCAATTGCTCCAACCATATGTAAAGCGTTTCAAAACACGGTCGCATATCCGGATTCAGATCGCAACAGACAAAGGCAACCTTCACAAAGGCCTCCGGGCAATTGACATTGGTGCAATATTTTTCACGAAACTCCTGTTGATTGAGACTGAAATCTGAATTGCGTGGCATATAGTCAGGATCGGCCTCGACGCGTCCAATGATCTGCAGATATGATGAGGATGAATTAAATGTTTCATATTCAATTAAATCTTTGCCCACTCACCTCGCACAGCATAATGCCAAAGGAGAATACATCGACCTTTTCATCATATTTAAGACCCTTCATCATTTCCGGTGCCATCCAGTAGGGATTACCCACCACAGTGTAGCGTTGCCTACGCTGTCGACTCTTGCTGCGACGCAGCGTGCCACTGGGTGACATTGCATCTGTGCCAGAACCGGCACCGGCGGCAGCTGGACTCGCTGTACCGGCGCCGCCGCCGCTGGGTAATCGTGGTGCATCCACACTGCGTGCCAAGCCAAAATCAGCTACAATCACCGAACGATCCTCACGTACCAGACAATTCATTGAGTTAAGATCACGATGTATAATATTCATGGAATGTAAATAACTCATGCCGCATGCAATGTCCCGGGCAAGACATACACGTTGGGGCCAGCTAAGCTCATTGCTTGGCTCATGGATGAGCTCCTTGAGACAACCGCCAGCCACATATTCGGTGACCATATGCAATTTCTTATCCTTATAGAGTACACCGATAAATTTGAGTACATGTCGATGATCGAGTAGACGTAAGACAGCAACCTCCTTAATGAAATTCCTTTGTGCCTCCTCATCGGCACGATGCAACTCCTTGAGGACCATCAGCTCACCGGTCAAACGATGCGTTACCTTGTATACTTTACCAAAGAAACCTTCACCAAGTTTCTCCCCTATAACCAAATCGGAGGCACGGAAAATCTGTTGAGGTTTCTGTACCACACGACAGCTTTGTGTGCGTGATAGATCGTAGAGCTGAGGATGCGCTGAATATTGTTGTGCCGTATGTTGTTCATCGAGCAATTTGGACATACTCGAGCAGCGTTCCTTCTCCTTCAGCTGCTGCTGATGCTGCATCTGTGTATGTTGCTGCTGTTGCTGTGGTTGGTCTTGGTGCTGCGACTGCGACTGCGACTGCTGCGGCTGCTGCTGCTGCATCGCGGATGGTTGTCCCAGTGAGGCGTGCATTGTCTGCTGTCGCATTTTACGCGCCTTTCCACCGCTCGTTGGTTCTGCCACAGCAGCTGCCTTATACAGACGCTCACGTCCACGTCCACCGACCTCAACACTGGAGGCGGATGTACTGAGGGGTAGAATCAATGTCGATGCCGAACTGGCACGTTGTATATCCGCTTGACTGCAACTGCGACATACTTGCACAGGATCATGCTCCACAGTCAGCTGTAGCATCTTCTCATTGCTGCGTATCAATTTGTCGATTTGCTCCACAGATGAATTGCTCACTGGTGTGCCATTGACCTCCAGGATGCGATCGCCAATGTGTAGATTGGTTAGATTTACATCGATTCTGTAAGTGGGAAGAGTGTATTAGTTACGAGTCGTATGAGAAGCTGATGAGGATTGAGGAAGGATTATGGAGGGAATAGGTAGGAGTTATGGGTAGGGCGGGCTAGAAGGGGAGGGGGTGGGGGGATTAACCTTTTACCTATATGAAGCGCAACAACAATCCGCCACCGAGGTAAGCAGCGAGAAGGCGTATTTGCCCATGCGACCGTAAAATTTACAAATTAAACTTGAAACGCACAGACAGAGCGAGAGAGAGAGAGACAGAGATAGCGAGAGTCGCGTGTGTGTGTGTGTGTTTATGTGTGTGTGTGTTGCGTGGGAGAGACAGAGAAAATGTGAATAAGATGAGACCCGGCACCAAGCGGTTTATTTTGGTATAATAAGCTTTAAGTTCTATACATTAAATTAGTAAAATAATCAAAATTAATAAAAAAAAAAAAAAAAAAAAAAAAAATTGGCTTGAAAATTTTTAAATTATATAAGCCAGAGGATCAGTATAGAGGAGCTATAGAACCTGTTCAGGTTCTACATAAAAACGAACGGTTTTTATATCAAGTATGAGACAGTATTTTACCGTTTTTTTAGTATTCAAAAAATATTTGAAATTTCAAAACTATTAAAAACAAAGGATATATTAGCTAGTATAGTACATATTAAATAAATTAATAATATCAATTAAGTATAAAGTTAATTAAACATTTTGTTAGTATTTGTTTAGTTTTACAAATAAACAAAACTTTTCCATCAACTTACTCGGTTATCCGCACCGTGGGACAACCATCGTCTAGGGCGCCACCATCTACCCTCAATCCGGGTGTCGCATCCTTGGGTATCTCCACCAGTCGTATGGAATGCATTGGTTTGCCCGCATTGGTAATCCGAGCTCGTGCATCCAATGGCAAACGTTTCCCATAGCAATGGCCACAATAGAGTTTTGATCTTTCGACCAGGGCATAGGATTCACCCTCGCCAATGAATGAACCACATGAGGCACAACAAAAGCATTCCGGATGAAATTTATGCTCGCCGGCAACCATCACTGGTCCCGTTATAACCGACATACACTGCTGGCAGGCATCACCGAAACGAGCATAATAATCCTCGCGGCAATAGAGCAAATTCTCGCGCTCAAAATACCAACTATGGAGATGGGAATCGCAGACGGAGCAGCGAAAACAATCGCAATGCCATTGTTGACCAAGTGCCATCACTATTGGCTCATCGTTGTGTTTGTTTTGTGCACTCAGCAGCGGGCACAGGCAACTGGCGCAGGTTGGCAGCACGACAGCCGACGTCGAACGCAGCTGCTGCTGTTGTTGTTGTTGTTTTTGTTGCTGCATGGAAGATTATGGTGTGTGCGTGTGTATTGTTGCGTTCCGCTAGCTAAACAAACGAGAGAGAGACAAAGAGAGAGAGTGTAAGCAGGCGCCAAGAGAGCTTAGCATTCGTGACGATCTGGCAAGCCTTTGTTTATTGAACCGGTTTTACAAATGAACTACAGCGCACACGCTCGTGCACACACACACACACACACATAGCATACAAGTGTATGTGGTAAACAAGTCTAACTACATTAAGTCTGCGCGTGTGTTTTTAAGTTTATTTTAAATATATGATGTCAGAACCGGCATATTACAACAAAAAATCAACATATTACTTCAATTTGCACTTGACACAATCACGTGATAAACAAAATGATTGAACTAGTTCCAGCAAGGTGGAACCTTAATGCACAACTCTACCGGGAATCCGATGGTGAACGGAGCGACGGTGCGAACGAAGAAGCGGGGGCGGGTGCAACAAACGAAACGGGAATGTGGATGGAGAGTCTATTGTTATTGGCAGCAAGGCATGCAGGCAGGCAGGCAGGCAGGCCAGCATTGACCCTGAGAAATGCGAGTAGTGGTGTTGGTGACTCTTCGAGTGAGTCTTGCACAATAAATGGCTTTGCACACACGTATGTGTATTAAAAATAGCAACAGTGTTTAATACACACCGGACGATGGATGATGCAGCTGTATCTTATCGTACGTATCGTATCGTATGTGCACAATGTAGTATGTAGTTAAACTACACAACAAAAAAATATACATGATACATGAACATGTATGACGAATGCACAAACACAAGTAAACAAACAAATACATATACACATATATATGTGTATAGGTATGTATGTGTACACACGCTCAGGCAGACAGCGCATAAAACAAAAGTTGATGTTGATTAAAATTGTGTGTGGGGGAACGGGAACAACAACGACATCAGCATTAACAAATAGCAATAGCTGGTACTATTGTTGTTTTAGTTGCTCTTCTTGTTGTTGTTACTGCTTGTGTTTTGTTGTTGCTGCATTCTCATTAAGAGTTGTTGCTGCTAAAATCGTACAAGCGCTCACACACATGCACACACGGGCAATAAACAAACGAAACACATGTACATATACGCGCGCGCACGCACACACACACACTTACATAATTTTTTGTGTAATATTTTGCTGTTGCTGCTGCTGTTTAACGCACATTGCGAACTTTCACCGTTTTCATTCTCACAGCACTTGACACAGCCGGTCGCACATACGGGCACTTGAAAAAACTGCACACAAATCGAAAATAAAAAAACAAATGCATTTGTTTAAAAAAAAAACCAAAATGAGACTAGCGTTGCTAATCAGTATGACCGCATGCCGTTAACACAAAAATACGAGTATGTTAACCGATTGGCGTCAGAAAATACCAACAAAAATTATCGTTTTATATCGTGCGCGCGCGCGCTTAAGCTTTTATCGGGCCCAATTCAAAGCCACAGAAAATAAAGAGCGAGAGAGAGAGAGAAAGCAATTTGCACGTAAATCAACATAATTATTTATTTCTTTAACATTTTGTTAAATAAAAATAACTTACGCAAAACAAAATAAATATAGTTAATTTGTATATACAGGGAATCATTTGTAATTTCGTCTCATTTGTATTTATTGTACTATCATCCTCATCTCATCATTTCTCTATGCTTGCGACGGTGGAGTCGTAATGATGGTAGCCTCGGCTTCCTCCACGGCCTGCACCTGGTCCTGGATTTCGCGTCGCTCTTGCTGACGCACTAGCTCATAGTAGAGTCCACGCTTGGCCATCAACTCGTCGTGTTTGCCCGTCTACAGAGACGAAAACAATGTGTTAATCTTAATCCGTTAATCAACGGATACACACTTACCTCCACAACTCGTCCCTGATCCAGAACGACTATCAGATCAGCATTACGTATCGTGGACAATCGATGAGCAATCACCAGTGTGGTGCGATTCTGTACGGCAGTGTCAAGAGCTTTCTGCACCTCCGACTCGCTGGTGGCATCCAGCGCACTTGTTGCCTCATCCAATATGAGGACACGTGGATTCTTTACCAGCGCTCGCGCAATGGCAATACGCTGCCGCTGGCCACCGCTCAGCTGTGTGCCACGTTCACCCACATCCGTATCATATCCGTCGGGCAGTTTGCTAACAAAATCATGCGATTGCGCCAGACGCGATGCATCATGCACATCATCCGGTGTGGCATCTGGTTTACCATAGCGCACATTCTCCAGTATGCTGGTGCCGAACAGCACCGGTTGCTGTTCGATGAAACCAAGAACATTGGCACGCAGCCAATAGGGTGATATGTCGGACAATTTGTAACCATCTAATTTGATGTTACCCGCGGTGGGTTCATAGAAACGTTCGAGCAGAGCAGCAATTGTCGATTTACCCGAACCGCTGGCACCGACTAGCGCCACTGTCTGGCCCGGACGCAGCGTCAGACTGAAGTCTTTCAATACAATCTACAAGAGAGAGAAAATCTTTTAGCAACTGCTCAACTCATTTCACATCTAATCCATCCATTCATTCTCACTCACCTGATCCGGTCGCATGGGATAGGCAAAGCTAACATTCTCGAAACGTATCTCACCATGCAGACGCTCCTGTGGTATGATGTAGCCACGCAACAGCTCGACCTTCGGTTGCAATGCAAGGTACTCAAAGATGCGACTGCCGGCGCTCATGCCACGTATCATGGTGCCCAGCAGGACGGATCCCTGCGACAATGATCGTTGCACACCCTGCGATGCCACCAGAAAGGCCATGAGGGCGCCAGGCGTTAGGCTCTCCGTCGACATTAGATGGCCGCCCATGAAGAGCGTGGAAAGCACTAATGTGTTGAGGAAAAAGTTGGTCAGTCCCTGGAATACAGCGATGCCATAGCCCAGGTTTTGCGCCAAACGCGCCGCCTCGTTTGTTTCCTGTTCGAACAGCTGCATCTCACGATATTCGCAGGCGCTGGAACGCACTGTACGAATGTTAGAGAGCGCCTCCTCGCAAACGCCAGTGGCACGTTCCGCCTGGAGAGAAACAGAGAGAGAGATGGGTTTAATCACGCTTTATGGTTAAACCCGGCCGGGCACACTTACCTGCGCCTGCGAGCTTTTGCTTAGCGCACGCAATTTCTTGCCCAGGTACGTCATGAACATGACCACACACGGCACACTGGCCAGCGCAATGGCCGCCATGTGTGGTGATATCATGAACAAGGAGATGCTGCCGCCGATCAATTGCGCAGCACTACGTAGTCCATGGGCAACGAATTGCTTGAAGGAAGTCTTGAAATCCTGCACATCTGCGGTAAGACGATTCACCAGCTCACCGGTGCGATGTTCATCGAAAAAGGAGACATCTTGCAGCACAATCTGCTTGAAGAGATCCTGACGCATGCGTGCGGCCATCTGCTCACCGACACGACTCAGCAGATATATGTACATGAAGGTGAAACCCGACTGCAGCATGTATAGGCTGAGCAGATTGCTTGCCGGTGCGCTGATATCCTTAACAAAGGAATTATCTACGGGATCCATGACATAGGTGTTGGCATAGCGTGCCAGCGTATTCACCAGATCCCCCAGCAGATTGGGTATGCCTATGTTGATGAATGCCACAACTAGCGCTGCCTGCAATGAATATTCCAATGGAATTTGATCTACGAAATTCAACAATGTTTGCGAACTCACAAAAATGGCACCAATAAGCTCCCAGGTGTGCGGCTCCAGGTACGACCAGAAGCGACGCCAGTCAAAGTTTTGCTCCTTCTCCAGTTCCGTATCAAGCTGTTGCTGCAACATGCCGCTCAGGCGATTAGCCTCACAGTGGGCCACCGCCCACCAGCTGCGCACGGTGGCGCCGGCAGCGAGCGTGGCACCGCCATAGAGTAGGGCACGCGTCGTCTGCAGTGCTCGGCCGGCATTGGAGCTTGGAGCAACTGTACGTGGGCGGGGGGTCAACTGATGTTGATACTGACGCATCAATCTGCTGGCATTCTGCAGTCGCGTTCCCAGCTGTGGCTGTGGCATGTGTTGCAACAAGCTGCGGCTGCAATTGGGCAGAGAGGCAAACGATACAGTTCGATGACATAATCACAAAATTCGTAACACATTTGTTGGCAACAACAACAACAACAACAACAACAGTTAGCAGCGTCAACACAGCTAAGGGCAAACTTTATCAAAGGAGTCCGTCGCCCGCACACGCCCGAGGCCAAGTGAGGTTGTGGTGCAGCTGGTGATGGTACGAGTCGACCGAAGTTCGATGCGAAATGTTGCAGCTGCTTTTGCTGCTGTTGTTTTGGGGGTGGAACTAACCTGAGCATATCGCTGCGACTGCAGTTGGTTAGGAGTAGGCGCAGCATCTCTGGCTTCCGTTAGCAGCTCTTAACTTACAAAAATAACAAGATACGCAATCACTAAAGCATTAAGCTAGTTTCTGGGTTAACCTTAACAATAATAATAACACACTCACCAACACACTCTTACACCCACACACACACATGCACACATCGCCCACAAATATTCGCACACACACGGCTCTGGCGATGAGCGAGTATCGATAGTTTAATTGTGATCGATAGGGAAAAATACCAGATGTGCATACAAAATACAGCTATCAATTACACCAAAATAACAATCAGAAACAGTGTGTTAATTTTTAGTTTGCAAATAACGTGTCAATTGCTAAGATTTTACATAGTGCCGAATACACAAACATAAATATTTATTATTTTTTTGAAATGATACGGCAACCTATAAATGTATCGATATACCTCGATAGCTTCTATCGTCTCACTAACCGCATCCCTAACTGTCTCTTTTCGTGGTGTGGACGCAATCTGCAAACTCGTGGCGAAATTTTATATTAAATTTTCGTTATCTCTTTGCATAGCAAAACAAGGTGAAATGTAATAAACGCGTTGCGGTGCAGTCGCTTAATACATATTTTAATAAAACAATTACAAATTCCAGATGCCGGGCGTTGAAACAATCAAGTCTAGTTGGGCCGATGAGGTGGAGCTGGATTACGGCGGCTTGCCACCAACAACGGAGACAATTGAGAATGGCCACAAATATGTGACGGAATATAAATACAACAAGGACGATAAGAAAACAAAAGTTGTTCGCACATACAAAATCTCGAAGCAGGTGGTACCCAAAACGGTTGCCAAGCGTCGCACCTGGACCAAATTTGGTGAATCGAAGAATGACAAACCCGGCCCAAATTCGCAAACTACAATGGTATCCGAAGAGATCATAATGCAGTTCCTTAACTCCAAGGAGGACGAGAAGGCCAACGATCCATTGTTGGATCCCACCAAGAACATTGCCAAGTGCCGTATTTGCAACGGTGAACATTGGTCGGTCAATTGTCCGTACAAAGGAACTGCCATGGATACGAATCTTATGGAGAAGAAGGCTGCTGCCGCGGCCTCGGCTGCTGTTGATGCGCCCAAATCCGGCAAATATGTGCCACCCTTCCTTAAGGACAGTCAAAAGGGCGGCATGGGTATGCGTGGACGTGATGATACAGCCGCCATTCGCATCTCCAATTTGTCCGAATCGATGACCGAAGCGGATCTGGAGGAGTTGGTCAAGAAAATTGGCCCACAAAGCAAGATGTACCTGGCCCGCGACAAAAACACCGGTCTATGCAAGGGATTCGCCTACGTTCACTTCAAGCAGCGCAAGGATGCGGCAGCGGCCATTGAAATTCTAAACGGTCATGGTTACGATCACTTGATCCTGAGTGTGGAATGGTCTAAGCCGCAGAATAATTAGAGGATGGCGACGGTGTGTTTGTTCTGTGTGAATAAAGGAGGAGGATGTATCGGGGCCGCCTAGAAAGAGAGAATTGAAGCTGAACAACAACATGTTTTGATTTTTTTTTTTAGTTTCCAATCATAGAAGGCCTGTAGAATACCAGAGCAAGATTTATAATGGGTAAATAGTGCGAGGTATCTAAGCTATAAGTTTGCTAAAATACATAAACTAAAAACTAATAAAAAAAAAAAGAAACTGTCTCTGACGAGGCACCAATACAAATGTACACTTCGTTTTTATTTACGCCAAAACGTGTGACGTCACTAAGGTGCTGACGATATGCTAAGTGTTGCCAGACTGCAAACAGGGGAAGAGGGGGCGGCCTCCTGCTTACGCATTCTCATGTTGCAAAAATGAGAGAGAATTCTCTGCATTAAGGGCACACCGGCTCGATTTATGCAAATATCGCAAAATAAATGCTAAAATTCATGATATTTAGAAAAAAAGCTAAATATGCATATGCATTTTATACCACTAATTTACAAGCATAAAAATGTATGCTAATTACCCATTGATTAACCTGTAAACGAGCATATTCATTCGTGCTGTGATTTAGATGATAACTATCGTTTATCAATTTGCAGGGTAGCTGCGAGTTCGACTCCTGCAACAGCTGTTTTCGCTTTGCTTGCGTAAATTGTGTTTTGTTTTGCGCCGTGCGCTGCTAATTATAGAAAATAGAGGTGCCGCAAAAAACATTCAAATTTGAATTAGAAACATACTACACATATCGAGAATATGCAATAATTTTGAACGTTTGGCAGGTGGTAGGTGTGCCGTGCCGTGCCGTGCGTCGTGTTGACCACATTTCATTGCTTATGCTCCAAGCGATTGGTGCTGCTTACTTAAAAAAATATGACATCGCCCTCGACGAGCTCAGCCAGTGCAGCCGCCGCCACCACATCGTCGTCTATCATAAAGCGGGGTACGCGTATTCTCACCGAGAAACCCTTCGCCTATGTACTGAAATCGAAGTACCGATTGGAACGCTGCGACAATTGTCTTGAGGCGTAAGCAGAGTAATCTCGACGAGGCAATAATCATAAATATGTATATCTCTAATTACACAGCGTTAAGGTGCTCAAGTGCTCCAATTGTCGTTATGTCTCCTACTGCAATCGCGCCTGCCAGCAAGAGGCATGGACACTGCACAAGCACGAATGTCCATTCCTGAAGCGTGCCCTGCCGCGCATTGTGCCTGATGCGGCGCGTATGTTGATGCGGCTTATATTGCGCTTGGAGCACGGTGGCGATCTGGAACGTGGCTATTACACAGAGCACGGATCTCGCAAATTTCGTGACCTGATGTCCCGTAAGTAGTGCACGTACATACATGTATAACGTACCAATTATAATCCCTATTCCTTACTGGCAGACTACGCTGAGATTAAGAATGATCCTAAACGATTGGAGCATTTGGAATCACTGCACGCCGTTCTAACGGATATGATGAGCGTTAGCACTGGCACTGGGAGCAGCAGGAGTACAGTGCCAAATAAAACCGAACTGATGAGCATTTATGGACGCGTAAGTGGGAGAGAGACAGAGAGAGAGAGAGAGAGAGAGATGTTACTAAAGTAGCACTCCGTACTATTCGAATTCGTGTTGAGCAGGCTGCTCTGGGCTGTCACTTTCTTGGCACAGTTTGTCACCGGCTGCCGTGCCCCTTCTGGCGCCTTGCCAGCTCGTAGCCGGCAGCTGCAGACACCTGCTCGGGGAATTTAATCGGCATGATTAATCAAGTTTTTTTATTTTCTTTACATCCCCGTCATGCAGCTCATTACGAATGGGTTCAATATTCTTGATGCCGAGATGAATTCGATTGCCACGGCAATTTATCTGGGCGTATCAATTACGGATCACAGCTGCCAACCGAATGCGGTGGCCACGTTCGAGGGCAACGAGTTGCATGTACAGGCCATTGAGGACTTGCCCTGTCTGGACTGGTCTAAGATCTATATTAGCTATATTGATCTACTCAATACGCCCGAGCAACGCCGGCAGGATCTCAAGGATCACTATTACTTCTTGTGTGTGTGCAGTAAATGCATAGATCCACAGGAGACGCGTGACATGAATGCGGCCGTTTGTCCAAATCGAAATTGTGATGCAAGTGTCAATCCAGAGCTGGATCAGCAGTGCACGCAATGCGAGTCAAAGATGACGGAGGAGCAGCGTCTGAACTACAAAGAGATAATGGCGTGGACGGAGAGCAGCCTAGACTCCATGAAGGAGGTGGCCTGTAAGTAGTTTATTTCCCTGCTGCTGCTACTGAATCACTTGACATCAAAGATCTTTGTTCATGTTATAGATCTGGACATGTGCAAGATATGCCTGACAAAGCAAGAGGGTGTATTGCATCCGCTAAATGTGTGGCACGTCAAGACACTGGACGCTGCCTTTGAGGCAGCCATCAGTGTGGGCAAATGGTCAGACGCCTTGGTATATGGACAACAGCTGCTGCCAGGCTTTGCCAAATATCATGGTCCATGGAATCCACTGCTCGGTCTACTTCACATGAAGCTAGGCAAGATTCAGCTATACGAACGCAACTACAAGCAGGCTGTGCATCATCTGCAGGAGGCGCAACGCATTTTGAATGTTACCCACGGACGCGATCATCGACTTCTGCTCGAGCAACTGCGTCCGCTCATGCTGCAGGCCAAGCATGAGATGAGCTAATTGTAAAACCATATTAATTGTAAGATATGTATGCATGTATGTGTATAGTATGCGTGTGCATGAATCCTAGTTTTTAAACAGATCACTTTTGTGCGATAATAAAATTGTTTTTTAGGGCTTTCACCAGTTTCAAATCGGTTTGGTATTATAAACTATGTTCGTATTGTGTATATTTATTTTTATGTGTATATTAGGAATATTTAAGAGGCTTGTTTTGAATCCGTTTTGTATAAATTAACGCATAAACTATAGATTATATATATGAACATTTGATTGCTGCTGTTAAACGATCTGCGTGATCGCTTTGGCACGCCGATCTGTGTCCTGGAACAGTGCCCTGATTAGATGCTTGATTTCATTGGCCTGATAGTTGGCAGTCAGGGGACCGACGCCATCGCACCAAAGCTCAGTGATCTCTTTTAGTGATGCATTCATCATGGTCTTTAGCTGCTTCAATTTCAACCAGGAAGGCACATTGTTCACCTCGTTGGGATCCTGGAAGAGCAGTGGAGCCTTCTCGAGTACCACATCGATTAGGTCGCTCAATTCACTGGCCATTGTGGCCGATATATCGCGCAGTTTGAAAACGCGTCGCACCAGCTCATTGGTAAACGGATGCAGTAGCTCACAGAAGCTGCTGTTGTACACATTCTCGGGCAGCACTGGCTGCCACACATTCCTGAGCAACTCCAGTTGTCGCAGACATTGACGCACTAGTCTTAGCGGCGCCGTGCCCAATGTATGCAGATTGTCGAACTCTGTGAAGGAGCAACAGTGTGTTTGGGATTAATCATGGAAAAAATAATAAGGACAGCTTGATCGCTTACCAAATCCGCTCATGATTTCCATTAGTATGGACTCCTGGTAGGTAATTTGCACGCGCAGGTACTTGGTGCCCGTTGCCTGCAGCACCTTGACCAGCGACGGGCAGCTCTCAATGTCCTTGTTGGCGTGTTGGGCCACCCAATGAGTGAGGTACATGCAATTGTTATGGAACAAGGCCGATTGCTGTGGGATGCTCTGCAGCAGCTTTTTGTGCACCTTGGGCACCTCATCGATGTACGTTTCCAGCAGCAGGCCGACAACGCCGCTCAGAGGATCTGGCGCAGTCTTATCACCATTATCTGTCGGCTGTCTCAGTATGCGATCCATAAGCTTGCCATAGTCCTATCAAAAAGAAAAGGTTGGAAATCATTTCGTCCTTAATTGGAACACAGAATGACATACCTGTGCGCTCTTTGAGATCATGCAGCGTGGAAAAAGGAATGGATCACTGTCCACATTGGTGGGTAGATTATTTGGAGCAACAAGACACATATCCTGCAGATCGCGATGTATAATCTCACTAGCCGCTGTCAGGACACGTACCGTCAACCGATTTCTAAAGTAAGTATCGTAGAGCTTGATGAACTTGCTGAGCGCTGTATCATGTTCGGGATTAATGAGAAATGTATCGGCCAAAAAGTGCTCGAACTCGGCAACATTTTTGCAGAGAGAAGAGCTCATGTATTCATCCATGCTTTCGGGCACAGCTGGTATTAGGCACTCGTCGACGAGCAATTGCAGCATCCGATCCTTAATATGATCCCCAATAATTGTAAACACATGCTGTGTCCCATTTAGACTGCAATTGATGCTGCCCAGCAGCTGGAACAGCAGGCGAAAGTTTTCGAATACCTCCGTGTAGTTAGGGCGCAGCAGCTGTGATGATGTCTCAGCGTCCTTGATGGAATATGAAAGTGTCAGCTCCATAAGGCTACCGTCCTTGGCATTCTCATTGTACTCCACCGAGACGGGCTTCAGGATGAGCGGCTCAATGCACTGCTCAAGCAGAAAGTTACACAGCTTTGATGGGTTATAGCGTTCCTGGAACAGTGCTATCACAATGTCCTGCAGCTGTGCCTCATCTTTGCTAACCAGTAGCGTAACACATTTCGATGTCTGAAATGTTTTGCAGTTGAATTGCATTAACCGATCGAAACGCTCCTGTAGGGTCTGTTGTAGCAGATGCGACTGCACATGATATTTCACTTTGATGGACTCATAACAGTCTAACGATTGGAAAATGCGCTCCACATCTGCGGGTAGGGCATTTTCAGAATTCTCGATTAGACTGCGCAGTTTACCCATCAGATCAAGGACAGCCAAGCAATCTTTGGTGGCTTTGGCTTCCTCCACACATTGAAATAGATCGTCCAGTTTTAGTATGTGCTCACTGACGCGCAATCCCAGCAACAGCTCGCGCAGATCACAACTGCTCTTGGCCAGCTCACCGCTAGCGTCATTCAATGCAGTATGACCCTCACTGCCCACCGAGGAGAGCAGATCGTTGATCTCGTCGCACAGTGAGCTCGATTTGTCCAGAAATATGTCCGGTGTTGTGCGATTTGGCATAAACTCTTTGTAATTATCGTCTATATGTTGGCGTACACGACTTTGGAAGCGCACCGTACGCACAACCATTTTTGCAATTGCCGATTTAACTGTGTCAATATTGTTTCCATGCCCTTGAAATGTCTCCGTCAGTACTGCCGTTTCCGCCATTGTCTCGATGCGTCGATTGTCTTAACCAAGTTTCTTGATATTCAAATGAAAAATAATATGCGAATACAAATTGCAACGACGACGCTTGTATTTTTTGTATCCTTCTATCGATAAGTAATCGAATGGTTAGGTATCGAATGATTGAAATTGCGCCAAGATTATTCGATATTTATTTATTAATGGTGTGGTTAAAGAATTACTTTGGAATTTTAATTTTACTTAAAAAACTGTTTTAAAATGGTAACTTTCATGTAATGCAGCTCAAAATTGTCAATTAAGATTTCTTTAAAATATAGAAAAAAAATAAATGTGTTGATTCCCCTTTCTCAATGTTGCACATACAAGTTTGTTTCGAATATTCACATATGTAGTTCGTGATCAGTCAGACATCAGCTGTTATCGATATATCGATACATACCATAAGTTTTATTCCGCTGCTATCTATAGAGTAAAGCGGCACAAAGAGCGAAGAATGGCTAATACAAATAAATTAAATAATTCCAAGTATCTTTTACTGATACTATTTCTTATTACAGTATACATTAATAGCATTATCTGTATAGAGCCACTAACAATGACTGCTGTCGGTATAGGAGCCCTTGGCTTTGGTTTATTCAAAGACCAGACTTATTGCCGGTTATATGAATGTTGCGATGAACGAAGTATTTCAGCTGATATAGGCAGTAAGTAACAATATGTTTATAATAACATTTAAAACACCAATTTATGATCAAATATATTTAACAGAATTGTCGGAATCGTTCGAAAACACTCTGTTTGGACAACATTTGGTCAAACAAACGGTTATCCCGGCACTGAGTGCACATATTCGTCCAGACAGTTTGTCACGAAAGCCCCTCGTAATGAGTTTCCATGGCACGCCTGGTACGGGCAAGAGCTTTGTTTCCGACCAGATCGCCCAGGCACTTTTTTTCAAAGGAGCCAAGAGTAAATTTGTACACAAATATATGGGTCGAGCCGATTTCTCGCATCCCCTAAAAGTGGAGGAGTACAAAGAGCGAATCAATCGGGAGGTTCGCGAGAGCATTCAAAATTGTCCACTTTCACTATTTATATTCGATGAGGTGGATAAAATGCCGGTTGGTGTATTTGATACACTGACATCATTAATTGATTACGCTGCCAATGTTAAGGACGCTGACTACACAAAGGCTATATTCATATTTCTTTCAAATACAGCAGGCGTGAAAATATCCAATCATCTGGCCGAGCTCATGCAAAAGGGTAAACAGCGTGAGGATACACGACTCAGTGACTTTGAAGCTATGCTCAAAAAGGCGGCGTACAACACGGATGGAGGTCTTAAGCTAACACATATGATCGATGCGCATGTCATAGATCATTATGTGCCATTTTTGGCCTTGGAGAAGGCGCACGTGATGCAATGTGTGGTGGCTGAGTTTCGACGTTGGCAGGTGCAACCAACGCAAAATATGATAAACGAGGTGATCAGAAGTGCTGTAACATTTGATCCCAATCACAGTATGTTTGCAACATCCGGTTGCAAGATGATCGAGAAAAAGGTCGCTGTGGTTGCTAATCACAATCGCGCAAACTAAACTGTGTAAATAGGATTTGATGTATTTATATATCCTATTTTTTTTAAATTTACATAAAAAACAAAAACTTATCAATATTGTTGTTAATTACCAAGGATTCAGCCATTTAAGACGTGAATCTTTACGCAGAAGTTCGGTATCTAGTCGCTTTGGTTCATTATCGAATGCATCACGGGCAGCGTATCGCACATCGACCGGTCCAATATCCTTTGTGACCAGACATTCGCCGTTCTCCTTTAGTATCGTATGATTGACATCCTGCGCGGTGGGTTCCCCATAAGGAAATGTAATGGGTGTTACTTTAATCAAATGCTTGATCTTCCAGAGCCGTGCATTATTCTCAGGTATGTTCTTGACCACTGTGAAATCACTCTGCTTGCCATCCAAACCCAAATCCTTTAGCAAACGCTTTTCCCAAAACGGGTTCCCCTTCACAGGCTTAATGCGTTGCACACGAAATAGCTTGGCCGGCTCAACAGGCGGATCCTGATGATCGGACGTTCTGAGAACAAGGTTAAACGGATCTTTTAGTTCGGGTTCTGTTGCTGCCGGTTTGCCACTCACCTCGGATAATAGATAATGTTTTCGTATTTCTTGCCGTCCTTGTACAAGAACTTCTTGTTGTGCTTGCCATAGCTGCGGGACAATACTAGGCTAAACTGCACAGGCGTTAAAAGCTTCAACGAGTTCATTTTATTTTACAAATTATAAAAAAAACCCAAATTGAAATCGACCAGCAGCTGTCTGGTTGGTTATGAAAGCGTGCCAGGGTTGCGTAGTGTGCATTGCGCACAGCTGTTATTGCCATTCACAACGGTACAATCGATAAGTCAGTCAACAGTGTTGATTAACAGCACGCAGGGAAAGTTCAAATTTTAATACCGGCTAACGGTTATTTAAGGCACTTAAAATTAGTTTTAAGTTTTTACATTAAAACTGTTATTATTATATCCAATAAGGTGAGTATTAAAATTCTTAGATATAATTTTAGATTGTGGGATAACCTTATAATATTTTTTATATGGTTTCAAATATGTTTCTATGCACATGGTCAATACGCAGATATTTTAAACTTATTTATTTCACATTTATGTTATTTGTAGGATGATCGGAATACTGCCTTTCCGCAGGTGGGCGTGACTGCTCTCTCGCCGACACCCGGCCGTCGCCATTTTGTAATTCTGATTGGCTCATCGCAAGCCAGGATGTTGCCTCGTGATTGGTTCCACTTGGGGGTTGCAACATCCATTTCGTGCGTGCTATAAAGGATGCTGCAACATCCTCATAACGAGTCAGTTCGGCGTCTAAGCTTTGTGCGTGCAGGACATTCAAGAGAGAAATCGTTATAGTCCAAGAAAAACCGTTGAACGTGCAATAACTTTGTAATTTTTGCAAAAACTTGTAAGTGCAAAAATATGAAAATAAAAAATCTGTGAAATCTTTGTATTTCTGTTTTTTTTTTTCTGTATTATCGTGCGTGCCTGAAGTCCCTAGGGACATGCCTTAAGGCAGTAATTATGCCAAGATTTCTACGATTTTCGCCAGTTGCGAAAATGCACATTAAAATCAAGTCAATAAAAACTGGAACAGATCGGAAACCGCAAAAGGGTTCGACAGCCCCGGGGCGATAATAAAGAAAGACGTGACAATTGTTTCCCTTCTGTTTATGTAGGTGTGAAAATATGTTGCGAATAAACAATAACAATGACGTGTGCAGAGAGAGAGAAAGGAAAACAAATGAATAACGAAATAATGCGAAACGCAAACAGGAAACGCCACGCGACACGTGACCAGGGATGGGCGAGGGCAAGGGGTGTTCGCCCAGGGAAAGGGGTTCGCCCCTTGCTTGAGGGGCATAAATAATGCAATCCTAATTTACAATATGAGGGGAATAATAATCTCTATTAAAGACTAACTAACCCGCTTTCTCCTCACCCTCTCTCCATTGCTTAGGTGCAGCAGGTGCAACATGGTCTATGACATGAGCCACTTGGCACCGCCGCCGCCACAGAGCATCTCGCTGAGTCGCTACTATATGGAACAGGACGATGATCTGACAGCGGCGGGCAACAACAATGCGCCAATGGCCAATGGACACGGTCATATTCATGCGGCTGGCGATGATTATGCGGCTAGTACCACGTTGGATATCGATCAACGCTTTCAGGCGCACATTGCCTGCGAGACAGCTGCACAGCCGGCACAACCGCCGCCACCAACGCCGGCACCACGACGTCGCACCACACCCATTGCTCATCTGGATCCATCGGAACTTGTGGGTTTGACGCGCGAGGAGCGTCGTCGACGGCGTCGTGCAACATTGAAATATCGCACAGCTCATGCCACACGCGAACGGATACGCGTCGAGGCGTTCAATGTATCCTTCGCAGAGCTGCGCAAGCTGCTCCCCACACTGCCGCCCGATAAGAAGCTCTCCAAGATCGAGATTCTCAAATTGGCCATCTGCTACATAGCGTATTTGAATCATGTGCTCGAGACACCCTGAGATAACGCCAACGCCTCCAGCTACAGTCAGCTGCCAGGCGATATGTTTCTCACTCTGCCAACGGACTAGACATCTCGATATGTGTGTATCGATATACATAACAAACCGATATACATATACATTCACACATATACATACATATATAGCATATGCAATATATAACCCCCCCCCCCTGTAACTAGTCATTAGTAATATATGTAGTTCCTAGTCATACATACTATTTTTTTTTGTCTAGCATCTTAAAATACGTGATACTAAATGTTTGTTTATACTATATGTATATTCGAGACCCAGAGAAATAAATTAATTATTTATATAAATGCACTTATATAAATATGTATATATTGTACATAAATCATTGCGTTTTGTTCTTGTTCCGGCTGCACTAGCAGATGGTATACCCTTTGGCAAATATGTATGTTAGGCGGGGTTTATTTTATTTTTTTATTTTATTTCTTTTCATTGATTATTATTATTAGCATTATTATTATTATTTATGTTATTATGCTGCAGTCAACTGAAAAATCATAGATTGTAGGGTAACTGGCGGTCGCTCATGCCATTTACTTGTTTGTCCTCTTGCGGACTGGGGAGCTCAGCTGGCGTTTGCAAGATTTCCATTTGCTTTGCTGTCTGCCAACAAAGCGCCAGATGTGCCCCAACTCCGCCTCCAACTTCTCCCGCACAACCCCTGTCTGTGTGATTAGGAGTGTGCGTGTGCGTGTGTGTGTGTGTGTGTGTGTGTGTGTGTGTGTGTGTGTGTGTGTGTGTGTGTGTGTGTATACTTTGCCCTTTCGTTTTGGGGGCGGCTGCTGTACTAACATAAGCCACGCCCCCAATAGTTGAAATCTCCCTGCTCTGATGTGCTATGAGCTTACTGCCTTTTATTTTAGTTCAGTACAAAATTCACTTTCAGAATCTTTAGACAACATTTTAGTTTTTATAAAATAATTTTGGAAATTTACAGAAAAAAAAAAATCGATATATCAAAATCTCAGATTCAAGGACAAAA
Source organism: Zaprionus kolodkinae (assembly GCA_018901885.1). Lineage (NCBI taxonomy): Eukaryota > Metazoa > Arthropoda > Insecta > Diptera > Drosophilidae > Zaprionus > Zaprionus kolodkinae. The sequence continues at coordinate 353,586 of JAEIFM010000028.1, read as the reverse complement.
TGGCATTCCATTTTAGCGCAATGCAGGTGAGAGAGACAAAGAAAGCGAGAGAGAGAGAGAGAGAGTGGGAGGCAGTATTGCCAATTGAATTCTGTTTGCGGATGCTGCTCAGCGTTGCCAACCTCCTGTCAGCCGACAGCGACCCAATTGCAAACTTGCCACGTCTATTTCCGTTATTGAGCGGGTCGGGGGGGGGGGCAGCTGGTGTTTGCTTCGGGTAAAAATAGCATATATTCCGAGCGCAATTATTGAACTCGACTTTAATATACTCTGACTAAAGTATGCTCCAACAACTTTCGTTCTCTCTGCGCAAAGTTTGCAACTGATGTACCCGCTGGTGCACGCCTACACGAACAAAAACAAAAACAACAAAAACAAAGGGCAAAAGAGAAAAGGAGCTTGGCAACCCTCGCCCATTCCTAACATGGCCCCAATCGGTGCTGCGAATGAACCAGCACAACAAACAGTCAAAATTCCGACAGTCTATGTCTATGTCTCTGTCTCTGTCTGCGACTTGTGTTATCGGGCGGCAGGCGACAAAAAAACAAGAGTGAGAAAGTATTGGCTATAGCTGCATACTTGAGAACCCTGTCAATATTTATTTAGTTTCTATTTAATTAATTTTGCTAAAATGCTGAATTTTTTTTGATGATTTATTTTTCATTGGACAACTTTGTCGCCTGCTCCATAGCTACGCAGCACTTTAACATATTCCCCGTTTCCCATTACGTCGTTTGCATATTCCCGCCCACACTCTCCCCTCGCTTGTCTCCTATGTATGTAGGTATGCATGTGTTCTTGTTCCTGCCAGGCCTCATCTTCCCCCCCATATTGAGTTTGCCAAATAGCGACAGTTAAGTTTATTTACTCGGTAACGATAGGTAACGCTATTCTCTCCCCGCTCCCCCCCCCACTCCAGCGATTGCATCCAATGCTCAGCGATTGCCACGCAACTTGGTTCACAGTTATTTTCATATTTTCATTTGGTTTTGTGTGTGATAAAACGGTCTAACGGAATTTCTGCAATTTCTGCTTGTAAAAACAAAAAAAAAAAAAACAATTAATAACAAAGAAAGAAATTGAAAAGAAAACACTTGTTTTGTTGTTGTTCGTTGTCCGTTCGGCTGCTGCTGCTGCTGCTCAGTTTGCGGCATTCTGCAACCCTGGTCAAGAGACAGAGCGAATGTCCAGTGTCCAGCCGGGATCTATTTAATGACACTTCAATTGCCGTTTCAATTGCCAAAGCGCACAAATTGACATCTGTTCGGGCAGGAAGAGAGAGAGAGAGAATTCGATTTGGAAGAGAAAATTGAGCAGGAGAAGATGCTGAAAGTGTAACTGAAATAGTAGAGTTGCTGCAGTGCGTGAAATTAGCTTAAGTGTTGCCAACTTTGAGGCTACGTGCGTGCGTGTAAGTGGAATGGCACAGATGCCACAGGGTGGCACAAGTGCAGCATACAAGCAAAGCGATAGCAAACAGACTGGACTGCGACACGGTGGGACAGTGGGGCAACGTGTAACTCAAAAATATGTACTAGTTTTTTTTTTTTAAATACTTTTTTAAATGCATTTTATATAAAATTTAACTGAACCTACGCGCCTTTCCAACAGCCTGTAAAGGAACTATTTAATGTAATCCAAGTAATACAACCATATCCGACTGGGGTGCTATAAGCGGCATTATGTTGGAGTGGGGTGCGGGTGGGGCGTGGTAGACCTACAAGTGCAACCAGCACTGTTGCACGTGCGTTCCTAGCTAGCTTTTTGACTGTCTAATCCGAGGACGCGCGCACCATGTGATAAATTGCACCCCAGAGGGTTGACATAAAAATCATCGCTTCAATGCTGATGGGGGGAGGGAAGCAAGAGCCAGAGACAAGAGATGACAATAACACACAGGGGTGGTGGAGTGTGAGGTTAAGTTTGCCCAGCAGTGTGTGTGTGTGTGTGTGTGTGCGTGCGTGTGTGTCTGTGTTCATCCTTTTGTCTGTCTGTCTATCAGTTGGACGCCTTTGGACTATTGTTGCTAATTGAGTTTAAAATCAATTTGTATTTTACGCTTCGAGTGGGCGCTCAAGCTGAACTGCGATGTGAGATCGATCAACGTAACCTCACATTGTTATCACACCCCCGCGCCTGCTCTCCGCCCCCCTCACGCATTTCGTTGTGTAATTGCCGTGCAAATTTAATTACAATGGCAACGCCTGACACGCTGCTTAGCTACAAACAGCTCTCTCTCTCTCACTCGCTCACTCTCTCTCTCCCATTATTTCTGCTGCTTTAGAGTTGCCACCGTTTCACACGCACTCAATCAAGGACCTTCTACAATCTTCAATCAAGTGTTGACAACCCGCCACGTGCTTGTGTGTATGTGTGTGTGTGTGTGTGTGTGCGCGCTGTGCAGCTGCCTGTGTGGGCGTTTTAGGGGCGGGGGGCGTGGCGTGCCACAGCGTATTGTATTACCCGCCGCAATTTGCATCTTTTCTCGCCTCCAGCGTTAATTGAAATTGCCAAAATGCGTGGGAAGTGCTCCCAAAAAGAGAGAGAGAGAGAGAGATAGAGAAGAAGCTCATCTGCTTTCTTCTTCGAAAGAAAGCAACAGCTGCTGCCCAAGCTGCACTGATAAATGATATTGCACATGACTTTGGGAATGCAGTTGGCTGTAGAGGAGGATGTGGATAGGTTGTTGGCTGGATTGGGCTAAGGCCTCAACGTCTGCCAGCAAACTGCCTCCCCCCTGTTTCCCTTCTTCCTTTTTTTTCTTGTTTTGCCCCTCCTGGTAGTGTCCTTTAAAAAGGCAAACACAAACAAAACAAAAAACAAGGCATTAAGTGGCATTAGACAAAATGCTTTTTTACACATGTTGCAACACAGAGATTACGATTACGCCGTGTAATTGCTGCAAAGGGGGAGGGTTTGCTCGAGGGGTGGATGGATCATCGCAGAACTGGTCTCGTCTCGGGGGCTGGCACTTTTTTTTTTTTTATCAATTGGTTTGCTTAGCCTTCATAAATAACGGTTTTAGTTTTGTCGTAGGACCGACTGGTTGGCAATTGAAACAGGTGGCACAGGGTATCCAGCTAGCTTAGGCCAGCAATTAATCAGAGATCGTGTATGAATTTAAGGCTTATCTGGGGGCGTTATCAAAGTTCAAACCGAAACTATAAAGTCATTCTATTCTAGAACTAAAACCATGAATAAAATGCTTTACCCGAAGAAAATCGTTTGAGTTTTAAGAAAGTTATGAAGTGAGGAAAGTGAGGATACTGGTCCTACCATGGGTTCTACATGTCTAATTTTTAGTCGACTTTGACATGATTTTTGGCCAAAAATTAAGTATCCTCTAAAACAATTTTAAACACTTGTTTTATACCTATTTTGATCTCCGCAATCGATTAAAAGTAAAAGCAGGAGATTTTAAATTTTGAAAAAAACAATTTTCTGTAAAATGAACAGGGGGGACCATTGTTAAAATCTCAAAAATTCAAATTTTTTGGAATTTTTTAAATCTCAAAAACTGTTAAGCCATTCTATTCTAGAGCTAAAACCATGCATAAAATGCTTTACCCGAAGAAAATCGTTTGATTTTTAAGAAAGTTATGAAGTGAGGAAAGTTAGGATACTGGTCCTGTCGAGTGTCTTACATGTCTAATTTTTAGTCGACTTTGACATGATTTTCGGCCAAAAATTAAGTATCCTCAAAAACAATTTTAAACACTTGTTTTATGCTAATTTTGACCTCCGCAATCGATTAAAAGTAAAAGCAGGAGATTTTAAATTTTTAAGAAAAAAAATTTCCTGAAAAATGAACAGGGGGGACCATTGTCGAAATCTCAAAAATTCAAATTTTTTGGAATTTTCCAAATTGCGAAAACTACTTAGCCATTTTATTCTAAAACTAAAACCACGAATAAAATGCTTTACACGAAGAAAATCGTTTGATTTTTAAAAAAGTTATGAAGTTAGGAAAGTTAGGATACTCGTCCTGTCGAGGGTCTTACATGTCTAATTTTTAGTTGACTTTAACATGATTTTTGGCCAAAAATTAAGTATGCTCTAAAACAATTTTAAACACTTGTTTTATACTAATTTTGACCTCCGCAATCGATTAAAAGTAAAAGCAGGAGATTTTAAATTTTGAAAAAAAAAAATTTCCTGAAAAATGAACAGGGGGGACCATTGTCGAAATCTCAAAAATTCAAATTTTTTGGAATTTATTAAATCTCAAAAACTGTTAAGCCATTCTATTCTAGAACTAAAACCATGCATAAAATGCTTTACCCGAAGAAAATCGTTTGATTTTTAAGAAAGTTATGAAGTGAGGAAAGTAAGGATACTGGTCCCGTCTTAGGGTCTTACATGTCAAATTTTTGGTCGACTTTGACATGATTTTTGACCAAAAATTAAGTATGCTCTAAAACAATTTTAAACACTTGTTTTATACTAATTTTGACCTCCGTAATCGATTAAACGTAAAAGCAGAAGATTTTAAATTTTGAAGAAAAAAATTGTCTGAAAAAAGAACAGGGGGGACCCTTACTAAAATAACAAAAATTAAAATTTTTTGGAATTTTTTAAACTGTTCCTCTTATTGGAGCAGGTCATCTTGCTAACTTGTCATCTTTGCAGTACGAACGCGGATTTGCGTCGAAGAGTGTCAGTAATTGGGAGTACCAACGTTTCTTTCCGCCACGACCTCGCACGCTGAAGGGGAACTCGAAGCCGCTGTGCGACAAGAACGGTCACCTGCTGCCGACGGCGCGAAGGTGAGTGCATTACCCCTTCACCCTGTCGCCTGTTCCGTTACTCATTCGATTCTTTCAGGGACGGCAACTTCCTTGGCCATTATCGTGGCACATATCATCTGCCGCTGCACATCACGCGAAGCTTTGCCACACTCTATAATAATTGCCTCAGCGGGCGGCACAAGTACGTCGATTATCCGCGGGATCTGTGCTGCTGCCAGTACGAACAGCAGCGGGGTCAGTGCGATTGGCGTCTGACATTGGGTCGCAAGGACGATCCGTTGTGGAAGAAACCCGATTGCCAGAGCAAGTGTGAGGGACTCAAGCAGCTGCTGGCTATCAATGATCTTCATATGCGCTGCAAGCGAGCCAAGTGTGTGCTGAAGGTGAGTTTTGGTTTTGAAGGATGCACTGCATCTACACTGCACTCTTGGCACTTGGCACTCGGCACCTCACTCCTTTCCACACACACACACATACACAGGGTAAGGAGAAGCTGATACCACGTCCACCCGATTCATCCATGCGTAATCGCAAGCGGAACCGCAAGCGTCCAGTGACCGCATTCGAGTTCAATAGGAATCGTCAATCGGAGCAGCCCATCAAGACTGGCAAGTCTGGCAAGAAGGGCCCAGCGATGACCTCGACCCACGCACCGGATGCTCCAGCAGCTGGACCAGCTCCAACAGCAGCAGCAGCACCCCCAATACATCTGGCGGCAAATCCATGCGCTATACCAATATGCTGCCCCAATCAGGATAAGCAAGTGCGACAGATCTCTGCCTGCTGCTTGCCACAGGACTACAGCGTTTGCCCACCTGTCACTTGCCCACCAGCTAGGTAGGATTAACTCGCAACGACCAACCTAACAGTCCTAACCCTTTCTTAATTCCCTTCATTCCCTTCCTCCCCCCCTCTAGATACTGCGGTTCCTACATAAACATGTGAAAGCGCATCCATCCAGAGCATACATACCAGGCAGCATCAATACCCAAGCTAACTTGTTCCTTTAATTCGGTCTAGTTTTTTCGATAAAACAGATAAATATAAATATATATATATAATAGTCTGGTAGAGCGTAAATCTCATCTAAATTTCCCTTTCACATATGTCTCAGCGGAGTGTTTCTCGCTTCTTTATGGCAATAAAATATGAACGAAATCTTTAGATTTTATCTACATGTAATATAACGAACAGAATATTCTGAAGAATCAGTTGTGATATTCTCCAATTTTCTCCATTCTATATTTCTATAAAATAAAAAAAGAAAAAGTAACCTAACCTAGATAAGATCTTGAGAGTGCCCTTAAAGAAGTTATCAGTATCAGATCATAAATATATCATCAGAGCATCATCAGAGAGCAGATATAGTTACGTCTGTCTGTATGAACACCCATATCTCATAGACCATATAAGCTAGAGCTCCCAAATTTGGTGGAAATTTCTGTAGTTAAAGGAGTATGATGAAGTTTGTAATATAATTTGGCCACGCCCCCTGCCGCGCGCGTAAATCAACAATAACTTCTTCATCCGCACCCTGCACCTGGCACCCTGCACTCTCATTAGCTCAGCAAATCGCAATCACAATCTCATGCTCATGCTCCATTCACATCATGCTCCTCATCCACATCATGCGCTGCTGCTGCACAACTGTCCAGCCAGAACTGATTGAGAGTGTGTGTGTGTGTCTGTGTGTGTTCCTTCATCCAATCCGACATGTCGCAAGCAGCTGTGGCCACCAGTTACAAATTGCCCAATCTAAGCTACACAGCCGGAGATCTCACTGCACCAGAGTACCGGGTGCTTCCCCAGGATTTGCAGTATGGTCTGGAAAAGGAGTTGCCATTGAATCGTCTCTATTTGACGGATCAGGAGAAGGCACACCGATTGGACTCGGCAACGGGACGACAATTTCCAGCATTGGCTGCGGCACAAGCACGCTACACGGGTCAACTGAACGCCGACAGTTCCGAGTTTGAATTCTCACCCGGCAAGGATCTAATCTCATTACCCCCTGTGGGCAATCAACAGAGCAGCGGACAACACACGGATCAACCGGATTTGACCAAGAAAATGCCTTTGCATTCGATCACCGAGAAGCCCAACGAGCGTTGCCCATCGCCCGTGGTGCCAGCCTATGCGAATTTCGAGCTGGCCAAGCGGATGCATCAGGACAATCTGGATCATCAGCCGCTGCCCGATTGTGTGGCCGATTTGGCCTTTCGCAGGGCTCAGATCAGCGGTGGCCATGGTGGGCTCGCACTCGAGATCGATCCGATTGCCACTGGAGTGGGAGTTAAGACACACAACGCTGGACCGACGCACTGCACCAAGATGAAGGTGTTTCGTCCCAAGACAGGTGGCGGTGTGCTGCCCAAGGCTTTTACGGGCGACACATATCGCGGCATTGGCTCAGCGCCGGCCAAGAAAATGGGTGCCATGGATCTGGCCATTGGTTGGGACTTCAAGCCGGCCAACCCGGCAGATGAGCCGCGTCTGGCGCGGCACATAGATGGCTCAAATGATTCGGCTGGGCCGGCGGTCTTTACGTGCGTCAAGACGCCGCGTGAGGATAAGAACACGGGCGCAACGGAGCTCGGCCGCTCGGCGGGCGTCTTTACCAGCACACTGGGTGAACCGGATTTCTTCGATAAGGATATACTACGGCGCAAGACAGACTTTGCGGGACGTGCCATCGAGCGGGACGCGGACTGCGCTTGTGACTATTCTCCGCCAGCGCGAGCCAGAAGCATGTCACGTGACTCCAGCGCATCCCATTGTAGGCGAGCACCAACGTTGGGTGCATTTGATGCTGCTAGGGGCGGTGGAGGAGGCGGCGGCCTGGCCGGTCTTGGCAGCGGCGGCAATCGCCTGGCCAAACAGTATCAATCCAATCCCATGCTGGGCGACAAAGCGTATCAGGCGCTGCGAGAGAAATATCTTGGACCGGATACAGATTGTCCCACGTTGGGAGGTGGACCGCATGATCATCTTCATCATCATCATGCCAGCTCGGGTCCAGCCTGCAAACGGGATCAAATGATGCGACGTCCGCCACGGCGTCTGTGCCACAAGGTTGCTCCAGCCCCCAAATGTTGTCCCTCGGCACATGGTCATGGACATGGGCATTGTCTGACCAGCAAAGCCGCCTTTCGTGCCGGCATGCCCAAGCTGAATGCCTCTGGTGATTTTGTTGGTGTCAACGGCGGTGGCGGCGGCTGTGGCAGTCCCGGTGCGAGTCGTGTGCTTGTCGTGCCACGCCCCCGTCAACCATACTCGAAGAAGAACTATGATATCGATACGCTGGTGCCGCCGTTTCGCAGTCAGGCCGGTGGTGCCGGCCAGGGTGGCTATCCGGAACACTGGCGCCTGGCCAGCGTGTATCAGCATGCCTACAAACCCATCGATCAGCGACGTCGTCCGCTGCTGCAGACGGTCTACAAGTGAAGACGCTACAGATCTTATTCCTGCCCAGCTAAACTGTTCAGATCTTCAATTCCCTTTGATCTTCACTCCTTATACAACCAACTCTGCTAGGAACCCTCCAGTTCTCCTTTAGATCTTTCTTCGTTAGCTCTACCAAAGAGAAAAAGCTAAGTTTTCCAATAAAAAAAAAAAAAAAAAAAAAAAAAACAATAGTTGTAAACATACTTTTTTTTATCAAACACAAAATTGTTAATCTTTGAATTGACATTATAGACAGATATATATATTATATGCCATAAGTACACATGAAATAACCTATAGCTGCTTTAACATTATTATAATGTTTTATCCATAGAATCGCAATACATAATTTTTATGTAAAGAGAAAAAAAAAACAAATGTATAAAAACTTAAATGTATAAATAAAGGTGCAAACAATTTAAAAACTTAGCTTAAAAGTGCAAACAAAGTTGGTTGAAAATTGATATAAAATCAGCTATAAAAATAAACTATTATAGCATAAAAACGCATATAGTAATAATGCCTTGAAACAACAGTCGGAAAGTGTGGGGACTTCATCTTATAAATACGTGCAAAAAAAAGTGTAAAATTGTGTAAATCCAACTTGAGTTGACTTGGGTGCTTTGTAGACAATCTTTGGGTGCTAAAAGAGTTTGAGGGGGGGGTAGGTACTCAGTCCTCGCCTCACTTGTTCGTCGTCGTCGTCGCATAGGCATCCTGCGTCTTGTGGAACACATGACGCAGCACGTCACGTGTGGAGCGCCTAATGCTATTGCGCAGCGTGTGCTTCTTCTCGTTGGTCAACTGCTCGATGCGCATGTATTCGGTTTGTGGCACATTGGAACGCAACTTCATTGTGCGCTCGCTGCTGTCCACAATGGAGATGTCCGCCGGTGCCGTCGTCTCTGCCGTTGGCTGCGGTTTCTGTGGACGACGACGCAAACTGTGCCGTATGCTGCTAATAATGTTGTTGTGATGCTGTGCCGGCTCCTCCGAATGTTCCTGCTGCTGCTGCATGGGATGCATTAGTTTTCTAATGGATTTACGTATCATATTCCGCACACCGTGCCCATTGGATTTGGCAGATTTTTCAGATTTACTTGATTGACTGGAGGCTATCGATTGCAGTGATTCCTTGCTGCCGGCAACTGTTGCTGCCGGACGATAGGCACGCACAAAGCGTGCAGGTGCCTTAAAGTCTAGCTCATCTTCTTCATCCTCCGGTTCCGATTCGGAGGCATAGGCCACATCGCCACCATCTAGCTCACTGGGCACTGGCTCTGGTTCGGTTTCAACCACCGACTCTGGCGCAAGCTCAACAATCTCCAACGATTGTTTCTGTTCTTCCTCTGGTTGTATTTCCAACTCCTGCTCCTCAGACGTTTCTGTTATCTCGGTCAATGTCTGTCTGCGCGTAGTGCACACAATGCGTCGCTCCAGTTCCTCGTTCTGTGGTGACAACTGCTGAACAATCTCTACATCGACTTCTGTTTTAGTTGTTTCCAGCACAACTCCATTCTTGCGCAGCTTTGCCTCATTGATGCTATTCTCTAGCTCAAGCTGATAGCGATCAAGTTCCTTTCCTATATCCATGCTGCTCTCCTCACTGATGGCGCCCAGCGAACGCTTTGCGCTGGGCGCTGAGATCGGTGCCACTGGGGAGAAGACCAGTTTGTCGGCCAAAAGTTTGCTGGGCGTCAGCTGGGCCAGTGAGATGCCATTGAAATCAATGCGACAGCCTACAGTGGGCACAAATGGTAGACCAATTTTTAAGTTTGTGGGCAATGGATCCTCTGACAAGGCAGGATTTTCCACACCCACAGGATTGCTAGCTGCTGCTGATATTTCGCTGCGACGATGTATTTCAAAGGGATTCAGCGAGGCAGGAACATCGCTGCCTCGCAAATTGAGTGCCTCGTTAACAAAGCCCTTTGTGGGTGTAGCCACAGCTCGTACCACCTGCAGAGAATACAAATCGTTACAAGTTATGTTTCAAGTCACTTTAGATGTCCTCATACCTCATACGGATTGAACTGACGCTCCGGCAACTCAAGATTCAGACCAGGATTCTCGAAGCAAGCGTGTTCCCGTTTCTTTTTCTTTGACGGCTGACGTACAACTTCAAATGGATTCAATGGCAAATGTTGTGGCTGCTTCTCTTGGTCGGCCGCCAGATCTGCAATGGATTTTATCTCTAGGCCAGGGTGTCCATTGAAGGGATTCAGGTTCTCCGTTTCCTTGGTTATGCGACGCCGTCCAATTAGTCGCTTAGGCGTTGAGCTAAACGCAGCGTTAGTGAAGCATGACGCAGTGGCTACCGCTGATGCAGCAGCTGCCTCTACAGTTTTTAAGGGTGGATTTGGATTCAAGCCAGTTTCTCTTTTGCGTTTGCGCGGCGTCTCATTATTAAATGCAGCCAGTGCAGCGATGCTCTTTGTTTCCAGCATTTTAGCACTGATATAACTCTTGGATTCACACTAATCAATCAACCAATAAAATTAAACTCTTTTTAAAATGTATGTGTACAAATATTTATGCCCAAAGATGTATACAAATGCCAATAGTCTGTCTCAAATAATGCGCACCATTTTGAATGAACTCTGGCAGTGTTGAGAATGATTAAAGATAAACATATCAAGGGGCATATCGATTCATTGTGAGACGTTTAAGTGTGAATGTTAATTTTTTAAGAAGAAGAGTAGGTCTATCGCCGCCTTTTTGTATTTAAAATATAAATGACATATTGGCATTTTTAATTCAAAAACTGATAGATTAAAATGAGTTAAATTTCATTCAAAAATCAGATTTAACGTTAGTTTTAAATATTATGCAAAAAACTAAAAACCGATAAAGTCTTATCGATGTGAAGAATTCACGCAAACAAAGATTGCAAATTATTCGTGGCTTATAGAACTACGCATTCTTTTATTTAGATTTTTCTAGTGTCGTACAATTTAAAAATTTAATATATTTTGGGTATAATTCATATTTTAATAGTTTTATTTGTAAATTAAAGTTATTTTTTATAAAAATATCGATTAATTTAACAAGATTCAATTATCGAATCGCGATTATTTCAACGTAACACGTGTGCGGCGGCCAAAACGGTAAAAGGCAGAAAACTAGCAGCACTTTTTGCAGCTGCTGTTGGTGTGTGTGTTCGGTGTGTTCCTGTTCCGTTGTAAAGCAGCAGCCCTTTAGAAGCCCGGACCAGCAGCATTAACAACCTAACAAATGCAAATTGGTTTCAATAATTGTGCGTGACACGTTCTTTTTTATCATCATCAATAAAAAAGGTGAGATGTTGTGCTGCTATTAACCAGCCGTGAAAAATCCAATAATGTGCACATGCACATATATGTATATACTTACGTATATGTACATGTGCGTGCGTGTGAGTGTGTGTGTGTGTGCGTGCGCGTGTGTGCTGTAACCATTAGTCGTTGGCAAGTGTTAGTGTGTTGTCTAGCGCGTGTATATGTTGCAATTTCTTCACCCCCTTTTCCCTGCGTTTATCTAGAGACATTCTCCCCCTCCCTCCCTCCGCACTCCACAACAATCTCGTGTCAGCTGCAACGGAATTCCTTTGTACATTTCCATTGCCGAGAGAGCGCAAATATCAAGCGAGCGAATCGTTAGCGCGCAACGGCGTTCCCCAACAACAGTGATTCATAAAATTACGTTAATGAAGGTGAAATGTGGCTCTCGGCAACAGTCGAGACAGACAGAAAGAAGCGCAACACGAAATGTGAAGGCAGCAAAAGGCAACACGACAGCAGCAGCATCAGTCGCCAACGGTGCAAAAAAAAAAGTGTTAAGAACGAAAACGCGTCAGTTTTGCTTCTTTAGCTGCGTTTCACATTACTTCTTTTTGTTTTTCTTATACATTTTCAATGTTTTGTTGATTTATTGACATCTGCGTCGTCGTCGTTGTCGTTGTCGCAGTCTGTTTCCGTTTGCTTCGCATGTTCTTTCAATAATATTGAAACTGGATACGGATACAAACTGTCCAAATGTATTCGTAAGCGGCGCGCGGCGGCTTTGTATAACTTCGACATACAGTTTTGTATGCGAGAGCTTCCGTCACGTGTCGTCGTCGTCGTCGTCCATGTCAAGACTCTCATGTCTATGGAATTGTGTGGGTGGAAAAATTTCTTCATTTTATTTCATTTATATTTGTACACACACACAAACTTGTGCAGTTTGTTGTTGTTGTTGTTGTTGTTGTTGTCCTGTGGAAGAAGTTATTTTAGTTTTTGTTTAGTTGATGCAGAATTGTGGCATAAAACCGCCAATGCCTGGGTTTTTTCCATAGCTAATAGAGTTTTGCAAAACTATCGATAACTGTCATCGATAGTCGAATCATATTTGAATTGCACTTAACTTGAACAATCTTTAACTGAATTCCATTTTAAACTTTTGTATCTTCTACCTGACAGCACACACACATATATAAACTTTCCCTAAACACACACACGCACGCATAAAAACTCACCCACATCCAAACAAAATTAGAACACACACAAAAGCAGGCGTACACCGCACAGCAAACAACCATAAAATATATATCTGAAAAATACAATACAAAATTTTAGGCATACACATATAGGAAATAATTTCGATTGGAAAAAAAAAGTATTTGATAAAAAAGCAAAAGAGAAGCAAAAATGCCATCTGACTCTAAGAAACGTGATGCTCAACGCAAGAAGGATGCGCGCAACAAGAAGATCCAACAGATTCCATCCTCGAAGAAGACAAATGGCACCACCAATGGTCAGGTAGAACGTGAACTCACCGAAGAGGAGAAACTTTGCGCAAAACTGGAGGAGGAGGCAAGGATCAGTGCTGAGGCTAGATCTTGTACCGGCTCCCTGGCTGTACATCCACGATCGCGTGATGTTAAGATTGCCAATTTCTCGATTACGTTCTTTGGCTCTGAGCTGCTGCAGGACACAATGCTCGAGTTGAATTGCGGTCGACGATATGGTCTTATCGGTCTCAATGGTTGTGGCAAATCATCGCTACTGGCCGTGCTCGGTAACCGAGAGGTGCCCATACCGCCACACATTGATATATTCCATTTGACGCGCGAAATTCCGGCCAGCTCAAAGAGTGCACTGCAATGTGTCATGGAGGTGGATGAGGAGCGTATCAAGCTCGAAAAATTGGCCGAAGAGCTGGCGATGAGCGATGAGGATGATGCCCAGGAGCAGCTCATTGATATCTACGAGCGTTTGGATGATATGTCCGCTGATCAGGCCGAAGCTAAGGCAGCACGTATTCTTCATGGTCTTGGCTTTGACAAGGCAATGCAACAGAAGCAGGCCAAGGACTTCTCTGGTAAGTACCTGATGAGAATCCATCCAACAAATTTATCCTTTGCTTATACCACCTTTTCCCTCTACTCCTAATTCTCCCTTCAGGTGGTTGGCGTATGCGAATTGCGCTGGCGCGTACTCTGTTTGTGAAGCCGCATCTGCTGCTGCTGGATGAGCCGACGAATCACTTGGATTTGGACGCCTGTGTGTGGCTGGAGGAGGAGCTGAAGACGTATAAGCACATTCTGGTGTTGATATCGCATTCGCAGGATTTCCTCAACGGCGTCTGTACGAATATTATCCATTTGACAAGCAAGCGGCTTAAGTACTACACGGGCAACTATGAGGCATTCGTGCGCACCCGCATGGAGCTGCTGGAAAACCAAATGAAACAGTACAACTGGGAACAGGATCAGATATCGCACATGAAGAACTATATTGCACGATTCGGTCACGGTTCGGCCAAGCTGGCTAGACAGGCACAGTCCAAGGAGAAAACACTGGCCAAGATGGTCGCTCAGGGATTGACCGAAAAGGTTACCGACGATAAGGTGCTCAATTTCTATTTCCCATCATGTGGAAAGGTGCCGCCGCCTGTGATTATGGTGCAGGTAAGTGCAGAATATAGATCATATCTCTAATCCAATGGAAAATATATATGTTTCAAATTTCTCCCTTGCCTTCCCGTTTAGAATGTAAATTTCCGTTACAACGACGAAACGCCGTGGATCTATAAAAATCTGGAATTCGGTATTGATTTGGATACACGTCTAGCGCTGGTGGGACCCAACGGTGCAGGCAAGTCGACGCTTCTGAAGCTACTCTATGGTGATCTGGTGCCCACGTCCGGCATGATTCGCAAGAATTCACATTTGCGTATTGCACGCTACCATCAGCATCTGCACGAGCTTCTCGATCTGGATGCCAGTCCGCTCGAGTATATGATGCGCGCCTTCCCCGATGTTAAGGAGAAGGAAGAGATGCGTAAGATTATCGGTCGTTATGGATTGACGGGACGTCAGCAGGTTTGTCCGATCCGACAATTGTCGGATGGACAACGTTGTCGTGTCGTCTTCGCTTGGCTGGCCTGGCAGGTGCCTCATCTGCTGCTGCTTGACGAACCTACCAATCACTTGGATATGGAGACTATCGATGCACTGGCGGATGCTATCAACGATTTCGATGGCGGCATGGTGCTAGTTAGTCACGATTTCCGACTGATCAATCAGGTGAGTTGTTGCTGCTGTTGTTTTTAGTTGTGTTATTAATCTGTTTATCCCATGACAGGTGGCTGATGAGATCTGGGTATGTGAGAAGGAGACGGTGACCAAATGGAAGGGCGGTATTTTGGACTACAAGGATCACTTGAAGAACAAGATTACGTCCGAGAATGAGAAGAAGGCCAGGGCCAAGTAAATTGATATTTACACACACACGCACACAAACAGACATCCACACACACACACACACAACCAACGAAATCAATACAGGCATATAGATACATCCAATCTCTTTCCCTCACTCGCTGAACTTCTTTTCAAATTGTGCGAAATTAGATTTGAGTTTACACCACGCTATAGTCAAGTCTTGTAAACCTTCAGCAACAGCAGCGATAACAATAATAAACTACACACACACCCACACACACATGCACACGCACACAAACAGCAGCAATACACACACACATATACAAACACACACAAATTAATAGGTGAATTATTTTCATTTTCTGTGTCGATTTAAATTTAAATAAAATATGAGACAAAACGAAAGATTAGGAGAACCCCCAATTACATCAACAACAACAACAAGAAGAAGAAACTGCTTGTGATCTAGAGCTAAAGTGCTTTTTATCTAACTACTACTACTACTTTTTTTTTATTATTTATTAATTACATAAATAATATATACAATTTCTTTCATTGTAACAAAATTCCTCTGCTAGGGTTCAAATTGATTCACGCCAAACAAAACAAAACAAAAGCTACAGACAAAATAAACATATAGTAAATATTCAATACAGACAGAGAGACCGCTTGATCAATCGTTTGTACTATCGTGTATTGTACACATATTTTGTTGATTATTTTACGATCGCATCGTAACTTATTAATATATAGTTGGGTATGTTAACCAATAACACGATAGTTGAGCAGTTTTTTGCATAAACATAATTAGAAATAAAAATAAAATCCAATAATTGAATTGCTACTGCCCCGCCCGAATCCCTTGCGAACCCGCACAAGTCCAGCCCGACCCAGACACAAAAACACACAGACATGGGTTAGACTGAGACGACAGATGCTTAGAAATTCTAAATATCTATATATACAAATATATATATATATATACAGATATAGTTAATACATACATATATAGACGGATAACAAATGAAATAAATTGATAAACTGATTTTATAGGTTATAATCAATTGGAAATATGTTGTGCTAGAATAATACGCAGCAAGTGGATTTTTTTTTTCGAAATATACATAAAACATATACAACAATTTGAAATACGATTACAAAAAGAATTAAAGTTTTTACGCTCTGGCGACCACAAACAGCATACAACAAAAGGAACATTTTAGAGTTAAACTTACATACATTTAAATATACCCAAAGTGAAAATAATTCGAAACGAAAATATATACATACACGAACATATGGAAAATCATAATAAAGAATTCAATTGGAAAATGGAAACTTCAACAACAACAACAAAAAGAACTTAGATAATGCGACAAATAAATAAGTTTTGTGTTCAAATCGAATGCGTGTGTGTGTGTTTTGTGTTGTTTGGATTATGTGTTATTGAAATTGAATTCCTTTCAGAATTGGTCAAAGAACAGTATTGTTTTTATTGTACTAAAGAGCGCTGTTTACATCGATTAACGTACATACATACATATTATATATATGTTATATGTAGGTAGAGAAGTACTGTTAGTACCGCAATTATTATTATTGTTGTAGTTATACAAATGCTTACGCGTATTGTTGCATCGTCTAGGCACGTGGAAAGGTTAGTTTGTAGAGCCAGAGCTGCCATTAATCATAAAGTAGGGTTACAAAATCGATCATCACAATCCCATACTCCAGTTAGATCGAGGTTTATACGTTTAGTTTTTATTCGCAATCCATAAAACTTATAGTTCTCTCTCTCTCTCTTATTGATGTAGTTACAGCTCTAACTGGTAGACTCGATTACACTTACAGCGATACTTCAATATATAATTAATAATATACAGAGTTTGCCGGTTCTAGTTGAGTTTTGGCATCGCGCCGGGCGATGGTTTGTTGGCCAGCTCTCGCTCTAGTAGACCTTGGATAATTCGGAATGAATGGAATTCAGCAGTTGTCGCTCTGTTTGACTAATCGAACTGTGCTCGCTATCAAAGTCAGCGAGCATATGCTTGAGATCGCACATCTTGCGCTCAACCCAGGCACAGACGATCTCCGCCAGCGCATATTGTTGCTGGAGCGGCACAAAGGCACCGGGGCGCTCTACCGGCTCATTGTTGTAGCTCAGGCAGGGTGTCGCCAATTGCGGCTCGAATTGAGCCAATGTGTAATAGTACTCGATGAGTTTTATGTGTGCGGGCGATTGGCGTGCAGGCGGCAGATTTAGATGTACCAGCAGCAATAGGCGGAGCACCTCTACACGGCGCAGCAAATCACTGTACATCGACGGCACGCGTCGCTCATATATGTTATCTACAATGTCATCCAACTGGAGTAACGCATTGCGATAATCCTCTCGCTGCATGCTCATCTCGGCACCCATTTCCAGGTCATGGATCTGATGTGTGGGCGACGCAAGGCTGCTGGTGCGATCCAATTGACGTTGTAGTTGCTGCATCTCGCGCAGCACAGCCGCCTTGAAGACACCACTATCGGCAACCCGTTCGGCTGCCCGATTATAACAGTGCAGTGCACCCTCACGGAAGCCATTGTGACCCGTCCGCAAGTGCAACAGTCGAAACTCTTTGTCGGCCAGCATGAAGTCCCGTGCGGCACGCACATATGCCTCAGCCTCACGTTGTGCAGCGCCCCCATAGGATTCGCATTTTGCATAGCCAATATGACACATCGCTGCATACTGCATGATGCCTGACTCCTCAAAACTATAGGCCAGACGCTGGAAGTCCGCCTGCACATCCGCGACACTGGGTGCAAAGCGTCTGTGTAGATAATTAAGTTATAGCTCAGCTGGCATTTCATTTTAGGCAATAAGTATTTCACTACTCACTTGAAGAAAACAACTCTTTCGATTTTCTTGATTTTTGTCGAAGCGCGCAGATATTGTTCAATCGAGTGTTTCGGATATTGTTCGAGTTGCTGCTGCTGCAGTTGTTGCTGCTGGTCGGCCGGCTGGCCGCCGCCAACGCTGCTGCGTAGTTTATCCATTGTGTTCAATAAGAATGCATTATATAGTGTGTTTTATTATTATTGAGGTTGTCAAAACAGCAACAGCTATTTGCAGTGTTAGGCAACGCAGTATTTTTACATGGTGAAACAAGTGAAAAAGGTGTAACTTAAAGTATCGTTGCTGGTGACGTCATTAAAGTCCAAGTCATTTTCCATTTATTAACTTAAGACATATACAAAAATTAAATAAACAGTCATTAACATTTTACATCAGTAATTTCTACTATAAAATCTTTTGGTTGATGGTCAATATGCTTGTAATTAGCTCTATAATTGATTACCATGGACAATACTTGCTTACCCTCATTCAGCTTTTTAAAATTACCCAACACAGTGGCGCACAGCTGTTTACGCCTGTGCATATACAGCGCCATTTTTCTGCACAACCGTAGAACAGAACGTAGAAAAATATTGCAGCGCACGCCACGTTCACGCGCCGCCTCGCATTTAGTTGAAGAAAAACTTACATATACAAGCTGTTTTTATCAATTTGTTAATAAAGCGGTATCTAAAATGGCCATTGCCGAACACGATAACGTATTTATATTTGTGCCAAATCTGATTGGTAAGTGTTTCAGCGCATAGTAAACAAATGTTACGCATAGTGGGTTCGATAGTGAACTGATTAGAGCCTGAAGTAAAGTTTTAAGTAGTCGCTTTAAGTTCTGAAGACTTTCAAAAAGTCTAACGGAAGTAAGGTCTATTTGTGCAATTCAAATTTTAGCTATTGATATTTAAGGCAAATGGTTAACATGTTGGCTTCAGCTTTTGATTTCGAATCCACTGTGCAATATGTATACACAAAAATCGTGTTGTTATTGTTGTTGTGTTTAGCCAACATCTTAATTGAATTAGCGATTGTAGGTGGCGCTTGCGTTGCAGCCCGTCAAATGCAAATGGTGTTGCCACTCACCCCCTGCCCATCGACCATTCACAATGCCAATGTCACCTACAACACAAAACATTGTGAACTACGTCATACATTGTATATGTATATGTATGTGTTCACATGTATTATTGATTTGAAATTGCATTGGTTTTATTATTGTTCCGTTTGTTCTGTTTCCGTTTTGCAGGTTATGCACGCATCGTTTTGGCCATTATTGCGTTTTGGTTTATGTCAACGAACTATGTGATCGCCGGTTGGTGTTATATAATTAGTGCATTACTAGATGCCGTCGATGGACATGCTGCACGGGCCTTCAATCAGAGTAAGTTCACAATCCATCCGACATCATCATCATCATTATTTTCTACACAATCCACATCACACATTACTCACACCATTTCCATTCGCTTGGCCTACGTCAATTATCGCCGTCGCTCGAGCCGGCAAATGGTATCTATCGAGTCATCCACAACCTGTGTTTACATACGTGTGCGTATATATATGTATATATATATGTGTATCAGGCATATTTGTTCGATTCCCTATGAAAATGTATTTATGCGCAAAGCGCGCACTTTGATCATTGAATTACGTGTCCAAAATTGATATCATTTGTTACCATCACTCATTCTATATTCGAATGTGTGTATATGTAAGTATCATTCATAGATATCGCCAATCAGAAGATACAATCTATAGGTAGATTTATTGTAAACCCTCATAATATATCAAAGTCTCAAAGTAAATAAACTTTATCTTTGAGGCATTTCAAAATGATTTCTTTACTAAACATCATATTTTTTCTTAAGGCACACGCTTTGGCGCTATGCTGGATCAGCTGACGGATCGTTGTGGTACCACCGGCCTGCTGGTCACCCTGGCATATTTCTATCCTCGCTATATGTTCTGGTTCCAGGTGTCGATCGCTATCGATGTCGCCTGTCATTGGCTCTACATGCAAACGTAAGTTGCGTTAGATGATACATACATATTATATATATATCATTAATATATGATTTGTTTGTTTTTTTTAGGAGCGTTGTGGTTGGTCGCGTTTCGCACAAGGTGAATGATAACTTTGTGATGCGCATCTACTACCAGAAGGATGTGCTGACCTTTATGTGCTGCGTGAACGAGCTCTTCTATGTCTGTCTATATCTCTTGCATTTCACATACGGACCCTTGAGTAAGTATTGCTCTACTATTATAGTTGTAGCTCTTTTTGATTTATCTGTAAACAATCTTTTAGTATTCGGAGCCTCGCTGTTTAAAATTTTGGCCTTTCTTACCGGTCCATTTGCGGTGCTCAAGGCTCTAATCTCGGTTATGCATGCTTATGTGGCTGGCGTCGATCTTGCCGCTGTCGATGTGCGTGAGCGTCAGGAGAAGCGTCAGAAGGCTGAGCCAGTCAGTTCCGGCTCGGGCAAGAAGCTGGAGTAGATGTCTCTGGCAGCATCAGCAGGCAAGGCAAAAGAACAAAAAGAGTACGAAGTAACACACTTGATTCCAAATAATTAAAACTAAAAGTAATACAGAAGATATAAAATAACAAACTTATGATAGTCGAATTGTAGTTATTATTAAGTGCTATTTTGTTGATCTTATTTTGTATTCTCTTTAGTTGTTACCACATTTGATTTCGGGCGGGTGGCACTCGCATCAGATATCTCAAGTGATTTTCAAGCATTATAATTGTATATTTATTTGCCTAAGTTATATGATTAATGTATATTTTTTATTTTTACATACATACAACACTTGTATACAATAATTGTATATGCATAGACACATATATACATATATATATATATATATAAAGAGTTCGCAAAACTTGTTAATGATTTTAAAAAATTGATGTCTTCTAATTGATGTGAATATCCTAATAGTATGTATTATCAAACAATTCTGATTTGAATGTGTATTTAATATGTCAGCGGCAATTGGTACCTACATAGTACAAGGCGAGACCTGGAAACGATACATTAATCAATTGTTTAACGGTTATGAAAATGAAAACCGTTGTAGAAAAAAGAATATATATATTTGTCATTGGTAAAATTGGAAAATAAATTGTTTTCGGTGTGCAAAAATTAAATGCCAGGTTCTTTTTAATACAATTTGAACTGGGCAAACGCCTCATCGTACTGTATATAAGAAAAACTAATCAAAAACGTATCAAATTAATCAGAAAAGCCCCCCCGGAAAGTATGCTAACATTTGGGTACAAAAACAGGTCATTCAGACCGTAGTATTCTGGTTCTATTATATGTATTTGAGAGATTACAAACGGTTTACTAGAAAATCGAAAGTGGATATGTGATGAGCCTTGGAATTTCGACATTACGAAATCCCAAGCGTTTTACAAGAAGATTTTGAATGCATCGGTATTTGTTGTTGCATCCTAGAGTGAATCAATGCTGCCCTTCTTGTTTCTATTCATCCCAAAGTAATCCCACCAAGATGTCGGGCGGGGTACAGTGCCAACTCGGGCACCCTGTTCCGGGTTGCTAATTGTCGCCTGTTGGCTCTTAACGCTGCCCGTACCATCCTGTATACTTCCGTTTGTCAAGTTTCGTGCGAATGCCGCAACTGGTTGTTGAAAGTTCACGTTGACCGGATCAATCGAGTCCCGCATGGCTACAGTCTGGGTTGGATTTGGATTTGTAGTCTGTATCGTTGCGTTCGATTGCTGCGGCGTCGGAGCTAAACTGGGCCGTGGCGTTGTCGTCGAACGGTTGCGTCGGCGATGTCCGCCACTAAAAATCTTTCCCAGATATGGCATGCACATGGTGCCAGAGATGATGATATTACGTAATGGTAATTTCACAACTTCTATAGAAACGAAATGAAAATTTTGCCTAATTATTTCTAATGTTTGAACTGACTAACAGTTTCGCCTGCCAGTCTGTTTTGTCTTTACATTCTGGTTTGAATACTATGACGCAGGCTACTGCGTTGGCAGGTCCGAATGGAATGGAAGAAGAAATGAGAAATAACAAAATGGGAAGAAATAACAAATTACACAAAAATTTATCTGGGAGGATAATCAATCAAATTTCAAAATTTTCAAATCAAATCAAGCACAGCTGACTGACAGTGAGACCATGTCCTGCAAATGTTCGTTAAGATTTGACTTTTTCAAAATGTGGTCACACTGGTCACACTTTGACTACAAATTCATAGAGTGTAGCAAAGGTAATATCTCATAAACAAAGCGAAATATTGAAAATTTTTACTATATACTTTCGTTTTATTTTAGCGAGTTCTATGTTAATCAATCGTTCAATCTTATCGTCATGGTAACCTCAATATCCCGCAAAATTCAATTTCAAGTGCATCTGCCAAGGCCGTCGCATCTGTCGACGCTGCCGTCGCCGCCGCCGCCGCCGCTTGGGGTAACTTCGTATCTATTTTTAAACGTGTCGCAGATGCCTCGATGTGTCTAACGCACAGCCAACAAATATGGCAACTTCAGTAGAGTTGCTGCAATGTCTTCGTTCGGAGTACGTGGAATGAACCAACCGCTAGGGATCAAGATATGCTGCTGTCGTGTCCTGACCTGCATCAATTTTGGCTTTGTCATATCGGGGGCAGGCCTGATCAAGGGCTTGCAACTGGGATTGGCCATGCTGTGTGAGGGTTTGCTCATCCGTTATGGTCTGCCCTATGCCGATTCAATTGGGCAGGCGCTAACAAGTTTCCTAGCCACAACCGGACATTGTTTCACCACAACGGCCATACTGCTTATCTGCTATTGCTTCTCGGAACGATCTTATGGTCTGATACGTCAGTCGCTCTTCGTAAGTTGTAGTCGTAGCCGGCAGAATTTTGGTAGCAACCATGCAGTTAAATATCCCTCTTTTCCTTCATAGGAGACACTCTTTAATGCTATGGCCAGCTGCATGTATTTTACCTCGTCCAGTTACATGGGATTCGCCTGCGTGGTCTGGTTGCATCCACAGTTTCTGGTGCGTCCCGGTTTCTGGGCATATCCAGCGATGACCGCCGCCTATGTGAGTAGTTTGTGCAGTCGATGCAGTGCAGCATTTATGCTTAATCCTTGTTCAATCCTTTTTCTAGTACATTGGTTATGCAGCGGGTTTGGTGCACGCCATCGATGCATATCTTTCTTTTCGACACTATCGAGGGCAGCGCTGAAGTAAGTGTGAGTACAGTTTGTCCGGATGTTTGTCGGATCCGAAACAAAGAAATTTATTTATAAACGGAATGTTGGAAAGAAAGAAACCGGAAACACACACACACACATATGTCAGCTGAGCAGCTTGGAAAAATTTCCTAGCATGATCAATTAGAATAGTAAGTCCGATTTTTATTATTCTCTGTCTCTCTCTTTCTCTCTCTGTGTATCTGTTCTTTTTGAACTTTTATCAAGCAATTCTTTTCTCTTTTTCTTTCACAGTATAAGACAATATTAGAATATTATATAAAAGACTGTCACCAAGTTAAGAACTAGGTATATATATCTGCATCCAGTCTATAACTTAGTATTTCCATTTAAAACTCAATTAAAATCATACAGTCAGACACCGTAAATGTGTGTATTATGTAGTATAAGTACGTGTTTTAAGGCACCATTAGTGAGAAGTTTTACAATAAAAGCATATGATAAATAAATATATAATAGTATTAGTATTATGTAAATGGACTGGTTCGTTGTTGTTTTGGGCTTGTTTGGCGTTGGATTTGGCGTGCCTAGGCCATCTTATTGGCCGCCTTGAATTTCCTATTCAAAGAGAGAGAGATAGAAAGTTTTGTTAATCATATATATAAGGAAAAGATAAAGGACTTACTTGAGCTGCTTGAGAGCTTGGCTGGTCTCAAAGTCCGCCTTGAGCAGCCCAATACGCACCCAGCGCGGTCGCTCGTGTATCACCTTGTGTATGAGAAACTTGAGACCGAGCAGCAAATGCTCGAATATGACGAACGAGAGATCCGGTGTCGAGGGCAGCCATTGGGAGAAGAATTGCCTATGCGAAGAAAGAAGAAATAAGGAGATAAGTTAGCTGCAATTACCACATTGCCATTGGCCATACTCACTTGACATTCGGCTGTAGAAAGAGCAGACCGCAGTTGCTCAACAGCGACATGACTGAGAGCAGCTCGAAGGCCAGCTGCCAGGCGCCAATATTCTTGGCACGACGGGCAAACGGACGCTTGAAGATGTTGCACAGCTTGAACATGTCGATGTGCACGGCAAAGACATTATTGATCAGTGCTCCGATGGCAGCGAATGGAGCAACAGCGGCAAAGAGCACCACATAACCAAACTGTATGCAGACCTGCAGATAATCCTCGTATGTGGAGTGATAGGCATCCAGGCCAGATTCGTAGAATGATTGCTCATAGCGTGGCTGATTGCTTATCGCGCGCAGCTTCTCCTCATCGATTTCCTGATGGCGATATTTGGCATATTTCTGACGCAGCACAGCCATCAATGGTATGCCTATCTCCTGGGCTATGCACAGCAGCTGAAAGATGAGCAACTGCATCATTAGCTGGTATTTCAGCTGCTTGAGATCCTGCAGCACGAAGGCAATGTAGAATTGCGAAAAGAAATTGTTGACAATCTCGAAGAGTATCAGCTTATTGACTCGATGCCTTTCGTACTGTGATCGTGTGCGATGATTCTCCAGATTCGTAAGGAATGTGGCAAGCTTCTCGTAGGCCCATGAGAATATCGATATTAGCACAGACTGCACTATGACCGGCACATACAGCAGCCATGAATCTGCACCGAAATCCGCTAGCACCTCGGCTTCGATTTGAAACTGATAGAGGGCAAACCAGCCGGCTGCGACCACACAGCCCAAGACCACGGGATACGAAATGCAATACATTTGCAGGTACGTGTAGCGCATGGGATAGTGTAGCGTCATTTTGCCCGTAATGGGATCCGGTTTTAATTTTCCCTGATAGGCGGCACGCGGCTTATCCAGGCTGCTCATCTCGATGGTGCCCCAACGGTAAGAGTAGCCAGCACATTTGCGCTTCCAGAGCTCCAGAAAGATCTGCAAGGTGTCGATATTGATTACAACTATCAACTATCATCTAATCTCAAACTAACCGTTGTCCAGATCACATAGAAGCTACACACCAGCGACAGATTGAGATCGAGTAGGCATTGCAGTATTCCAAATATGGCCGGAAAGATCAAAGCTTTGGTATAGAACTCAATGAAGCCAAAGTAGAGTCCAATGCTTGAGCCAAAATAGTTGCGTATCTCCTCGATGGGCAATGTGGTGCGTTTGAAATCCAGATTGAAGCGGTCCAGATACAGCTGCAAGGGACAAACAATTAATGAAGAACAGATCCCTTTTCCCTTTTGCTCTCTTACAATGTCGTGCAGTGGAAACATATCCTCAATGTAT
Source organism: Zaprionus kolodkinae (assembly GCA_018901885.1). NCBI lineage: Eukaryota > Metazoa > Arthropoda > Insecta > Diptera > Drosophilidae > Zaprionus > Zaprionus kolodkinae. The sequence continues at coordinate 328,368 of JAEIFM010000028.1, read as the reverse complement.
CCCTTCTGTATGTACGACCTAATGGGTGGCTCTATCACATCTTTGATCAGTACGGGCGTCTCACAGTAGTGCAGTATCTGATCCTTGGTCATGCCGGGCAGCAGAAAATCCGAGACGCAGCCATGATTAAATTTTTGCATGCTGCCTGTGGTGGTCATTTTCTCAAGCTCCGCCGCATCGGCCAGACGCAGCAAAGTATCCAAGCTGGCCGACAGATACAGATACTTTTCGGTCTTACTAAAATAGAACAAATGCAGTGCAGGAATGTCAGCGAAAGGGCAAGCCACAAAGAGAAGGACGGGGGTGTGTGGGGGATGGGAGGGGGAAGGTCTGCTAGCCTAACCTGACAATTTCCAGTGTCGTCTGTATATCAAACTCCTGTATGATCTTCTCCACATCTTGGCAATGACGCAGCTTTGCCTTTTCGGTAAAGATAATCACGATGTATGTCTGCAAGCAGATAAAAATATTTTATATATAATGTATATATTGTACTTTGTATCTGATTTATTAGGGCGCATAACATGCACTAACCTTGTCGAACGTTTCAACCTCATCATCGTCGGCGGCATCGATGCTGCCATATTGCGATTTTTGGCGCTGCAATGCCTCGAGCTTCAGGCTGCGTTGCCGTCGAAAGAGTTGATTTTCAATAATATTTCTGGTGCGTGGACCTGGAATTAGATACAAAAAAATAGATAACATTTATATAAATACGTATCCATGTATGAGTGTGTATGTGTGTGTTACTCACTCTTGGCATCTTCAGACATTATTTATGATTCGTCTTCGTAGTCGTCGGCGTCGTCGTCGTCGTCTACCGCGGCGTTGTCGTCGCTTTCTGCTGCTACAAATGCGAATAACAATGACAGAATTTCACCAAAGCGGGCGAGTAGAGTGTGTCTACTTTTATGTACTATCTATATACACTTACACACACACACGCACACACCCTCGCACACACACACACGTATGCTCGACAGCGGCCATCATCTGTGTGCGTGTGTTTATAATTATTATGCCAGAGCAACAGAAAATTTTTAATAACGCCAAAACAATTTGAAAACGTGGCCAGTGCCAGGCAGCAGCAGCGGCAGAAGAGATCGCGTCTATTTTAACATTTCTCTGGTTTATGCCGGTTTCGCTTGTTGTTGTTTCTCATTGCCATTCACCTGCATACATATGCATATGTTTACATACATCATATGTTTATGTGTTTGTATTAGTGCGTGGCTTGTTTGTTCTACTTGTTGACGTACCAGCGAACAGCTGATTGGCCCCACATATGTATGTATGCGTGTAAGTCGAGCTTAAAGGCAAGTACGCTGTTCACTCTCTGTTAAGCTCATGAGAAACTGTTAACTTAATGGGAAAAACAACAGTCCATTTAACAAGTCTGCAAATATATATATTTTTAATCTTCAGCACGTCGCAGATAATTTCTGATAAACATTTTCTTTATGAATAGAAACATAATAATTACTACTAGCTATGCACATACATTAATAAAAAAAATTTCGACAATCATTTCTAGACCAAACAAAAAAAAAATGTATCGTGATGACGACGCACTTAACTACTTCCAAATCACAGTCACATTCGTATCCTTTTCGATATCCTTCTCGATGGTGCACGGCGAGAGGCCCGTCTTGCAGCAGATCTCATCGAAGCTAATCAATCCCGTGTACATCTTCTGGCGACCCGATGGCACTGACCCTGTAAATACAGGGTACTTGTGTATGCAGCGTATGAACTTATGTTGCAGCCCAAAGATGACCATTTTGCGCTCATCGATGTTGTGATGCTGTGGGCACAACCGTTGACAGATCGCACGCAACGTGACGCCGTGCGTCATCGAAGCATAAAACTGGAATATGCGCTGGACGCTGGGCAACAGCTTATCGGGATGCAGAGCTACGTATTTGCGGCACGCGTTACTCAGCGCTGCGCTCTGTATAAGATGCTTGAGGTTCTGCGTCATGTAGACATTGCTATACTTAAGTATTGGCAGCAGCTGAACGACGCCATAGTACACTAGATTTTGTATGCAGGATTTGACAAGATCTGTTTCCACATCCGCTTCGGCAGCTATGCGGGCCACATGATTAATCCCATTGATGTAGGGCAAAATCTAAATTCGAGAGGGAAATGATAGGTCTCTCAAGGTAATCGCTTCGATTTGGTATATTTACTTGCTGTGTGGTTAAATCCCAATTCTCGAGCGGTGTATCGCGAAGATTGGCCAGCAGCAGTGGCACCATGTGATCCTTGACCGATGGCGGATCCGGTTTATGCATAACAATTTTCAGGTATATTGTATTATCGCCTTCCACAATTGTGGCCACTTTGCGTTCGTTTAGATCCCGCAACACCGTCTCGAAGATGTTCTGCAACCGCAGCTTGTCGGGTTCGCGTGACAGAAAACACGACTCTTCTTCCATCATAATAAGGTACTCGGACAGCTTCTTGACCACCGGCTCGTATTGCACAGAACGAGCACGGGAGTCGCAAACGAAGCATAAATTAAAGAGGAATGCATTGCGAGCATATTTTTGCTGATCCTGAATGTCCACGGGATAGCCAACGATTTTCACATCCATCGCATTCACCGTGAGGATGCAGCGTTGTAGATGCTGTTTGGGTATTATGTACACATTGATGGCATCGAAGACCTCTTTGGAGATATAGTTATCGGGTACCTAAAATAGCAGAGTTCCCGATTTTTATCAACATCAACAACAATAACAACAAACACAACATACCTGGCAGCTGATTTTGCAGCCAGCTGTGGCATGGAATTCGCTCAGAAAGATGCAGCGTATCTTTCCCTCCGTACTGCCACCGGTGCTCCCGGAAGCGCCTTCATTTGTGTGGGAGTGCATGCTCATCAGTTGCACCTGAATCCACAATCACCGCATTTTACGAATCTCCTGACTAGCTCCAGAACTTGGATTCCAGCGCGAAAACGCTTCTGACAACTATGGATGTTGATAATGCATCAAAATATCAATATATCGATATTTTATATGAAAACGCTATATTTATATCGATATTTTTAAATTAAAACGATAATTTTTATCGTAATATTTTGTTAATTTGATTTTTGATATTTTTGCTTTGGTCACCTTAAATCTTAAGTGCGCGGGAAAGAAGTGACCGAAAATGAATGTAAAGTCAAATAACAGGAAATTTAAGAATGACACAGAAAGGAGCCAGTTATTCGACCAAATTTTGATAACGTTTTTTTGATTGAATCTGCAACAAAAAATAAAGAATTTAACATTTTCAAAAATTTCGGCCTTTCGATACCAATGCATACCCTAAAGAGCCACTAAGTCACGCGGAATGACATTTTGTTTATGTTTTAACAACCTGAGTGATTCTACATTTCAAAAATATCATAAAAGATGTTTTAAAAATTTTCGATATTTTGGAAATTTAGATAATGGTCCCCCCTATGATATCTCAACAAACAATTTTTTTTTTAAATTTTAAATCGCGGGTTTTTAATTTTAATCGATCGCGGAGGTCAAAATTAGTACTGAAACAATCATTTAAATCGATTTTAAACGATACTTAATTTTGGCTCAAAAATCATGTCGAAATAGTCAAAAAATTAGACATGTAACATCCTAAACACGCCTGGTACCCTCATTTTCCACCGATCGTAACTTTCTTAAAAATCAAACGATTTTCACGCGGAATGACATATTGCTTATATTTTAACAACCTGAGTGATTCTACATTTCAAAAATATCATAAAAGATGTTTAAAAAATTTTCGATATTTTGGAAATTTAGATAATGGTCCCCCCTATGATATCTTAACAAAATTTTTTTTTTTGAAATTTTAAATCGCGAGTTTTTAATTTTAATCGATTGCGGAGGTCAAAATTAGTACTAAACAATCATTTAAATCGATTTTAAACGATACTTAATTTTGGCCCAAAAATCATGTCGAAATAGTCAAAAAATTAGACATGTAACATCCTAAACACGCCTGGTACCCTCATTTTCCACCGATCGTAACTTTCTTAAAAATCAAACGATTTTCACGCGGAATGACATTTTGCTTATATTTTAACAACCTGAGTGATTCTACATTTCAAAAATATCATAAAAGATGTTTTAAAAATTTTCGATATTTTGGAAATTTAGATAATGGTCCCCCCTATGATATTTCAACAAAAAATTTTTTTTTTGAAATTTTAAATCGCGAGTTTTTAATTTTAATCGATTGCGGAGGTCAAAATTAGTACTAAACAATCATTTAAATCGATTTTAAACGATACTTAATTTTGGCCCAAAAATCATGTCGAAATAGACAAAAAATTAGACATGTAACATCCTAAACACGCCTGGTACCCTCATTTTCCACCGATCGTAACTTTCTTAAAAATCAAACGATTTTCACGCGGAATGACATTTTGCTTATGTTTTAACAACCTGAGTGATTCTACATTTCAAAAATATCATAAAAGATGTTTAAAAAATTTTCGATATTTTGGAAATTTAGATAAGGGTCCCCCCTATGATTTTTTAAAAATAATTTTTTTTTTTAAATTTTAAATCGCGAATTTGTAATTTTAATCGATTGCGGAGTTCAAAATTAGTACTAAACAATAATTTAAATCGATTTTAAACGATACTTAATTTTGGCCCAAAAATCATGTCGAAATGGTCCAAAAATTAGACATGCAACACCCTAAACACGCCTGGTACCCTCATTTTCCACCGATCGTAACTTTCTTAAAAATCAAACGATTTTCACGCGGAATGACATTTTGCTTATATTTTAACAACCTGAGTGATTCTACATTTCAAAAATATCATAAAAGATGTTTTAAAAATTTTCGATATTTTGGAAATTTAGATAATGGTCCCCCCCTATGATATTTCAACAAAAAATTTTTTTTTGAAATTTTAAATCGCGAGTTTTTAATTTTAATCGATTGCGGAGGTCAAAATTAGTACTAAACAATCATTTAAATCGATTTTAAACGATACTTAATTTTGGCCCAAAAATCATGTCGAAATAGTCAAAAAATTAGACATGTAACATCCTAAACACGCCTGGTACCCTCATTTTCCACCGATCGTAACTTTCTTAAAAATCAAACGATTTTCACGCGGAATGACATTTTATTTTTTCACACAACAACCAGAGTGATTCTACATTTCAAAAATATCATAAAAGATGTTTTAAAAATTTTCGATATTTTGGAAATTTAGATAAGGGTCCCCCTATGATATTTCAACAAACATTTTTTTTGAAATTTTAAATCGCGAGTTTTTAATTTTAATCGATTGCTGAGGTCAAATTTAGTACTAAACAATCATTTAAATCGATTTTAAACGATACTTAATTTTGGCCCAAAAATCATGTCGAAATAGTCAAAAAATTAGACATGTAACAAGCCTCTACAGGCCTGGTACCCTCATTTTACACCGATCGTAACTTTCTTAAAAATCAAACGATTTGCACGCGGAATGACATTTTGTTTATGTTTTAACAAAAATATATTTATAAAATATAAATACATATATAATGATATCACAAATATGTAGGTAATGCAGATCTGGCAACGTCACAGCATTTTAGTGCTGTAAAGTGCAACATTATGCTGCCGGCCGCCGGCTGTTAGTATCGACTAGTATCGATTGCTCGATAATCGTGCTCTTGTCATTTACATATGTGCAGAAATAACTTCTGGCATAGTTTTTAATATTTTTGCACAACCTTACAGCCTTAAAAAGAGTTAAGGATGACGAACGAAAACACAAATGTTGCTGAACGGCTTAAAGTCGGTCCGCGAGAGAATGTTAACTACCCAATAATAATGAAATATTGTGGGCATTGTACCATGCCCATTGAGGTAAGTAAATTTGGTAGATATTCGAGAGGACAAATGGGGCTTAGTTTCTTTTATTTATATATAGTACTGTGAATACTATCCGGAATACGACAAATGCAAGGATTGGCTGGAACGCAATTTGCCCGATGACTTCGAACGTCTCAAAATCGAGGAGGAGCAGGCTGCAGCCGATGGCACAGATGATGACAAGAAGCGGCAGAAACGCGGCGGCAAGGGTCTGCTCCGTGTTAAAAAGAAGGAAGACGTGCCAAAGCGTATTTGCGTATCTCGTGCTGCCCGCGGAAAGAAGAAGTCTGTTACCGTGGTAACTGGACTGAGCACTTTTGGTATGCATTATTAAATAATTGTACCATAGATGACACGTTTGTCATACTAATTGGCAAATTTTAAACACGTTTTACAGAAATCGATCTCAAAGTGGCTGCCAAGTTCTTTGGCACAAAATTCGCTTGCGGTTCGTCTGTGACCGGCGATGACGAGATTGTCATACAGGGCGACGTTAAGGATGAACTCTTTGATGTCATTCCCGAGAAGTGGTCCGAAATCGATGAAGATGTCATCGAAGATCTGGGCGACCAGAAACGTTAACTCAAAAGTCAGCCGGCCTAGGGCCACTAATCACAATATGCTTTCGACATGTGCTTATTTTATACGCAAATTACATCAAATAGTAAATTAATTAATTTCTAGTTATCACTGTGGGTTCGTGGCTCGTGCCTGGTCCGCGCTAGGTATACGAAAATGTTTGTGCGTCAGCTCGATGATGGCTTCGTTCTCCTCGTCCGTTAGCGGCGCCTTGTTGTCGTCGATAAGCTGCAACGTCATACAATATATATAACAAAAAACAATTCAAATTCGCCTTTGAGTCGCATACATACCAACTGTGTGTGTAGTGCACTTGTGGGCGGATCATTGACCATCTGGAGCATTTCGTGGGGCATCAGCCGGTAGGCAGCCAGGTCGCGAAGATAACTATTGATGGATTCACGTGTTTGCGTCTTGCAGGGTGAATCCTCAAGATACTGTAAGGCCTGTAATATTAAAAGACTTGTCGTTAGATTAAGAAATATCAGCAGAATAGGCTGCCCATGCACTTACCTCATAGGTAACCGTTGCCAGGTTGCGCATGCCGAATTTCTTTTTGGTACTCTTGATCTTCACCAGCAGCTGCATTACCTCTAGGTTCGTGAGGTAGGAGTAGGTGGCGTTAATGCTGTGAGAAAATATATAGATACAAAATATTAAGAAGCGAAATTGTATACCAAAACTAGACATATAACTTACGTTTCCATTTTAGATAAAACAAACTTAATCAGAAATAAGGCTTAAACAAATTGTAAACACGCCAAAGCGAGTAGCATCGACTGGCGGCATCGTCGAAAACTGAGTACGAGTACTTCGTGTTCCTTTTTAACCGATGAATCGAAGCACGAGAGCAAACACTGATGTTATCGATAGCAAAACACATGTTAGGCGCGAACAGATTTATGTTTTTATAATTAGAATATCTATTATTTAAATTGTACGTTATTGTTCTAGTTCACTCTGCTCGCATTTCATATGAAAAGTATTTAAGAAAGTGGGCTTTGTCCCATTCAACAAATACTGGCGAGCGAAACATCGAAGCACATACTCATAATATATCGATTCGTCGATAGTAGCTGTGCCTTTTCCCAGTTTTTTTTACTTGAAATTGAAATTCTCGGCAGTTCTCCGCTTTGGCTTCCTTATAGCTAAGAAAATCTAAATTTTATATACCATTGCTGAAAATGGGAGTAGCTGAAAAGTCGTTTTTGAAACGACGTGCACAGCAGTTTGGCAACTGCCGCTGGCAAAGCAATTGGAGTCTGTGCACAGACCTGCAGCGTCAATGGACTCGTCGCCGGCTGCGTCGTCTCGCTGCAGAGGATAAACATGCTGGAGCCAAAGGCATCAAGAATAACACTAATTCCAAGAAGCGTAATTGGACTCTATTCTGGTACAATCTGATGCCGCTTATGCTTGTCCTCATTATCAGTTTCTGCATTGCGTTGTACCAGAACGGTGAGGCCTTGTCGAATTTCATGCAGCGATATTCGAGTCAATACCAGGCTATAGTTCACAATAAGTTAAACTATTGTGATCGATCTTTACCACTGAGCGATTGTTTTCAACGCATGCGGGAGCATGTTCTCAATCAGGAGGCGGCACTTGATCAGCTGGAACAGGCGCTGACGACCGATAATTCATTTCAGTCCATTGCCCTGGTGGGATCATCGGGCGTGGGTAAGAGCCTAACAATGCGGATACTTATTGAACAATTCCCATGGGCGGAAAATGTGCAGAGCATAGCTTGGAACGATCACGATCTCAGCGATGACAACGCACGCTTCCAGGCGGTATATAAAATGCTAGACAGCCTGGCATACTGCGGTCGCAATCTCATCATCATTGATAATATGACACCAGACGATGTGGACTATGTCACATCTATAAATCAAATGATTTCACATTCAGATGTGGACACAAAACATGTGGCAATCATTTACATTTTTAATCTCAATCGAATGCTTGAGGATTCGCTTTATGAGCGCCAGTTGGAGGCGGTAAAGCAACTTCCCGACACCAAGTTGATACACTATCGCCAATTCGATCAGCACGATTTGGAGAGATGTGTGCGCCATGAGGCGAAGCTTGCTGGCCTTAACATAGAGGAGCGCTACGTAAAGGAAATGGTCAGCACAGCCGATGTTGAGGACTCTGGTTGCAAATCTGTACGCGCCAAGGCAATTCTTTTCGCAGAACCACAGGAGGAACCACACGATTGCGAGTAGACTGAACTAAACAATGCATGACAAAAGGATCAAAAAAACAAAACAAAACAAAAAAACAAACGACTGACGTAATTCCAGGAACACCTACATAGATTTAAATTCCATTTATTTTACTTAAATTAATTTTATTTGAGAGAGAGAGAGCAAAACTAAATAGACATTGTTATTATTTTAAATATTTAGAAAAGCATATGTATATTTAATCGCTTGTTGCTAACTATTCAATAAGGTTGCCTTATCGGTCAGAAAATACGGTTGTGACATAGTTCTAATTTATTCAACTCTATATATAAGACAAAACACGATGACTACATATGTATGTGATTCGATTTATAATTATTTTAAAAAAATGTTATATTTAAACTAGTATAGCTTATCTTAAGGCCCAAGACTATTTAGTAAATTGAATCTACACAAGTTTATCAAAACTTTAACTTGTCCTTTGTTAGTACTAAGCCTAAAAGTCGGCAACTATATAGACAAGTTTGTTTTAAACTTGCTATATGTATAAGAATTGGGGAGTTCCAGTGATAAGGAAATCATCTCCTGACTACAACTAGTCCAAGTTCTTATGTGTGGACTTACGACCTACACAGATCTTTTATTTATGAGTCAGTTTGTACCTTTCCTAGGAAATCGTTTCAGAAATTTTAATGCTTTCGGTACTAAAGGTTTTCTGGAATCTAACGTATTATTGCAGCACTTTGTTACTAATATTTCATAAACTCATATCTAAGCCTCAAAGATATTTTTGCCAAGAAGATAAAACTGAATTCACCAGAATGAGGTGATTCCAACCTAGTATATACCTCATTTTTGCATTCTTATATTCTGGGACGACCCGACTCGACGGATAGACTTGAGTAGACGGCGCCACGCGCTTTGCGATGGCTCCGTCGTTTATGGGCCCGGCCTGGCCGTAATCCCCCACATCGTCGGGCTTATCGGAGAGGGCGTGTGGCGAACGCATATTGTGTGTGGCTGTGGCTGTGTCTGTGTCTGTGTATGTTGTATTTGCTTTTTGGCCGAAATCACGGCGTACCGAGCTGTGTCCATGGCCCACAATGCTGTGTCACGCTGCTGCTGTCGGCATCATGGTCGCCGTCGTTGTCCCGCAGGCGCGCACGGGTAATGTGCGTGATGAGCGCGCGCGATGAGAATGTGATCGATATACGGCGTGTTCGATATAATTATGCGATATACATACAAGTACTGTAGCTCCTTTCTCTCTCTCTCTCTCTCCCACTCTGCTTTGCCTTTGTTTTTTTGCTTTTGTTTCGCATTGAGGGCGCACTTCCGGAAGCGCAGGATGACCTCGCGCCTACGTCGCCCGCATGCCGAATGGGATATCAACTTGGCTTGGGTGCCAAACGAGACCCGTTTGTTGTGTCCGCGAAGTGGCAACGCCATCACAGCGCAGCGCAATTAAACGTTAATGGGTCAGTTGTTTGGCAATTAGGTCGATAGGCGCATCCGATAATCGATAGATAGCAGACTAATTAATCGTATTTATAATTGGCAGCCAATTAGTGCGGCACGGTGTGGCTGCTGCTGGTTAGTATAAAGCATGGAGAACTATTGCATTATCATCTGTATCCAAAATTCCAAGTGCAATGTTGCGATTGGCAATCCGCATCCTTCTGCTGGCGCTGCTGCAATTGCCGCTTGGCATCTTGGTGTGTATAAGATTTGAAGAGTGAAATTCGAATGATTGAGATTACATCTTTTCTCGCCCTCATCAGTCCGCCAACTACGAGGTGATTGGCAATGAGAAGATGTTTGTTACCCGCTGCGAGGGTGAGGATAACAAGGGCAATGTGGATGTCAGTGAGCTGGTCGATTTGAGCCAATTGAAATTGCAGTATGATGAAGATGATTACGAGAGACATCACTTGAGCGGGAAAATTGTATTGAAAAAGGAATTACAAAATCCCATTAAATTGCACCTTGAGGTTTATCATTGGGTTCGTGACAAATGGGCACCCACTGATATATCATTGAAGCGCGATGATTTCTGTAAATCTCTGAGAAATCCCTTTGAACCGTGGCATTTTTTTGTAATCTCGCAAATACCGCAGGAGGAACTCATCTGTCCACCCCAGTTGGGCGTAAGTTGGAATTGAGTTGGGAATATATGTGTATATAATATCATCTCTCTCTCTCTTTCTCTCTCTCTTTTAGCACGTTTACACGCTGAAAAATATCACAAATCGTTTGCTGGTTAAGCATCTGCCCTACTGGGATGTTGAGGGAGAGCTCAAGGTTGTAATGCACTTTTCAGCCGGCAACTTGAAGACCTGCCTGGTCGCTCTTTTAACCGTCATAATAAAATAAAGTTAAGTTTTTTAACTTATTTACATATACACACTTGTACTTCTCGCGATATTTGCTTTGCTTTTACGATCTGATTTTGTTGCTGATTCTTTTTTTTTTTTTAGAGTGTTTCTGAAACTCATTCTTATTTTAATTTTTTATCTAAATAAACGCAAATAAGCAACTTTATTCAACGAACAGTCGCGTAATTTGCAGCCAAAGTTCCCTCATTATATGAACTTGATAAGTGCTATGAAATAAATACTAAAGTAATCCCCAAGGTAATCCCGCCCACCTCATTCTTATTTGACAATGGCTCAAAGTCATCGCAATTTCGTCAAGTGTACTCACTTTTGATTCTCATTCTCATTCGCATTCTCATCCTCGTGATGCCAAAAGCACACTCACAATTTATGGCAGTATCATATTAATATTTATTCATCATGAATGTTCATCATATATGTATGTACCTGTAGAATACCTCTATATCTAGTTCAGTCTCACTCACGTGGTCGTCATATCGGAACTGTGGCACACTTCGTTTATTTAGGTCGACCGTCTTGGGTATTCCTGAAGCTGGCTTAAGCCTCTGCAATAATACATTATAATATATATATAGGTGGTATCTCATAAGGAGATTGCACTTACGAATACCCAGAATTTTCGGCAATTTTCTTTTCCTATTTGAAGATACTTTTAGGATAAATAAAATTGCAATAAATTTGTGAGAACTGTTCTTTAAAATTTCCCAAATAAATGGGTTACATTATAACTTTTATTTAAATTGACTGAACAAATTTGTTGACTGTCATATTATTACATTCATTCTTCTCTCAACGCTTTGTAACTTTATAACTGTTTACCTGAGCGTAATACGGAAGAGCCCGCATTGCGTCTATATAATTTACAAGCTCCCTGTAATATACCCCATGTTGAATTAGAACTTAACTCAATTGTTGCAATCTGAACTATTTGTACAGTTTTCACTTACATAGAGACTTCAATTGAACAGAGGACCTTTTCAGTATATGGTTTATACTACATATGGAAGTAATTTTCCTTTTTTTTTTTGATTAGAAGCTACCTATGTTTCCAGTTGTTTATATTTCCGCTTTATAACTGAATACACTTACGTACACTCAAGGGAACCTTCAGTTGAACGAAGATACAGAATCGCACTGTAATTAACTTCCCCCTTTGTGGTAGTAGTATCTTCCGAACTGAAAAAGTTGGGGGGTGGCCCAAGTCTCGAGAGATATCTATTCTCCTGTGAGATAACAAAGTTATGCATGATTCTCTATTTGATCAAATAGTTGTAGTAGTTAGTAGTAGAAGCGCTGAGTATCTTGAGAGTTCGTAAATATATAGGAAAGAGAATGTATAACACGGCCAAGTCGTGGGGCTCTAGGGGAAGGGGAGGGGGGGAGTTCGGAGGGACAAGCAAGTCAAGTTGGCGGGTTGGCAATAAATTAGTCGCGTTTGGGTTAAGTCACAGCAAATAATGAATTCTATAAATATTAATAAATCCACTTGGACTATTCACGACTATATGGTATTATATGCACATATGTCTGTATTGTAGTATAGTTTGTAGCCATTTAGCTATTTTGCTTACGTGACATTTTTTATTTCTTTACACTTTATATTTAACACAATTTAACTGAAAATGTAAACAAACAACACAAAAGCGCAGCATGGGGGAAAAAGTGTTAGGAAAATTTACGTATTACCAGCGATAATACAATTACATATAATGATCTCTTTCATAATACTAAATACTACCAGGGAGGGCCTTGAGAAGGGTTTTTTCAGCTAAAAAGATGCCTAATGCGGCTTATCGCAGTTATCGATAAAATTCAGTTACTTAACTAATTCGCAATTATCGTTTTGAACAACGATTGGCCACAAAATTAACTATCGATTGCTGATAAATAACCCATTTTGAGTTTTTTTTTCATTGATATCGTTTGTCTTATCGATTAGGGTCTTTTGTTGAAAGAAATGCAAATATGATTGAAACAAAGATAGAGACAGACATTTTTGATCTGATAGCATGAAAAGAGTCGCAATTATAGATCTGCGCACAATGCAAACTGCAACTGGCAGCTGACGCTAATGACAGTCGTGGGGTGCCCGTCCATGTTTATATCATATCATGCCTAAGTATCGCAATATGGATATTAACTTGGCTCTCGCCTGGTCGTCGTGACCTGTTATTACCCACTGTGCGGGTGAGGGGGAGGGGACACTGACATGTCGACATGCCGCTTGTTTCGTTTCCCCAGCCCAAACCCCCCCCCCCCGCACTTTCTCATTCTACGTATACGTTATGTGTGGATTGTGTGCCCATTGTGTGTGTGTGGACAGGATACAACAGATTTGGCATATACCCCTAAACCGAATAACTGTCGAGAGTTTCTGAGATGAGTTGCATAGAGTCAATGTCAATGTCATTTCCCAGCCTAACAGTTTTCGCTTCCTTTGTTCTTTCGTTCGTATATATCACTCATACGTCGCGTTGGACTTGCTGCCTGGCAAATTGCACGAATTAGGCGACTTGTTTATTGCGCTTACATAACGCACACACAGAGAGACAAAACACAAGGGCACACACACACACATACACACACACACGTTACACAATATAAAAACTGGGAAAACAACAGCAGTACTAAAGGAAAACAAAGGGAAAACAAGCTAAGTAGGCGAAACAAAAAAAAAAAAAAAAAAAAAAAACGATAGTTGCACAGCTGCAAAAAAAGCAACAGGCTGAAAGCAGAAGGTAGAAAAGAAAGAGAGCAGGATTTCAATTCTAATTTGTCAAGCTTGTCGAGCGCGATGTAACAAAAGGCATACATATAAAGATATATAATATATATGAAAAAGGTTGTCGTACCCCGTTAACAAACGCACAGAGGTAGATCCTCATCAACCATTTCATTTGATTAAATAAAGAACAGCTTTTAATCAAATAACAAGCAGAGCGACAGAGAGAGAGAGAGAGAGAGAGTGCGCTCTATACTTGTGTGAGCATTAAATAAATACAAAATTAAATTAATTAAATAAATAAATAACGGTCGCTTTTAGGGGGGGTGGGGGAACACAATCAAATAAATAACACATTTTATTGCGCAAAACGACAAACAAACAAACTGCGCTGGGCAGGAGAACGACAACACGCAAGCTGGGAAAAAAAGGTTCTCCCACTCGCTCTATCTATCGCTCCCTGAGCTATGTATATGTGTGTGATCAACTGGGCCAAGATGATGCGCAGTTCCCCCCCAGATCACAGTTCCGCAGTCACGTGACCCTGTCAACGGTTCCGCTTTGCTAAGGCAGGGTAGCCACGCCCACTCTCACACACCCATCCAACCCCCTGCCCCCCTCCTGGGGTAGGGTGTAATGTTTTTATTACTGGCCTAAACCCTTTTTTTTTGCTTTTCAATTACGCGCATTCAATTTATGCAATAATTGATAGATTAACTCTCGCTAACTCGCAAATGCATGCAACAGTTTAACAAACGCGACGGCCCCCTCCATACCCTACCCCCTTGTAACCCTGCCCTAACCAACCCCCCCTAGTCTATTGTATTTTGTAGAGTTATAGAATAGCTAGATCATCGCTTCGAATACGATGCCCTGTGTGAATCGGATATCGGTTATACAATGCGTATTATCGCATCGGACGTGTCGGACTGTCGGCGTATGATGATTGATATGCATGCAGATACCCTGTAAGCAGGCGCAGCTGTTGTGCAGCTGCAGCGACTTGCATAACAAAAACAATGTAAATACAAGAAGTTAACAAGCAACCCTACAGATCGAGCCGCTGTTATCGATTACTCACTGTTATCGCATTTTACGCTCTTCTTATTTATAGTATTTTTTTTAATTTTTGCGTATTTTCAAGTATATTTCCTATCGGTTTTTTTTCTTTCTCTCTCTCTCTCTATTTAATTAGAAACGTGTTTGCAGTGCCGAACGTTAATTAATATTTGTCAATAATTTAAATAATTTGATATACGACTCTACACACACACGGAGATCTCCACACATGGGACACTTTGAATGGGGTTTCGAGAGCCATCCAAGCATTTCAATTGCAATCGCAGTGACAATTTAATTGCGAATGAAGTAAACGGTAATATTAATGCAAAAACAAAAAAAAAAAAAAACATTTTTTCGTCATTTCCGGCGAGTTCGCAACTCAAAACTCGACCCTTCTCAAGCAGCTTTATTTATTTTTTGTTTTTTTTTTTTTTTTGCTTCTCGAGTATCCAAGCACCTGAAAGTGTTGTCTCAGTCGAAATGATTGAAGATCGCTGTGAATATGATCGCCATTCAGGAAGTTCTCTTACACAAATACTATGCATATAGAAATAGTATTTTTGAGGTATTTTGTTTTTAAAAATATGCTTGTATTGTTTCGCATAATATATTAATGATCGTGTATTTTATTTATTAAATTTTATGTAAATTAATTATTCTATGGGATTAATACGCCTGATCTATGTACTTTGACTGTCGTTTGCTTAATAAATATCCCATAAAATATGCAAAGAGTTTTCTTTTTGGGGAACTTTTTTTCGATTTTGGCTAACGATCACTAAGAAAAGTTAGCACCTTATGGCGGCTTGTTATTTTGTTATTTGAAACGCAATTGGAGCTGAAATATCGATCATCATCAATTAGCATGCGAGCAATTTATGCAGCGATAAGTAGATAAGATCGATGGAGGATCGATCGTTGGATTGATCGTGCGTAGACCTTGTTGAGCTGCGTCAATGTGAAGGATGTTTTTTTTGATGTTTACGTAGATAGTACAAATATTACACCTAAGTATTAGTGCATGTAGTTGTAGTTCGATCGATAATTGAGTATTACTTAAGCCTTAATTGTGTATTAATTGATCGCACGGGTGGCTTGAGGCACGGATCTTGGAACTTTCCATACGTCAAATGGGCAAAATAAGCGATAATTAATAATAGTAAATGCCAGTTTTCACACGCAAATATTAGTTGCGAAAAAAAAACGGTGGGGGAAAAATAATATTAAGCAAATATATTTATTAGATAGGCATTTCACAACTTGTACACCCCTTACGCCCCCAACCTTCCCCCCATTCCTCATCTCAGTCAAATGAGCAATAAATCCATAAAGAGTCAACAAGCGCGCATAAGGCGAACGGAATGAAAAGGCCGTAAAAATGTTAAACAAACGACGCGGAGAGACGCCAAGAAGTCAATTTGGCCGGGCGAGCGGCACTTTCCGAGTGTGGTGAATACCCCATCCACCCCACTGTGCCCCATCCAACTGCCCATACTCATCCAGACCAGACACAACCAGTTGAGGCGGAGAGGCATAGGGTATGGGGCAGGGGCAGGGGCAGGGTGATCGCATTAGCGCAGCTCATCATTCCATATCGTAAAATCAATTTGCTGCTGTGTACACAAACTTTTATGGCGCACTGTGGCCGGCTAAACGTTTGCGCTAATCAATTGGGCAAATGCGACATTTTTGAGTGGCCTTTCCCATCTCTCTCTCTCTCTCTCTCCCTCTCTTCGTTTGCTTTTTGCGCCTTCTTTGAGATCAGTCGATCAATCGATCGATCGTTGGATCGTACGACGCAACGCAACGCGACGCAATGACGATGTTTTCCGGCGATGACGTCGACGCCTCGCAGGCTGCACTTGGTTTGCTTTGACACCTTCAGACAATGCCATGCAGGCTGCAAGTGATCGCAGTGTGCTGTGATGCGATGATCCCATTCGCATGAGGATTGTAAATTCCCTCCCCAGAAATTAACACAATTTAACTGCTTTCTCTTCCAGTTCTTCTCTCTTTCTCCCATCTTTAGTGTCTTCTCATTAATCTACATAATTATGCAGCTACATTTTTTTAGATCTTTCGCTTAAGATGTTTTTCTTTTAATAGATCTTCTCTTTCAGCTGTTTTCTTTTAGTAGTTCTTCTCTTTTTCAGCTGTTCTGCTTCTCTACTCTGCATTTCAACTCGTAAGATACTTTCCAGCTACTTTTATAGGTTATTTATTTAACTAACTTTTTTTTTTTTTATTTTTTTATCTTTTCTGTTGTTGGAGTTCTCCAAGCCTTTCTAAAGTGCATTCTTAAGTTCTTTGCCCTTCCAAAAATTGTATATTATTATTTTGTTTTTTTGCGGTCACAAGTTTGCATCACTTTTAACCACTTCAATAACATAATCGACGTCATTAGCCAAAAAAAAAAAAACCATAAAAAAAAACAAGAACGCAAAACAAAATTGCTGACGGCGCAGCACGAGATACGCTCTGAAACTAGTTTCTTGGAAAATCTATTAAAAAAAATATATATATACGAAATTTACACAAAATTTACCCACAGTATGTTAAGCTAGCTAGCTGTATATTATATAATAATAAAGGTGTTCCTCAGCTGGAAATTCTTTAAGAAAGTGAAAGCATATCGAGCATAATAAATATAGCTATTAGTTACAACCGATCTGCAGGCATAATAAACTGGTTAACTAGCTATAATTAATTATGGCAGCTTGTTTACTATAAACGTAGTGTAGTTGCCTGGGAAAACTCAAACGTTCGATTATGTCCACAATTCAATTAGATTCGCCCACTGTCTCTGCCAAGGGCGCTGCAGGTGTGGGTGGAAAGGGGGTGGCGTGGCGTGGCGTGGCGGTGGCTTGTCTTGCGAATAGTTTATTAATTAATTAGTTCGTCGAGTGTGCGAGTGTGTGTGTGTGTGTGTATGTGTGTGTGTATGTGTGTGTGTATGTGTGTGTGTCAAATGGAGCGGAACACATATTGAAGACTGAAGACTGCAGAGCGATGGAGCAAGTCGCTGCTGGGTCGCACAGGCAGGCAGGCAGGCGAGCAGGCCGGCAGGCAGGCAGGCAGGCGAACTCGAGAGCTGGAACTGGAACTGGAACTGGTATTCACTCTATGTGTATGTGGACTGGCTCACCTTGTAAAGCGACGCCACATACTAAAAATACCAATGATCGAGTGCGGCTCTCGTTGCTGCTGCTGTTGCTGTTGTTGTTGTTGCTGCCGTGTTTGCAGTCGGCAGACTTGGCCAACATGCGCTGCTTTTAGCCCGTGAACCGCTTCTAATGGCAGTTTGTATAGACGACACTAACAACACTAACGACACTAACTGAAAAATCGCGTAAAGTTTTCGCCATTTTGCTTCGACTCGATTGTTTATGTTTTTATGTCGAGTTCTTCGAACTCTGCGCTCTGAAGTTCAACATTTTTTGTTGACGACGACGACGCAAATTACCCAATGTGGCCTAATCAAGCGAACATCTGAACGATAACGCAGCACTGGCCAGGTGTAGAAGGAAGGGGGAGGGGGGGGGAGGCTAAGAGACAAAGCCAAAGTGATACGAAGAGACAAAGACACATTGTCGGGACTCAACTCGGTTTCGGATCTCGATGTGCTGCCATTGCGGAAGCTTTATTTATTTATGTATTTTTCGCGTTATTTTGTATATTCTTTTTGTTTTTTGAGTTTTTATATCTCTCTTTTGTTTTTTTTTTTTTTTTTTGGGGTTTTTGGAGGGGTTTTTGGTAAAAACGTGCACGAGTCCGTTGGCCATTGCCCGTTGACCGATTTGTTTTGTCGCAATCTGCGGATGCCTCCCGAGATTCGCATAAAAATTTCAAGCGAAAATATATACGTAGAGCAGCCGGCCATATATCTACATAATTGCCTCTTGAATATATATATTTTCTATATCTATATATCTATGCGAATTATTGCGCAGAATCATGTAGAACCGGCTAACAGCTCGCTAGCTCGAGTGCTTTGGCTTCGACTCCATCTCCGGCTCCGACTCTGGCGCCGCAGCTCAGGGTTGTCAGTTTCTTGACTCCAGTCGAGCATCGTTCCATATAGTTCCTGATTGGGCTGAGCACAAAACAGCAACAGCAATAGAACAAGCCACAAGCGACAAGTGAAGAAAGTTGCAGGGTAGCTAGTTGGCTTGGATTGCTGTATACCCTGCAGGCACAGTATAGTATGGTTTGTTGGGTCTGCTGTCTGCGTGTATGTTGTGTATGTCTGTCTGTCCGTCTGTCCCCATATATATTTTGATATTTTCTGACAGTCTTTCACTTTTTAGCTTTATTTTCTAGCTATCTTTTTACCTGTCTGCTTGTCTGTCTAACTGCCTATTTCACCTCCCATTTCTTTGTCTGTCTGTCTCTCTGTCTGTCTGTCCGTAAGTCTCTCCGTCTGTCTCTCTATTTGTATCTCTGTCTCTCTGTCTGTCTCTTTGTCTGCCGAGCTGTATCACTCTCTGCCTTTCGGTATCAGAATTTCAAGCAGGATATCTGTCTATCTATCCTCTTCTATCTTACTCTGCTATCGTCTGTAGATCTATCGATTTGTCTGCTTGTCTATCAAACTGTCTATCGATATGTCTGCTCGTCTCTCAAACATTGTTTCTACTCCGCCTGTCCCTATAGTCTGCTGTCTGCTTGCCTGTTTAAATGTTTGTATAAGGATATCTGTCTGTCTGTCTTCATATTTGTCTTCTCTACCTAAATATCTTTATATCATATCATATATTATATCATCTAACTGCCTCATCCTATTACCCTTTCAACCTTTTCGAAAGCTACTCAAAATCCTCAAGTCAACTAGCCAGAGGCACCTGCTAGCGACTCCACCAACTTCTCCATTGAGCTCAATTCTGCTCTGGGCGCCACTCTGCTGGTTCTCTCTCTCTCTCTCTTTCTCCCTCTCTCGTTCTCTCTGCTCGCCGGCCTTGAGCTTTACCGCATAGTTCTGCAGCGAACCCGTTTCAATTGCCACCCATTCCGAGCATTCCAAGCGACTGGAGCCGCGCCTCGACGCCGCAGCTGCTTTCCATTTCCATAACATTTCCAACTCCCTTCTAAGTGTACATAATCAACCCGATATATATATATATATAACTACATATACACATTCGTATGTGGCCGATAATTGCGGGGCAACTTGTCCATCGTGTTAATTGCCAATTGGCAATGGAATCGCTAATGGAATCGCAATGGATTCTTGGCTCACCCTTCACTCAGGTAATGGACTTTGTACAATATCAATCCAATCCAATCCGAGATCGAATCTCGTGCTGGACAACAACATCGCCAAGTGACAAGTGTCGGCTTCGGGTACATGAATCCGGTTAGATCTTGCAGGTTCTCAACACGAGTCACTGGTGTCAGGTGCAGCACGCTGTATCTATCATACACATGCATATATATCATATATTTATATATATATATATCTAGCTAGATCTCTGCCACACGTTGGTTTATAGGGAATCTTGATTATCGCTCTGGGTCTACTTAATAAATCATCGATATTTCACTGGAATCGATCAAACTAGCAGATAGTAACTAGATAGTTAGTTAGTTAGTTAGTTGGGGGACTTGAGTTAAAAAAAATATATAAATAAAACATGTTCGAGAAGCTTCAGATCCCCCTCGCACCTCCCTCCCCCCCTGCTGCTAACTAAATGTCAAAGTCAGAAGCAGATTCCAACTATCTAGAAGATCTTTCAAACAAAAATTGTATTAGGGGTTTTTCCTTCTATAACTTCTGCATATGCCTATATTAAAATTATACTTAAAAACTCTATGATATAATACTCCCATTATTAGCAAAAACGTTGCTCATATAAGAACAGTTTAAATTATACAAAACGCAATTCTATTGAAATGAGGTTAGAATCTCCAGCGATCTTTGCATTGTCTCAGGCTTTGTATAACACACACTCTATCTCACTCTCTCTTTATCTGTCTCTCTCTCCCTCTTTCTGTCTCTTTTCTTGACTGTTTTATTGGCAACAACTTAATTAGCCTGATTGATACGTTGAGGTAGTTCGAGTATTTGCGTTTCGTAACTTTGCAAATCACTGACCCCAAACACGACTCCCTTTCGGTAGTCGAATCGTATCGAATCGAATCGAATCGATACCCTCCCCTCTCCCAGCGATAATTGTTTGTGTTAATCGATAATTAGTGTTTTGTTTCTGCTTGTATAATTACATGGATCGTATATGTCGACAACGGGAATCGGAATCGGGCTATGCCGGGCAGGTGAGACGCGTATCATTTTAATATATGTACTATATGTATCTCTCTGTTTAACATAGTATAATATAATTTACCTAAATGAAACCCCGTTTTATTTGCCACCTTAATTAGGCGCTGCATGTTTGCATATCCGAAATGCGCTTTTTAATTACATATACCGTAGCTTTTTTATCGCCCCCTTTGAGCACACCGCAATACCGACAAGCGCGACACGATGATCCTCACTGATCTGACGCACGTTATATGAGGGTGAAAGTTTATAGAAAACTTAAATAAACAAAACTTTTGATCTGGAACTTTCCGCAAGAGATATCCTCGGGAAAGTTGACTGAATATGTTGAATAATAATATATGATTATGTGGTAAAAATTTCAGCTAAGTTATAGTATGAATTTAAGACTTTTTATTGTATCAAAAAATTGATATATTATTAATATGATAAGTGCAGCAATTAATATAAATTTAAATGCATATTTAAGTGAAGATCTGTTAAAATTTGATATAGTTTGAGTTATTATAATAAAACGTACATATATTTATAAAGCATATACAATATTTCTCAGCTAAATTTCTATATTTTTTTTTTGCAGTTAAGGTTACTTCAAAGTCTTCAAAGAGCCAATCCTGCACAGAGTTTCCCTAGTTGTGCTTTATAGAACTGCTATTTGGCTTTACGAAAGGTCTTGAGGCGTTGTTTATTTTTTTTAGTATTCCGATTAAGTAACAGGCTAAAAGGCGCTGTTTTTATTGTTTATTGTTTTTTTATTTTTTATTTTTTACCTGGTTGTCAACTTGTTGTAAACTTGTCCATGCAACTTGATATCGCGTCCTTGGCCTTCACATACATTTCGCAAATATGCAGCCTGGTCGGAACTGATGTGTGATGTAGGGGGTCTACCTAGAAGGAGCTGGGTAAGAGGGAAGAGGTGGGGTAGGTAGTGTTAACTAGGCTGTGGATTATGGTTGGCCCTCAGCTGTCCTATGTCCTTCGTTCCGAGTAGACTCAATTGCCTTGTGCAAGTTTTTTTTTTTTTATTTATTTATTTTTTTTTTTTTTTGGGCAGACATTTCATTGTTGCTCCCGTTAATAATTGTTGCTGTTGTTGTTGTTGTTGTTGTACGTGCTGCGCTTTGAATTGCGAGAATCGCGCTTCAGTTGTCGTTGTCGTTGTTGCTGCTGTTGTTGCTGTTGTTGCCGCTGTTGTTGCTGTTGTTGCTGCTGTTGTTGCTGTTGTTGCTGCGGCTGTTGTTGTTGCTGTTCTTGTTGTAATTTATTGACTCGGATGCTACGTGAGTGTTATTGAAAATGGTCATTTCGTTCATGTTGCTGTCACCTGTTGCTGTTGCTGCTGCTGTTGTTGCTGCTGTTGCTGTTGTTGCTGTTGCTGTTGTGGGCACCTCCACCCATATTATTATTGTTATTATTATTATGCTTTGTCTGACTGTCCCACTGTCTGTCTCCCTCGGAGTGTTTGTTGTTAATTTAATTTATTCAAACATTGAACTTTTATTTGCTTTCAACCGAGCGCGAGGGAGCCCGAGAGCTCCGTTCGACAGGGTAGGCCAAGTGGGAGTTATGCGAGTGGGCGTGGCAAAAAAAAAAATAGCACTGCCTCTGGCACTGGCAACGAAAGCAACGGTTGTTATTCCGATTATGTGCTTTGCCATTATTTATGCTGATTTCGCCTCCCTCTCCCTCTCAGTCTCTCTCCCCCTACGACATCATTCAATCTTTGCTCATTATTCTATTAAAATATTTTTATAGTTTTATGCAAAAACTCAAGGAAAATTTACAGAACACTTTGCGTGTGCAGCAACAACAACAACAAAAGCAACTCAAATAAACAAACAGAAAAATGTAAAAAAAAAAACAGAAAAAAGCGAAGAACTGAAGAAGTCGAAATCGACATTCAAGACGAACAATAAAGCACAAGAAAAGAAAAAAACATATCAAATATGCTATATATATGGGTGTATATATGTATAATTATAAAGATATACGACAAGAGGAAGCCAGTGCAACAATTACAACAATGGGAAGAAGGTTAAAAATTTGATTTCTATGGGTTTATTTCTTGTTATTTTTTTTATTTTTTTTTTTATTTTTTGGGTGCGGCCATCGACCGTTATGTCGATCGAGCGAGAGAGGGAGAGGGCGAGAGAGAGAGACATGCTATCATACATACACAAGCAGCAGGGGCGTGTGAAACGCCAGCGGCGATAACGATAATGTCAATCGATTGTCGATTATTACGAGCGAGAGAGCGAGAGGGAGAGAAACAAGGCAGCTATTGGGGTCAGGTTAACATAACCATAAAATAGTTAAAGATTTCAATTTTTTGAGAAGCTGCCACATTAAATAGAAGACTTTATGCGACCACAAAATGCTGCTACCAATTCTGAATACCCTACAGAGCTCTCAATAAGCTCGACGTGGGAATACCCTGTAAGAGAAGTAAAGCTAATATGCTTAATTAACTTCTAACTCCCAATTAACTCTCAGTCACTTTACTCTCAGGCTATACTAGCCCCCCCTCCCCCTCCCCCTTTTTGCACTGCTTACAGGGTATGCACAGGCACATATAAACACACATACTATATGTGAAACGATCTCGTTTCGCATTGTTCCTCATACTGTCAATATTGTCGACGCAGGTGAGTTATAACTTTCGCATTGTTATTTGTGGCCTTGGGGATTCGGTAATGCCAGCGAGCGAGCGAGACAGAGTCAAAAACAGAGAGAGAGAGAGAGAGATCGTGCCAGCGCGATCATAACTCTGTAAATAGAGATCAAAGCGATCTCGAGACGATCGTCAACCGTTTATCGCGCCATAAAATAAGCTACTTATGCGCAGAACATTTTCTCGTACTTGTCTCGGTCTGCGTGATCTACGTAACGTATCAAGTTTCGACTGCCATCTATGTATGATGATGATGAATTACAATCGTTGATTGTTTGCGATCATTCCTACATATGTGTGATCTATTTAAACTCGTTCCGGCATTGGGACAAGCCTCCCCGTTCCAGGCTCGAAATGACAAAAAAAAAAAAAAAAAAAAATGCGACACGAATTTTTGGTTGATCTCGAAACTCTTTCGCAATTGTCACTCGGCTATCGGACGAGACGATTGTCCAGATGGAACTTTTTTTTCTTTCATTGATTAACGATAATTAAAAAATTCCGCTTTTGTAGTTCATTTTGCGGCTGTGAATGAAGCTGAGTTTGAGGATGATGCAGGGAATAGAGAGAAAAAGAGAGTGTAGATAGAAAGAACTGGGGACTGGCACGAGCAACATGCATAGAAGGAGGCAGCTGGGGGGAGGTACTGGAAGAACTGGGGGGTTGCTTCTGTTTGGGATCGGTTTGTTTCGTTTGTTTCGGATTGGGATTCGAATTCGGATTCCAATTCGGATTTAGGAGTTCACATAGCGATCACTTAGCGTGCCAGCGCTAATGCCCTCTAATAGAGCACGAATATAAAGTGATATTAATTGAAACATGCAAACACCGACAGCAAATTGATAAATAAATAAAAAACAATAAATAAAATGTGCGCTTCGCGATGACGACGTCGACGTCGGCGGAAGGCTAAGCAAAGTCTGGCGCGGAATTCGGGCTGTGTGTGACTCGTCTGTCTCGGACTATGGCGAAATACCACATACACCTGAGGCATCCCCTATCCCCCTTCCCATCCTCACAGTTCTCAATCAGTTGTAGAATTTATCAATTAGACGAACGCGCTTTTCACAGCAGCTGCAACCTCTCGAGCGACTCCCAACGCCAACTCGACGTTTCCTCCTATTGCAAAACACTGTTAAAATGTTGTTAATTGCAATTTGCATTAAGTGGAAACTTTTCGAGCAATAAAAGTTCGCGAATCGCGAGAAAAAATCAAAATCAAAAAAAAAAAAAAACGAAAAAATACATAACGATTAGGCAAAAACAAGTATGCAATATTTACAGTGCTAACTGCTCGATTAGATACCCTAATAAGTCAATAGATTTAGTCTCAATCGATCAATCGATCACTTTACTTAACCCATGTGTCAGCACTTATTTATCGATAATTTTGCACAGTCTCTAACGTCTGCGTTTCAAAAAGAACTGGAGCTCTAACCCATTGAGGAAAGAAGTAAACCGTTGTATAAATGATCCAGTTCGCTCCAGTTCCTTAGCACACCCCGTTAGATCATAGTTCTCTGAGTTATCGATATTTTCATAAATAACTTTGAATCGTCTTTCAGCTAAAACACCCGCAGCTACCCTGCACAACTGCATATCAATTTATGGCATACAAAAAATGAGAAAAAAAAAACAAATAAAAAAAAACTCTCTAAATTAGATTCGAAAATGCTAACTAAAGGTTCTCAATGTCAATCAGATATTTCGTCGCTGCTATATTAATTATGCTGAGTGCAATTAGTTAATGCTCGTTAATGAGATACCCCTTACTGTGGAATAAATAGCAAAAACTTCAAAAATATGATCTTACTAATATAATAATCTAATACTCTTAGGTATAAGCTGGTAATATATTATTATGGTATTATAATATATAATAGTATTATAGAAAAATTATATTGATGCAATAATTATAAAAATATATATTTTTTTATTTTATTATTTTCTTATCATATTGTGACATTTTTGAGAAAGTGTCTTGTGAAAAATCGTATGAAAATTTCGCAACAAAAAGAGCCATATCTTTTCTTTGGAATATTTATTTTTTCGACTCTGACCTACTCTGTTTTTCTCCTTATATACAGTACCTTCTTTATTTTTCTTCTACTTGATTTATATACATTTTTTACATTTTTTCAACTTCCAGAACCTTCTCATCAGTTCTAGAAACAAGCTACCCGCACACACAGAATGCAGGGATAGCGTAAGTTAAAAAACAACATTTTCACATTGGTCGCAAATAATTGTCTATCTATTGTGGGGGTGTGGGGGCCGCTTCCACGCTGCCAGAGTGGGCTCGCGTCGAGCAAAGTGGGAGGAAGGGAACGGGAAGCGGGAACGGGCACGGGAGCTGAAGGTGGAGGGATTCGCGTGTGGCCTCCCCGTCGTCGTCGTCGTGTGTTTAATTTGTTGCAAAAATATTTGTGTTTGTATTTTTCATGTACTTACCGTTTAATACACATTTAAAACGGCGCTTTTTAAGCAGCTGTGCTAATTTTCCCGCCATTGTCTGTCGCGACTTAGGGAAAACTGCGGCTGCCTGTGGCAGCGACTGCGACGTCGACGTTGCGCAAATAAATAAATAACAAATATGCAAATATAATACCAAAAGTAATAATAAAATTAATAGTAATATTTACTAGGGGGAGTTGGGGTTGTGAAGGGGGCGCAGCTGTGTGCCTAGAAAGAGCTACGTCAAATTGCTGTTTGTTCTTCTACTTCAAGTCGAGCATGTTGCTGCTGCTGCTGTTGTTGTTCCAGCTGCTGTGTGGCGTGTGGCGAAGTGAGTTGATTCCTCGAGAAGGTCGCTATAGTATCTGGCAAGTACTCAAGTACTCAACTCATCTCATCTCATCTCTACCCGCCTCGCATTGCCAGCTAATTGCAGCGATCTTTTGCTGCAGTTTGCGGCTTTTTTTTTTATTGATCTTGAAAATGAATGAACCTACTCAAATAATGGCAAATCTTGCTTTGATGGTTTAACCCATCTAATTTCTTTAGGATCTAGCTGTCTAATTGTTGGGAATTAACCCAGTTTGTGGGTAAATCGAGTCTCTTTTGATCTCTGATTGCACTGGGTAATTCCACAGAACCGCAGAACGGTGCAAATATCTGGAAAATAAATCCAAATTAAATAATATATAATATATATAAATAATATAAATTAAATTAGCAGAAGCTACGTAACTATCGTTTAAAATCTCTACATTATAAAAAATAATATATAATTTAACTAATTTTCCAAAACTTAAATTAGAGATTTTCAATATAGCAAATAGCAACAAAATAATAATAAATAAATAATATACACTATAATATAGTAATTTGATAAATAATATACACTTTATAAAGTAGTTAAGATCCTCAATTGCAGCCATTTTTTGCACATTACAGAGTATTCGCCTGTTGTGTACACCCCCCTTCTGCAACAATTTCGACTGTCATGCCGATAAGGCATACCTTATATAAGTGAACTATAAACATTTTATAGTACTATCATCTCTCGTTCAGGCATCATACGGCCGCATGCATTTGCATATGCTTATTATAAACTTATCGTATCGCTTTATTATGGCTACAGGGTATGTGCAAGGCACTTGGCACTCTGGCTTTCACAAAACTTTGTAACTCGTTTTATAGTACTTAATAATAATATTATATATATATTTGAGTTCGAAACGCTGGCGATCCTCGTGGGGAACTCCTTCAAAAATGCCAATAAAATACGAAAGAAAACAAAAAAAAAAAACAAAACGTGCCATGCAAAAAATATTTAAAATTGCAGCAGACAAACAGGCGGACAGACGGGCAGACGGAGAGACGGACAGAGAGACAGAGAGACGGACAGACAGAGGGACAGAAGTGCAGGCTGATAAGCTGCAAAACCAACGTGTTGTTGGCCATGGAGCACGATGCTTCTTGCATCGTTGCACGCGGCGTATGCGCAATATTTGCCGATCTGCACCTCGCGGCCAGTGGCCCCAACGTCGTCGCTACCAACTACTGCCACCACGAACCGCCACGAACCACCACGAACCACACCCAAAAGAATGTCGCGCCTTGTCCGCAATCTTTTGTTCAACGCGATTCCAATTGAGTCTTATTTTATTTTATTTTTTTTTTTTTTTGCAGTTTTCGGAGTTTGTTTTTTTTTTCTTCTTATATTTGTTTTTTATATTTTTACGAGCAGTTTTTTTTTTTTTGCTTTTGCGCAAGGCCGTCGTCGTCGTCGTCGTCGATGGTGGCTCGTTTTGTGCCCGATCATATATTGGAAATAAAAATCGAAATGCTGCTGATGATGATGATGATGCTGATGATGATGTTATTGTTATTATTGCTGCTGCTGATGTCGCTTTGGGAGCCTCTTCGCACCTGGCCCAGTTGATTGCATTTTATGTACATTCATTCTCTCTCTCTCTGTGTGTGCAATCACAATCACATCCCATTAGTCGCCGGATCCCCCATCATCAACGGGGATCGCATCGCATAATCAGGTTCCCAAACCCGGCCCAGACCCAACCGAAAAGCCTTTGGGCCTGTCCCCCGATCAAGGTGTCGCATTCGCATTCGCATTCGAATTCGAAATCGCATTCACACACTCAATTGTGTTTGCGATATCATTGCGAATGTTATTGTTGTTGTTGTTGTTGTTGTAACTGGGCGATTCAATGTCGCCAGCGCGGTAGAAAAACTGAACATTTTATTTGTGTTTTTTTTTTTTTTTTTAGTATAGATATCAGGGTTCTGATAAATGTTACAAGTATGCGGAAAAGAAAATCATACACAATAGCTGGGTACCCTTTTTGGGGTCGATCTTGCAATGAGTATGCATGATAAAATCAAACTAAAGATCTTTAAAGTTAAATTGAGTAAATAGCAAGCCATATATCAAATTTAAGCTCTCCAACTCTTTGCATGGCTGAGATACAAGTGTTGTAAGCAGAATCGCAAAGAATATTACAGTTATCTGTACTCTTTTCATATTTATATTGATCTCCACTATTAACTTGACTAAATAGCAAACCGCATACCAAATTTAAGCTCTCTAACTCCCGGCATAACTGAGATCCAAGCATTTTTAAAACACATATATCTTACTTTAAGTGTAAAAAAATATATTAATATACAAATGTCTCTCCACTCTCACATCGATATAAGTAAAAAATAGTAGTTTTTTAACTCTGATATGGCCAAAACTCATTTGTTTATACTCTGAGAAGACTTTTTGATCTCGGTGTTGTACCTTGATTGATTCTACATTTCAATTTTATCGATTTAGGAACTTCGATTTTTTCGACTTTTTCCATCCAACCACCTTAAAAAAATTTCGAAAATTTTCAAAAATTTGACATATTCATTTTTTGATCAAAATCAAAATAAGATACTTACAATTCGCATAAAAATCAATCCGCAGCTGATTCGGATAAAAATTGTAGAAAATATGCAACTTTTTCGATTTTCAGGGTTGTCTCTCCACTCTCACATCGATATTTTTAAAAAATATGGATTTTTTTTGTCGTTTTTTAACTCTAATATGGCCAAAACTCATTTGTTTATACTCTGAGAAGACTTTTTGATCTCGGTGTTGTACCTTGATTGATTCTACATTTCAATTTTATCGATTTAGGAACTTCGAATTTTTTCGACTTTTTCCATCCAACCACCTTACAAAAATTTCGAAAATTTTCAAAAATTTGACATATTCATTTTTTGATCAAAATCAAAATCAGATACTTACAATTCGCATAAAAATCCAATCCGCAGCTGATTCGGATAAAAATTGTAGAAAATATGCAACTTTTTCGATTTTCCAGGGTTGTCTCTCCACTCTCACATCGATATTAGTAAAAAATATGGATTTTTTTGTCGTTTTTTAACTCTAATATGGCCAAAACTCATTTGTTTATACTCTGAGAAGACTTTTTGATCTCGGTGTTGTACCTTGATTGATTCTACATTTCAATTTTATCGATTTAGGAACTTCGATTTTTTTCGACTTTTTCCATCCAACCACCTTACAAAAATTTCGAAAATTTTCAAAAATTTGACATATTCATTTTTTGATCAAAATCAAATAAGATACTCACAATTCGCATAAAAATCCAATCCGCAGCTGATTCGGATAAAAATTGTTGAAAATATGCAACTTTTTCGATTTTTCAGGGTTGTCTCTCCACTCTCACATCGATATTAGTAAAAAATATGGATTTTTTTTGTCGTTTTTTAACTCTAATATGGCCAAAACTCATTTGTTTATACTCTGAGAAGACTTTTTGATCTCGGTGTTGTACCTTGAATGATTCTACATTTCAATTTTATCGATTTAGGAACTTCGATTTTTTCGACTTTTTCCATCCAACCACCTTACAAAAATTTCGAAAATTTTCAAAAAATTTGACATATTCATTTTTTGATAAAAATCAAATAAGATACTTACAATTCGCATAAAAATCTAATCCGCAGCTGATTCGGATAAAAATTGTTGAAAATATGCAACTTTTTCGATTTTTCAGGGTTGTCTCTCCACTCTCACATGGATATTAGTAAAAAATATGGATTTTTTTGTCGTTTTTTAACTCTAATATGGCCAAAACTCATTTGTTTATACTCTGAGAAGACTTTTTGATCTCGGTGTTGTACCTTGAATGATTCTACATTTCAATTTTATCGATTTAGGAACTTCGATTTTTTCGACTTTTTCCATCCAACCACCTTACAAAAATTTCGAAAATTTTCAAAAATTTGACATAGTAATTTTTTGATCAAAAATCAAATAAGATACTTACAATTCGCATAAAAATCCAATCCGCAGCTGATTCGGATAAAAATTGTAGAAAATATGCAACTTTTTTTGATTTTCCAGGGTTGTCTCTCCACTCTCAAATCGATATTAGTAAAAAATATGGATTTTTTTGTCGTTTTTTAACTCTAATATGGCCAAAACTCATTTGTTTATACTCTGAAAAGACTTTTTGATCTCGGTGTTGTACCTTGATTGATTCTACATTTCAATTTTATCGATTTAGGAACTTCGATTTTTTTCGACTTTTTCCATCCAACCACCTTACAAAAATTTCGAAAATTTTCAAAAATTTGACATAGTAATTTTTTGATCAAAATCAAATAAGATACTTACAATTCGCATACAAATCCAATCCGCAGCTGATTCGGATAAAAATTGTAGAAAATATGCAACTTTTTTGATTTTCCAGGGTTGTCTCTCCACTCTCAAATCGATATTAGTAAAAAATATGGATTTTTTTTGTCGTTTTTTAACTCTAATATGGCCAAAACTCATTTGTTTATACTCTGAGAAGACTTTTTGATCTCGGTGTTGTACCTTGATTGATTCTACATTTCAATTTTATCGATTTAGGAACTTCGATTTTTTTGACTTTTTCCATCCAACCACCTTACAAAAATTTCGAAAATTTTCAAAAATTTGACATATTCATTTTTTGATCAAAATCAAATAAGATACTTACAATTCGCATAAAAATCCAATCCGCAGCTGATTCGGATAAAAATTGTAGAAAATATGCAACTTTTTCGATTTTCCAGGGTTGTCTCTCCACTCTCACATCGATATTAGTAAAAAATATGGATTTTTTTTGTCGTTTTTTAACTCTAATATGGCCAAAACTCATTTGTTTATACTCTGAGAAGACTTTTTGATCTCGGTGTTGTACCTTGATTGATTCTACATTTCAATTTTATCGATTTAGGAACTTCGATTTTTTTCGACTTTTTCCATCCAACCACCTTACAAAAATTTCGAAAATTTTCAAAAAATTTGACATATTCATTTTTTGATCAAAATCAAATAAGATACTTACAATTCGCATAAAAATCAATCCGCAGCTGATTCGGATAAAAATTGTAGAAAATATGCAACTTTTTCGATTTTCCAGGGTTGTCTCTCCACTCTCACATCGATATTAGTAAAAAATATGGATTTTTTTTGTCGTTTTTTAACTCTAATATGGCCAAAACTCATTTGTTTATACTCTGAGAAGACTTTTTGATCTCGGTGTTGTACCTTGATTGATTCTACATTTCAATTTTATCGATTTAGGAACTTCGATTTTTTTCGACTTTTTCCATCCATTTTTCTGTTCGCACACTAATGTATTCCAAATTTAGGCAACTATAGTTAGTATTTGATACCGGTATATACAGGCTATTGATAAACATGATAATTATTTGGAGGGGCAGGCAGTCATTTTCCCAGTTTTTTTTTTTTTTTTTTTTTTTTGTCCTCAAACAAATGTCGAACATGAGTCACCCATCCAAATTCAACCCAAGTTCCAGATACAGTTCCGTTTACACAGTAGCAAAGTGGGTAACCGCAGAAACCGCAATCGATGCGAAAATTTGTACAACAAACAGAAAGATTGAAGATTGATTGAATTCCAAATTTTTAATTAATATTGCGATTTTTTAATATATTGACTTTTTATACATGATATATGTATAGATAGCATGCGGTCTGCGTTATGTAAGCGATTTTAGTTATGATTAATTGATTTATTTGGTTAGAATAAGTGTGTTAGAATGACTAATTAAGCGTATATATCAAAGATATTGCTGTGAAATTTGGTAGATTTGTAGCCAACGCAATTCTCGAAATACCCTGAAAATTTCATAATAATTCATGGCAGTTTTCCCAGAAAATAAATAGCGTGCCAAGTGCGGAATTTTCTTGGAATTTAATTTTTTTCTGTTATTTTTTTTATTTATCGAAATGTATATTGTATTATTTTTGTATTGAGTTGTTGAAGTCCCCCGATTTTTTTTTGATTGCCTCAATTGCCTTGTCATGCAATTGCCGCCCATCCCAAACCCGGTTAATGCACGTCCTTGACCATCGTGATAAAAAAATAAACAATAATAACATCTACAGAATTTTTAATATAATCGAAAAACGTTTCGCTGCGCTGCGCTGCGTTACGTTTTCGCATGCAACTGCAGTGCATCGTGTTGAATCGTGTTGAATCGTGTTGGATCGTGTCGCATCTTGTTTTTCTTACCAATCAGGCCACTTAAGTGCAGCTTAAGATTTATTTATAGATCGCTGGCTTTTAACCTCCATTCTGTGGAACACGCTGCGTATGAGTTACGCCAAAAGCTGGCCAAAGCTGGCAGTATATCGTATAACGTATATCGTATACTATATACGATATATAGCATGTTTTCTTTTAAATATCTCTCTCTGTCTCTGTCTCTCTGGGCGCGTCAGTGTCCACTTAAAGCGCAGCTCTCTTTGTCAGCTGCGGCTTCAGCTGCGGCTCCAGCTCCAGCAGCTTGTCTTGACTTGACTTGGCTTGGCTTGGCCTCATCGATTGCCGATTCTAGTTGGAACCGGCACAAAGCGGTTTCAAGCGGCTGACAACGTTCAACGCCAGCGTCTTTTGGCTCGCTTTGCCGGTTTTCAAAATCGGGGGCTTGGTGTTTAGCTGGCGCTATCCCAGCCTAGGTACAGCCCAAAGCCACAGCTAGCAGCACCACCACAGACATCGCACCACAGCACAGCACAGCGCAGCAATTGAAAGATTGATGGCTCCAATTCGCCAGACTAATGACTCAAAGCGTACCGACACGATACGCGCCCTGATAGCGCCTGATACCCGATCCCACTTTGTCCACTTGTCTTTGCCTCGTTCTGGACGTTTTTACCGTTGCTTCTTGGGCAAAGGCTTGACTTGGCTGGGCTCCACTTGGCTTCCACTGGGCCTCCGTCCCTCTTGATATAGGTCAGCCATTCCAGCTACAAAGATTATGGAACAGACAGAAGACAGAAGATCCCATATCGATTGTGAATTATGTTGATTTCTATTTGGCATCAATATACGATATATGATATAGAATCAGAGTTCTTTGTCACTCTCTCTCTCTCTCTGTCTGCTAGTCTGTCGCTCTGTCTGCTCGCCTGCTGTATGCTCTCTTTCTTTCTCTGTCTGCTCGTCTGTCTTCTCTTCTGTCTTTCCGTCTTGTCTCTGTGTCTGTCTGTCTGCTTACCTGTTAGTCTCTCTGTCTGTCTATCTGGCTTTCTGAATGTCTGCCCATCTGCCTCCCATTTTCTCTGCCTCCTTGTATCTTTCTCTCTCTGTCTGCCTACTCGTTTGTTTTCCTCTCTGATTGCCTGTCCTTCTATCTGCTTCTCTGCCTTCCCGTCTTGTCTTATCCGTCTGCCTTTCAGTTTGCCCTCTCTCTCTCTGTCTGTCTTTCAGTCTGCCTTCTGTCTCTCTGTCTGTCTCTCTATCTCTCTATCTGTCTGTCTGTCTTTCTGCCTTCCTATCTATCTTTCGATCTCCATGTCTGCTCATTTGTCTCCCTGTCTATCCTGCCTGTCTCTCCGGCCTGTCTGTCGTCTTCCTGTCTCTTCTATCTGTCTGCTCGTCTGTGTTCCTGTAAGCTCAGCTGTCTCTCTGTCTCCTCGTCTCTCTCTCTCTGTCCCTCCCTGCCTGTTCATTTTTCTTCTGTTCCTCAGACTACCTTCTGTCTCTTAATTTGCATCTTTGTCTGTCTCCCTGTCTCCTTGTCAGTCTCTCTGTCTGTCTGCAAGTCTATCTCTCTGTCTGCTCGTCTGTCTTCCAGTATGTCTCTCGGTCTGTCCATCTTTATGCCTGTCTCTCCTATCTGTCTGCTCGTCTGTCTCCCTGTCTCTTTGTCTCTCTGTCTCCCCGTCTGCCTTTCAATTCACACATTGCTCGCGCGATGTTTCATCGTTTTTTTGCGCAGCTTTTCTATGACTTTCCATGGACCAGGATAACCGCTGCAAACCGACATTTTCCAGCATGGAGCGGTACATTCCCGGTTCTCCGACAGACAGACAGGCAGACTGGAAGTAGTCAAGTCTGGGAGGGGGCAAGATTGGGTGGGAGGGGGAAGAGCTTGTACAAGTGTTAATTGGACAAGTGTTTTGTCTCAGCTCTGCGCTACCCTGCGCTACCCTGCTCTGTCTTTGCCCTTGTCTCTTGTCTCCCCTTGGACATTTCTCTTGGGTTCTCGGTTCGCTGATTAGCTGATCGAATTATTGCAACACCGCAGGCCATAATCGTTTTAATAATTTTATTATATGTATTTTCGAGAAAAAAGAAGAAGACGAAGACGGGAATGATATTGAAACCGTCCCAATTGAAGAAACAGAGAAAAAAACAAAACAAAACGAAATGAGGCGAGTTGAAAGAGATGATGAAATAATTTTTTAATTGGACCAAAAGGCGATACGTTTCAATGGAAAAGCGACTTACTATATTATATATGTGTGAGTCATGTGTGTGTGAGTGCGTAACTGTATCTGTAGCTATAGCTATAGCTGTATCTGTATCTGTATCTGTATCTGTATCTGTATCTGTATCTGTATCTGTATCTGTATCTGTATCTGTATCTGTATCTGTATCTAACACGCATTTGCATGTGCTGCTAAGTCAACATACTCTCTACACACAAACTCAGCCCGCCCCCGCTCCCGTCCAGCTGAACTGATAGGCGCATCGTATCTGACAGTCGCAGTAATCAGTCCAAGACATACACACACACACACACACACACAGCTACACACACCTGTATGCTAACAGTGAACTTGAAAAGGTTATTAAAAATTCAAGTGCGGTAGTTGGGTGCTAAGGTAAACAGACAACAGCAACGCCAACGGGCGTCAACTGCGGCGCCAGCAGCGACGCCAGCAACACAACATCGACTATGCCCAGATAGCTGGATATACTCACCTACCTACATAGATGGTATATGGCATCAGGCAGTAGTAGTAGCTGCTGTTGACCCATATTGTCATCGTGGATTTTTGCCATAAACAATGATTTATGCATGCAACCCCTTTGACAGCATTAGGTTTCTTTTTTTTATGCTCGCTGCTCGACTAGCATATGCCCTGTAAAGTACTGTTGGAAGAGGGGGTGAAATCTATTGACTTTTTAGGATATTTTGTTGGGGTGTATAGGGGATGATAAGCTGCTGTATAAGACCTTAAAACTGCGGGTTCTAAAGATCAGAAAGGAATTTAAATGCACATGCAATGTTGCCAAATTTCTTGAGTGCTGCGCGACTGCTGCAATATTGCCAAATTTCTTTCATTCATAACTATATGCCTGTTGCAATGTTGTCAAATTTATTTCCTCCTGTTGCAATGTTGCCAAATTTCTTTAGTTCTCCGCGATGTTGCCAAATTCCTTGCTTTCTTTACTACATGCCCGTTGCAATGTTGCCAAATTTCACCAAACCTTAAGTTTAATTGCAGCGCTTTTAGCGAGATATAGTTAAAGAAAATATATATCTCTAGCCCATATACATTTGCAGCTCTTTTTAAGATTCTTTCCAGCTCTACTATAGCTGCTCTTAAGTTAAAAGATTTGTTTCTTGGGGAAAAAAACGAAATAAAGAAATTATTCGAGAATGATCTACAAAAAGTCCGAAAGATTGTTATCCCAGACTTCTTGGTGGGCGTGTTCGACGTAATGATAAATTGACGAATTGACAAACGTTTCGGGGCATCAAAACGATTTAGATGATTAAGTGAAGGGAATACCCTGAACTCAACTATTAAGGCTAATAATAACTTTGGGGTTAATTGGAAATACCCATAGATTGCGACACAGGGTATGGTGTTAGTCGTGGCCACTCTATCGAGGTTGGATAGAGCAGAGTAGGGGCGCACTTAACCAGTAATTGCCTTGATCGTAAAATGATTTGCATTTGAGAAGGAGGGGGAGAGAGAGAGTGAGAGTGAGGGCGCATATTATAAGATATACTACTAATCGTATCTTCTACTCTATCTTCTACTTATATGTCAGCATTATTTTTGGAACTGTGATTTCGCAGTTTATTATCGTAGTCGTTATGCAAGTGCGCCTTCTCCAGCAAGATTGATTAATGTTTCCCTCGCCCTCTCCCTCCCTCTCTCTTTCTCTGCTGACACTGACTGCGCGCAGTATGCGCACGTGCGCCTGTTGATAGACTATGGCAGGCAGAGAGTTGATCCCCGGCTCTCTTCTGCCTGCTTCCAGCTCCCTTCTCTCTACTCCCTGCTGCTCCCTCCTCCTTCTCCCCCTAGGGTTCCTGAGCAGCTCCATCTCTCTGGCTCTCTATGCTGCGTCTACTCCTCCATGGTCACGTGATCTACGGGTTTTTGTTTTTGTTCCGGCTTCGGGCGGCTTGGGGCAGATTTGTGCAGATTTTTCATACTTTAATTGGAAGAGGCCGTTGGCAAATTGAATCGCGCCCCAAGTGTCTTATAAATAAATTAACAATTAATCGACGACAGCTCCCGTTGCGGATGTAAGAGACTCTAAACACACACACACACACACGCACACACGCACATGTAATTGTTGTGTAAATAAGTTTGTTTATTGAACTGATCAGAGGCATGTCGCAAGCCGTATAAGACTGGCAAACGGCAAAGAGTCTGAGCTGTATAAGACTTGCCGTAAGTGGAATATGTAAACAATGCAACATCTAGCATATATCTGCGTATAAGAGTGTAGTGTGTAGGCGTATAAGACTGTTAGCTATACGTAAAGCTGCAAATGTAATTAGTTTATATTGCTGCGTATAAGACTGCAATATGCGCAGTACTCGTATAAGTAGGCAGCTTATAAGACAGCAGATAGGTGACAAAAACAAACAGCAACAATTATGCGCAGCTTCCCATTGTATAAGAGTGCATTTGTATAAGACTTTTGCAGAAACTGAAAAATAACATAAGCAAAGTTGAAGACTGCAATTGCAGAATAAGAGTGCTGCCAGCAGAATTCAAATGATATAAGAGTGAGCATGTATAAGACGTATGAATCATGCGCGCAAAAAAAGAACATCAAAGACGTATAAGAACCGTGTGGTAGGCGTAGAAGAGCCGCAACAAATAAACGTAGCCGGCGCTACGAACCTGTATAAGAGTAAGGTATGCGACCTTCACGCGCCAGACTAAAAATAGCTGCGAAAAAAGAAAGCGGAAATGTCCGAAAACGAAACGGAAATAGCAAAAAAAAAGAAATGCAGTATAAGAACAAGTAGGCGAGTGAGCAGACAAGTGTATAAGAGTAAGAATTTTCGACAGAATTCGCCGCTGTTAAGCAATAAGTGCAAAGAGCGCCGATATGGGCTGCAGATGTAGATAAAGATATATGGCGTAGTATACAGTATAAGTCGTATAAGTATAAGTGACGTGCGTGTGTGACGTTTGCGAAACGAAATTGAAAAGATAAACAAATAAATAAATTAATAATTAATAAATGAAAAGCTAAATGATAAAATCCTCCCCCCTCCACCTCCTCCCCTTCTCCCTCTCTCTCTCTCTCTTTTTCATTGTTTGTTTCTCATTTGTTTGTCCGCTTAGCAATCGATGCCGACGCAGACGCCGCCGCAGACAACGACGCCGCCGCTGCCACTGACAGTGACACATAAAGCAGAGCAGTGTGCGAGAGAGAGGGGGGAGTTATTGGGGGAGTAGGGGAGCAGGGGAGGGGGGAGGGGGGGGGCAGCTATCAATCGCAGCAAATGCAAATGGTTTTTCATTAACGGCAATTATTACCAAATTATTGCATTAAAAGTTGCTAAACGACGACGTTGGCAGCAGACGTCAGCAGCAGCGACGGCGACAGCAGTGACTGCGACTGCGCAAGCGACACGCACCGGACTGAGCCGAGGCTGCGCTGCGCAGCGCTGCGGGGCGTGGCTGAGACGCGGCGCGCGCAAATTTCTAATGAAAGTTGAAAAGCGCCGCTTGCGCGATTGGCTGAAATATGTAAATCCCCTCCCCCGCGGCCCCTCTGCGGCCTGACAGTGCGCCCCCGCAGCCAGCCTGCTGCTGCCAGCGAAATGCGGCCACACTGCGCCAACAGCAGCGGCGCCAGCGGTAGCAGCAGGCAGCAGGCAGGCAGCATCGAGCAAGTTTGAAGCGAGTTCGAAGCGCAGCCACCGCA
The DNA here is from genome assembly GCA_018901885.1 of Zaprionus kolodkinae. Lineage (NCBI taxonomy): Eukaryota > Metazoa > Arthropoda > Insecta > Diptera > Drosophilidae > Zaprionus > Zaprionus kolodkinae. The sequence goes on along the minus strand of JAEIFM010000028.1, from coordinate 289,649 downwards.
ACCGATGCTGCGCAGTCAGCGTCAGAGACATGGCGTCGCGCTCACCCACACACACATACAGACACACGCAGCACCCTCGCTCTCTTGCAAAAACAAAATGGAGCTCTGTGAGAGAGAGAGAGAGAGAGAGAGAGAGAGCGCCCGCACTTGCTGCGACTCACTTCACTTTGCTTTGCTACGCTACGCTACGCTCTCTCACTTTCTGCTCGCGCAGCTGTTCGCAACGCTGGCTGTGCTGCCAGCGTCAGCTGCGACCGCATGCAAACAGGATCTGAGCGTATATTACGTAGCTGTGGGCTTTAAGCCAACATCATTCCCAAGCCGAACGCCGAACAACAGCTGCCGCTGCTCGCTGCTCTCGCAACACGACACGACACGTTCCACACACACGCTCCACAGACACGCACACACACACACACACACGCAGACATCGAGCTCTACGATAACGAGCAGCTGTTTTTTCGGGCTCCGTTGTCAGTTATCTTCTTCTAACTGGCCGCATCTCTGCGCTGACAGCGATCCCCGCTCAGCCCCCGCTGCCCACCCCACCCGCACACTGCGTACGGCCAGCGCCCCCGCACAACAAGGCAACAAGTATAAAAGTGAAGTGAACTCCACAAACCGAACGCGCTCTCTCTCAGACTCTCAGTGCTGTGAGCACTCTCTCTCTCTCACGCCGCTGCTTCGTCGCGTCGCGTCTCGTCTCGTTTCGTCTCGTCTCGTGTCGCTCTCGCGCTCTGCTCGCGCTCGCGGTCGGCTCGGCGCGCGTCGCTTCAAGTCCGCACTGTAAATTACTTGCAAAGTTCATTTTAGTCTCGGCTTTTAATACCGTTTTAGTGCGTTTTCGAGTTGGTCGTGTTTTGCCTCGTGTTACCAACAAAAGCTGAAAATTATAAAACACAAAATATAAACTGCAAAATCAACTAAATAATACAATTATATTAAATTAAATACGTTTTAAAAAACTATAAAAACAACAAATTTTGGTTCAAAATTCCAAAACTTTAGTTAAATTTGGCAAATTTTTTTTTTTTTTTGGTTTATTTTGTCCTGCGCCAACGGAAATGTAAACCACTCGCCCCCTCAAACCCCTTCAGCTACCCCACAATAAGAACAACAACAAAAGAGGAAGCAAAACAGAAAGAAGAAGAAACACTTTTTCAAAAAAAAATAAAAGAAAAAAAACTCAATTACATAACGCCAAGAAAACGAGTACAAAACCAGCGGCAGTAACCAAAAAATAATCTTAAATTAATTGAGACACTTGCATAAAAAAAATATAATTAAATAAAACCAAATTAAATTAAAGAAATAAGAAAATAAAAGGAAATCAAAAAAAAAAGAGAGCAGCGCGCGCGCGTGTTAAACCGATCGCACGAGACGGAAGTGACTTTTTTTTTTCCTTCTGCTTCTCTCGCTCTGCCCGACTGCTGCCTGCAGCGGCGCATCCTGCTGTCCGTATAAGAGAGAATCAGAGTGAGTGAGAGCTGTGCAACACGGTAAGTAGTCGCTAGAGTTATAAGTGTTTAGTGTATAAGTGTTTAGTGTATAAGACATAGTGGAGGCGGCAAGTAGTATACATAGTATACGTAGGATGCGAATGGTGCATGATAGGCGCGTATAAGACAGGCATATAAGACATCCGTTTATAATGTGTGTATACGAGTGACATATAAGACTAAGTTCGGCTCAGTTTTTGACATTTATGTAGGTTGCGATAGCTGCATAATACACGCGTATAAGACAGGCGCATAATACACAGGTATAAGACAGTCGTATAAGCAGCATAAGTATAAGACACGCGTAGAAGACTCGAGTTGCTCATAATAGTGGCTTAAAGTGGTGGCATATAAGAGTGGCGTATAAGACTGGCGTATAAGAGTGACGTATAAGCATCAAATTCAAATGTGGCACATCATTAACATATGTATGCACGTCTATATGTACATAGCTGCAGCTGTTTTTTTTTTTTTTGCCTAGCGTATAAGACAAACAAACACGCTGTATAAGACAATCTACGATAAACAATATGCAGAAGTAATACGATATTGTAAATAACGAAGTATTATCAAACAGTTCTTGGGAAAACAGAAGGCAGGGAGGGAGGGTGAAGGAGAAGGAAGGCAGAGAGAGAGAAAGAGAGAGGAAGTAGGTAAGAGAGAGAGAGAGAAGCAGACCCTAAAAAATACAGCTCACAGTCACTTTACTACCCACTGCCTTCACCACCCCGCTACTCTTCTATTCTACTCTACTCTACTCTTCTACTCTGCGCTGCGCTGCCCTTGCGCTGCTCTGGTTATAAGTAACGCTGCGTCGTTAAGACTTAATTGACAGCTGAGACGATCGCTCGTTCGTTGCGCCGGTTTTGGCAGGCTAGCAGCGGTTTAAGAGTAGATAGAAGAAGGGGGTAGAAGAGTGTGTGGGTGACTGTGGGTGGCTGTGGCTGTGGCTGACTGCTTAGAGGGGGAGGGGGTGGCGCGCTTGCTGAGCAGCAGCTGCTGCCGCCGCCGCCAGCGCTTTAATTGTTTTGCAATTAACGAGAGACGCGAGAGAAGGCGCTGCCAACAGCGACGTCGATTGCCCAAAAGTGGCCATGTGACGCGCGTGTGCGGCTCCCTCTGCCACTGCCTCCTCTGCTGCTGCCTGAGTGTGCGTGTGTGTGTGTGTGTGTGTGTGTATCTTATGGATAAGCAGAGGCGACTCTGCTCGCCTTTTTGGCATGCGCACTGCATATGCGCGCGCGCTGCGAGTTATTTAAGCGCTTCAACGCACATGCGCAGTTTTTCAATGCGCCCCCTCTCCCCCTCCTCCCCCCCCTCTCCCTTCCACCCACCTGTGCCTGCTGCTGCTGCCAATTGATCCCTCTTTGCCTTTGCATAGCATAGAAAACTTTCACTGCCAGCGTTGCCAATACGTTCCAAAAAAAAGATGCGTTCCACAGCGTGTCACTACGTTCCACAGGCATCACATTTCGCTTCGAACTTCGCCTAATTTCGCCCTAGGCAGGCGAGCGGATTTCCGTTTGCACGGCGAATTTGCATAATGGCAGCTTGCGACGGAGCGAAAAGAAAAGCTGCTAAATTGAATAGAAGTACAGAAAGAGAGAAAGGGAGAGAGAGAGAGGGAGAGAAAATTAATTAGCATTTTTCGGTAGGTGAGAAAATGATTTCAACTCGATCGAGTGACCCCTTGAGGGGAAAAGCAAATGCAACTTCCGCACACGCAGCAGCAGCAGCGGGCAAATAAACGGGCAACACTTTTTAATTATTTATAGCAACAAGTGACGATGCGACTGCGACGGCGACTGCGACGTCGACGTCGCTTGCATAACAGCGCTATAAACGTATTCTAACGGTGCCTCCTCCTTCGCCTCCGCCTTCGCCTTCGCCGCCGACTCCGGCGACTCCGCCTTTGTGCGAGACAAATGTGGGAAATGCGAGTAAATGGAAAAACATTTTTCCAGCTCGTTAGCGCGCACACACACACGCACACACGCGTGTCTGTATGCGCAATATTTTATAGCATACTTCGAGCAGATTATTGTGCCATAACACAATTCATATTCATGTATATATTGGGCAGATCAGCGTCAAGTTACGCTCAGATCGGTTTAGTGAGACAAGGCGTTTGGTTGTGGATTTTGCCATACACTGCTTTATAGTAAGTTGCTATAATCTTTTTAAAAAACGTTAACTATAATATACAAGCATAATTTAAGCATTTTTGCACTTGCCATAAATTTTATGGTTAAATATTTATGCTTATTTATGGTATAACCATAAATTCGGCATACAATTTCTGCATTTTCTTTACTATTTGCTGAACTTTAATAGACTTCGAACTTCTCAAGCCAATATCTTTGCTGCCATAAAAGTGTGCCATAAACTGTAAAACAGTATTATGGTAAGTGGTTTATTGACAGCCCACCCCACTGTGAATGCTTAGTCAATTATTTCGCTGAGAAATGCACATATTATTATTATCTTAAAGTTTGCCATAAATTGCACATGATCACGCCAAGCATTATGGTAAGTTATTTATAGTCAGGATGTGCATATACATATATATTTGCAAAATGATTTTAACGCTATTTAAATGCAAATAAATAATGCATTTATTTTAATTTGTGAAAATCTTATGAAATGCTTGCCATAATCTCAGGATCTGTGATATATTTCACAGCTGTCGATCCGTATGGCGTATGGAGGGAGCGGGCCAGTTATCCGAATTAACTAATGAGCCATAAACAATCATTTTCAATTTCGCAATTTTGCAATATTTCAATTTACTTTTATTCCGTTTCGTTTCGTTTTGTTTCATTTCATTTCGCTTCTCGTTCTCGTTCTCTTTTTTCGTGAAAATGTCAAATTATGCAAGCTGCATGTACCATAATTTATAGCAAGTGCGCGCAGTGCGACTAGCACATACCCTAGGCATTTAAAACAATAGATATCCATTTGAAATTGTTTTATAGCAGCTATTTATGGCAATTATAACCTGCCTATGCATATACGCTGTGCTTTGGTTTTTTACAGGGTATCTGGCTAGTCGTTTCGCCCCTCTCTCTCTGTCTCTCTCCCTCTCTGCCATTGCCCAATTCAATTAAACAGTTAATTAGCAAAGCGCATGCAAAATTTGCGCAACAGCAACGCGCAAAAGTATGCACAGACATGCACAGACATGCACAAGCATGCACAAGCAATGCATCCTTTTGCATTTTATTATCTTGACATTTTGTTTGCAACTTTCGCCCTTTTGCCATAAAACTGTTGCTGCTGTTGTTGCTGTTGTTGCTGTTGTTGCTGCTGCTGCTGCTGTTGCTGTTGTTGCTGATTTTGTTGTTGCTGCTGCTGCTGCTGTTGTTGCTGCCTCTGCTTTTGTTAATAATTTTTCGTGCACATTTTGCGCAACTACGACTCCTTTTCAGCCTAAAGTGTTGCTGTCGTAGCTGTTGTTGTTGATAATATTGCTGTCTGTCTCAGCGTATGCTTGCTGTGTTTGTTATCGCGCTGATCGTTGCTGTTGTTGCTGCTGCTGCTGTTGTTGCTGCTGCGACTGATGCTGAGGCTGAGATTGACTTTATTACTCATACGCCATGTGCGTCGTCATCGCCGTCGCCTGCTTTGGTACGGCAGGCGCCAAACAAGCGCACAAATATTTGGTCCGCTGTACGATAATACAATTTGCAAATAATTTATGTGCACTTGAAATTAACAAGACGCCAGCGAGCAGCAACAACAGCAGCAACAGCAGCAGCAACAGCAGCAACAGCAACACGACAGCAACAACAAACGAAACTAGAGCGACCCGGCAGCAACTTCATTTGCCGCCGCTAGTTATCACTTCATTAAAGTCAAAAGTTGCCGCTGTCAACACACTGACAGCGCGCACTGTGCGCAGATGAAGAGACAACGATAACAGCAGCAGCAGCAACAACAACAACAGCAGCAACAACAACAGCAACGATAACAACAGCGATGATATGTAGACGAAAAAAAATAGAAATCAGCATCGGGCATCATTAGGCAGACTAATTTGCATAAGGTGACACACACACAGACACATAGTCGCACACACACACATACGCAACACTGGCCTACAAAAGTTTGCGAACAACAAGAGCATAGCCAAAGGAGATGTGTAAATGCCTTAAACAAGCGCTATAAATATGCAAGAAATCTGCCATAAATGCTTTATATACACTGCTTCATATATGTAGCATATGGTTAATATATATATATGCTATAAATGTGCTATAAACAACATATAAAATACCTTCAAAGTATCCCTTCGCATCTATACCTGTATACTAAATACCCTACAATTGTGGCATTGTTTAGGCAAGTATAGGGTATACATAGCACACATGCACTTATCTTGCCGATATACCCTATATATACCCTATAAAAACAGCGCATTTCTTACGCTTTTGTTAGACTTCAATGCCATAGCTGCAATACAAAATATATACCCTATATACAGCCTAGAAAATACCCTACCAATAGCTCACATTAAGCTTATACTTCCGTTATAAATACCTCATAGCATATACCCCTTGTATACCCTAGAAATAGCCCACACGTCACAGCTTTTCGCTTTTATTCGTTTTTTTCAATGTAGTAGCTTCCACACGCAGTATATACCCCATTATAGAGCCTAGAAAATACCCTACCACTGTCTCACATCTACCCTAGACTTACCTCATGCTATATACTCCTTGTATATACCCTATAAAAACTAAAATTAAGCTTTTCATACCCTATAAATACGGCTCTTTCAAGTCCATTCATTTGACTCGCTCGCTTTGTAGTGCAGTGTACACTAAGCAGCCTCTTGTTGCTGCTGTTGTTGTTGCATCTGGGGATTCTCCACTCGAAGTTGCATAAGTCACACAAGCAGCAGCAGCAGCAGCAACAACAACAACAACAAGAAAACAAAACATACCCAACAAACAGCCCTGATCGGTTCGGTTCGATTTGAATCGGATCTGAAACTTGTTTTCGTTTTGTTTTGTTTTCTTTGTTTCTCGCTTTGTTTTCTTTGTAATAAGCCTGCACCGTCCATTCCCCCTCCCTTCCGCCATATACCTCCCCCCTCATTATGAAAGAAACGACCTTAGAATGGAATTCAAGGCGCCGGAAAAACGTTTTTATTTTTCTGTTTTTTTTTTTTTTCTTTTTTTAAGTTAAAGCTCGGTAAATTTCCAGTCCAGTTGTAGATCTGGAAAAGTTTCGTTCGGCTTTCACCGCGAGCTCTGATAATGAAAATGTTCATGAACAATATCAAGTTACAAAGGGGGGTGGGGGAAGGGGCAGGGGAAGGGGGAGCTAGACAAGAGATGTTGTGCGCATCTGTTGTTGATATTGATGACGATGATGATGATGTTGTTGCTGCTGCTGCTGCTGCTTCTGCTGATAAGGCTTGAGACCTGCGACTTGCGGCCAAAAACTTCATTATTATTTATGGCCAAATAATTTAGCCGGCGATAAGCGCGCCCCAACGCCTCATGTCGCTGGTGGCAATTGCCACGTTGAAACCATCGCCCCGGGGGCGATTGCTGACTAAGATCTCAAGTGTTTATGATGCTACTTATAGTACTAGATACAGTGGCTAGAGGGATTTACTACTAGCTAGCCGGAAATGAAGGCAGTAAAGCGGCTAAACAGTTTAGCCATAGTTTTTTGCCTTGTAACTGCGAAATTTTAGCTGCAATTTCAACATGGATTACAATCAGAATTATGGCAAAATAAATAGCCAAAAAGTAGAGCCAGAATAACAGCTAGATTTGCAGCCAAATCAGCAGGGGCATATCTCTAGCCAAAACAGCTCGAATTCTAGCTAGAATCTTCACTTGAATTATTCAATATCATATTCTAATTTTGTCATATCAGTTACGCTGCCATGATAATGCGAGCGGATCCTGAGTCATGATGAGCGCGACTGAGTTTGTCGCATGTTGACAATCGTTGGGCATGACAGATCGTAGCTATAAACAGCTATTTTCAGGGTTATAGCATGACAATAATCAGTGAGTTTCAAGTGCAGTGCCGAAAAAAGAATGCGAGTAACACAGAGACGGAGAGAGAGAGAGGGAGAAAGAAAGAAAGACAGATTGTAGCAACGCGTAGCGAATGCTTGAAATTGATTACTATCGATAGTTGTCACGTGCCGCAGTTATCGATAGCATAAAATTGTAGTTGCTCGGCGTGTGTGCTTGTCATTATCTATTACTCTGCCCCTCTCCCCTTCCCTCTCTCTTTCTATCGCTCTAGCTCTTACTTTCTTCTACTCAGCTGCTTTATAGCACCTGCTTTGGTTTCACGGCTTACTATCGATAGTTTTGTCATTTGCTTTCTCACATGTGCCAAGCTGTTTATCGATAGCAAGCAATATGCTGCCTTCGATCTCTCTCTCTCTCTCTCTCCCTCTTTCTCTAGCTTGCCAAACAGACCCATCTCTAGTTTCATGTCTTACTATCGCCACTTGCGATAGTTTTTTCTTTTTTTTTCATTTATTTTTGCAATTCAAGTCGCAACTGTACACCTACCTCCTTATCTCTTTTTTTTTGTTATTATTTTTATAATTCGGGCTTATATTGTTGGTTATTTTAAGCTCATATTTTTGCTGACAAAAAAAAATAATAAAAAAAAGGCTTGAGCTGAATTAGGAATTTCTCAAATTAAGCTCGGAGAGGGGTAGGGGAGAGGGAAGTGCTGTCGCTCATTAGCATCATAGATCTGACAGTCGTAACAAATGAGACGCCGATGAGAGGGCACAAAAATAATCGAGGGAAAAAACAGACACATAGACAAAAAAAAAAAAAAAAAAATAAAGAAGAGAAAAAAAAAATACTTCAAAAATCAATTGAAATTGAAGCTTTTGTGGGGTGTGGGGTACAAGCACTTAATGGACAGCGAAATAACAAACAAGCGGAGATGAAAGAACAAAAAAAGTGGGAGAGAGAAGAGGGGGGGGGAGAGCGAGGGGCAGAGGGAGAGACAGCAAAACAATGAACGAAAAAGTCGCGACGCAAAAGGCGACACAACTCTAAAAATGGCCAAATCCCGGATGAGGCGAATTGGCTGGCGGACAGGTGGAGCCTTTGAATGAATGACGCGGCGAATTCGCGTGACGCGCAAAAGTGACGATGCCAACTGAGCAAATAGAATAGGAAGAGGCAAGAGCAAGAGCAGGAGAAGAGGAGGAGAAGGAGGAGAGGCAAAGAAACAAAATCGAAACGAATTTGCGCGCCCAAAGCCAGACCGAAAGTCAAATGAAGTGTAAACCTTGGCGCAAAAAGAGACAACGAAAAGATAAATACGAAAGCGAGCGAGAGAGAGAGAGAGAGAGGAGAAACAGAGCAGGGGCAAGGTGGGAGGATGAACTAGCAGAGCAGAGCAGAGCAAAAAGTGGGCTAAGCAAAGAAAACTGAGGCTGAAATAATAATTATAAAACATGCGCGACGCGGTGCGGCGGCTGCGGTGGCGGCACTTGTCACGGTTTTCCTCATAAATAATATGCTATATAAGTAATTATTCCCCCCTCCCACCACACTCCCCCTCCCTCCCTCTCACTGGCAACGTTGATAATAAAACAACTAAACAAAAACAGAAGAAGCAGCAGGGCCAGGGGAGGTACAAACAGCACACTAACTAAAAAAAAAAAAAAAAAAAAAATAAAAAAAAAAAAAATAAGTTAAAATTGTGCGGCAAAAGCGGAAACTATTAAGGCAGATAAAAAGCAAACAAAACAAGCAAGAGAAGCTAGAAAGAGAGGGGTAGAGCGAGTGAGACAGCTAGCTGGCTAATAAAATTAACAAAAAACAAAAAAATAGGGGGGAACTGCTAAATTATAAAGAAACAAATAGATCGATGCGTAATTGAGACGAAGGCGACAGGCGTCAGGCGAAAATGAGTCAGTTTTGCATAGAACTTGCTGGAGTTGTCTTGCTGCCTGTTGTCTCTAGGGTTGTTGTTGTTGTTGTCGCTAGAGTTGCTGCTGCTGTTGTCTCGAGGGTTGTTGTTGTCGCTGCTGTTGCCACTAATTGCATTCTAATCGACAATGAAGGTCGCGGTCGCGGTCTCAGACGCGGTCTCGGTCGCGGACGTGTCCGCTGCAGCAGCAAAAACACACAGAGGCAGCGAGAGAGACAGCAGGCTAAGAGAGAGAGAGAGAGAGAGAGAGAATGGCTAGCTAGTGAGACGGCCAGCCAGACGATCGGTTGGACGATCTGTCGTTTGTCAAACTGGCGAATGCAACAAAAACAAAATTCGTTCATTCGTTCAGTTAGCGCTGTGGCAAGCAGTTGGCCCCCCAGCAGCATCTCTAGCAACAGCAGCAACAGCAACAGCAACAGCAGCAGCGGCAGCAGCAGCAGCAGCAACTCAGCACGGCGAATTCGAGGCGAGCGCACACGGTGCGTATGTGTGATCACAATAGAGAGCGACAGCAAGAGCGTGTAAGAAAGAGAAAGAGAAGCGAAGAGACACACTCGCTCGCCAAAAGGTTTGTTGCATGTGCCGACACACACACACACACAAGCACACCTATATACCCCTATATACCCTATGCATACCCTGCACACACTCACGCTCATGCTTCATTCAGCTCGCAGCGCGTATGCGCAATGCGCCCTACTGGCTGCAAGCCAAAACGAGATGGCGCGATTACCCTGTTTAAATGTTACCAAGCAGGGTAGACTGGACTAGCTAGACTGTTTATAGCCTACGGCTTAGACTGCCGCCTGGAATATCACTTCGCGGCAGGCTCGCAGTGGTTTTGGCCCGTAGCGAACCTACAGGGTAATCCCTAGCTCGGTTATACCCCACGCTATACCCTGCTTGTTATTGTCGACGCCTTGTTGACGAAGAAATGATCATTGAGGAATGCAAGTGCAAGCTAGAGAATGAAGAGAGACAGAGAGAGAGAGAGAGAGAGAGTGGGGAGGAAAACGTGGGCCAAAGAGACAGACAAGAATTTTGCAGTTTTTGGCGACTTTGAAATTGAACTAGAAATTCTTGTTGCTTCTGCGAAAAAAGTCTGGCAGTTAATTCAGGTGCAAGTTCACAGCAGATCGGCAGATTGTCACAGATACAATAGGGATATATATATACACGATATACTATATATATATATCTCGCAGTGCCTCCTTCCAAGCAAAACGGGTAAAGAGTTGACTGAACCTGCATAAATATTAATCATAAACATAATAAACAACAATTTTAATTAGTTTATAACAATTGAACCGTGACAGCAACAAATAAAGTTATTGTTTGTCTCTCTACCCTCTACCCTCCTCACCTACCCCTCCCCTACCTTTTATTATTGTTGCTTAATTATTAACAACAATTCACAGTCGTAGTTAATTATTTGACTCTTGGCCCATTGGCTGCAAATGCGACAAATTCGAGCTGTAAATAGATTTGGCCATCGGCCATGTCTACAGAGAGGGGGGAGAGGATGTGAGGGGGGTGACTGAGGCGTCACTTGGAGTCCGCCAAACAAACAAACAAACAGAGCACACACACACACACAGACCAACACACACACACACCAAGAGCGCTCTAATAATAGTTAATCAAACTCAGATCGCCATTGAAAATTTAACAAGCTCAGCTACCCCTCCTGCCTACCCCCCGTTGTCTCTACTGCCTCATACATTTCTCCTGCCTTCCCTCTGCCATTTCCCTTCTTCCCCCCCTTCCAGAAACCTTCACTAACCCTCTCTAGCTGCCTTCCCCTGCGGGGAGTACTAAACACTCGCTGTTTTGGCCAAGTTCAGAGGGGGATCTGAGGGGTAAAGCGAGCGATTGCTTTGGATGTGAGCCATTTGCATTGTGCTAACAAATTGAAAAAAGCACACACACAGGCACACACACTCACACACACAGTTAGACAGAATAGAGGGAAATATATATAATGAAAAACAAAATTCACTTGACGAAAATCACAGAAAATTAACACGCAACTGTGCACACAATAATCGTATTAATAACAATGATTTTTTTTATTATTTATTTATCACTCGCACACACACACAGATTATTTAAGTGTGTGTGTGTGATATATGATTTGTGTGTGGCATGCGAGCCCAGGGCGAGGGCCAGCTTGGCTTTTCCGTTCTCGTTCTTTGTGTCGAATGCTTCGCGTGACTTTTGAGCCATAAACCACACACACACACACACACATACATATAAACTCTTCCTGTGTGTGTGCGCCCAATTATAATACCTGGCCATAAATATAACGTACTTACTTATTTTATGGCACATGCAGTGCGCGCAGCCGGCTCGAAATCACAGCTTAATCAAATTTAAATTGATTGATTTTCGCTATAATTCCTGCTATAAAGATTAGCTAGCCCACGTTCCACACATACATACAACGTTATCGCGCTATTTCCGATAAGATTTATGCCTGATTTTCCATCTCACACACACACACACACACGCACACTTTCCGTATAGCGAGAAAATATCAAAAAAAAAAACCTCTATTATTTGCCGATCATTCGATGTGTGCAATCGACACGTTGCTTAGATAGCTGTAGCTGTTTTTTTTTATAGGAGGATTTTCCCCACATGCAATTCGGCCAAAGTTTGCTATAAAAACACATCAATTTAGTGTCCTTTTCTGCCTTGTGATGGCGCCACCCGTGATGACGTATACGTGATGCGTGCAAGATCATTATCGATTGCAGCGCTCGTTACTCGTTACTCGTTACTGGCTTCACGTTACTCGTGCCTTGTGACTTGTTTCTAGTTCCTCCTTAACCCCCTTCCCCCTGCTGTTTTAATTAAAAATTGCGCAGACAATAACAACAACAAGAAGAAATATGCAGGCAGGCAGTAACTATGCCCATGGCGTATTTGAAGTAGTATCGCGCTTAATGAAATGAAATCAGCAGCTAAAAATGTTGGCTAAAAATAGTCAAATGCCTGGACGGCAAAACCAGTACCCAAGTCCACTTAACAAGACACACAGAGAGACAGAGAGAGAGAGAGAGAGAGGAGGAGAAAGAGACAGGGGGAGTCGTTGTCGAAGAAGTCGCAATACACGTGACCAGCAAAAACGGTCAAGAAAAAGAAAAAAAAAAAAAAAAAAAGAGAAGAGAAGCGAGAAAAATAAAAAGCGAAAAAGCAACGACGGAAAACACGATACGCAGCGTGTTTGAGCAGATTTATTGAAATTGATTTGGGCCTGCGCGTTATAGATAGAGTAATATGCAAATCTGCTTTAGCTTTTATATATATAAAGAGAGAGAGAGAGGGAGAGGGAGAGAGCTGCATTTGCGAGTACAGCTGTTGCCTGCGCTGCTATTGCCCTCTGTATAGCCGGGGAGTCGGTCTATTTATAGGCACACACACACCCAGCAGGTAATGCTCCCCAATAAGACCTATGCCTACACGTATATGATGGGGGAGTTCAAGTTCAACGAGTTGCGCGCGCTGCAAAGATTGCAAATGAATTATGAATATTAATCTCAAGTAAATCTCAAGTAAATCTCAATTTAATCTCAAGTTGATTACCGCAATTAGCCGCAATTCGATTGCCGGCTGCCACTCTTGATAATTAACACATAATTGTCGCCAGACCATTTCCGCTTTATAGAGAACTTAACGTTTTTTTTTTTTTGTCGAATTAAATTTATATTAATTTTCGTTTTTTTCTATTTTCGCTTTTTAATTTTTGTTGTTGTTGTTGATTATACACTTTTTTTTATTGCGTTCAACTTGAAGAACCTCTTCAGTTTTTGTGGCGATGGCTTATCGTTTGACTTAGCCTTCGGCGGGACAACAACGTGTCGGAGCTGTAAAAAAAAAAATAAGTAAATAAAAAAAAAAAAGCGCGATAAGCATGCTGCTGCTGTCTATCAAATCAGACATTGACTTTGCCTATGCGCGGGTTAAGAAATCTCAGGGTTTTCCTTGCGCGTAAAAAAGGATTTTTTTTTTTTCGGGACATTTGTACTTTGTTGCATAACAAGCAGCTTTTGCACGTCACTCATAGCAAGCAGCTTTGATGCGCCAAATGGCCGCCATTTTGTTAGTTCACAATGGTTGCTCCTCGTTTGATCTCAGCGCAAAATCAATGCCAAACGCGCAAGCTGCCAAACTGGGTCAGTGAGCGTGCGCGCGCGCTCTCGTCTTTGCGCAATGCAGACGCAAAGCTGCCGCCTACGAGTGCTGACAAAAGCTGCCTAGCGGCGGCAGTTATTAATCTTGGGGTTGTTGCCCTCCCGCCCGAAGCTACACTTGAGCGCCATCTTCAGGCGTACTTCAGCCAGATGAACAGGGTGCCCTCTTACTCTCTCTCTCTGTCTCTCCCTCTCTTAGCAGTTTTGCTACAGAGTTGCCAGCGCATCTCAAATTAATACAAAGTATTAGCTCCTTCATTAGAACAGACACTCGAGCGATTGTCAAGTGCCGCCTGAAGTATGCACCCTCCCACCCACTAATCCCTCCTCCCCCCGTGCCACTTACCTATCTGCCTAGCTGTCTGTTAGTCATCACGAAATGGAAACCTAAAACGGTATATCAATCGCAGATCGCAAAGCTTATAAGAAATCACAAGCTCACTGAAGCGCCTGACTTTTCAATAACTTTGCTTAATCATAATTATATATTTACGATCTGCGACAAAATCACGAATCACAGCGCCTAATCACGCGCTAATAACTTGGCCAAAATGGTCAACTGGTTATACCCTGTGCCCCCGTGATAACGTTGCCACGCCAAGTTGCCAGATTTTTTTCCCCCTTATTAATTAGAATTTATGGGCAGCAATTGACAATAAATAGCCATTAGATACTTGGACTATGCCAGTAATCTTATCTGGTTGAAACTGACCGACGAATCCATATATTGGCTAGAGATGTGCGTGTGCCGTCTAAAACTATCGGTCAACTATATACATATTATCTATATATATCAGTAGATCATTCGTGCTTGAGCACACGACATGTAAGGCTTTACTTGAAAATTTATTATATATAATAAAAAAAAATAATCATTGTCGTGTCACGACACGCAGCGATGTTCAGCTCAACCGAGACACACCCTGCGTACAGAGTTCGTTGTGGCACACGACCAGAAGCAAAATTCTGCGATTATTATTATTCCCGAAGTCTCCCCGAGACTCTGAGAAGATTCAAACGCGCCGTGCTGGCTTCGTATCCGTATTTGCCTTATCTTTTCGAGTGCCTCTGCCGCTGCTGCCTCTGCTGCTTCTTCGGCTTTTATGGCAGGCAAAATTGGCCAGGGCGGCGAATCACGGCCGAGCAGAGCTTTTGATTATTTACAGTTAGCCGCTCTGTTGATAGCTTTACTTCCAGCTAATGCCCAGGCTGGTAGATAACCTTGTCCATATATCTCTTGGCTGCGCTCTCTCGTTTTACGCAACACCAGCAGCAGCGACTGCAGCAGCGGCAGCGACTGCGACGCCGGGAACTAATCACTCCAATTAGCTAGAAAGTGTTTTTCGTTTAAAATTCGCACGTTGTCGCCGTTTCTTGGCATTGTATAGCGAGGCAAGCAGGCAGTCAGTCGGACACTTGGCCAGCAGAGGATCGCGACCACCCAAAAAAAAAAATAAATAAAAATATTCATAAAGGTGACTAAAAATACAACTAAAAAAAAAACATTACTCGAAAAATTTAGTTAAAGTTGAAGCATCGCAAAGGGAGAACGCAGGATCAGTCACGATCAGTTGTTTTGTGTGTATACTGTGAGTGTTTTTTCGCTTCTACCAAAATCATATACTTTACCTTACATTATCCTTGCCCTAACATTCCACTTCCTGCTGGTCCCCCCTTCACATTCCCTCCCCCCTTGTACGTAGGCAGTGCTTAAATTGTAATCGATCACACGTTGCGCGCCAAATTACAAAATCTCAAGCCGCAGAAAAAAAAAAAAAAAAAAAAAAAAAATTCAAATACCATATATAAAAAAACCCTCAAAACTGAAACCGAAATTAAATAAAAAAAAAACAACGTAGCGAAATAACCAAAATAAATGTAAAATGTATGTAAAAGAGTCAAAGAAGAAACTAAACAAAGAGCACGACAAATTTCGAATGCATGGCAAATACATTTGCTAGCCAATAAAGGAAAAACCAACAACAACAACAGCAGCAACAACAACAACTACAGCTAAAACAACAACTAAACAACAATAAACCCCAAAACCCGTAACGAAACTTATATACGACGAGCGTTTACACTGCCCCAAACTGAGCAAAGTGTGTGTGTGCAAAATGTGCAAAATTACAAAAAAAAAAAAAAAAGTTCTCTTATTTTTTTCAAGCAAATCCTGCTAAAGTTCTCACAT
Source organism: Zaprionus kolodkinae (assembly GCA_018901885.1). Taxonomy (NCBI): domain Eukaryota; kingdom Metazoa; phylum Arthropoda; class Insecta; order Diptera; family Drosophilidae; genus Zaprionus; species Zaprionus kolodkinae. The sequence continues at coordinate 273,822 of JAEIFM010000028.1, read as the reverse complement.
AAAAAAAAACCGCTGCAGAATCTTAGAAAACATGCTGAAGTTTTTAGTTTAACTATTATAATATATATTTTTTTTTTTTGCAATACTTTTTTGAAAATACTTTTATCCTGCTGCAGAGCATGCGATATTTGTGCAGTAAGTTCCGAACAAGCGCAAATGGGGTGCTTAAAGTCCGCTTCAGTTCATTATCTACTTCGACTACGTTTAGCGATTTTTTTTCACAATTTTTTCTTGTTTTTGCTTTTTTGTATATTTTTGTATTTTTTGAAAGTCAGATCGAAATCCCCCACTGTGGTGGGCCCGTTGTAAAAACAAAAAGGGCAGCCTCGTCGAGAGCAGCCTCAACGAAACTGAAAAACTTTTGCTTTTTTCTGCAGCCGATTTTGCTTTGCTGTTATTTTCTATATACCTGCATATATATATATATATTATATATGGTTATATAGTAGTTGTTGTTTGTCTGTGCTTCTTGTTATTTATTTGTGGCACATGCCAAAACGTATCCACTTAGGGCAACAGGGGGGAGGGGGGAGGGAATAATGCAGCTCACCACTTGCGATGTTTTGCGATGTTTTCAACGATTTCTGTGTATAATTGGGCAATGCCAACAAGCGAAGAAACGAAGCAGAAAAATGAATAGAAACAAGTCAAGAGAAAGACAGAGAGAGAAAGAGATAAAGATAAAGAGAGAGAGAGAGAGAGAGACAATTTTATGCAAAACAACGAACATCGAAAATCAAAATGTGTAGCAAACGACGTGCGATACTTGGAATAATAAATAATAATAGTTTTTTTCTATCTCTCTCTCGCTCTCTCTCTCTTTGTTTCTCTGCCCCTCTATACTCGATTGTTATCGATAGAATAATCATATTAATAATAATATTTAATATAATAATAATCATAATAATAATGCCGTTGTGTGTGACGCGTGTCAGTTGGCCAAAAACGTCATGAATAAAAATAATTAAAACAAGCGCAAAATAGACGTGGAGACAGATAAAACATTATCGCAAATGCAGAAAATTGCCCATAACACAAACCCCTATTTGGATGAGCCACAAATCCCGTGTGTGCGTGTGTGTGTGTGTGTGAGTGCAGCTTGCGCAGCTTGAAATACAAATTCCCTGCTTATAAATTAGTTAGAAGAGAACCCTGTACCAACAATCATCCATTGTACGAGGGGAGAGAAAAAAAAACCCACACAGTGAAACGAAGCCAAGCTCAGCTCGGCCACAAAACCGCAATTAAATACCAGAAATAACAATATTGTCAGATATATATTCAGATAGATAGATATACGTATAGTATGTGCGCTTGCCTATCCCAATAGAGCGCGGCTCGGCTCGGCTCGTGCGACACGTGCGCCTCGAGCACATACCGAAAATTCTAGGTACTACCAGACAGAGCCTAAGTGGGGGAGGGGTAGAGGGATCGGGTAAGGCAGGTGTATGTCTATATGTAATTACGAGTACCCTACGTCGATACCGGAGACTTGTTGCCGTGATATTCCAACTGACGTCAGCATTCTCAGCATTCTCCTCTCGTCATCAGCAACATCAATATGATCATCATCATCGTCATTATCATCATCCTAATCGTTCTACGTCGTCATCGCGCGAGCTCTTGATCTTTTTGTCGTTTTATTATTTATGTATGTTCAGCCTGTTTCGTTTTGTTTTGTTTCATTTCGTTTTGTTCGGTTTTCGCACGCTCTTTAAATGCGTCTATCCGCAGTCTGCGGCCTTAGATCCGTAAGTTTTAATTACGCCGTGAATAAGTTTTTTGCATGACTCCCGATAAGATCGCCTTACGCACACACACACACATGGGACACACACACATGAGTAACATACATATGCAAGCAGATTCATCGCTGTAAATTAACCAAAGCAATTAATTAATTGTTATTCGAGCCTCAGGCCAACTCACTCCATTCCCGACCGATTGGCATGCGAGTGTGCTCTCTCTCTCTCTCTGTCTTTCTCTCTCTCTCTAATAGTTAATCGTTATTCCACGTATTCCACAGCCACCGATAACAGCATACCCCGTATAACATCGGCGGCCAATCGGTCATCGGGCATCGATCATCGAGCATCGAGCTTCGAGCATCGAGCGTGGCGCATCGAGCACATTTTTCTGTAACCATCCATGCAGACTGCAGCTAAGTTGACATTCAACAAAAATTGACTTGTCTAACACCCGATTCCACAACCTCCCCCTATCCCTGCCCAACAACAAATATTCCCCCTATTGTCGCGGCTCTCGCCTGCATGAACATACTTACACTGCCACTGTTAATGCTCCTGCGCACTGTTAAGCTGCAGCTTTCCTTACAGTGCATGCACACCCAGCGCTGTTAATGCTCCTGCGCACTGTTAAAACACGCTCTGTTAATCGCGTGAACTTACAGCAGAGCTTGGCCACACTTGGTCTGTTAATGTCAACGCACTGTACGAACTGTAAAATCGCAGAAACCTGTCTCTAAATTTAAAAGATTTATAGTAGATATGTAGATATAGCCCGCCTTCTATACATACTACTAGCACACATAGAGTCTGTCGCTCGTTTTAGCATACATAAATATTAATTTGCTGAAATTATAAAGCTGCGTCGCGACTGATTATAAGCCATAACTCTGTACGTTATTATGTTAATTTGTTTGAAGTTGTTTTTTTATCCATTTTTTTTTTTGCTATTTAAAATTTCTATGCGAATTTCGCAGTGTCTTTTATGTGTGGGCCATAAAGCAGGCGGGAAGAGAGAAGAAGAAGAAGAAAAAATAGCAAACTGTTTACCTAATTTTTTTCGCTAGCTCGTTTTGTTATCGCGCTTCATTGAAGCGACTACGAGAGAATCTCAGAATAATCATGGATGTTCATGGTGTAGTAATATGCAATTAATTGATGTCTACCTGAGAGACAGAGAACAAAACATGTATGAGCGGGAAACATGAACTTGAACTGGCTGGCGCGACCAGAAGCTAATTACAGCAACATGTGCGCCGGCACAATACAATGGACGAGCGATGGGAATATTACCTGGTACTCGGTACCTGGCTAGCTAGATATCTGCCAGCTGGGTACTGCCTACCCACCTTCCTACCTACCTAAACGTAGTACATACTTAAAAGCACACTTGAGACACTGTGTCTGTCCCACTGTCTCTCGGTCTCTCGGTCCGTATCATTAGCACTCACTGTGACGGAACACGATGTGTGTCTCTGTGTGTGTGTGTGTGTGTGTGTTGGCTATAATAGGCAAATAATTGAGTTTTAATTACCAGGCCCAGATCCTCCATGGTCAATATTGTATATGCTACCTGTAGTTAGATATAACCATATAGTTTCTGGACCAAAAATATGCATAAAAAGATGAGTCTTACGCAAAGAACTTTCAGTTGCAATTGCACTTTCTATACGTAACGCTGGAAAGTAAAAGCGAGGAAAAAATAACAAAGTATTTAAAATTTCTTAAAGTGAGAAAAAAAAGTTGTCATATGACTTTGTGTATTATCGAATATTGATAGAGCTTTGCCTGGGGTTAGTGTTACGTTTCAGTTTCAGGCCAATCAAATCATTTTGTTAACGAAATTTCCGTAAATTATTACTGCAATTTCAATAAAGAAAATCACGTTGTTGTTTGTTGTTGCCGTTGGCTATAATAGTGCATAATATTATTATTATTATTATTATTGGTATTGTTATTGTTATTGTGTGTGTGAACTCACAACCGAGAGATCTCTCTCTCTAACCACCTGAACCTGGCTCAAAACAACCGTTACACATGCCATGGCGCACTTATTTCGCCCAAGTAACGTTGGCACATACTACCCGACTATACTATATAATATATAGTATAGTATATTATATGCATATGGGGTGTACCTATGCATAGATCGCAGCGATCACAGCGCTGCCTTTTGATTATTATTACCCATTTCAATGGTGCCTGTAATAAGTTTTCAATTTGAATAATGATCGCATACTCTAGTCATATTTACTATATGGTTTTCATTCTATTCTATTTTTTTTTTTTACTCGCAACACGAGATTATTATTTATTATTTTTCGAGTTTTTTTTTTGCATCTCGTTTTCCGTTTTTGTTGCTTGTACCTACGTTTTGTTCGCAAATTGTTTTATAATCATCTAATGGATTCTATTCAATAACTAATTGTGTGTTTCTACACTCTCTACCCTTGCAGCCCACACTGACTGGCCTAATTGATAAAGCAGGAAGGAGAAGGAAACACTAGAAGAAACGTAGAAAGAGAGAAGAGACCAGCACAATGACTGGTTTTACCAACGCAGGCTTCGAGAACGACGAGCCCGTCAAGGTGAGTGTGTGAAAGTTCTTTGGGATATTGGACCTTAGGATTGGGCAGCTCTACTATGTGTAGGTACCGGTACCCCATGGAGGTAGAGTCAATGTACGCATAATGAGGCGAGTTTCGAGTATCGATTGTCGCCAAGAGAAATTGAGCACGCACTTATCGAGAGTGGAGTCGAAAGAAAGAACGAGAGTCTGCTGATGGGTTCTAAGACACCCTACTACAGTCCAGGGACACAGCTCAACTGCAACGGAAACGTATCGATTTCGTGACCTATTGCACGATCGATAGATAGCATAATCGTTGACTATCGATTACACACTCGGTCCCGAAGAAAAACAAGTTTTGTAACCAAGATTCAAGAGAGTACTACACAAATACATATAGAGATATTCATATTGATAATCGTGCAGGTATTCGGAATGTGGAATCAAGTTTTTTTTTTTTTTTTTGGGTATTTTATTTTCATTTTTTTTTTTTGTAAGACTGGTTCAGGGTATGTAAATCAAATATAGTAGTAGTAGATCGCGCTAGAATGCTTGTAATATTCAGATTTAGATTCAGATACAGATTTGTTGTTCATTCATGCGTTGAGTATAGTCGTCGCGTTGTTAGGAAATGATCGTCTGATATTACATGTATCTATCGATTGATCTACCCCCCCCCCCTTCTTGTGCCCGCCCACTTTCAGGTAGATCTACATACTTTACGTATTAACGAGTCGGTTTGCCTTGCGGCCTATGGTTATAACTAACAAAGTAGATACAAAAAAAAATAAAACAGGGTATTAAAAAAGAAGGAAGTACAGATACGCGTTCATAAAGCGGTTCGCCTCTCGCAAAACTTACGAATCACGAGACGCGAAACCCGCGATTCCGTTTTGAGATTATGAATATTAATAATCCTCAGCGTCGTAATGATGTTGATCAAGATGATGATGCTGCTGTTTGGGGCGTCAAGTGGCCACTCCTCGCAAAAACACAAAAAAAAAAAAAAAAAGAGCGCCGAAAATAAATTTCACCTGAAGAAAGACGACGACGACGTAGCCCACGCGAAACAAAGCGCAGAAAGAAATGTGACAGCAGAAAGCGGACAGAAAGCGCGACTACGCCGATATCTGCACAGACATACACTATATATATATTTTATGTAGGTGTAACTGCGGCCTGTCCTAATTGAGGCTGAGGCGGCCCACTTTGTGTTGTTTAGTTTTTGGACTTGACAGGGTTGCCAGCATGCAGGCAGACACTAGAGTTGACTGTGTAACAGGGTATCCAACTGTCTCTGTGTGTGTGTGCAGCTAAGTTATTGCACAATTAGTCGCTGTTTCATAACAATAAATATTGGCAATTTATAATGAGACTGCGCACGGCGGCGCAGCATCCGCAGGCAGCCAGCCCCAGGCAGGCAGCCAGTGTTGCCCCCCCGCCGCCGCTGGCAGTGAGTACACACTGAGAGTGCGCGCTCTCTACACGCGGCGAGTACATTCTCAATGGTAAACCCGTTTGACCACAGAGAACGGCAACAAATAACCAAACTCAATAACAAATACGAATTTATGTAAATTCAAAAGACATGTAAAAAGATGGCGAGAGACAAGGCGACAAGGCAGGCAGACAGACAGACAGACAGACCGAGAGACAGACAGACAGAGAGGCCGAGAGACAGACAGACCGAGAGACAGACAGACAAGCAAACACCCCAGGGTGTAGGGGGGGAGCGGGGTTATAGTCAGTCGACTGAAAGCCAAAAGGCAAACACGAAACGTGCCGTGTTTAAAAATAAAACAACGCAAATCTCGTGCGACCGCTGTGCGCGCGCCGCTCTACGCGCTTCTCACTGCCAGAGAGCGTGGTGTAACTGGTTTGCAGCGGCTGCGGCTGCGGCTGTGTGTGATCATTTAGTAGTGCGACTGTTGGCTTGCATTTCGCTCCCACTGTAGTTGTTTTATTTATGTGTTTGTCTCTCTGTGTGTGTTTGTGTGTGTGTGTGTTGTCGCACTTGTCGCTTTCGTTGTTGCACTTGCAATGCTGACTGTGACTGTGACTGTCGCTGTGATTGTGACTGTCCCTGTCACTGTGACTGTATACACTGAGGCAATTTCTTGGGAATTAACTGCAACGCCACCTGCCACCGCTGCTCAGCTGTTCTGTTCTGTTCTGTTCTGCCTTCGATTACAGTTGCAAGGAAATAAGATATACGCACAGATCGATGTGTATTTTACAATATATGCCTGTGTCGTAGACCTGTCTGTATTTATGTGTAGATCGGACACAATTACGAGGTCAGAGAACAGCTGTGGATGATGACAAAGCTTCTTCGATTACGGTTACGATTTCTAGTACTGTTCTTGCTTGCAGAGTGGTCTGATTACTCCGAGGGGTCTCACTACTCCTTAGGGCTTTCCTACTCCTGTGAGTCTAACACCCTCTAAGGGTCTCATTACATCTAGGGGTCTCCTAGAAGTCTTACACCTCCTGAAGGTTCTCATTACTTTTAGGGGTTTCACTACTCCCCTATAAGACTTACTACTCCTTGGGATCATCCTACTTTGAGGCGTCTAACCCTTATATTGGACTTACTTCCTTCTGGGTTCTTCGACTCCGCAGGGTTTCACTACTCCTAGGGAACTTAGTCCACCCAGTACTCTTTCTGCTTTCTAGAGTCTATACCTATTCCTAGGGATCTTACTACTTCTAGTGATCTTAGCACTCATAAGAGTCTCATTGCTTCTACTCCTTCTACTACTCCCACTACTGCTCCTACTCCTTCTCCTACAGCTACTCTGCTTGGGGTCCCACTACTCCTTGAGGTCTTTCTACTTTGTGGGGTCATAATACCTTGAGATCCTACTAGTCCAGGAGTCCTACTACTCATTGAGGTCATTCTACTTCTAGGGTTCCTTCTACTCCTAGGAGTCTAACCCTCTTTAAAGTCTTACTACTCTAATTCCTACTCCCTCTCCCATCCCGCTACCCTGCACCACTAACCGCTTCGTCATAGCCAGCCACAGCTGTGGCGCAATCTGCTCGCTCTGTTTGACGCACCTCATCCAATTCACAACGTGCAGCATTCCGGTTAAATTCTTGTGCTGCTTCTCAGCTCGGCTCCGCTCAAGCTGTTGGGGCGTATGAGTAATATCGTATGCTGGCCAATGCATTCGACTTTGGCTTTGACGCGTTTTGTTGACGTGGCCACCCCCAAAAAAAAAAAAAAAAAAAAAAAAAAAAAAAAACGTGTTTCGTTTTTTATTTAGTGGCTAATTAGATGCAATTTAGCATTGTTTATGCCCAAGCAGAGCGACAACAACAACAACAAATCGTCCAATAGAAATAATAATAATACTAATAAGCAATAATAAAAAACAAATTTACAAGTTCCACGAATCCCCGAATCGACGTAGTGTATTTAGTTATTGTTGCTGTTTTGTGTTTCGTGTACTCTCTGTTTTTATTCGCAATTCTCGTTTCTCGTTTTCACTAAACATTTCAAATTTTTTATGTCGATTTATTGATAAGGACGGGGAATTTTCGTGCAACTAACCAGCAGAGAAAGAGCGAGAGAGAGAGGGAGGGAGAGCGAGAGGAAGAGCAAGCGAGACACTGATTAGCATACAAACAAAACGAGCTGGCAAGCGAAGCAGATAGTGACTACCCCCCTCCCCCCTAGTCTTACTCGTATACCTATACACCTCCCCCATCTGTCCAGCTGCGTGTGAACCTTAAGTGCAGGCATTATGCGCTAATATATATCCATTCGTACTATCAACGAAATTGGCCATAAAAAAAAACTGTAATCGATTTGTGCGCTTGCATAACGCCCATAACTGTACACCCCCCCCCCCTTAATCCCACTACCCAGGAGGGGGAACGTGGACCCAACGCCAGGCCAGACTGTTTCAGTTTCGGTTTCAGTTTCATAGCCAACCCTACGCCTACCCCGTGTCTCCTCTCTCTCTCCCTACTTCTATCAGCTACTTCATTGACTTTACGTAAATTGCGTTGGCGTACAACGAACCCCACATTACGCCCCCACCCCCCTATACACACCCTCGCACACTCCTCACTATCAGCTGCCCGCCCTGCAAGCCATGTAACCTTCTGAATGGTGCGAACAGCGCATGCAAAATCGCCACACAATACAGAGAAATATATGTATATATGTGGATTTACCTATATATAGCTATATGTGTGTATGGCATTTTTGGGCAGTTCTACGCGGGGCCTCAGCGGGGCCTCAGCCAGTGCCTTGCGCATTTTTTATGACCATTTAAAGGCCACGCCGCGCATGCGCAATGTAAGAGAGAGAGACGCGCACACAAAACGCGAGCAAAACGCGCGTTTGCATGCGTGCGTTTTTAATTTTAGAAACTACTACAACACATACATAAATAATTAGGCAGGGGCAGAGGGAGAGAGAGTGAGAGAGGGGGCGAGCGTGAGAGAGAGAGAGAGACTCAGGCAAGGAAAGCGCACAAAGAGGCAGCTAAAATACGCTGCTATAAATATTTGCCATAAATTGGGCATCAAACTAGCTCTGCCACAAATTATGCTATAAGTTATAGCAACTTTTTTATGGCAACCACACAATTCCCAATTCGAAATGCATATCAAACTAAGCCATCTTTAATTTTATAGCAAACAAGCCAATGCATATTCAAATGATTCTAGGAATTTTATTTCCTAAATTTATAGCAGCTGTGCCATAACAAAAAAAAAAAACAGGCTAGTAAATATTTATTTGCACAACAATTTTTAATAGTTTTCTCTCTCTCTTAGGCAACCTTGTTTCTGCCTCTCCTCTTCCCTCCTCTCCTCTTACTTCCCTCCTTTCCACCTGCTTTATTACGTCTCAGTTATCAGAGCGATCTATAGTACTCTGCATTATGTCCTATCACGACCCATATTCACAGTCAAGAATCGTAAGATTTTTTCAGTTGTGCGATTTGTTGTTTTTTTTATAGCTTTTCTTTGGAAATGAGCTCAAAACACACTGAGAGAGAGAGAGAGAGAGAGAGAGAGAGACTGGAACCATTTTAGTTCAGCTTGAATGTCGTTAAAAAAAGGCAAATAAATAAGTGATCGTAAAATGGGATCGTATTACGAGTGAGATGTGTATAGACAGTTGGGCCTACTTACTGACTGACTGTACTTGACTGCGCAGCGTTGAGTCAGATTTACTGCCACACCCCGCGCTGCCCCCCGCACAGTTAGTTGGGACGATCTTACTGAAAAAAACCCAAACTAAACGATCATCTCACCTTCTTTTTTGTTTTTTTTTTTGTATTTTAGCCAAAAGCTGGTTTCGAGCCCGACACCGCATCGCTGCGAGAGAAAGTTGTGCTGAATCCGGCCGAGAAATGGCGCATCTTAAAGAATATCTCGATCATCTCGATAGCATTCATGGTGCAGTTCACCGCGTTTCAGGTAAGTGAAGACAGTGTGGATCGATGCGATCGAGAGAGTGTAATTGAATTCGTATTTGTTTTTTTGATTAGGGTACGGCCAATCTGCAATCATCGGTTAATGCCAAGGATGGTCTGGGCACCGTATCGCTGAGCGCCATCTATGCGGCGCTGGTTGTCTCTTGCATCTTCCTGCCGACGCTGATCATTCGCAAGCTGACGGTTAAATGGACGCTCGTTTGCAGCATGCTCTGCTATGTGCCGTACATTGCCTTCCAGCTATTCCCACGCTTCTATACCCTGGTGCCGGCTGGCATCCTGGTGGGTTTGGGCGCGGCGCCAATGTGGGCATCCAAGGCGACATATCTGACACAGGTTGGGCAGGTGTATGCTAAGATAACCGAACAGGCTGTCGATGCCATTATCGTGCGCTTCTTTGGCTTCTTCTTTCTGGCCTGGCAGTCCGCTGAGCTCTGGGGCAATCTCATCTCCAGCTTGGGTAAGTGTCACCACCATGCGCAATACAAAAAAAAACCCTCCGAAGTCCTAACCCAACCTTCTGTTCTCTCCTCCTCCTCTCCTCAGTTCTGTCTAGCGGCGCACATGGCGGCGGCAGCAGCAGCGGCAACTCGACCATCAGCGAGGAAGATCTTCAGTTCTGCGGTGCTAACTTCTGCACCAGCGGCAGCGGCGGTCATGGCAACCTGGAACGTCCACCAGATAATGAGATCTTCGAAATCTCCATGATCTACTTGTCATGCATTGTGGCGGCCGTTTGTATTATTGCCTTCTTCCTGGATCCCCTGAAGCGTTACGGTGAGAAGCGTAAGGGTTCGAATTCGGCTGCGGAGCTGTCGGGACTGCAATTGCTATCGGCAACGTTCCGTCAGATGAAGAAACCAAATCTACAGCTACTGATACCCATTACGATCTTCATTGGTATGGAGCAGGCATTCATTGGAGCCGATTTTACGCAAGCCTATGTGGCCTGTGCCCTGGGTGTGCATCAAATCGGTTTCGTGATGATCTGTTTCGGTGTTGTGAATGCTCTGTGCTCGATCCTCTTCGGTTCGGTGATGAAATACATTGGCCGTCTGCCAATTATCATACTCGGTGCTGTTGTCCATTTCACCCTGATCTCGGTGATGCTTTTCTGGCGCCCCAATCCCGATAATCCATTGATCTTCTTTGCCATGTCTGGACTGTGGGGTGTGGGTGATGCCGTCTGGCAGACACAAATCAATGGATTGTACGGTCTGCTCTTCAGGCGAAACAAGGAGGCTGCCTTCTCCAATTATCGTCTCTGGGAATCGGCTGGTTTTGTCATTGCCTATGCGTATGCCACCACGCTCTGCACCAAGATGAAGCTATACATTCTGTTGGCTGTGCTCACTCTGGGTTGCATTGGCTATGTCATTGTGGAGATCCTCTACAGAAAGAAGGTAAGTTAAGCCTCTACCCGCTCGCTCTCTCTCTCTCTCTCTCTCGCTGTCTAACTTCGTTACTTACGCTTTCCTTTTCTTTCCTTCTCTTCTCTTTATTCCTTGTAGCAACGCAAGATTAAGAAGCAGGAGAAAATTGAGGCCGCCGAAAAGGAGAAGGAGGCTGCTATCGCTGCGGCCGCCGCAGCCGCTGCTGCTGAGGCACGCGCCGGTCTCAACGATGGCGTTGAGGAGACGGACGATGAGCTCGACGATCTCGAAGAAGATATTGTAGTCACGCGCCTGTAATATAACTAATCGTAACTGTATTTTGTTAATTGTTACGTACGTTCTTTTTGTTTATATACATATTTTTTGCCGTCGACGTCGTTGCGGCTGCAACAGTAGCAACAGCAACAGCAACAGCAGCAACAACAACAACAGCAGCAGCTGCAGCAACATTAACAGTAACCGGTTAAACTTAACAGCAACAGCAGTTGCTGACACTGTTAGTTTGCTATACTGTTAACTGTCAACTGTTAACCGCATGCTGTTGGCTGTTGTTGTTCAATTAACAGTCGCGCTAACATAAACACACACACGCACATGTAGTTAAAGAGAGAAAAAGAAAACAAAAAAAAAACTGTTGCATAGCCGCAGGCGCGCACCTTTTGTCCGCCATTCGGCGGCGACGACGACGACGCGTGCGAGCGTGTACTTTATTTTTGTCGTTGTAGTTGTCGTAGTACTTAGTACATTCCCCCTCCCCCCGCTCCATTTTAACATAACGAAAAGGCCAATCCAACAAGCACGCGTGTGTGTGTGTGTGTGCGCTTGCGTGTGCTTGTGCTTGTGCTTGTGTGTGTGTGCAAGTGTTTTGTTTTTTTTTTTTTGCATAACTGTAGCTTGTAAATATGCAGAGAATAAGAAGATGAAGAAGATGAAACAGAAGAAGACAGAGAACGCCTTTAACTTTACGTAGTGTGAATCTAGGTGTAAGTACACACACACACACACTCACACACATGTCCACTCACAGCAACACACCGACACACACACACACACACCGACACCGACACCGACAAGCAGCGGCACGCACAGTGGGGCACATGCTGCAGCAGCATGCGCCCCAAATATGCCTAATAAATTGTTATTTTATTTTAAACTTAGCATTATGAAAATATACTATAACTATTTTTTTTTTTTTTGATTTCTCTTGGTTGCTGCTAATGTAAAAACAACAACAAACAATCGTGATAATCAAAGACACTCACACACACACACACACACAGAGTCACAAAATAGTCAAATTATTAAATTAAAAATGGCCGAAAAAAAAAACACAATTATTATAAAAAAAAAAAAAAAAAGCAAAAAAAACACACATACAACAATTATTCTTAAGCAATCGAAAAGAAAAAAAAAAAAAACTAAAAAAAAAGAAAATCTACACTTACATACGTGCATACATGTGTTTGTATGTATGCATGTATATGGCAAGCGATTGAAACAAATTGATGGAAAATGCAAAAGCAAAAAATATTATATAGCATGTAAAATGATAAATACATTTTTTGCTCAGTATTATGTTTTAAACTAAATTTAAGCGAGTTATTGTTTCCTGTTTTTTTTATTTAACAAGCGTTTATGTCTTTTCTTTCGCCTCCCCCAAGAGAGAGAGAGAGAAAAGCATAAGCGATATACATATACAGCTATATATACAATCTATATATATATATATATGTTTATGTATTCATATATATATCAACAATTTCGAGTTTTGTGTTGGAGCAGTAGATACAAAAAAAAAGAAAACTCCCTGCGATTGCAATTATTATTACTATTTGCAATAATATTGCATAAATACAATATACATATATCAATTTTGTCGTTTTATTTAAAAGTTTTACGTTCAAATCAAATGATGAAAAACAAAACTAAAAACAAAAAAACAAGAAAAAAAACATACAAAATGAAAAAACATACAAAAAATAAGTATAGAGAACACACACACATAAAATTTTTTTTTTTTTTGCCTAGATCGATAAGTAGTTCATTATATTATGTAAAATATGAAAATAAATAAATGAATATAAATACATTTGACACGAACAAACCGCTGTTGTATTATATAATACTAAATATATATATATATATATATATATATATCCAATTAACAACTTTTATTTCAGACCAAGAAAAACTGTGCTGGATGTGTAAGGGGTATCTGAATATCTTAGAAAGAATTAATCGGGCTGAGAAGAAAATATGCCGAAATTGAACAAATAATTTTACTATCTATATATAGTACAATAAATATGGAAAAGGGAGAACATATAGTATACATTAAAAGATATATATTTCTAGTTTATTAAATCGCGTTAGATCAGGTCAGTGAATATTAAAAATATTGGGACATTACAAGAAGTTTAGCTTAAGGTACAGACAACATTGATTGTGCTAGTAGTACATGCTATATATGTATGCGATCTTGCATCGATCTCCTCTCTATATGCTACATTATAATAAATACGTAAAAAAAAAACTACTTCGATTTGCTATGGTTTACAGCACAATAGCATCATCATCCCCGCTGAACTGTTTGTTCTTGCGTCGCCGATTCGATTTGATCTTGCTGAGCACACTGTACGCCTGCTGGATATCAATGAATCGCTGATGTGCGGCAGCACGTTGTGCCTCATCCTTCACCTTGTCGGGATGATTCTCCTTGGACAGTTTGCGATAGGCAGCCGTGATGTCCGCCTGTGAAGCAGTCGCACTCACCCCGAGCACCTTATACGCATTCCGTTCCCCATCCACATCCATGCTCTCGAAGACCTCACGCCAGATCTCATACCAGCCATGATGTTGCGCATAATTGTATGTGTCGTGCAGCGCCTGCTTGAGATCCGTCCACCAGGCGGAGGCAAGGAAATTCTGCAGGGCTTCGTGTATGGGCACCTCGCTGCCATCCTCGTCCGTAATGGTGCCATTGAAGAGTATCACACAGCCCCACAGGCTGAAGTAGATGCATAGGGCGCCAGTGAATTTCAGTGTACGCTCCGTGGCGCCACGACGACGTGGCGGTGTACGACGCCATTGCTTGGACAGCGCATCGAAAGCTAGCGCCGAGATTAATGCAGTCAGTAGTAGGGAATATGTTTCATCATAGATCAAATAACGTGCTGGATACGAGACGAGTGCACCCACTATACTTGGCCACCAGGCACCACATTCTCGTCCAATGTTACCCACAGTCCAGATGCCCAACGATACGAAAAACGGTATGAGCCAGTGCAGCCAGGTGAAATCAATGCCAGCCGTAATGCTTTGCGGTATTGCCGAGGAGCAGAGATATCCACCCAAATAGCCCATCATGATTTGACCCAGAAATCGCTTGGCGGAATATGGTGGACGTGGATATGCCTGCAGTTTGGCCACAAACTGTTTGACAAAGCGTGGATCCTCATTGGCATCACGTACATATTCGGGTATCAGAAATATCTCACTCAACCAGCCGACGCCCATGTAGCCGCCCAGTGTACACCACCAGACGAAGGCATGACGATCACGATGCAAATACAGATGATGCAGTCCAAATATGCCACCAAAGAGCCATAGTATATATGCGATCACTACAGACTTTTGTGGTGGCAATGCATTTGCCTCAGCACGTCCAGATCTGACGTGTCTATTTGCTTTCGAACGACTAGAGACCGTGACTTCGTTATCGCTGGTGGTGGAGTGAGAGCTGGAGGCGGCGGCGGCAGGGGCAGAGGCTTCTGCGTTCTTCATTTTGCCATTGTTGTTGTTGTTGGCCTTCTGTTGGTTGGGAGCAACCGTTTGTTTTGTACCCATGATCGTGAGCTAGCGCAAATCGAATGCAATAAAATTTGATTTGAAAATCAACTTGTGAAATTCATTTCAAAACTCAAAACTCACCTGCAGTAACCTAATTCGGGTTTATTTTTGTTGCGTCTTCTGTTTCTTCTTCTTCTTCTTGGTGCGTGAGTCGCAATTGAAAACTTTCTCTTTTCACAAATTCTCTGCACGCAGGCTGCAACAACAACAACAGCAACAACAGAAGTGGTAAGAAGCGTAGCGGGGAGAAACAGTTAGAGCCGCGCAGTGATGCGTTTAAATTGTTATATGTTCTAAATGTTATATGATTTTACATACCTTGTTACCAATATTACATGCTATATTAGAGCTGCTCTGCAATTGTTTTACTCAACTGCGCCCTTTTTGTTATTGTCGTTCTTAATCGTGCGCTACTTGGCGAGCCAGTTTTCTTAAGCCTGTTGCTTCTTCGGCACTTTCTTTCGTCTGTCGTTTAAGCCAGATCACTTGGCCGGGCGCAAGTGACGACAGTGTGGCAACGCTGGCGGCAAACAGTGCGAGTAAACGATCAACTGTTGCCAGAGTTGAACAACACTAGACATCGATACTCCACAGATCAGTTATCGAATTCAAAACAAAAGAAAAAAAAAATGTATGAACTCTCAATGTTTATTTATTCAATTGATATTTAAAAATCCTAATTCTATATTAATACAATATAATTAAATTTTCTTCCCCTCATTACAATGTCCCGCTCAATTTGCCAAAACAAAAACAATTGCACAATTAAAAAATTCCAGTTTATTCACTCACTAATTGAATGGTTTTTTTTTGTTTTCTTACACATATAAAAGAGTTTAGTTTAGTTTAGTTCAATTTGACACTGCGATTCGACTTATGATTAGAATACATCGATTTAGAATAATTTCTACATACCATGTAGAATAAACTTATTGCTAATAATATGCAAATCTAGCATATCTGACACAAAATATGAGAACATGTTTTTTTTAGCACTTACAAACTAAATTGGTTGAGTGAAAAAAAAAATAAAATACGTAATACTTTCAATGTTGCTGGGAGTTAATAAATAAGAGTACATCATGAGAAACCACAGAGGAAGAACACAAATAAAATCAAGGACAATAAAAACATCAAATTCCAACGGAGTGGAACAAAAAAAAATACAAGGTAAATTATCTGAGTTTCAGTGCGAAATTGGTAGATAGATGTAGGCAAAATACTTAGTTGTTCTTCTTTTTGGGCTTTTTGGGATTACGCGAACGTGACTTGGCCTTGCAGAGGGGACAAATGGGCGCATTGCGATGGATCTGTTGATGACAGGAGAGGCAAGATTTCATTGGCGGCGGCTGTTGTCGCAGATTCACATTAAAATCGGAACGGAACGACGGATGATGACCGATGCCAATGGAAGGTGTCTGTTGCAATCGATTGGTGGCCGGCTGCGGTGGTTGTGGTGCCGAAAAGTCACTTTTGCCCAAGCGAGCGGCTGCAGCGGCAGCAGCTGCGGCAGCGCCAGCACTGCCTGGTGCACCCGGCGGTGCAGGGGGCATAAATGCATGACCCGGCCCACCACCACCACCACCACTTGGCACCGACGAGACGCCGCCACCACCGCCAGCTCCAGTTGCATTTGGTGGCAATGCTGTCACTGTTGCCTCAGGCATCAGCGGATGCCGTGCGTGGGGTCGCGCCAATGATGTGGGCTGTGTTGCCGCGGCGGCTGCTGCCGCAGCTGCTGCAGCCGCCGCTGACTGTGCTGCCACTTTGAGGAAATTCGTTTGAAAACGATCCTTTGATATGGGACTGCCCTCTTCCTCATGCAAATCACGCAACGGACTCAGGCCAAGATAGTCGCGCCGCATGTGGTCGATTTGATACTTGAGAGCAAGATATTCCTCGTACACGCGGTTGGCCATATCAAAGGATCGTGTTTGATTCTCCTTCGTTTGCTTTATGATGTTCTCCATGTCATTGATATCGGCGTGAATTTGGCGCAGTTCCTCCACATGCGACATCTTCTCCTCAAGCAGATGTTCCATTTCCTTGCGATATTCGTCGAGGCACTTCTCCTCGTCGTCGCTCAATTTCACCTCCTTGATGATGCGCACCTTAAGCTTCTCCAGAGCCAGGGTCTTGTCGCGTATGTCCTTGATAGCCTCCAGCTTAACGTAAAAGTGCCGCTCATTGGAGCTGGATATCTCGCTGGTGGCCATTTTGTGTGGCTGGTCGGATATTTACGTATCTGTTACGTTTCCGTGCAATTTCCGAGTATTGTTTATTTGTTTAAGCCACAAAGCGTATGAAGTATACACCTAGTACTGTTAACTCAATAATGCAGCACAGAGATGCAATTTTTAATTGAAATTTTTTTTATTTTTATATGCTTTTTTCACTTTTGCTTTGTGTATTTCGAACAGGGATGCAGTGTATATACTCTTTGCCAGGGCTACACTATTAGCCTATCGCCAAGACTTGAACTTCATCGAAAACAACACGATATCGATACCATTTAGAATTGTACTCATAATAGCATTCGATAACTGAGAATTTTTTGTCATACCTCTGTCTCTATTAATCGGTCACATTGACAACCGGAGAAAAATTTTAGTTTGTGCATTTTCTGTGCGAGACGCATTTGCTTATTAAATATATAGTTAATTTCTAGAACTTTCAAGAACAGACTAGAACTGCTGTAGTTTATTTAAAAAAAAAAAACAAAAATGGCTGCTCCAATGCAAAACGAAGATTTGCTTAAACTTAAAGGCTTCATCGATTTCGTCAACACAAATCCGACGGTGTTAAATATGCCCCAGTTGCAGTTCGTCAAGGATTTTGTTGAGAAATTCGGTGGCAAGGTGCCCGAGGGTGACTTCAAGATGCCTGAATCTGGGTAAGTTATCTCAACATATATACTGCATATATGTCGTTTTTTCTCACTTTATGTGTGTGTGTAATACTTCTCTGGCTCTCTGCAGTAAGTGTCCATTTGGTGGCGATGCCGGCAAGGGCAAACCGGCAGATTCGGCACCAGCAGCCGATGCACCCGTTTCAGATGAAAGCGACGAGGGAACCTCAACTGAACCAGAATCGGAAATCGAGTTGGATATGGAAGGTAAGTGAGGGCAATAAATGATACTAATACGCACAACAAAAGCAATTCGGTAGCAAAAAAATCACGTGTTCTTCTCCAACCTCACAATTTCTGTTTTTGGCAGGCGTCATTGAGGCCGACAATGATCCCGCACAGCCCATGGGCGATTCTAATAAGAAACCCACTGAGGATGAAGTCGATCAGGCTGGTGATATTCGTGCTCAGGCAGCTGCAGCGTATAGCGAACAGAAATTCGATGAGGCCATTAGCTTCTATACCAAGGCCATTGAGCTCAATCCGGGCAATGCGTTGTTCCATGCCAAGCGTGGTCAGGCTTTCCTCAAGCTAAAGAAGCCCAACGCTTGCATACGTGACTGTGACAAGGCTCTGGAGCTGAACTGTGACTCGGCAGCGGCCTACAAGTTTCGCGGACGCGCCCATCGTCTGCTTGGCCAGTTCGAGGAGGCTGCCAAGGATTTGCGACAGGCATGCAAGCTGGACTTTGATGAGGAGGCCGACGAGTGGTTGCGCGAGGTGACACCAAATGCCAAGAAGATCGAACAGCATCGTATTAAGCATGAGCGCAAACAGGCTGAGCGTAAGATTCAGGATCGTCAGCGTGCTCAGCGCAAGGCACGCAAGGAGCAGGCTAAGCAGAACGCCAGTTTTCCGGGTGCCGGTGGTTTCCCCGGAGCGGACAGTGGCTTCCCTGGTGCTGGCGGTTTTCCCGGCGCTGGTGGCTTTCCGGGCGCTGGAGGTTTTCCGGGTGCTGGCGGTTTTCCTGGAGCTGGCAGTGAAGGTGGCTTCCCCGGTTTTGCTATGGGTGATCTGATGTCCAAAATGAAGGATCCCGAAGTGGCAGCTGCCATGCAGGATATACTGGCCAATCCGTCTAACATTTCCAAATATGTTTCCAATCCGAAGATATTTAATTTGATTAAGAACTTCTTCCCGGGCGGATTCCCAGGTGGTGATCCAACTGGTGGAGCTGCTGCCGGTGATGAGGCTACACCCGGTGCTGGTGCTGCAACAGATGTGCCCAAACCCGAACCAAAGGCCAAAAAGGAGTCTACCGATTTTGTGGATGACGGACTCGATTAGGATGAGCAAAAGTCGTAGCAGCAGCAGCAGCAGCAGCAGCAACATAAACAACAACAGCAAAAACAATAATAATTACAATAATATTAATCGAAAATGCATGCACATAATTACACTCGAAATGAAACGGGACAAGCGATCGTTAGAGAGAGAGAGAGAGAGAAGGAGGAGGAGGCAAACACACAGAGGGAGAGAAAGTGAGAGAGAGAGAGAGAGCAAAACAACGATAAATCGAAAGTTAAAAAAAATAATAATTTAATTATAAATAATCGTTGCTGCTGCAGGTTATCAGCATAAACATAATTTGTAGTCGTTGTTCTTTGTTTATAACAAAGAGTGCGAAAAGAAAAAGTTTCCTTATTAACATTTAACAAATTATCGATGATATCTAGTTGAACTAATGCTCGATAAGAGAAAAAAAGAAAAAACACAAACAAACTAAGCAAACACACACAAAACAAAACAAAACAAGCAACAAGCGAAAAGCAATTAAAGGAAAATGAACAACAAAACAAAATACACTAAATACATTGAATGAAGAGCCTTAACCCATTAAAGAGGTACAAGAATACACACACACACATACATACATAAATATTCAAAAACACACATGAGAATGAGAAAATACAATGATGAATAAAAAATTGTACTGATCGTAGGATTTGAATTATAATATGAATAAGAAGCAAATGCATTTATCAGCCATGGCATACACACACACACACACACTCATTTTATCTCTAAATTGGCCAAGTCACTTGCCAAATTCCAATTTCAATTATCATTTCCCCAATCTTCCCACACACACGCATATACAAACACATTACCCGCCAAACAAATATAATTGAAAATAAAGTAATGTAAATCGTAATTAAAATATCGTTTTATTCGCTTGTATTTTTATTAACAATATATAATTATTATCAAACACTGAAATAAAGGATCTTGAGTGAAAGATGCATCTTCAAAATATCCCCCGCTCTTGAGTTTCCTATATGTATGCACATATTTCCATTCATCAAATTACAGTTACACAGCGCCAGCGACATTACATTATTGAATACCTTGTGCAAGCTATTTTTAAGAATGAATACTACTGTGAGTACTCATAACGATTATTCAATGCGATGCGATCGGAATCATTGGAATTTTAAATGATGCTAACTACGCACCCGACTCATTATTTGCATAAATTCTACAAATTAACAATTAGACTCGAAGGCGAAACACTGATGTGACTCACTGTGCTTGTGTGTATGTGTGTGTGTGTGTGCGATTAATTTATCGATGAAGCCAAGCCAAGAGAGCAGGTGGCATAGCGCCTGAATGAAAGAGGGTGGTGGCACGTCCGTTCATGTCGCTCCGTCAATCGGTTAGGTGGTGACAGCATTGCGAACTTATGTATGTATATGTATGTATGTATGTAGTACATGTACTCATTCGATTATATTCGCATTCGCCTTGAAGCGCCAGCACAGTTAATGCAAACAGAGTGCCCATATTCATAAGCATGCATACAAAACGCACACACACGCATACACACATACATGCCCGCCTGTTCGCAGCAGATAACAAAGATCAATGACGTTACAAATTGCAATAAAACAAAAATGTTTTCACCTTCCCTCTTCCTACTCATTTACCACCATAGACAATGAGTCACTACGCCAAACATATATATTTTTTTTTGTGTATAAATTGCGCATCGCTATTAGGAAATTCTCTTGGATAAAAAGAATTTGTAAAAATTTCGTTCGATTTCCCTGCAAGCAGCCATATGTAGCGCGTCAAACACCACCATTGGGTGGCGAAGAGCAACTGATCTGAATTGAGAGCGAGAGCACAATGCGAGCAAATAACGAACGCCTGCACGCACACAAAGAAGCTGATTAAGTTCGCCGTAACTTCGGCGTGTGTGTGTGTGTGGGTGTAAGTTTGCAAGTGTTTTAATAGTGCATTACTCATACACATTCATAGTTCGCCTCCCACTTGTGTCGTGCCACCACCTGCAGACGTACTCCACGCTCTCTCACTTACAGTCTGACGCTGCGTCTTTACTCTCTTGAAAGAAGTGACTCACAGTAAGAGTGCAAGCAGGATAGCAAATTGTGTTCCCATTTTGAAAATTGCAAGGCGCAGCCTAGTAAACCGTTACAATGCCCCAGTGCGTGACGGAGGTGTGTCAAAGGCCAAAAGACTGGACAAACAATAACAATATAAAAACAAACGACATTGATTCCATTTTTGTTGCTTTTGCTGCTGTTCGGTTTTTTGTGACAATCATAACGTCATCGTTGAATGAGTCGCATAGCTTAGCTCTGCTCTTAACGCGACGCGACGTGACGCCGCCGCTGCCGCCGACGAAGGTGGTGAGAACAGCAGCAGCAGCAGCAGCAGCAGCAGCAGCAGCAGCAGCAGCAAAAACAAAAACTTGTTGTACTTTGTATACGATTTGTTTGCGTTTAACGCTTGCGAGGAGCGTGTGCGTTGACGCCGCTGCCGCTGCCGTTGGCGCTGCCATTGTCGCTGCTTTCGCATTCGCCTTCGGCCAGCTGGCAGAAAAAAAGGCGTAAACGAAATTGAAAATATTTTCGTAGTTTCAGTTTCGTTTATAACGTACGCGCGCCAACACGCAAAAGCTCAAAGTAGCTCGAAAGGCAAAACTCAGAAATACACGAAAGTAGAAGAAAACGAATTTTGAATACTCAAATAATTGAAAGTGTGCCCAGAGTCAGCGTGAGTCCAATACATATGTAAAATGATGATCGTATCGTGTGTATATCGTACGATATATAACGTAAATACGTTAAAGCAAAGGATGCAAATATAAATGTAGTTTGCCTTAGTTCGTAAACAAAAAAAAAACAAAAAAATAACAACAACTTTTTGCCGATGATCTCATTGCGCCTTGGAATGTCGCATAAACAACAATGAAAACAAAAAAAAAAAAAAAACAACGAGGAGAGTGCAACAACTGTTGTGCCTGTTATCAATTTTCGCTTTTAACTGTGTTTATTTTTTTCTCTCTCTCTCTCTCTCTCTCTCTCTCTCTCTCTCTCTCTCTCTCTCGCTATCGTTTTATGCACAGTTGTCAGAACTTCCGTTAGACAACATTTTTCGAAACAAAATTCAATCATGATAATTTCAAAGAATCTCTGTGTATGTTCAAAAAGCTGTTCTTTCTTCATGTTGTTTTCTGATCAAACACACAGTGCGAGCGTGAGAGAGAGAGAGAATCGAGAACACACATGCTTCGGGCATGATATCATATTGGTACAATCGAGTAAAAAAAAAACCGGCAACTTTTTTGGCTTTTGTTGTTAACAAAAAAAAATAAAAAAAAATATATGCGCATATATTATGCAGCCCTCAAAAGCGTAGCGGAAATCCGCTCCCTAATCAACATGAGGTTCTGTTTTGAAAATGCTTTTGTGACTGCGCAGCCATAAATGGAGTGGGTTGGGTTGAGTTAGGGTCAGGTATTCAAAAAAACACAAACAGGAATTCCAATGTCTCTTGGGTCTCACGGTGCTTGTAACTCGTTACGTCATCCATCTCCAGATTGATTGAGATGGCTTCGAAACGGGCAGATGGCGTCATTGTTTTGACTAAGCGCAGAGCTCATTGTATAAATGGGATGGTATGGGGTGAGGTCTTGAGGTTGACTGACTGACTGACTAATGCTTCTCCCTCGCTCTCTCTCCCCTCTCTCTCTCTCTCTCTCTAGAGTCTATAAGATATAAATTTCGCTAGAAATACGATTAAACGTCTCAAGATAATTGAAATTATTATTTTGGCCTGAGATTTGTCATAAACATGTCCAGTATTCCCTGTATATATACATACGTACAACACATACTCATTTCGATCTTTCGATCTTTGAAAAATCGCCAATTGCTTCCACTCGCTCAACACTTGTCGAAAGAAAAACAGATTTACTCGCGCCCCCATTTCGAAAAAATACACATACACATATAGTATAGTATATCGTATACAGATCGGCATACTCTGTATATATTATATGTATGTAGATCCGCACAACGGACTATTTATTTCTTCTAGAGATTTTTTTTTTTTTTTTGTTTCCATCCATCGCTATAAGGCAGCGACAATAAAGCTCTCTCATGACGTCACTCACACACACACACACACAGTAAATAGATTTTCTAGTTTTTCTCCTGCGATGTTTCAATAACATTTGGCGTTCGTGCGAGGCCGGCATTGAAAATGTTTAATTTTAGAAAAAAAACAAAAAAAAAAACCCAAGAGAAATAATAACAAAATCTCTGGCCAAAAATAAAATAACTAGGGAAAGGCACTGGGCGTGGCTGTGCAAGTAAGAGCCAACAACATGTGTAAAATATTGTGAACAAATTTGCACACAATCTCTAGAAACGATGTAATATAAAACGATCTACAGCGGAAAAAAAATAAATAAAAAAAAAAAATAAATAAAAAAAAAATATATTTAATAAATTTATTATTCTCTATATATATTCTACATGCAACTAATTTCCAACTCTTTACTCTACTTCCATGCAGACCCAACCAACCCACCTTAACCTCAGCCACCGTTAAAAAGCAACCGCCAAAATGTCTCACTCCGTGACCATCACACGCACCACCACCAGCACCACCAACACCTCGTACATTGTACTCAACACGGGCTACCTGAAGAGCTTTCCGGGATTGCTGAAGCTCTTCGAGCTGGTAAGCTAGAGCAATAACTACGAGTTGTTTGAATTGTTTTTTATAGATATATATATTATTTTTTCAGATCGTTGGCATCGCCATTGTCACTCTGATGGCAATCAATTATGGCAATACCAGTAGCTATTACCGCCAACAGGATATCTTTCACTTCCTGATGGCCACCACATTTATGATAGGGACATTTTGTTTACTACTCGCGTGCCTCACGTCGCTGAGCACGGGCGGCATCATCGCCAAGACGATCTACGTGAGTTATCAAATCAAAATAATAATTAAAAAAAATAATAATACTAATAATCTATATCGGCAGGAGCTGATCTATCACACCGTTGCGGCTCTACTATTGCTCGCCTCATCGGTCTGTCTGCTGATCAAGGTGAATAAATATAACCATGATGCGTATATGGCGGCGTCAATCTTGGGTCTGGTCAATACGGTGCTGTACTTCATAAGCGCATTCCTGGCACATCGATCGTATCGCGGCATTTAAGCTAACAACAACAACAGCAAAAACAACACAATTGCCTGGCATTTTTTTTTTCGAAGCAGAGTGCGTAATCGGAATTCAAATCGCCTATATATATATATCTATAGTATATATATGAAGGCAATTACAAAAAATACCGCACAAGCCATACAGAGAATCTTTTTGTTGTACTGTTAAATATTCGTGACGTACTCGTACTCATAGCGTATCGTATCATTATTATTATTTTATTCTATTCATATGCTATATACGTTCTTATATATATGTATATTTTTTTTTTTTTTGTATCTCAATCGTCTGTCTTTTTGATAATGTATTCGAATAAAAGTGTCTACATGTTTTTATACAAAACTTCGTCTCGTACTTGAACGATCAGGAATTTAATTATATATAGTATAGTTTATCATAGTTTTTTTTGGAAACTTAGGAGCTTAAATGTGCAACTAGTAATGAAGAACTAGATGGTTTGCTGGAACGTTTTGACAATCTCTTAAGACTCTTAAAAGAAACTAATAGTAACTGTAACTAGAAATTATGATTTTCCAGTTCAAAATAATATTGACACGAATGGATTAGGAAGAAGATGACGGCAACGCAGATATTGATTGCTATGAAGTACATGAATCCAACGATAAACTCATTGCACCACATCTCCAGAAAGGGCATCCGTTCGTGTAATATGACGGTGGCTATAAACAGTACAACGCATAGGACGCCGCCCACGAGCATCATCTAGAGAGGGATGGGAAAACAAAGACAGAGAGAGAGAGAGAGAGAGAGTGAGAGAGAGATTATCGGAATTGCAGGTGCAAAGTCAGATGGCTCACCGCGTTTGAGGTTATGAAATTGATATCAAAATGACTCAAGTACTGAGCACGTATCAGTACCATGACAATGAAGCTGTACAGTATGGTCAGCACCAGGGTCCACTTCATATAGAACAGTTCCAGCCGTGTCAGATGGGCACTATTCACATGATCCACAATGATGAAACTCTGACAGCGATCTGTCTCATCCATAGACATTTTGTAATCCCTACTCAGTGCGGCATCCTCGTTAATGTGTGAGATCTTGTTGAGCATGTGCAGGGCACCAAAGCAGCAGATCTACATATGAGCAGGAATAGATGTGCTAGATAGATCCAACCCAACCAGGGCACTGCAGTATATGTTCAGAACTTACAAACGCGCAGAGCGCTACGAATCCGGTGCTAAAGCCCAATCCCTTGCACATCTTGCGGCGACAAGCTACAAACAACGACTGGCCAGCAGACCTGGTCTGGAGCACAGCTGGAGGAGCAGCAGCAGCAGCACCAGCACCATCACAACATCGTTGCATGCCCCGTTTGCAATTGGAGTAGCTGGGCCAGTTGGCAGTCAAGTAAACAATTTTACTTTACAAATGTTTTAGCGACTTTAATGCGATTCTTAATCATAAATGTTTCTCTTACTGTGTCTGTGTGTGTGCGCTGTCTGCAGGTGTGTGTGTAACAGGTGTCTCGCAGTGTCTGTGTGTGTGTGTGTCTTGGCATTTAAAATTAGTCAACGTGTGTGTGTGTGTGTGTGCGATGGCGATGTGGATGCGATTTGAATTTGATTGCCATATTATAAAGATAAAACATAACTTTGGCCATATTCCTAACTGAAGAAACAATCCCTATACTATAAATATATATATATATATAGTTATCCATATATTGTGTATATGCTTAAGATCCACCACATATCTATACTACTACAACTACTACTACTACTACTGGCTGAACTTGACTGCAATATTGTTCACGCGCGTCTCCATGTGCTTCAGCACATCCTGCGAGAAGTCCTCGATGGTGGTGAAGCGACTCTTCTGGAAGCTATAGATGTCCGCCAGGAACGCAAGCAATTGCTCACGAAAATAATGGCATATATCCCGTAGATTCTCGTTGGGACCAAAGAATCCCCAGGCCATCAGCGGCGATATCTGTTCCGATATAACATAGAAATGCGCCATGAATCCATTGGGGAATTTAAGCATGCGCTTCTTGGCCTTCAGCACGGACCAGACGGCGGTGGTGAGAGCCTGAGGGAGGGAGAGAGAGCATGAGTGTGAAATAAACAAAGAGAGAGAGAGAGAGTGTTTTACCGTCTCCTTGAATCCATTAGAGAGCCAACGATTCTGCACCACGGCCGTAACACTGGCCGGCGGCGCATCCAGATCCCGAAACGAATCCAATATAATAAAGTCCAGGCATATGTCATAGAATGTCATCGCCTTAACATTGCGCTGTTCCAGCTCCATTTGTATGATGGGCCAATTGCTGGGATCTTGCAGGAAATTAACCATATCCTCGTAGCCAACAAGAAACTCCTTGGTATCCTTGTCGCTAAGGCACAACAGATCTGTCAATATTTGCCTGCCCGACTCACAGATCCATTGACCCACAGCTGGATCTTTGAATAGGAATTGAAATGCGAGTCGCACGCAATGCAGCTTGGCCAGATATTCGGTATCGCTGCTGCAGTGCACCAGCTCGGAACGTATTGTGCGGCAGGGTACGGTATATTCATCGTGATGCTTCAGCGCCGACTGGAACAGCGGATATTCCTCGTAGGCTGTCTCAATGAATCCCTCAAATTCACGTAAATCCGCCACTTGATCCAGTGCCGAGGCGAAACTTTCAGCCGAATCGAAATTGGGATCGGAACCGGCACGACTTAATATGCTCACCGATTTGCGTGACCGCCGATCATCATCATCATCTCCCACACCGCTTGCACCGCCACCGAGTCCATCCTCCTCGGCCTCATCAATGGAATGTTCCTCGCGGAAGAGCACCGATCGCTGATCCAGGAATAATAGTTCACTCTGCTCCTGCAGTGTATATGACATTTCCAACAAATTCTGTATTTCACGACAAAACTCTGAATCCTCGGCTGTGGTCAGCGATGCGGGCACACCGCCAGGTGAATAGTGTGCCGCCAAAGCATCCTCCCAGAAATTAATCACCGTATCCAGAGCTTCCATACCCATGACACCCAGCTGCTGGGCTGTCAGCTGTACAACACCAGTTGCTCCAACAACTGCTGTTTGATTTTGTGCGCCAGCTCCAATGGAACCCGAAGCCATGGAGAAACGATCCGAATAGGCCACCGTCGAACCGACAGGGCTGCCCGAGCGTGCCGATGCCTTTGAGCCGGCTATAGACATCAGATCATTGGGACTACGCATACTATTCCTCGTTCGCCGCCCCGTATACTTTCGTGGACGTCGTGTCGGACGTGGCGGTTTCCTGCGTCGCAAATAACGCGAGAGGACGCCCATCAGGGCCACGCCTGCGGTCAGTGAGAAGAGCACAACCTATGAAAGAGCAAAATAGATGCGTCAGCTCCAAGTGGAAGGCGTGTGAACTCACATTCACATTCACACTCACCTTTGTTGTGGTGGAGACTCGAAACGGCATTAGGCTCCATCCTCCTCCTCCTCCTCCGCCTCCTCCAGGTGCCGGCACAAGGCGTTGCATGATTTAGTTCTGGATTCTGGAATTACGGTTGCGTCTAGAGATAATTGTGCGTGCTTTGAGGTTAGACTGGGCTGGCCCAGTTATGCGCGCAACTCTCAAATCGCGTGCACATTGGCAACTGTTCTTTTCGCCCTCGCCCTCGTCCTTGCCTTCTTCTTCTTCCTCGTCGTCGTTATAGAGCGCGTGTTGTCTTCCGTCTTGTCTTGTTCCCCTGTTGACCTATTGGAGGAACACGTTAGCTCAGGCCACTCTAGTATTGTTATCGTTAGTTCTGCCACCCACACTCACACTCACAAATGCCTTAAATAGTTATTGATAACAACTATAAGTTGATGTGTTTGCCCAGCCAGTTAGGGGGGGCAGCAACTTTCACTATCGTGTTCAAAAACAACAATTGCATCACAATCGAAAATGTTCGGTTCGGTTGACCCACAAATAGAGAGTTGTTCGCGTCCGAGTTTCTGTTCAATTGAACACAGGCCAGTCACACAGCTGCAGCGCGGCTAACAGAAATGTTAAGTTAATGGCAACCGGCTGTTTTTGGTGGTTCTTTTGCAGCGCGAAAATTTAAAATCAAGTCTCATTCTCTGTCTTCAATTGTTGTTTAACACAGATTGAAATTCTTCGATTCGTATGTGCACTGCAAGTTTATCCACAGCTTCTTCTGTTTTATTAACATTGCCACAAAATGTTAATTATTTGTTTTTGTTTTTGAATTTGTGTTGTGTGACCGAACGACTTTGTATTGTTTCATTTCAAATATGTAAG
Source organism: Zaprionus kolodkinae (assembly GCA_018901885.1). NCBI lineage: Eukaryota > Metazoa > Arthropoda > Insecta > Diptera > Drosophilidae > Zaprionus > Zaprionus kolodkinae. The sequence continues at coordinate 245,147 of JAEIFM010000028.1, read as the reverse complement.
TTCATATGAATTAAACTTCTGAACTTGTTCAATAATTTGTCCAGAAAACTAGGCAGACGCTTGCAATTAAGCAATACATGTGGTGTTTGTGAATGAAGATGACTATGAAACAACTAGTGTATGTCGTTTGAGGCTAGTAAGTTTTGTTAAGAATTAAATAAAACTAGCAAAAGCTCACAATTCAGAGTAACATGGGAGTACTGAGTACTGCATGCGCTCTGTTAAGTTGAGATATATCGATAACATATTGTTCATTTTAACATCACACTGTTAATTGAGGCAATGTATGCGTGTCGCAAGCTACTTGCTATGAAACTAACCGCGTAGATTCAATTTCTAAGCTGAGCGCCGTTGCGAAAACGAGAGAGAGAATCAATTTGAATTTAAATCTGTCAGCAGAGATGTGAATAGAAAATATAAATTTAAAAAAAATAATGCTTAATCATACAATCAACATTTCGCGTTTGATTGAGAAATTCTGCCGTACGTCCGCGCTGCCACGGCTGCTGCTGCTGCTGCTGCTGCTCTCTGCCGGCGCCAAAGTCAACGTCTCAATGTCTCTGGTTGTTTTTGAAGCACATCGTCGCTGTCAGTCGAACTTTAACGGCGCTGGCCAACGGACGCGTTTGACTTGCTCTCTCTCGCGCTGCTCGCTCACTCGCTCGCTCTCTCTTTCTCTTCGCCTGTCTGTCTCTTCGCACTTCGTTTCTCTCGAAAGTAAGAAGCTAACGGTTCAAATTGAAGACGCTTCCTTAAGGCATTGTTATTGTTTCTGTTATTGTTATTGTTGTTGTTGCTGTCTCCCTTCTCCAAGTGTGAATGCTGCCTATTTATGGCCTCAGTGCGTGTGCGGTGCGTGCTAATTGAACCCTTTGCCCCCCCCCCTGTCGCCACGCCCCGCCCCGTTGCGTAGGCGTAAAGAGAAACTTTCTTTGATGCCAAAGAAGAATTTTTGGTTTCGCCTCGTGCGTTGATTTTTTGTTGTTTTTATTGTTTACAGTGTTTCGGTTAATTTGTTTTTTTTTTTTGTTTGTTTTTTTTTTTTTTTGTATTTGTATTTCGTCGCGAAGAAATTGAAGCCCGGCAAGAGCGCACGTTGAATTTAAAGCTGATTGTTTTTTTATGCAAATTTTCTTGCAGTTTCGCCGCTGCCGCCGCCAACTTTAACAGCGACGTCAACGTCGAAGCGTCTCAGCTGCAGCACACATAATAAATAGAAGGTAATTCAATTGTTTTTATTTAAGAAATAATTAATTAAATTAAATAAAAGCACACACGTGCACATCAGCGTGAAGATCAAGGCCGACAGCATCCTGTGGCTGCGACTGCGACCGAGGCAGAGGCAGCAGCAGCAGCAGCAGCAGCAAAAGCGCGGCAAGGCCGGCCGCAGCCACTGCCACTGCCACTGCCACTGTCAAGGTGAAGGTCATTGCAAGCAGCTGCTGCATGCAGTTTATTGTTGTTATATAAGCCGAGAGTCTGGCCAAACACCCGCACCCAGCCCCCCCTCAGCCCCTCTCCAGCCGCACACTCGCGCGCATCCTTGTTTTCTCACTTCACACACAGAGAGAGAGAGAGACACACACACACACACACAGACGCACACACACACTACTAACCCACTAAGCAACTGCGCATGTCGCTGCCAACGTCACTCTCTCTCCGCAGCATGTCCTTTTTGCATGCTGCTTTCTCTGCTGACGCAGAGGCTGCTGCTGCTGCAGCATTGAACTTGACAGTGCGAGAGAGCGAGTGAGACAGACAGACTAACAGACTAACAGACAGACAGACTGCAAACGGTAACAAGGTTAGTGGGTTAACATTGTCTCTTTCGGTCTGGTCTCCGGTCTACGGTCTCCGGTGTCGGCGACTCATTTCTCCTCCGACGTCGTCGTCGTTGTCGCTGTCGCTGTCATTGCCATGGCCACTGTCACTGCCGGCGTTGACGTCGACTGCGGCCGGATTTAGAAACTTGTTATATGTATGTGTGTGTGTGTGTGTGCCTGGCGTTGTGTTTGATCGTCGCTTTTATACACTCTCCTCCTCTCTTACTCCCTCTCTTTCTCTCTGTACGTGCGAATGTCCATTAAAAGCGACTTTGGATTGCATTTTTGTATTTCTTGCTGCTTCTTGCAACTGCGTGCGTAAGCAGCGGCAGGGGGTGGGGGGGGGGAGAGGGGGGACTCTGCTGCGCTTTCAATTTTGATTACTTTCCATGGCAATTGCGAATCAAAATGCATGAAATTTTGTTTTTTTTTTTTGGAATTTCTTTCTGTTTTGTCGTGGCACAAAGTGAAATTCAAGTCAGACAAGTCGCCTGCCTGGCTGGAATCAAATGCAGTAGTGTATCCAGTGTATTCAACATATCACTCATTCATCTTTAATCTCCTGTCTCTGTCGTTGAAGTAACTCTACATATTTTGTGGTCAGAGTTGCCTGCCCGCATACCCTATAGGCGCTTCACTGTTGTCAGGGGGTGTATTAAGGAATATGCTGTTATATCTATTAGGTATATGATCTTAAACTGATTTATTTCTTCAAAAACCATTAAATTATAATAGTAAAAGAAAAAAAATTATCAGGTCTAATTTAAAGTTCTTACTAATACTTATATGCTTCAGAAATAATTTTAAAACTCCTTTATGTGTTTTACACTCCTAAACTTTTACTTTAAAAGTACTTATACTCCTGAAAGTACTTGGCAAAAGCATCTAATAATAATTGCAGACACTGCAACAATACCAGCAGAGTATTGTCACCAAATTTCGTAGCCCTATCTCTTATAAACTCCAAGATCTAGACGTTCATACAAACAATAAACGCACTACTCTTTACCAAAAGGGCTTTTCTGTTCTGTTCTCTGACAGAAGCTGCTAGCTACGCTATGCTAAATTCAAGTTTGCTTTGTAAGGAAGGCAGGGAGGTAGATAGGTCTGGGCAGTTCCTGCTTTGGGGCCTTGACTTGGGCGACTCCCTAGACAAATCTTCATGAGTTCAATGACTTGCAGATCGCATAATCACATCATAATCATCATCGCATGGCAAGCGGCATTTTACACGCGACTTTGAGACGGATGAGCGAACGGTAATTGCAGAGGCGTTGGCCAGGGATCGAGTGCCATGGGGGAGGCGTGGCAAGGGGCTGCCGAAGGAAGGGAGGTAAAGAGGCATTAAAAACTGGAAACGGGAAAAACACTTTAAACAGACGACAAGTTGGTATAAAAGAAACAAAATCAACAATAAACAAAAATGAAAATGAAAATGAAAAGAAAAACAAAATGCATGAGGAGGAGCTGGAGGCGTGGCACGGAGGGAGGGCGACTAATTGGTTTGGTAATGCCTGAAAAACTGAAAGATTAAAAGCGGCAAATGAAACACGTAGACGAATTGTAGGAAAATTACCGACAAACAACAAATCCAGTTTTCACTTTCACTGGCAAAACAAAAAAAAAAAAAAAATAGAAATAAAAAATAAAACACACACTCGAAATGAGATCGCTTTAGTGCGATGTTAGTTTTGCTGATGATCATGATGATGATCGTGATGATACCACATACTCATGTACATGGGGTCAAAGGGGGCTCACCTAATGAGCTCGTCTCCCAGCCACGCTCTGATAACCCCAACACTTTGTTTTTCTCTCTATTTAACGAGCCACAAAATGCACATAAAGAACCCAACGGTATTTCCCAATCCAACTGACTGACTACGACGGAAGTTTGGAGTTAAAAAAAAAAAAAAACAAATAAAAAAGTGTTGGAAAATTCTTTGGAAAGATCATCCGATAATACGTAATGAGTCATCGGATTAGATCAGCTGCTGAGAAAGTGGAGAAAACTTTTGGAAACCCGTCAGTTAACCTCTCTGTATAACCTGCTTAATCGACCCAGAGAGTTCTCTATGAGTTCATTATGCTTTTTATTTACAAAGTATTCAATTTATCATGAGCAACCCTGAAGCAACCCTAGAGCAACTCTAGAGCAACCCTAGAGCAACTTACTCCTGCAGTTCCTCCTTCATTTCCGCATTTTCCATGATCCAAGCACGCAATCCAGCGACACTTTCATAGCCATCGGGTGCCGCCCTACCACAGCTGCCTAGCACAAAACTAGCCACGCCCACCAGTTGATTCTTATAGACCGCCGGACCACCGGAATCACCATGGCAGGCACCCAAATTGGCGCCATGCAGCAGGCACATCGTCGTCTCCGGCAATTTGCGCATATATTGACTGCGACACTGATCCCGGGAGATGCTACGCACCTGCACATACAACAGTTCCGTGGAAATGGGTCCACCATGATAGATGGCACCCCAACCGGAAATGTGCAATATTGAGTTGTCCGGAGGATCCTCTTTGGCCAGCGGTATGGAGCTAACATTAGCATTGAAGACAATCGAAGAGCCAAGGCGGAGTAGTGCGAGATCGTAACCCGATCCACCAGTACCATAATCGGGATGCACCTGCACCGCCTGCACATCCACATAGGTCTCGAAACTAGGCAGCTGTAGGCTACCCACCTGCACCGCTAGCTGGGAGGCGGGTGTGCTGCAAGCAGAGGGATTACAATGGTAACCAAACCCTATTGGATCCTCCTCCATTCTCCCCCACTTACACATCCTGTCCGAACTTGACGCAATGCGCCGCTGTGAGCACATACTGCTCGGAGATGATGGAACCACCGCAGATGTGTATGCCCAGAAAGCGTAGCGATGCCTGATGCTTGAACTGACCCACCACAGCCCGACGACCGCCCACAATACGTTGTTGGATGGGACGAGTTTGCGCCACGACGCCAGCGATGCCCAGACAGAGCAACAAGAGTTTTGCAAGCAGCTGCATCGTTGTGGAGTGATGATTTCAAGACAATTCCAAGTCCGTTCCAGCTGCAGTTGCTCTCCGGAAGTGTGACAAATGACAATGGGTTGGGTTCTTTTAAGTCATCGCCGCTGCTGCTAATGTTGTCGTCGTCGTCGTCGTCGTCGTCGTTAGTGTCAATGCCGTAATCCCCCCCGAGATGGCACGCCCGAGCCCACAACCTGGTGTTATCTACCAACACGCAAATGACAGCGGTCTCTTAATTACCCCCCCAGACACGTGCCAGAAGTCGAGGCATTGCATCACAGGGCGCTCTTTAAACGCATAACCCCAAGTCGATAAATGATAGATTAATCGATTAATCCAAGCAAAGGACGAGCCCTTTCAAGGGTCTTAGACCGTAAAAGTCCTAACCACTTTCTTTCTAGGGTTTTCCTATATCTATGGCTTAGGAAAGCTTTAAAAATAAGCTTCAGATACTGCTAGCTTTCCAATCAATATAGACAGATCATATTAGCGATCGTATAGAAGACTTAACTTCTATTTATAGCAGAAAATGATAGGCAGAAACTCAGTGCAATGGGGTTTCTCTTGGACTTTATACATATAAAATGGTATAAGTACATTATAAATCTGTTTTATATACCCGATCATATAGCAGAGATAACTACTATTAATAGTAGAGTATTATCTGTAGCAATTCCCGGGAAATCAGATTAGAAACCGACACCGAAACCGATCAAGAGTGAAACAAAGATTCATATAATACTAAGTTTATTATCGATGCACCTTCTACAAATTGGCATGTTCAATGATCCAATCGCGATGATAGAAGACCTTGGCATAACCATCAGGATTGGAGGAACCACAACCGGAGACAACGAAGCCAGCGATGCCAACGATCTCGCCATTGAGGATCGCTGGACCGCCGGAATCTCCATTGCAGGCACCATTGCCTGCATCGTGGGCTAGACAGAGCATGTTATCCTTATACACACCGATGGAGAGACCACAGCTGAGCTTCGAAATGGCACTGAGAGTATTCCATTGCATGGTACGTGGCACATCGCCACCGGTGACAAGGCGACCCCAACCGGAGACGATCACCGGACTGCCGGCGTCGGTCTCCTCTGTGGCCAGCGGTATGGCAGCGATCTGATTGGAGAAGATCAACGATCGCTCCAGCTTCAGCAGGGCAACATCGTTCCAGAAGCTATTGTAATCCTCATGCACAATAACCTCCTCCACATTGATCAAGACACCGCCACTGAAGCGATCCAATGAGCCGGCACGAATGCTCAATTCGCTGGCAGGAGTGCTGCAAGAAAGAACGGTTGGGATTAAGTGATCCTGTTCAGAAGATCCCGCCCAACTTACACGTCCAGTGTACCATCATCCAGCTGTGTGCTGACGCAGTGCCCTGCGGTGAGAATGAAATCCCGCGAAATGATCGAACCGCCACAAATATGTGATCCCGATTGACGCAACGATATCTGATGTGGGAATTGTCCCAAGGTGGCATCAACGCCTCCAACAATGCGACCCTGTGGCGAACCGGGTGCGGCCGAGGTGAGCACAAGCAGCGACGCCACCGCCGCCAAGGTGAATACGAATCCCAGAGCTTGCGACATGTCGAAATCAATGGGAAAAATGATGTCGCACTTCGGGAGACTGCGACTATTTATGCTCGTAATGGGACTATCTAATCGGCTAAGCTATATCCCTAGTCGTCTCTCTCGCTCTCTCTGTCTGACTCGCCAAATCTTTCAGATTTCAGTTTCGAACGTGATAAGGCAAAACTTATAGTTGATAACTGTAGTTCGAGGTTTACCAAGTTTACTTACAGTGTGTGAATTCTCAAACCCGACATGAGTTTAGCCTTTGGGCTTAACCGTTTCGTCAAGGGTTTTACCCCAGCCAGTCATAAATCCATATATCATATACTATTCGGATTATTGTTGCAAAGAATTCCACGTGCAATTCCGCTTCCAAAAAAAAAAAAAAAAAAAAAAAAAAAACAGGCAGCTTATCGTACCATCGTAGAGTGCTTATCTCAATCGATTTTCTATTTCGATTTCGTAAGCGATTTTAATCTATTGCGAAACATAACTGTCATATAATATATATCCCAACTGCCTCGTCAGATTGCGGTTCAAGTTCTTCAATAGCTTCCAGTCGCAAGTCATCAAGTGTTTGACCATAAAATCGAGTGTAATTATTGTGTTAACCGCGCCGTGGTTATCGTGTCGCCTATCGTCTTATCGACTTATCGGCTGATTCACACCACAAGGTGAAATCGATTAGCGATCGTGTTGTTGTATGAACAGCGAAGAAAACAATATATTATCAGCTTAATGAAAACACAGTCGGATCTATCGATAAGCAATATATCAAACAATTTCCTAGTATATACTGCAGCTCAGCTATATTATTCCTATTAAGATCGTATACAGCTTAAGCAAATACAACAAAAAAGAATGAAAACAAAATTTATCGATTTATCGAATACTTTTGGGGTAGAGTGCATAAACTAGGCCAGTAGCTCCTGTTGCACCCAGTCGAAGTAACCAGAAACGAGAACATAGACATCCGGATAACGTGAACCGCAAGCGCCGACAATAAAGTTGCTAACCCCGAGCAATTTATCCCCATAGATAGCACCACCACCGCCATCACCATTGCAGCCACCCTCCTTGAGGGGATGGGCTAGACAAAAGAATTTGCTGGCATCGTAATCGGCGTAGGCATCCAGGCAAGCTTCATCTGTGGCAAAGGTCATGCTCAGTTGGCGTATCTTGAACGAGGAGCTACCCTCCACGGTGGTACCCCAACCGGACATGCTGATGGCACTGCCAGCTGCGGGTAGAGCATCCTCCGGCCCATACAGCTCAATGGGTTTAATGCGCTCCGTCCAGACCAGAGCGTTACTCAGCGTGAGCACGGCCAGATTGTTCTCCAGCTTATAGTAATCCGGATGCGTGACATATGATTCGACTTGGACAATACTACCGCCAGCAAACTGATTGGAACTACCCACACGACCCGAGATGCGACTGCTGTCGACACTGTCGATGGGAAGATGCGGAAGGCAAGATTGGTTATTGGATTGGATTCTCGATAGCTTCGCTCGATTCACTTACGCTTTGCCATCGCGATAGAGACAGTGGGCGGCGGTCAGGAGTTTCGTCTCCGACAGAATGGTCGCCCCGCAGACGTGGGCATTATCGATGCGTAGCGATACCGCATGTGGGGTGGCATCATGGGCAGCCTCATCACCGCCAAAAATGCGACTACTCGGCGAGATGGCCAGCGTGGAGCTGGCCAGGAGCAACAGCAAAGCTACCAAGTGCTGCAATTGCATCTTCATCTTTGTCTCTCTCTTTTTCCCTCTGTTTCTGTTCCTTGCGTCAACTCGTCGTCGTATGCGCAGCACAAATGCCGTCAGTGAGCTGACTCCTTGGCCATTTGGTGTTGCCTTATCTCGGACTCTCAGGTCTCGACCGGCACAACGCGACTGCGTGCGTCCAAAGCGTTAGCCCAATCTAATCTAATCTAAACGCGGTCAGCGGCCAATTGCGGTGTTATTATATTTCTGTATTATATTCCAGTAATAAAATTCGCAATATACCGCACTACGGAACGGTTGGGGACGGGACGGAGGCGCAAGAGAAAGGATGATGATGATGAGAGTGGGGCGAGTGAGGGAATTGTCTATGTGACAAGACAATCACACATACTTAGCTTCTCAAGTGGATGACTCAATACTGTCCAATTGATAAGTCGTTCAAGTTTCACATGGCTTGATCGAAGTTCAGAAAACTCTAGGGGAAACTCTTGTGGAGAAAAAGGGAAGAGCTGAACTTCCATATACTAAAGATATCTTAAGTTCAACACTCGTAAAATCTTCCAAAATCATCCGATTATGTAGATCTATCTAAAAGATCGTTTTCTAAATTGTTCTTCACAGTTAGTCGGATATACACTCGAATTTCAAGAGATTATACCTTTCATAGAGCGAATTCCTAACTTCATCGCATAAACATTATATTCTAGCAATTATTGGACTTTATCAAACTTGTCGGTAGTACGATTGCTTGCGATTAGGAAACCTTTTTCAAGCGAAAAACCCGACATTATCAATGGGCCATATAAACGTACTAACCATATATAACATAAGACTAATCGAATGTCATTATATGGCGAAAAGTAAAGACGGAATTTATGATCCAATTTGATTGTAAAATGATCGTTAACGATCGATGACACGATCGATCCTAAGCCCGATCCGATAATGCTGCTTAAAGAGAAACAGGGGTTGTTTTCTTTGTAGATGTTGTTGTTCTTGTTCTTGGCACAATTTTATACACAGTAAAAAAAAATATTGAAAAAAAATTGAAAAGGAAGATGGAATCGATTCCACTTCCTTACTTCTTGTTGGCCTCAATCCACTCCAGATAGTATGCAATGCGAGTGCTCACATCGGGATACTCTGTACCGCAATTGCCAAAGAAGAAGCTAACGCTGCCAATGAGAATGCCAGCATCATCGACAACAGCGGCACCGGCATCACCGCGACAAACACCCTGCTTCTCGGCGCTGGACAGGCACAGTGTGGAGTCATAACCATAGCCGGCAGCCAATTCACAGAAGGGTTTGCTCAACGTATTGAAATTGGCCTTTTGCAGCTTGTAATTGGAGGTGCCATCGAGCTGTTCACCCCAGCCAGCAATGTAGACAGGTGTACCATTGGCTGGCACCTCTTCCTCCTCATCCTCATCCTCGCCAGTCTCCTCCTTGGCCTCAGGCAGGGCAATAGCTTTGATGCGATCGGTGAAGGTCAATGGCTCGGCGAGTGTCAACAGGGCGAGATCGTGCAAAAAGTTGCCATACGATGGATGGATGAGCACCTCAGAGAAGTAGACAATGCTGCCGCCAGAGAACTGATTGATGCTGCCCACACGTGCGCTCAAGCGGCTCACAGCGACACTAAAAGAGAAGATGGGATGGATTACTTATGGGATGACAATGGGATTCCCCCCTTTTTGATTCACTTACGGTGTCGTGCCCAGATCGGAGACACAGTGTGCGGCTGTAAGCACCTGTGTGCTGGAAATGATGCTCAACGAACAGACATGTGTATGATCCAGACGCAGTGAACCCACCCAGGGGAACTCGCCCGCTTTGGCATCCTCGGAGCCCAGCAAACGACCCTGGGGCAGGGCAAATGTTGTGGCAAGCACGACAGCCAAACTGAGCAGCAGCTGCAACTGGGAACGTGGCGCGTACATGGCGTCGAATTGGTAACTGACCAAACAAGCTGCAGCTGGCCCAGGTTAGCTGCCTGCCTTGCGTGCCCGTCCTAATCTAAGATAAGACGCGACAATGGGGTATTATAACTCGGGTTAGGTTGTGATTAGATTCGGAGTGAGTGAGGGAGGCCATAAAACAAAAACATTGAACTGGCGCCCGTATAAAAGGTGCGAGGTGTGCGGCTGGCGGCGTTTAGTTCGATTTGGGGTTCAATATGTGTGCCAGGATTACCGCATTGCTGCTGCTGCTGGCAGCGACAACAATTGCCAGCGCAACACCCCAGGGACGTCTTTTGGATGGCCAGGGAGCGGCAGTGGGTTCGCATCCGTACAGTGCATCATTGCAACGTGATGGTTTACACATTTGTGGTGCCACAATCATTGGATCGCAACAGCTCCTCACGGCGGCACATTGTGTGAGCTCCGGCAGCGGCATTGAAAGGTAGCACCAAACTGTAGCTGTCTCTCTCTCTCACTCGAGTTGCCTCTAAAACTGTTCCATCTCCTCTTGTAGTTATCCGGCGCGCACTTTCCTCGTTCGTGTCGGTAGCATACAACGCTTGGCTGGCGGCCAACTTGTGCAGATCTCACGCATTATCATTCATAAGGATTATGCTGATGGTCTCAATGATTTGGCCCTGCTGGTGCTGCAGCAACCGCTGACATTGAATGCCAATACGCAGCCCATTGCAGTGGCCAGTGTAGTGCCGCCGGCGGGCAGTCAAGTCACCTATACCGGTTGGGGAGCACAGCGTACTCAAGGTTCGTACACGCATCGCCTCCAGGTGGGCTACCAGAAGACACTCAGTGCCGATGAGTGTGTGGATCAATTAAATCTGAATGACGAAGGTTTGCTGTGCTTGGTCTCCGACGATTCCGATGCCAGCAATGGCTTGTGCGCTGGCGATGCCGGTGCTCCTGCTGTCTATCAGAATGAATTAGTCGGCATTGGTGCCTTCTATGTCGGCGGCTGTGGCAGTTCGTATCCCGATGGATTTGTCAATGTTGCCAACTATTACGATTGGATAAAGGAAAATAGTGCATAGAAATATTAAATGATATTATACAAGTTTTAACGGGGGCAAAGCGTATTTTCTTCAAAAATATATTACCTCATCTCTGGCACAGTCGAATTGGCGCTGCCGTTCGATAACATTCCTTGCTCGATTTTGGCAAGTTATCGAACAGCGACAAGTTCAATATATGTTAAATAAATCGAACTATCAAGGCGCTCTTATTTTCGATAAAGTGGAGAAAGTTTGCATTTACTGTTATCGAATTCGCTGTAAAACGATTTTTAAATTAATTCAAAAGCGAAGCGGTTCAAGTTTGAAAAACCTGTGTGAACAAACAAATGAATAAAACAAGGAAGTATAGAAAAAAACAAGTCGGTAAGGCTACAGTCGAGTGCGCACGACTTTAAGATACCCGTCGCCAAATTCCTGAAATACCGTACAAACGTGAAATCACACTTATCATTTAAAACAAAAAATTCTGCACAAATTATTCTACTAAATACAGCATACATAAAAACTCGAGATATAAAATTAAAAAAAAAAAAATTTTGATAAATCGTAGGGACATAAATAAATTTCCAAAATATCGAAAAATTTCAAAAAATCGTTTATGTTTGTTTTTAAATATAGAATCACTCAGGTTGTTAAAACATAAACAAAATGTCATTCCGCGTGAAAATTTTTTTTTTTTTAAGAAAATTACGATTGGTGTAAAATGAGTGTACCAGGCCTGTTGAGGATGTTACATGTCTAATTTTTTGACCATTTCGACATGATTTTTGGGTCAAAATTAAGTATCGTTTAAAATCGATTTAAAGACTTGCTTAGTACTAATTTTGATATCCGCAATCGATTAAAATTAAAAACTCGCGATTTAAAATTTCAAAAAAAAAATTTTTGTTGAAATATCATAGGGGGGACTCTTGTCTAAATTTTCAAAATATCGAAAATTTTCAAAACATTAATTTTGCTATTTTAAAAATGAAGAATCACTCAGGTTGTCAAAACATAAACAAAATGTCATTCCGCGTGAAAATCGTGTGATTTTTAAGAAAGTTACGATCGGTGTAAAATGAGTGTACCAGGCCTGTTGAGGATGTTACATGTCTAACTTTTTGACCATTTCGACATGATTTTTGGGTCAAAATTAAGTATCGTTTAAAATCGATTTAAATTTTTGTTTAGTACTAATTTTGACCTCCGCAATCGAATAAAATTAAAAACTCGCGATATAAAAATTAAAAAAAAAAAATTTTGTTGAAAAATCATAGGGGGGACCCTTACATAAATTTTCAAAATATCGAAAAATTTCAAAAATCTTTTATGTTTTTTTTTGTAATGTAGAATCACTGAGGTTGTTAAAACATAAACAAAATGTCATTCCGCGTGAAAATCGTTTGATTTTTAAGAAAGTTACGATCGGTGTAAAATGAGGGTACCAGGCATGTTGAAGGTCTTACATGTCTAATTTTTTTTACCATTTCGACATGATTTTTGGGTCAAAATTAAGTATCGTTTAAAATCGATTTAAATGTTTGTTTAGTACTAATTTTGACCTCCGCAATCGATTAAAATTAAAAGCTCGCGATTTAAAATTTGCAAAAAAAAAATGTTTGTTAAAAAATCATAGGGGGGACCCTTACATAAATTTCCAAAATATCGAAAAATTTCAAAACATTAATTTTGCTATTTTTAAAATGTAGAATCAATCAGGTTGTTAAAACATAAACAAAATGTCATTCCGCGTGAGAATCGTTTGATTTTTAAGAAAGTTACGATCGGTGTAAAATGAGTGTACCAGGCCTGTTGAGGATGTTACATGTCTAATTTTTTGACCATTTCGACATGATTTTTGGGTCAAAATTAAGTATCGTTTAAAATCGATTTAAATGTTTGTTTAGTACTAATTTTGACCTCTGCAATCGATTAAAATTAAAAACTCGCGATATACAAATTAAAAAAAAAAATTTTGTTGAAAAATCATAGGGGGGACCCTTACATAAATTTGAAAATCGTTCGATTTTTAAGAAAGTCATGATCGATGTATTTTTTGACCATATAAAGAGGAGGTAAAAAGAGTGAGAGAGACAGTGTATACTAGATAACGGAAAGAGAGTAAGAGCACTAGGAAAACGTGCGAGTTGGGTTTATCTAGAGTGGGCACAATTTGCACATGGGCGGGCAAAGAATTCTAGAAGCAATGAATGAATTCATAGATGAACCGTTAAGGTTGCAACTGCTTTTAAAGATATCTTTATTTTCTTGAATTGTTACTCCAACTGCTTCTGAATCCATTCATAGTTGTGGGCGATGCTGATAAAGCGTTCGGGCAACAGGCCACCACACTCGCCCAACAGCTGAGCGCCAAGACCAACCAGTGTGCCCTGATAGACTGCCGGTCCACCAATGTCACCCGCGCAGATGCCCTGACGACGCTGGTGTCCCAAGCACAGGACCTGCTCGTTGTTCACAATGACATTATCAACCACAGCGCATTCACGTTCGGCCTCAACCACAGCGAATCCAACCTGCAGGGTGCGATACATGTTCACATCTGTCTGCTTGGTACGTCCCCAGCCGGAGATGTCTACAAAGGCACCTTGTGGTGGATTCTCCTTGGCCAATGGCACAGCGCTGACATATTCATTGAAGACCAGTGGCTCGGTGAGACGCAGCAGGGCCAAACCGACGGTGAGCTCATTGTAGTTGGGATTCAGTGTGATCTCCTCGACACGAATGCGCTGTCCACCATTGTAGAGATCCACTGTGCCCGCCGAGACCATGAACAATTGTGGTGGCCAACTTAGGAGTGGGAGAAGAATCAGGAGTCAGGTTTGAAGATTATATACTGAGAGCTACTGCCTTCACTTACGCCGTATCCTTGCCCGCTGAGCAGACGCAGGTGAGGGCTGTCAGAGCGTAACGTTCTGCAATGATCACAGCTCCACAATTGTAGGAACCGCCCACCGAGAGTGCTGCCTGATAGGGTAACTGACCCAGTACGGCATCTTCGCCGCCGGCAATGCGTGTCTGGGCGCCACCGTTGGCCACGGAGCAACCGATGAGCGCGGAGAGAATCACAAGTGCTGCGGATAGTTTCATTTTGTTTCTTTGCTTTAATGATCCGATCCTCAAGGGTTGACGACGTTTTTATACTCGCTGTGAAATACTATATCTCCTCGTATATATATAAGCTGATGTCAGTATCTAATCGAAACAATTGGCAGAGATACCTGCCATCCGGTTGATATCTGATTAGACAAGGCGAAGTTCTTCAAGTGATCCGTTTCAAGAGAATTTGTTTGTTATACCCTGTAGAAGTGGGTGTGCCGGGTGGCTGTGTTGAGTGTAGTGGAGTCTATGACGCCTATCAGTTGATAAAGACTGCTGATCGCTCGCTAGCATTGCTTTGTCTGTATGAACTCTCAGAGCTATCCCAATTAACAGAGTTATCCTATATCATTAAGATTGAACTGAATTCAATTCTAAAGGGTATCCTCTGGTTTATATACGCAACTTTCTTTACTGTTTTGCTAAGCGTGCCATCCATCGTCCCCCATGTCCACTCATCAATATAAATCAATGAACTTTGATTCGGTTCGTGTGGGGGGGCAAGGAGGGGAAAAAGGAGTAACACGTTTGCAGTCAGGCTGGGCCAATGCACTCGCAACTGGCCAAATTGAAGCACGTACCAGGCCCGGCAACGGCAACAACAGGTTGTCCAGCCTCAACCGCAACCGCAGTCCCAGCCCCAGCCCCATCTTCAAGTTTGCCTTATCCATCTTCATCATGCTTATAACAACTGCCACTCTCTGTGGATTCTTCACATTTGCAGACTTGACGTCACCGTCAACGGACCGATCGCCACCTGGATCCATCGATCGATCGATCGATCGTAATACGCAAGAGGCAAACCGACAAGGTCTTTGATCATGATACTGCGAAACACAATCGCCGCACAGCTACTGCTGCTGTTGCTGTATGGTGGGCACACCCTCATGTCCAGCGCCAAGACCGTATCCAGCGATCAGTTAACAATGGCCCTGCCCGAACCGCGAGCCTATCTACCCGATGCGCAGAATCTTGATTTCGTCTATCACGATCACGAGGAGCTAACGCGATTCTTAAGGTAGGTACCAGAGCCCAAAACAATCCCCCACACTCGAAACGAGCGGGGGGCCCAAGCAATCAGTTTTTTGTATTATCTGCATATACTCTATAGTGTAGAGTCTAGACCCCATCAAAGGGTATATTAGTTTTATAACCCATCAATATGTAGCAAAAGCTTTTTATGACATGGGATTAATTTGCACAATTGGGTTAATCGTAATGGGGTAGTGCTACTACGTTTTACTATATAAAATATAGAGAGTATGCACTTGGTTAGATACCCTGCAGTCTGCCTTAAGCAAGCAAAGATAGACGGTCTAACCCTGGTACGTTCTAGGGCGATAGAGTATACCAATCTTACCAATTGCTTCTTTTCCAGAGCTACCAGCGCACGCTATCCGAATCTGACGGCTCTGTACTCCATTGGCAAATCTATCCAGGGACGCGATCTCTGGGTGATGGTGGTCAGTTCGTCGCCGTACGAGCACATGGTGGGCAAACCCGATGTGAAGTATGTGGGCAATATACATGGAAACGAGCCTGTGGGTCGCGAGATGCTGTTGCATCTGATCCAATACTTTGTGACCAGCTACAATACGGATCAGTATGTCAAGTGGTTGTTGGATAATACACGCATTCACATATTGCCCACCATGAATCCAGATGGTTATTCTGTGTCCAAGGAGGGCACCTGTGACGGTGCACAGGGACGGTAAGTGGGCAGGAAGGAAGGAGAGCCCAAAACGATGCTCATTATTTCTCTATCGCAGCTACAATGCACGTGGCTTTGATTTGAATCGCAACTTTCCGGACTACTTCAAGCAGAACAACAAACGTGGTCAGCCGGAAACGGATGCTGTCAAGGATTGGATATCAAAGATTCAGTTTGTGCTAAGTGGTAGCCTGCATGGTGGTGCCTTGGTGGCCAGTTATCCGTATGACAATACGCCCAACTCCAGTAAGTAGTCTCGGTAGTGCGCTAGACCCCAAAACCCTTTAGTTTCTCCTTATCCCTCCTGCTTTACCCTCTCGCGCTTAACTCTCTGCGAGTTCCGATTTATAAAGTTATCTCCCCTGCAATTCTCTCTCTCTCTCTCTCTCTCTGTCTCTCTGTTTGAACTTTAATCCTTGCCTTCGCACCAATATGGCTGCTAAAAGGAATCTGTCGTTCGTCCGCCCTGTGCGCGAGTGAGTAGACGTTCCCCCCGCCGCTCGACCGACTTGACTAATCTCCGTATCATTGTTCTTTCCTCCTATCTCTGTCTCTGTTTGTGCCTTACTTGTGCCGCACCACATGTCCCTTGGGCGCAGTGTTCCAGACATATTCGGCGGCGCCGTCGCTGACACCCGACGACGATGTCTTTAAGCATTTATCCTTGGTCTATGCCCGCAATCATGCGAAGATGTCTAGAGGAGTTGCCTGCAAATCGGCCACGCCCGCATTTGAGAATGGCATCACCAATGGAGCGGCCTGGTATCCGTTGACAGGGGGCATGCAGGATTACAATTACGTCTGGTATGGCTGCATGGAGATAACGCTAGAGATCTCTTGCTGCAAGTTTCCACCGGCCTATGAGCTCAAGAAGTACTGGGAGGATAATCAACTGGTAAGTTGGCTGAATCATTTGATTAATCGATTTGTCTAACTGATGTCCTGCAGTCTCTGATCAAATTCCTGGCCGAGGCACATCGCGGCGTGCAGGGTTTTGTCTTCGATCCGGCGGGTATGCCCATTGAGCGGGCCTCCATCAAGATTAAGGGACGTGACGTTGGCTTCCAGACAACCAAATATGGAGAATTCTGGCGTATACTTTTGCCAGGCTATTACAAGGCCGAGGTGAGCTACGGCATGGAGCAACTACAGCTGGCTAGTCCTAATTGATCTCTTGCCTCTCCTGCAGGTCTTTGCCGAGGGTTATGCGCCGCGTGAGGTGGAGTTTGTCATAGTCGAACAGCATCCCACGCTGCTCAATGTAACGCTACAAGCTTCCAAGGTAAGTGATCCTCTTGCTTTAGCTCTGCCCTTGGCTTCTGGTGTTGGTTAACCAAATGCTCTCCTCCCTTGATGTATATATACTCCTAACTCCCTTCCGCAGTACATGCTTGCCAGCGGCTCCGCCAGCAGCAGCAGCAGCAGCAGAAGATCGACAACGACCACAACGACGTCCACGAAGGCGCCACTCAGCCAGCGCCGACTGGTGAATGACAAGCTACAGTTTCCCACTAACTAGACTGCCCTTCCAATCGACCTAGACCCTACCCCAGTCCATCTCCACTTCCTTTCATCCTCCCAGGCGCCTATGGATGTCGCTCCAGCTGGCGTGTAAATATTCGCAAAGTGCTTTAGTGCTTAAGGCTCGACACTAATCCAAGTATAATTATGTATGTTACTAACTAACTAATCCAGAGAATCTCTTGACCAATATGCCTAGGATTAATCTCGAATTCAACTAGCCATATGATCATTGGAACCTGTTACCTCTCACTATTATTATTATTATTGTTCTTGTTCACTCAGGTCTCTTCTGAATTGCAATTCCGTTCGCAATACTCGCTAGGCGAATCCCTAACGAACGGAATCAAAATGCGGAATATGCCTGACTTAGCGCTTCTTGGTTTGGTTATGGTTTTTTACATTCTCTCGTGGCCTAAACCAAAATCGAAAATGCCTTTTCTATATACATGTACTATATATTTAATATATAATTAAGTGTTGTTGTTGCTGTTAATAATAATTGTTATATGGTAAAAGTTAACAAACATTTTCGCCTCTTTAAAGCGGACAATAAAATTGGTTTAAAAGAAGATTTCATTTCCGAATCGTAAGACGATTCATAATTAATTAATTTAATTTTCGAAATTATTCACAGCGCATTGAGGGCGTTGGAGCCGTTGGTGGGCCCTCATTTTATCGGCCCGTGCAGGCCCCACAGCACTACAGACCTGGTGTTCCGCCCTATGCAGCGGCTGCTTCCAATGACAATGGAATTTTCTCGACCATCAGCAATGGACTGAACAGTCTTTATTCGAATATTTTCGGTTAAATTGTGTGGGAATGCTCTCTAATTTGTAAAATTATATTTATATGTAGTACCTAGCATTAAAATCGTTCGTCTATTTATTACTAAAGCAAACAAAAAACGACAAATAAAAACTTTTTAAGTATAACTTGAATTGTACATGAATATGTGTGTTTTATTTTAAATAATAGTTTGAATTAAACAACCGATTTAAAATTGCCACCAAAAATGTATCGATTATGTGACCAAAGTTGTAACATTGAATTATCGCATGTCGTGTGCGTATCGCATGCACTATCGATATACGTTTACACATCGATACAATATCAACATCCCTACTTATTCTTTCGCCATTTTCTTTGTCGCTTTGTCGCGCTGTGTGGGATACTCTGAATTCTGTGATCAAAAAGTTGTTAATAAGCATTCAAAATGGTAAATAAAATTACATTGAATAAACAATATAATTAGTTTACAGCATAACTGATGAGAGTGTGTCAAGATATTCAAGTTTTCATTGATAATTTAATGCAAACAAGCGTTTTCATTTGCCGGGTGTCAAAAGCCGCAAGCACAAGACCAGACGGTCAGAGCAGCGCAGCAGCAGCAGCAGCACCAAGTTGCTTCTCGGCCTTTCACACACGTGAGGGCTCAATGCTTCGAGAAGTTTCCAATTATGTTTTCACAATTGTTTTTTTAATGTTTTCGAAAGTTAAGTGGAAAATGACAAGCATGATGCAGCATTTGTTGGTCCGGCATGACAAATTTCCTAATGCATGCTGGGTGTGTGCTGCGCTCCGTTGCCGATGAATCACGCACTCTTTGAGGTTATGTCTGTTTCAAGTAGAACAGAAGCTCAATCTTCAGTAAAAACATATGAATATGTTTATTTATACACTCATACATATATGTATGTCTATAGATAAACAAATGTTTATTTTTCTCATATCATATTATTGCATTTCACAGGAGATGTCATTAAATCCCGTGCGCGTACTCAAAAATGAGGCGCAAGAGGAGAAAGCCGAAATGGCACGTTTGTCATCCTTCATTGGTGCCATCGCTATTGGCGATCTGGTCAAGAGTACACTGGGACCCAAGGGCATGGATAAAATTTTAGTTGCCACTGGCCGCAATGCTGGTCAGGTGGAGGTCACCAATGATGGTGCAACTATTTTGCGTGCCGTTGGCGTTGATAATCCAGCAGCAAAGATTTTGGTCGACATGTCGCGTGTACAAGATGAGGAGGTTGGCGATGGCACAACATCTGTCACGGTCCTGGCATCCGAATTGTTGCGCGAAGCCGAAAAGCTTGTCGAACAAAAGCTGCATCCACAGATTATTGTGTCCGGCTGGCGTTTGGCCACACAGGTCGCTCTGGAAGCACTGACCGCAGCTGCACAGGATAATTCGTCAAACGATGAGAAATTCAAGAATGATTTGCTGAATATTGCACGCACCACATTGTCCTCAAAGATCTTGCATCAACACAAGGAATTCTTTGCCAAGCTGGCTGTGGATGCTGTGCTCCGTCTGAAGGGATCCGGTGAACTGAAGTCTATACAGATTATCAAGAAGTCTGGCGGCACACTGGGTGATTCGTTCCTCGATGAAGGTTTTCTGCTGGACAAGAAGCCTGGCGTGCATCAGCCTCAGCGTGTAAGTGCAGAGATAAACTACCCGACATATGGATATAATCGAATTCGTGTTGTGTTTGTGTGCCCACCAAAAATACTCCATATTAACGCGTCGAAATGACTGTGAGCTATGTTGATCTATTTGCGTCATATCACAGCCATTTTGACGAGTTTGATGTGGCAGCCATGATCTACAATAATCTGTGCTCAAATAATGCAACCCATACATAGTTCATAATTAAGTCTGTTGAAATCAGCCAAAAACCAAAGCACGTGACTCACGTAACGCCGCTGGCCGCATCATGCCTCTGCGCACTGAGTCTGTGTTCTTCTGGCCATGTTTTAATCATCCTATTAAACAGAAACATGGATTAATTGATTACTTAATTTCAATATAAAATTTGTTTTTATCTTTTTTCGATCGTAGATTGAGAATGCAAAGATTCTGATTGCCAACACACCTATGGACACAGACAAGATCAAAGTATTTGGCAGCAGCATCAAGGTCGATTCGCTGGCCAAGATCGCCGATCTGGAAATGGCTGAGAAAGAGAAGATGAAGGAGAAAGTGGACAAAATTCTGGCACACAAATGCAATGTGTTCATCAACCGTCAACTGATCTACAACTACCCGGAGCAGCTGTTCGCTGATGCCCAAATTATGTCCATTGAGCATGCTGATTTTGATGGCATTGAGCGTCTGGCTTACTGCACCGGCGGTGAGATTGTGTCCACATTCGAGAATCCTGCACTGGTCAAGTTGGGTGAATGCAATGTGATTGAGCAGATTATGATCGGTGAAGACACTTTGCTGCGCTTCAGCGGTGTCAAGCTGGGCGAGGCTTGTACCATTGTGATTCGTGGCGCAACTCAACAGATTTTGGACGAGGCTGATCGTTCGCTGCACGATGCTCTCTGTGTGTTGGCAGCTACCGTCAAGGAGTCGCGCATCATTTACGGTGGTGGCTGTTCCGAAGCTCTGATGGCCAATGCTGTGCTGAAGAAGGCAGCCGAAACACCTGGCAAGGAAGCTATTGCCATTGAGGCCTTTGCACGTAAGTTGAATGCGACTCATATTGATTTGCCCTCAATGTGGAAAACGAACTAATTGGAATCCGTTTACTTTCTTCAGGTGCTCTGCTGTCATTGCCCACAGCTATTGCTGACAATGCCGGTTTCGATTCGGCTCAACTGATCTCCGAGCTGCGTGCCGGTCATGCCCAGGGCAAGCATCAGCTGGGTCTTGACATGGAGAATGGCAAGGTGGCCGATGTCCGTGAGTTGGGTATCACCGAATCGTTTGCTGTCAAGCGTCAGGTTCTCATGTCTGCTGCCGAGGCTGCTGAAATGATTCTCCGTGTGGACAACATCATCAGGTGTGCGCCGCGTCGTCGTGTTCCCGACAGGGGCTATTGCTAAACATCAATTCTTTCTTCATAAGTATTTTTGTCTAGGATTTTTTTTAAAACCTTACAACTCTCGTTTAACATCATCGCTAACTTTATTTCTGTTTAAACTAATTACACACACACACACGAGCATAAGCACACACACACACACACACACATGCAAACAAACCCTAAACTCGTATAAGGCACCAATCGTAATTGGCAGGCGATCTTCAAAATTGTTTGTGACTATTTCAAAACTGTTTTTGTTAAAAAAAAAAATAACTATAAATAAAAAATGTTGCGCAAGCTCAGCTTAAAACACTAAAGAGGGATGACCGAACAAACGCTAAAAAACAAAAAGTACATTTAAAAAATGTCTAATCAACACACACACACACACACACACACTCGCAACTTGTAAATGAATACAACTTTTGTAAACATTTTATAAGCGCTAATGCAAAACGATAAAGGGAAATCAACAACAACAAAAAAAAAAGAAAATAAAAAAACTGATATTTATGCTTAACAAAAACTCAAAAAAACAAAATCGTCTCTTCATTTCCAATCTAAGAAAACATTTTACGCTTTAACATTGCAAACATATTTTATTTTTCTTTCTATATTTTTCGTCACAATAAAAACTTGCAGCTTATTGCATCAAAAAAACATAATTTAAAATCCCACTATGGAGATTATCTGCGAGTATATAAAACTGTTTTGTGGCGCGCAGCGATATAAATTAGGATAATACATAGATATATATATATATTATATAAACTCGTACTCGTCGTTTATGTCGGTGTAGTACTTTGGATGTGGATGTGGACTGTGGTGAAGGTTGGCGATGTACTCTTTCATCGTGCACTTCCCCGTGGACCGCTCAGTAGGCATATTGCAAAAATACATATATAACAATATATGTATCATTCATTCAATTCAATATATTCTATATAGTTAGCATGCCATTGAGAAGGGAAGATCTGCTCTTCCTTAGACTCTTAACTTATCGTTGGGCTAAATACGCGGCCTGAGCATGCAAAAATAGTCAGATATATAGAGAGAGATATATAGCACTGCTTAGAGTGAAACAGAGAGATAGATAGAAAGAGAGAGAGAGAGAGAATAGAATGGGCCGTCGGTTTAACAGTACATGGCATTAAGTAGCGTCGTCCTGCAGACGCGTTGCTTGTTTCCAGGTCGAGTGTAGCGAGTGTGTTTTATAGTATATTGAAACGTTTAGGAGATTGCGCATTCCATTTCACCATGCTTGGGCACACAGTCCAGCACAAGGGCGACAGCGCGTGACATGTATGTCATGGTACCATAGCTGCCGCTGGGAGCACTGCAATATACCAAAAGATTAATAAAAGATCTACTAGCAGCTGAGGGTGACCAACTCACCTATCGTAGAGATGTTGACAAATGTAGGCAGCGCCGCCACATAGCAACATGCCCGACGCAGCCTGTTGCTGCTCCTTGCCATCCTTGAGCTTGGCACAGCACAATGTAGCATCGCCCTGCACCTTACGCTGATCCTCCAAAAACAATTGATTTGCCTTATGCACCAGATGCTCCACATAGATAATGTCACCCAGTGTGGGCACCATATTGTGTTCGGTCACCAGAGTGAGCACCATGAGAGCCTCCACCACCAGTTGCCTATATTCCGGTTGTGGTATCTGATTGAGTGCCGTTTCCACTTCCAATGCAAACTTCAATTCGCCCGGTGTCATTTCCTGCGTCAGACTCTGCTGCAGCACACGACCCTCGATGGCCAAACCTTGACATTTCTCCAACACGGTCCAGACACGTGAATAGAAATCACGCGGCACACGATTCAATGCACCATCGAGTCGACGACGACGCAGCCACTGACCCTGACGATCATCAATGGTGGCAATCAGGGCATCCTCGCCCTCCGGATCACCCAAACCGATTTGACTCTTCTTACTGACGCGGCTCGATTTGCAGCTAACAATCGAAAGATTTCCACGTGCCACTGGAAAGGGTAAAATTATTGTTAGTTCTCTCTCCGAAACTCTGGGATTAACCACCAACTCACCACTGCTGACGGCAAACTCCTTGCCGCTGAGTATATGATAGAGCAGATTCTTCATCTCGAAGGGCGACAGATTAAGTAGATGCTCCGAAGCAGCTTCACCGCCACAGTTCAACGTACGCGATAGCTCCTTGGCCATGACCTGAATGATGAGGCCAACACGTAGACGCAACATCTCGTGGAACAGTTGCGGTTCGGTGCGTATGAACATGGCCAAATACACCATTAGCTCCTGCGTCAACATGGCCGTACTCTCATCGTCACCATAGGCCTGTGTAGGATTAAAAGGAATATAAGTTGGGTTTTTTGAGGCACATATCATCACTTTCTATACTCACATCGTGTATCAGTTGACGCAGCTCAACCTCAGGCAACGGCGCCGTTATGGTATGCTCATTGTTGGGCGGCATGCCGACGGTGACCTGCTTCTGGCGGACCAACAAATCCGTTACAGCTTTACCCAGATCCTCGACACGTTTGCCCAGCATACCGGCCGTGTGACGCACCAGACCCCATAGTTTCTGCTGGCAGGCCTTCTCGTAGAGGCCCTTCAGAAGATCCCTAACCGTGACGACACGTCCCTCCTCCAGCATGCCTTCAGATTGAGAAGAATCGTTGTTATTTAAACTATTGTTGTGACTACTCGAGCCGGTTGTGCCGGTGCCGGTGCCGGTTGGTTGTGCCGGCGGCACAGGATTCGAATTGCCATTGTCCTCGTTGTTGGCATCATTGTTTATAGCTGGAACTGCATCGATGATAACTGTGGGCAACGTTGCCGTTGCCGTCGCCGTCGCCGCAGCCGGCAGTGTTCGCTTTGTACCATCTGCGGTGGCGGCGGCGCCACAGCCAGCGCCAGCAGTTGTCAACTCGAGCATAACATCGTCCACGAAGGATTGTTCAAGCTCTTTTTGTTGGTTATGCACATATGATGTTGTTGTTGTTAATTTTGTTGTTGTTGTTGTTGTGGTTGTTTTATTTGGTTAGTTGGGTTCGTTTTGGCAAGATTTGGGTTAGGTTGACACGTTGTGGGCCATTTGTGAGGAGTTGTAGTAGTAGAAGATATGTTCGAAATTCGTTTCAGATTAATGGCAGAGATGAGGCAGATGTTGAGTGGCGCGTGGTATGTGGGTTACATCGGTGTGTGTGCGTGCGTGCGTGTGTATGTGTGTGTGACGTGCGTGTGGAACATTTAAAATAAAATACAAAATAAATAAATATAAATAAAGGTTAGAAAGAGAATTAATTAATAGAATAGTGTATATCAGTATGCCAGCATGAGAGTAGTATAATTGTATAAGTGTTTAAAATATAACAATGTATAACAGTTGCTGTACAAGCTACAGTATGCCAGCTTGAGCTGTATAAAAGTAATAGTAGAGACACGAACACATACATATAACACTAGAACAGCTGGTAAAGCAGTTGTTAAATGTATAACAGTAGTACACATGAATGAACGTGACGGGAGAGAGAGAGGGGAGATAACAATATTGAGGGACTGGAAAGGAAACCAAGCAAAGGATTGGGAACACATTGGGAGAGGATCGAGAGACGGAAATGGAATATTGGATGCTAGGAATGTGTGTAGTACAACACCAACAACATCGTTAGAGTACAAATAGAACCGACACACCCAGGCAGATATCGAGAGCCGGGAGATCTCTTCTCACACTTACCAGCATCATGATCGGTTTTGTGCTTTAAGCCCAGGCCAGCTTGTATGGTTGAATGTTTTGAAGTTGGAGGAGGCGTGAGAGGAGGACGAGAGAGCACAAAGCACGTATACAAAAAGAAAAGTAACGAAGCACAAAACAATTAAATCTGTTATACATATGTATGGGATATGGATGTTAGATCCCAAACAAGGTGTCTGTGTGTGTGTGTGTGTGTGTATGGAGTCGATATCATCAGATCTCATGGAGAATCAATCTTGAAAATCGCTGACGGATTTAACTTTGAATACAGCGAAGATCTACGAATGTATCCTAGGGTCTACCTGCTGTGTGTGTGTGTGTGTGTGTGTGTGCGAGTGCTTCCGCAGTGGTTTCATGTGCGGTACTGATACTACTTAAGACAGTAGTAAGACCAGACCACACTACTTACCCGTATTGAAATCCAATCCCTGCGTATCCACCAGAAACTGCAGTATATCACCCTGCTCCTCGAGATTCTCCGTTTCACGCAGCGTTGCAATCAGTTCCTCCACTTCTGTATCCGCAAAATTTGTGTCAGCACGATGACGTTGGATGAGAATTTTTGGCACTGTTACTTTAATTTGGTTTTGTACAATGGGATGAATGTGTACAAAATGGTGATCAAAAATGAATAACCGAAAATTGGATAAGGAAAAGTAAAAACAAATAAGAATCACAATAAAAAAAAAAAACCGAAAGAATCAAGAACTAACTCTCTTGTTGGCGCACGAACTCGCTGCGTCGATCGATGGCCGAACGGCTGTGATGCGGATCCACCGGATAGATATTCTCACGCTGACCCAACTCACCGCCCAGCTGAGCCGGTGAGCTGGGACCCTCCTCGGGTGTGGTGGCAAACACACTGACGTGTCCCTGCTTGCTGGCCTGCAGCCATGGCGGCGGCACAATTGAGGACAGACGACGTTCGGTCAGCGGCGATGGACCCTCCATGCCCAGATTGTCAGCTGCCAGAGAAGAGCAAGGATTAAAGACACATTAAAGGATCTATTGTCTCCCACTTACAGTCCACATTGATCGAGCGCGTCTTCTTGATGGCACCCTTGCAGGACATGCGACGACGCAGACTACGCGGACGCAACTGTCCGCCACGTAGATTCATTGTGCTGCGATTACTAAACGAACGCAACAGATGCTCATCCAAATAGGTCTGTACATCCGGATGCAGACGATCCGGATAGCCATCCTCAGTGCTGCCCAAGAAACTCAAGTCCGTGATGGCCGATGTGTTGAGGAAGTCCTTCAGACTGCCCAGCATGACACGTGTTCCATTGATATAGCCAGATTTCAATTTACGCATTGTTTGAATCATGGCCAGCGGGATTTTGTCCTGATCTATTTATACCCAATCCCCAAGCCAAAAGGGAAAATATATTAGCCAAGTGATCATGATACAAATACTACAATGTGTGTTTGCGTGTGAGTGTGTGTGTGTGTGTGAGGTTGTGTGTATTATGGTATATGGGTTAGCAATGAATTTTGATGATGCTGCTTAGTATACTACGATTATTATCACAAGCTCTACAACATACGCAAAGATTCACTCCAAAAAGTTTATCAGAAAAGAAACCAACACCAGCAGTTTTATTTGTTTTTGTTAGGTGCAACCCAAGCGCAGAGTGCAAAGGGTGGGGGAGGGGAGAGATTAAAGATTAAAATACCTATACAAGTGCTTAGTAACTTTCGGGATTGGTTTAAATGCAGTTAGAACTAGAACTCAGGTTTATCTACAGACAGACAGGAGCGCAGCAAAGGTAGCTAAATGATATATCATTGTTTCAACAGTTCATATCAGCATATTTAACCAGGATATACTAAGCTGAGCGGGTAGAAGATCGCATTGAAGAAGGTCAGTTATAATTTTTTTTTTTTTTTTTTTTTTTTTTTTTTTTTTACTGGCGCCTGCTCAACACATTCAAACATACACATACATATATAGATTATATATATTATATCAGTTGTGAGTGTATTGTGGCTGTGTATGTATGTGTGTGTGCTTGGTTGGATTAAGGAATAAATTGGAAGGGGAGCGGGTTGCGATTGCGGGGGAGAGGGAGGAGGGGGGGCTGATTTGTGGGAATTGTGTGCTTGATATGTAGTTACCTAGCATATAATGCGTTGCCATTAATGTGATTGTCGGCCTGCCCAACATGTGACGCCAATTGTTGGTCAAGAAGGCTAAGTTTGTGGTAAAATTGCTAGCGAGCAGATCGGGATCGCGTGTCGTGTAGTATTCTTCATAGTCGATATGCTGCGCGCGCGTGTGTGTGTGTGTTGTTCATTGATTGTTGATTGTGTGTGTGAATAGTATCAGTCGTTGTTGTTGTAGTTGTTGTTGTTGTTGATTTGGCACGAATTATACAAAAAGAGAACAAAGACGTTTTGATTTTGGTATTTCGTTGATGGAGCCAATTTTCATATGCAGGGGGGGGGGCAGGTCTCTACTTAATATCGTTGAGAGAGAGAGAGAGGGAGACAGTGTGTAACGGGGTTTTTTTAGGGGAGGGGGGCAGTGCAAAAAGCAAATAAAGAAATTTAAATGGCGAAGAGAGCGATAGAAAGAGAGAGAGGGAGAAAGAAAGAGAGAAATGTCAACGAAACTGAGCAACTTAATACAATGAGTGTGTGTCTGTGTGTGTGTTGGGGGTGTGTGTGTGTTTGTGTCTGTGTTGTTGTTGTCCACAACCAAAACAACTAACTAAAAAATTAATAAAAAAAAAACGCTAAACTAGAGAATGTGTGCATGTGTGTGCGAGAGCAAAACTATCGAAAAAACTATCGACAAATTGAGCATTAATATCGACTCGAAATGGTCTCAGTGCGCTGCCGATAGTACTACCGATAGTTTTGCGCCTGCAATGGGTAATTGATTTTAATACACGAAACAAGAAAAATCAACGCAAACGTTGCAAAATAAAAAAGAAACAAAAAAAATAACAAATTCGAAACAAATGAAATTAATTAACTAAATTAAAGGTTAAAATCGTAACCGTATAAACACACACACACACAGGAAGGGAGCAAATTGTAAATAACAAAGAGTAAAAGTATACAAGAAATTAATATGTAAGAAAACTATCGCATAGCGCTGGCTTTAGTACCATTTTGAGATTTTTAGTTAATACTAGTAGTAGTAATTTATAATAATAAACACATATGTATGTATCTACATATAGAGTATATATCTAGAGATATAAAAAACACCGAGATAGTACGTGAACCGACCTAAATGGATGCGCTTCAGGACGAGCGTTACTAGGGGACGACCCAGCAGATCCCAAGCGGACTTGAGAAAATTGATCTCGCCTTTAAGGATGTCAATCATGAGCTCATTATCGGAGGCGATATAGAAGCGCGACAAGTCGACAAACTGATACATAATACGAAAATAATATAAACGATAACAAGTCAATAATAATAATTAAATAGAACCAAAAGCGTTAATCAGATCAGATTAAAAATAATAGAGATAGATAGAGAAAGTAAGATATATCTATATAGAGGGGGGAAAGAGATAGAGAGACAGAGAGAGAGAGAGAGAAATAGTACAGCACTGGGTGCGGGAAGTGGTGGGGATTCGATACATTTCGATCCGGGCAATTTACCTGTGGGGTAAAAGCAAATATGCGATCCTTGAGAGAATACAATTTGCTGGTACTCAATATGCCCACATCACGGGATTTACGTCCACTCAATCCCAGCTTGCGATTGCGACCCAGATACGTATACAAATGGCTGAGCACACGAGCCGGCTGCACCTCTATGGGAGCCACCTCTGCAATTGTCTGCACATGCAGATCATGCTCGGCCAGTTTGTCGCGTATCTCATTGTCCTCGGCTATGATGACCACCTGGACAACAACATCGGGCTTTTTCTGAGCTCCGAGACGACGATTAAGCGGATCCAGCTCACCCACAGCCAAAAATCCCTAAAAATTACATGAGATTGAACAATAAAAGGAAGCTATATAACATATATGATGCACTCACCTCCTGTAGTAGGCGGCCCAAAATGAACAGCGACTGTCCCCATAGGAAGGGACAACGTCCAACTACTTCACGTGCCTGTGAGCCAGGCTTCTGATACTCGAAGCCAACCAAATCCTGCGGCACAGCATAACTTTCGGGCACCAGCAATATGCCATCCTCGGAGCGCACCATTATCTTCTCCAGACGATCGGCATACTCCTGCACGGATCGTTTATCGTTTTGAAATGCATGGAACAATATCAAATAGCAATAGAAAAGCGGCCACTCGCACTCAATGTTCTCGAACATGCGCAGCTCCCAGCGCTCGTAATAGAGCCTAGAGGGATCCTCTTTGGGTGTACGATAGCCATCGCGCAGGAATCGCTTGCAACCATATTTTCCCTGCAGACGGGATAATATGGCATCTTTGGTATTGTGTATGAGCTGTGCATCATCGACAGCAAACGCCGGAAAGCCAATAACACAGAGCAATCCCGAGTCCAGCTCCTTGCTGTTGGACTCACGTGGCAGCATCGATTGCAGCACAGCTTGGCACTTGTGCGCCTCATCGGCCAGCACGTGAATAACACTGGCGGGTCCACCGCGTGCACCAAACAAATCCAGTTCGTTCATGGCCTCCAGTGCGGCCTTGGCCATGCCAATGGAGCTGGCATTTAGCTCAGGCTCACCTATACACATAAAGAGAATTGTATATTAATAGAACGAATCTTATTGATTCTCCAGTGCTACTCACCATGATTGGTCTTGTCACCACGCTCCCAGATGCCATAGTCAGGTATGGAGTAGGCGGATTCAATGTAGAATACCAAATTCTGTATGAACGAAACTTCGTCCAGGGAGAAGACAATCTGTAGACCAGATGCGGTCATTTGTGCCAGTATCAGCAGATACAGGGACACCGCATCAATCTGTAGATGACCCCATTCGTTGTCAGCGACAACGGGTAATCCATTCTTACTGGAATATTTGGCATGCAGGGAATCGTATGGACTTTGGGTCATTTTGAATTTTTCGACCTTGTCCTTTTGGTTCATCATGGCCATGAGAAGGCCACGCATCAGTTTGACACAGCTCTGCTCCAGTTCATAGCACTTGGCACGATCCTCATCCTGATCGGCAATCTTTTTGTAGGCCATCGACAGGCCCCACACGGCCAGGATGCAATAGACATTGTCACGTATCCAGGCATGTGAGTTGACATTCGAGGCAGGAAACAAGCCGGTCACTGGCTCCTGGTGGGCCAAGATCAGGCGATGTACAATGCGTTGATAGTAGTCAAGGCGAACGCCTGAATTACTACGCGATCGCATTATGATTGTTTTTAACTGTTCTCGATCTGCTGCAGGTGCTATATATATATATTTATTTATTATTTTGTCTATTAATATAAACTAACATACACTTACATAATTGACCCGAGGAGCGTTTGTTGTTGTTCGCCTATGCAGCCAGCGGCGCGACGCGACGCGGATGTTACTAGGCGTATGTAATTGTTGTCAATGTCTCAGGGCCCTCCCCCACAGCCCGCAATCCACGAGCTACCCCCACACAGCACACACACTCAACACCTTAGCTAGCAGCTGCAGCTGGCTGCACTTAAAAGCTGCCGTTAACGTTGTCAAGGCTCGGAAACTGTTGCATTATCGGCCGCCACTGGACACGTACGCAATGGGTTAATTGGAAAAACTTGTCGATCGGTTCAATTGCGAAAATTAAGAATTAAAATCGTTAAAAATGCTAAAATTATACACCGAAATGTCAACTGAATGTCATGTCAAGTATCGATGTATCGATTAGGCCCAATTATGCACATCGATAAC
Organism: Zaprionus kolodkinae; assembly: GCA_018901885.1. Classification (NCBI taxonomy): domain Eukaryota; kingdom Metazoa; phylum Arthropoda; class Insecta; order Diptera; family Drosophilidae; genus Zaprionus; species Zaprionus kolodkinae. The sequence continues at coordinate 214,263 of JAEIFM010000028.1, read as the reverse complement.
AGACATCGGTAAATACATCGTGCAAACGATGAGAAAGACAACGCTGATTTACAATAATCGATAACAATTTCAAAAGTCAATTATGTTGGCGGGCAAAAATTGTTTGCACAATTTGAAATCGAAATTAAGTTGCGGAATTTACACAACCTTGTTGCAGCGAAAGTTTTCATTTTGCATTTAGGGAAATGGCAACTGTGCAACTTTGATTTACGAAACAATTCTGGTTTTTCCAGCTATGCAAATTTCGGGAGAGCAATCACACGTTCACACTATTGACCCCTCTCAGCCCCAGAAGCTGATAAGATGTTCTTGTTTCTCAAGAATTATTGTCAAATGTTAAGCGTCGTTGAACATGAACAAGTGGGACACCGGTGTTTTGGTCACTCTTTGTGGACTTATTGTGATAGCCCACGGTGCCAGAAGTATATATGCTAGGAATAACCGTTTTATTTCCGTTATAATTTGTTTATTCCTTTCTGCAGATCCAATTCGTCACTTTGGCCATTGCAATGTGCGAGATGAGACCGGTTATTGTCTACATAAGCATAACTGCTGGGAGAAGGATGTAAACTTCCAGAGCTCGGAACGTGGACGCTGTCTCAGCCAAATACGAAACGATTTGGTTTGCTGTCGTCGTGCGTCCGCAGTGAATATTGTTAGCCCTATGAAGCAACTGTTGCCTCAGGCTGGGGCTTGTGGTGGCTTTGGTGATTCCTTTGCAGATCGCATTATAGCCGGAACCGTGTCGGGCATTAAAGATTACCCATGGATGGCTCTGTTGCGATACACCAGTGACGGTAGGTGCGAAGTGTAAACTACATGGAATAATACAATACGTTTTTCCAGGCGAAGAATACAGTCATTTATGCGGTGGATCACTCATCAACGAACGTTGGGTACTCACGGCCGCCCACTGTGTTCCCAGTGCAGAAGCAAATCAGCAATTGGTGCAGGTGCGTTTGGGCGAGTGGAATACGACCAGTTCACCGGATTGCCAGCAATTCAAGACAGATCGCGTCTGTGCTCCGCCACAAATTGACATTCCAATCGATCGCATTAAGGTGCATGAGAACTATACGCCACATGGTGCGGCCAACTATAGCAACGATATTGCCTTGCTGCGTCTGGATCGTTCGGTAACCTTTTCCGAATATATTCAGCCCATTTGCCTGCCTGCGGCGAACACAAATGAGGAATATGGTTACACGGGATATGCCATGGAAATAGCTGGCTGGGGTAACACAGAGCAGATACGTTTCGGTGGAAGTCCTGTCAAAATGAAAGCTGTCCTAAATGTCTTGCCCAGGGCGTCATGTAGAGAGATCTATCCGCAAATTATTTCCGGACAACTCTGTGCTGGCGGCGAGTCTCCGGCCAGCACCTGCCAAGGTGACTCTGGCGGTCCCCTAATGCTGCTGGAAGATAATGGATTTGGGAATAGCAGTTACTATCTAACCGGCATTGTCTCGCTGGGCAGCTCCACCTGCAACAATCGTGGTCGACCTATGATTTTCACGCGCGTGGAGCAATATATGGCCTGGATAGTGGGCACTTTGAGCGCCAATAACTGAGTAAAATCATTGTTTTGCGACATGTTCCTTGTTTTTTTTTTTAATAAAATTATTTGCATATGATATGAACAATTTAAATTGGTTACATTATTATCAATTTCGTGTGAAAGAGACTCACCTGGTTCATAATGCCATCTCTTTTGCTTTCATACGCTTTCCGCCGTCTACTAATTACGCATTATTTCTGGCCCTGTCTGCGATCTCTCCACAGAGCTTTGCGAAAATAAACAAACTCGTGGAAACGTACGAACACACTGTTATTCATGATATATTTAAGATATATTAATATAAGTATGTAAGATTATATGTATGCAAGTATTTAGCAAAATTTTGGATATTATTTTATTATCGTAATTATTAAAAAATAGGAGTATCTCCTATGAGTCCAGTCCATTTAAGCATTTTAGTCACGTCGACTTCGTTTGCGCTCCGAGTGGCTACCACGTTCGTTCTTCTCGTCGGCACGCTTCGGTGCCTTCTTGGCCATGTTTAAGAACTTATCTAGACCGAAGGGATCCTCCTCTTTCTCGAACTCAACTGGTCCACTTCGTTGAGCAGCAGACGAATCTCTGGATCCACCGCCAGCACCCGAAAACTGTTTGTCGGGCACAAAGCGTTTGGTATTGACAATTGCATCCAAATCCCCACCATAGTTATCGCTATCAGCCTGCTTACTCGGTCGATAGATGTGGGCGCCCAGTGTGTTGGAATCACGCCACGGTTTATCGTACACGTTGTAAGCCTCATCGTCGCCGTAGCCGGAATCCATGCCTTTGGTGGTATTGAAGAGACGCTGATCGAACAGAGTTTCGCCATTTCCAGTACTTTTGGACGGCAATCCCAGAGCAATCTGTTCGGATATGTCGCGTTCACGTTCACGCTGCAGTTTGGTGCGTTTCTCTGGTGCAGCACGCTGCAAGTTCCGATCACGTTGTCTTTCCCGTTGACGTTCGGCGCGAAGATCGTTGCGCTCTCGTGCCTCAGCACCACCACCACCAGCACCACCTGCATCTGGCTCGGGATTACGCAGGCCGGCACGCTCTTCACGGGCCCGTTGCGCCATCATGCGCAGCATGTCCTCTTTCTTCTCCTTCTCCTTCTGGGCCAGTTTCTTCTCGAGCTGGGCACGTGCTTCGACAGCTTCACGAGCCTTACGATCGGCAATATAAAGAGCCTCAGCCATCTTGGCGAACTTCTCGTTGATGTGGACCTGCTGCAGTCCGCGTCCATCAGCTGCCAGACGCTTGTCCAATGGTATGGTGTAACCTAACGAGAGAAGAATCATTAGATTTGAGAGCATATCGAGAATGACTTGCACTCACCCTTTGCGTTCTTCCAGTTGGAAATGCATGGCGGGATCTTCCATTCCTTCTGCTCTTTGACGGTCACCTTTCGTGATGGAGAGTGCAGCACTGGTGCTGGAGGTGATGGTGGACCACGTGGAATCTTCTTGTTAATTCGGAACTTTGGTGGTTCCATTGGATCAAGTTGAGCCTCCACCATTCGTATGACACGCTGTTTGGCGCCCGAATTGAAGGCATCGCCCTGCTGGGATGGCGTATAGCGAATGTATTGAGCAGGCGCTGCCTTCTGTGCATGTCGCACGGGCAGAGCTGAGGTAATTTTTTGATTAGTTAGTTTCTCTAGCGCCAGACGAGTCTCTTCGGTTGACTCGGCCACGGCTTCTTCGTCTGGACGTTGCAGCTCGTCAGCATCTTCCGCCAAAACCTCAGCAGGAAGTAGCTGCGATATCGAGGAATACACAATTTTGTCTTTGCCATGTCCCTGGCGTGCAATGGCATCGTATTTCACTTTTCCCTTATCATCTAATCGTACGGCAAGTGCATCAGACTTCTTGCCCACATTGGCGGGTGCTCCGAGACCTATACAAAACGAAAAATACAAATTAATCAATAACGGGACAAATTTCACACTTTCTCTTTCAACTGTCGTCAGGATACACATACCCAATGGATACTGGGCCACATGAATTTCAGGAAAGGCGCCACCATCGCCGAAATCAGCCTCAGTTCGTGGTATCCAGTCCTTACGTTGGCCGTAAGGTGGAGCTGCAATTTTGGCGGACACAAGTGCACCAATCATTGGAGCACCTTTGGCTGCCAGGCGACGCTCGTCCTCGCGATCCCATACCGCATTTGTGGGCGTGGGCAGAAGACTCGATAAGTACATTACACTGCTGCACGTATACGTTTGTTTTATATATAAATATATTAATTGATATTGGTTTTGCGACGGATAACTAGTAAAAACAACTATGAAAATGTGGAAAAGTACACACACACCACCAAACACAAGCGACGAGTCTAGATAAGTATGACCGTTGCGTGAATAGATAAAAAAAAACCCTCGAACAAAAATACTGAAAATATTCACTTTACAAACCGATAACAATTGTACTTACGTTTTGGCGTTGCCAGATAGTTACATTTCGAGAAACATAACGGCAACCGCAACGGGATTTCACGAAATACACATATTTGATTTATTTGACACATAAATATTTAAAACATATAATAATTACAATCTTAACACAGTGGATATTAATAAAATATTTGCTTTTCAAGTATTACGCATACGCTCGACAGGCTTCCTAGGCTGAATACGAAAACGTTTGGATGAGCTAGACGGCGACATTGGTTGGGTGCTGCTGCTGCTGCAGCAATATTGATTGTCCAGTGTCTGGGTCCTTTTCCGTTTCATGGGCTGACCATCGGCAAAATCATCATGAACATGTATGGTGCGCACCAATGAACCCGCAATGGAGGCGCAACGTCTGATCAGAGATTTAGAGCCATCAGAGTTGGGACTTATGGTGTTTTCTTTATCCATGCTGCTGGAATTGCGATCGGATCCTCTTAGGGTAGCCGGTAAGCGCATAACAGATGACATAATAGACCAGAGTCGTCCAGTCTCTGTCTTCTTGTCGTTGTGCGTTGAGGCTCCATTTGGCAGAAAGACCTCTTCTTCTACTTCTTCTTCGTCTTCGTCACTCTCAACATCCTGGACACCGCTAAAGGATTTTTGACTATGACATGTACGTAATGGTGGACGAGCACGTGGTCCTTGTGGCCGCTGCATCGCTTGCGCTGGCGGTGCCTTTTTCTTTTCCGGCGAAAATTGTCCAGTCAACTGACGCGGCACAATCTGAGCCCGCCGTCGCTCCGCGGGAGATTGCTTAGTGCAACTTGCGCCATCATCTTGGGTGGGTGTATAGAAGATTTCACGGTCCTCCTGTAGGGCCTCATCACTAACGTCGGTGATTGGCGTTTCCCTCTTCATGGGAGTCTCGAATTTGATGAGCTTCTTGTTAATTACGGCACCGGGTATGCGTGTAATAGGCGTAATGGGCGGAACCATCATTGCGCCCGTCACCATGCCTTTTTGAATATTGGCACTCAGTTCGGATGAAGTAGATGATGTGATGATCTCGACGCTTTCACACGAATTGTAAACGGTGCTCGTGGTGCTAGCACTGGACGAGGAAGCGCCGCCAGGCAAGGCGCTGCGTGTTATGATAATCGATTCTGTGGTATGTTTCTGGGCAGACAAAAGGATCATCTTTGGTTTCTCTTGAATATGCTCCTTGTCTTTGGTTTCTGTGCTTTGGGTGCGTCGCACCACTGGGGACAGACGCAAATCCAAGGCGAAGCCAGGATCCGGTGTTTGTGCTTCACCCTGGATAGCTAGCATGCCCCCAACCCCGCCATGCTCAACAAATGCCTTCTGTATGCTCTTTGACATGACCTGACGCAATGGCGTCACAGCACTCATTCTACCGCGACCAGTTACCTTCCAGGCACGTTGTTGCTGCTGCTGCTGGTGTTGCGGTTGCTGCACAGGATTACTATTGCTTTCCACAGCAGGTGTATGCTGTTCATCCAACACGTAACCGCTATGACAGATGCTGGATACGTGGCCGGCATTGAAGGTTAGTGTTTCCTTTGGTTTAGCGAACATCGTGTAGATCTGCAGGGGCGTCGATGTTGACCTGATCACTTTACCCTTTTCCATGCTTACTGCTGATAAAGGACCAATACTGAGACGCTGCTGCCCCGACACATTGACACTGTCCGTGGATAAATTGCGTATTGATGAGACACTGTCGCTAATGAACTCCTCTTGGGTTATACGGCTCTTGGCTTTCCAGCGTAGATTAAACAATGATATGGGCGTTAGATGCTGCTGATGTTGATGCAGCTGATGCGATTGCGGTCCGTGCACATCTTTGGCAATGCTCGGTGATGTTTGTGTCGATATTGTTGTGGCAGCGGCCTTTTTTACCGTCACCTTTGAGGCATCCGTATCACAGGTGTGGTTATGCTCTGTGCTAGCAGCGCTACAGTTGTGACCCAAATCAACACACTTGCTGAACTCACGTAGATCATCGATCTTTGTGTAATGCCGCAGACACTTGCGGCATCGCAAAGGCAGATGCACGCTCTCGATGTGCTCCAAGAGCTCTGTGTAAAGTCCCTCGCGCAATGCCAGTGGCTTTTGCTCACAAATTGGACAGAAGACATATATATTGGTTGTGTTCATATTGGCATCAGTTGTCCCACCATCCACATCTGCGCCAGCTTGCTGACTCAGCGTTTGCTTGACAATAATGGCGTGTGCCGAGATCTGATGCTTTTCGCGGCATTTAGCACAGCAGAATATGCGCTTACAAATCTGGCACTTAGCCTGAAAAAATTAAGTAATTTCTTAATTTCACAATACTGTTAATTTACTGCTCACCTCATCTCCGAAACGCATTATTAGAGTTAAATTAAGTACAAATTATGTTAAATACTATGGTAGACATGCAAATAAGCTTCTTTTAATTTTACATCACGCACACAAATGTATAAATCAAAACAACGGTTCTTTTGTATATCGTTTATCGATAGATATAAAATGCATTGGAGCCCCCCCCCACGCAGTGTTGCCAGCTGTTGAAAAAAAAACAAAGCTTGGATTAGAGGTATTTATATGTTTTTGAGAAAAAGCCCCTTTGGTACAAATTTATTTGGTCTAGTCTTTGGAAAAGTCCACATTATACAATTATATAAACATAAAATCTAAAAAAGTTATAAAATTACTTTGTTCATTGCATGGCTATGTTTCATCGATATGAAACGGTTTGGCCAAGGATGCTACGTATTTCAAACGATTCTTCACCGAGTCATCCATGTGCACTTGCATATTATTGAGAACAAAACTCTTGAGGTCTTTGCCCTCCTCGTCATACACATTTTCCACAAAAATCATTTCATGAAACGCGAAATCAACTTTGGCACTAAAAACACGATACGGTTTTCCTGACTGACGATTAAAGAACTTTTTGCGTACCAAATGTTTACAATCTTCTGGCCAAATACGTTCCATATTGAACGGTATCAGACCCGTAATCCGTACATCGTTCGCCTCAAAGGGTTTGTCGTAAAAACGCTCGTCACATAGCAATAGATCCGCTTCATTGACCAAAACAAAGTCAACACCCGCATCCAGCTGCTTGACTTCTATGCGATCCGACTCGACGCGTGTAACGCCAACGCGTTGATATTGTTTATTTATCCTAACAATGCAGATATCAGCCAGTTTGGGATCGTGATGGCGTTTTCGGTTCTCCGGATCCTCATAATGCAACTGAATGCTTTCACCAAGTTTCGTAAGCGGCACATTGAGGAAATAGGTGGATATCTCAAAGTCGGCCAGCTTAACGGCAAGTTGAGATGGTGAAATTGTCTAAAAAAGAATAAATTTTATAGAATACAATATATTATAAAATATGTGTCTTTTACCAATAGCACATGAAAACGTATTTCTCCTCTTGTGGGATGATTTGGCGGCGGTCCTACTTCATAATCCCAGAGGGTGTGCCGATACTGACACGTTCGGCGACAACAGTTTCCATATCCGAGCAGTTGGCGACACAACGGATGATCGGGACGTGGCTTAATGTTTTCCATTTTAATGCGATAGTTGGTTAACGAATGTAGCCAGGAGTCGGGTACAATGCGATCATGTTTAAGCATAAAATCGCAAATGAACCAGATCAACTCTGAATCCTGTGGACGCACTATGATCACCGATGAAGCATTTTCCATTTTGGTCTGTTGCGGCTTAAAATTGCCAAAGAATAAGCCAAAACGTGCCTTAAACCGTGCCCAGCCACTGGCAGAATTGTAGTGAATCAAACAATCAATAGATTCACCTCGCAGCTTGGGCACCGCATTGTCTGTGACAATCAGGACGCGTGAGGACATTCCATCCGAACACCATTGGCTACATGCCTTTTCTTTGTTGGGATTATCGACAATTGAATTGTTGATATCAACCCGACAAAGGAGATTGCTTAAATACAGGGCATCCTCGTTACTCTGGCAAATTACAACCTGACGTTCCTTTTTCGTCATTTTCGTCTTTACCAATTCGACAATTTCGCCATCACACTGCTCTGCCAACGTGAACAACATATCCAGCTTGATTCCACCATAGACCGTGGCTTCCAATGCATCCTCAAAGAGTAGCAAAATATCTGGCAATTTCGACATCAGATGATGCATCAGCATCTCGCTCCATAGCCGGCTAGCAATTAGCATCTGTGTATGATCTTCATCGAATTGCAAGAAATCTGTTAGCCATTTGAATACTTTTTCGCTGTCCAATCGAACACATCGCCACATAACATCCAAATTGTCAATGGCCACAGATCGTATGGAGGTTCGATTGAATATTGGAGCAGCCTTCGTATGCAATGGCCACAGTTGTAGCATAAAGTCCACATTGGTTATCAAAATGCCACAAGGTCGTTTCAGCTCATTGGCAACTTCATGGATTTTGTGGCGTTCAAATAGTTTGATCACCAGATTTTTCATTTCAATTCCTTCAAGTGCGTTGCCCAGCATTTGTAGACACAACTCTGCAATGTGCTCGCCTTGCTTGGCACCGGCGCACACAATTATGCTTCTTGGACCACAGTCGCCGCTTTTAGCTTGCTGCTGCTGCTGCTGTGATAAATCCTTCATTAGGCGATCACATAGCCAAGGTAAATAGCACCAGGTTTTACCAGTTGTCTCGTTGCCAATCACGCACAGAGAACGGCCTGTGGCCAAATGTGGCCACGCATAACGCTGCACGCTTTTGGCGCGCACATGCCCAACTCCTAGTTCCTTCATGGCATCCTTGATACGCGTATCGATTTTCGTGTCACGTATGCTAAAGCATGAAACTTGCTTATAACGGCTCCAGGCTAATATACCAAAGTTTCGATATATGAATTCTGATTCAGCTTGAGGTTTTTTGTCAGATATTTTAAGATCCTGAATTTCAAAAGGTAAGCTCTCTACAGTGGAATGATTATCATCAGCAGTACATTCGCCCAAGGCTACCTTGGATTCTTTGACTGGTATAGAAGTTACTTTCTTATGCATTTTGGTTTCTATTGTTTGCACTTTGATTTGTTCTGGCAGGACTTTAGCGATTTTCTCGACTTCAATTGTTTTTAGATCTACAGCTGTGGTTCTTGCTGGCGCCTTTATAATCAATACCTTTGTATCCCGTTTATTTGGCTGGATGAGCGCCTGAATGCGCTTCTGGAAGACATGCGGCAAGGGCTGTGTGGAATGTATAAGGAAATCGGCCTTTAGATTTGCGCATCCGGCTAGCACTTGCAGCATGTTGTCACATGTTACAAGCACGGAATTTAGTAACTATAAGAAGGAAGCAAAATAACTATATTAATATATCATTATTTAAATTCGTGATTTCTACTTACGCTCTCAGTCCATAAGTTAACAAATATGTTTAGCAGCTCATTGGGCACGTTAAGTAATAGGCAGGCAACGCCACGCTTTCCTAACTCAGACATCATCTCTTTCGCTTCGGAGGGATGCTCACAGATCACAACGATGCGCACATTATTAAAATCTTTGGTTTTAATGCTTTCAGCTAAAAAATTATAGCCGGCATTTTTAGTTATTGGCATCACATAGGTGTATTCAACGTCGTCGCACTGATGGCTGCTGAACACTTCACTATTCCCATTATCATTCAATTCCACTGTTTGTCGTTGGTCCCTCGTGGCAAATTGACCAGTTTGCTGGGGATTATCATTTGAATCATTTTGTAAATAAGATCGCGGGTTTAAAGTAATACATCCGCGTCCGCTTCTGCCGGTTAAAGTCAATAAGCTAAAAATGGAAAACAATTCGCAGTTATATATGTAAAAATATAGTCAGCATATCGGTGGACATGTTTTTCAATCTTGAGTTGTAATCGAATCGAGAATATTTACCTGTTTTTAATCATGAGCTCTTAATTAAAGCTAATTGCAACCTAATGGACTGTTTATCTATTGGTAATTTAAAATGTATTTAAACCTAATGTCTAATAAGAATTTCAAATATAATTACTTAGTAGACGAAGCAAACAAAACGATTGGAAATAGCATCAACAAGTGTATATAAAAATGGCGCTCATAGAGATGCACATTATGCGAGTGCTTGGTTATCGATATTTTTTGAGCCGTGATTAGATAAAATGAAGAATATGTGAGTATCGAACTAGATATAAAGAATATGGAAAAAGACGATAAAATAAATAAACTCAACATTTTTGTAACTATCGATACGCCAGTATATATTTGACGTCGCAAAATCGAAGTTCACTGTTACTTTTAAAATACCGTAATAATGATATGTTTTTAAAGTAAAATATAAAATCATATTAATAAATAACATTTAAAAATATACATATAGCGCATATAAACGATATATATTTTTAAATCTCGGCTCTATATGGGTACTAAAATTGAACAAGGGGCATGGAAAACATGAGAATGGTTGAAATGGTCGAATGGGTACCAGGCCTGTTGAGGATGTTACATGTCTAATTTTTTGACCATTTTGACATGATTTTTGGTCCAAAATTAAGTATCGTTTAAAATCGATTTAAATAATTGTTTATTACTTATTTTGATATCCGCAACCGATTAAAATTAAAAACTCGCGATTTCAAAATGAAAAATTTTGTTGAAATATCATATCTTGTCTAAATTTTCAAAATATCGAAAATTTTCAAAACATTAATTTTGCTATTTTAAAAATGAAGAATCACTCAGGTTGTCAAAACATAAACAAAATGTCATTCCGCGTGAAAATCGTGTGATTTTTAAGAAAGTTACGATCGGTGTAAAATGAGTGTACCAGGCCTGTTGAGGATGTTACATGTTTAATTTTTTGACCATTTTTACATGATTTTTGGGCCAAAATTAAGTATCGTTTAAAATCGATTTAAATAATTGTTTATTACTTATTTTGATATCCGCAATCGATTAAAATTAAAAACTCGCGATTTCAAATTTCAAAATGAAAAATTTTGTTGAAATATCATAGGGGGGACTCTTGTCTAAATTTTCAAAATATCGAAAATTTTCAAAACATTAATTTTGCTATTTTAAAAATGAAGAATCACTCAGGTTGTCAAAACATAAACAAAATGTCATTCCGCGTGAAAATCGTGTGATTTTTAAGAAAGTTACGATCGGTGTAAAATGAGTGTACCAGGCCTGTTGAGGATGTTACATGTTTAATTTTTTGACCATTTTTACATGATTTTTGGGCCAAAATTAAGTATCGTTTAAAATCAATTTGAATAACTGTTTAGTACTAATTTTGACCTCCGCAATCGATTAAAATTAAAAACTTGCGATTTAAAATTTCAAAATGAAAAATTTTGTTGAAATATCATAGGGGGGACCCTTACATAAATTTCCAACATATCGAAAAATTTAAAAAATTTTGCTATTCTTTTTTAAATGTAGCATTACTCAGGTTAAACAAACAAACGTGTAACCACACTCATAACAACAATCGGATAATGCTGGTCTTTGGCTTTTTTAATAGCTGCGAGATCTGTTGTCTGAAACAGACAGACGGACCTGGCTCAATCGACTCGCTAGTGATCCTGAGCAAAACTATATATATACTTATGGGGTATGCCACTCCTCCTTATGCCTGTTACATACATTTGCACAAAGTTAGTATATCCTTTTTCGACCATTTTCAATGGTCGAAGGGTATAAATATCGTACTTTCGATACTACCAAGAAAAATACAATGCGGTATCGCTTTCATATAAAAATATCGATATATTGATATTTTGATTTATGATTAACATCTCTAGTTAGTTGCTAGACGTTGTATTATTTTGCTTTACTAGTTTTACAGCTATGGTGAATAAGAACGTGGAAAGTCAGGACAGTAACAACAACTGTAATCCTGATAAATTGCCTTTGGGCGAGTTGAAGTTAACACTAGCTGGCACTGATGGGGTTAAACGTAAAATTGCTGCACTTGTAAGAACGATTTCAAAACATCACGAAACATTGCAATAATTACATTTATTTTCCAGGACGTGCACTGGTTGACACGTGAAAAACCACTTACCAGTTACTCGTGTATGTTAAGTTCCTACGGGAGTATCAAGAGTGGTGCCGCTTTAGAGGAATGGACACATGTGGCCAACAGCTGCTTACAGGATTTTGAGTTTCTACTACAACTGAGTCACTACGAGTATGTTTTTCAGACAATTCCCAAAGAATATAAACCATTTAACGTTTGTACTGTATATTTAGATTTTGGTCCTACATGGTATACGATGAGTCGGCAATGGCAGCCGTTGTGACATTCCTACAGCGTGCGAATCCATACTACAGACGCGACACAGATACGACAAAGCATGAAGCCAAGTCACTCTACGCCCAGCTATTGAATCGGGTCATACGTATTGTGATGCGTCTGCTGGCACCACAAGAGTCGGCGACGGAATGGATAAGAACGGATCATCATTGTTCACTATTGTACGATAATTATTTGATATCAGTGCCAATATTGTGCGATCTGGTGATTGCAGTGGGTGATGCCGATCCTCTGAATCTAAGGATGTTGCATCAGATTTTCGATGCAGTAATGCGCATTCAACCGGAATATATGAAAGATCTGCAAGAGGGTCTGGCTTTCTATGAGAATGCCTTTCTCAGCATGCAGATACAGGTGGAGAACGAGGGATGTGAAGGAGCCGGTGGCGGTGCACTTCTTGACCCAGAGGCCGATACACCATACGATGATGTTGTCCTCTTTGCCTTGGACTGTGCATACACGCTACGTATGCTCGTTCAACTCTGTCCAACGCAATTGCTTCCAGCCTTCGAGCAGCTCAAACTCGTGCAGAGGTGAGAAACAGAAATTTGAAATTTGTTTGCGCAATCGTTAAGCATAAATCCTTTTGTTTTTTTCTTTACAGTATTGCCAACTTTTACGATTTGACAGTGCCAATGCTATATAGGAACATTTATCTAATCAATCCGCAGGCCAACTCATTGGCCTGGCTGAACGAGGCTCGTCAACAGTTCTTAAATGTTGTGCGTCGCATAACCAAGTCACAGATGGAATCTGCACGTGGACAGCAGTTGGTGGAATTGCTGCAGGAATGCCTCTCGGCGCAGACATTTGTGGTTGACTATCAGCGTCAGTATCCCGTAGAGCATGACATTGCACAGCTGCTGCCACGTTGTCCCAGTCTGTAAGTTTCTGTGCACCAGCACCTTATGAAACCCGACTTAAATCATGTTTTTTATTTTTTTTTGCAGCAAAAACTATAAGGTAGACTTTGTGATATCTGGTTACCAAAAGGCACTAGACGCCTGCACCAGTGGCATCATTGCCGATGAGTTAACTGGCAATTTGTTGTCCAAAGATGATGAAGAGGAAGAAGACGATTCGCGGGCATCCCCCGTACAAATAACAACGACTGCGATAATTGAAAATGGTGGAAATCGTGATATGGATCTAGAAGTATCTGCCGTATTGGATGTACTGCCTGATTTGGGCATGGGTTTCATACGACGTGTGCTGACACGTTACGAGAATAGCGAACAGGCGATATCTGCCATACTGGATGACAATCTACCACCCGATCTAGTGCATATGGATCGGCAAGAGATATATATACCAGCAGATCCGCAGGATAAACTACAACGTCAGACAGGTGTGCGTCATTATAATGTGCACGACGGCGACAAGTATGATGTCCTGACGCGCGACAATCCAGAGTGCATCATTAAGCAGGGCAAGGGATTGCCAGGAGCACCGCGTAACGCCGAGCAGTTGCTAGACGATAAGCGTGAAATCAAGCAACTAAAGGATCGCTATCAACAGTACACATTGGTGGAGGAAACACCGCATGAAGATGGTGGCGAATATGACGATGAGTACGATGACAGCTATGAAGCACTTAACGATGGACAAGCGCCGCCGCAGAGCTTGCTGCGTGCCCGCTTGCAACAGGCGTCGGCAGCAGCTGCCAGCAGTGCGTATGAGGCACAGGACACACTTGAGGATGATAATGAGGAGCAGCAGAGCAGCGATGAAGAGCGCAATGCGAATACAGGTGCTAAACGTGGCGACTTCTGTGAGAATCCAGAATTGATACGTGCACGTTATCAACAGCGTCAACAGGCCAAATATGGTAGCCGACCCCAAAACGATGTAGTCGGTGCACCAAAGGGCCAGGGTCAGACGCAACAAACAACACGCAATCGTGGCCAAAAGGAAGCACACAAATCATCTCGTGCCAATCACAACCGCAAGGCGGGAGCCGCCTTTAAGCGTAGCAAGGGCATGATGTCCTAATTAGATAAACATATTCCGCTAAATTTTTAATAAACTGAATTTCGTTTTGTTTAGAAAAACACATATTAAATTAAAGTAAATTTCGAAACTCTATTTACTCGTGTATTTTGTGTTTTACATTTAAAGATTTATTTAAAACTAAAATTGAAACTCGGTTTCCATTGCCTCATAGTGGATGCTTTTCTGTTTGCTTCATGTATTGAGCATTGATTGACAGCATCTTGGAGCTGTGACTGCTCTGCTGGATCTTTAAGTAATTGTCGCGCACAAACTTCTTGTAGGGTGTCTCCTGCTGATTGGTGATGGACAAAAATTGGATATTGTCTATACTGTATGGCTCCACTTTCACTTCGAATTGACAATAGTGACAGCGCAGCTGTTGCTCAACATTCTTGAAATTGCAAATACCGTAGGATTGGCCCCGGCACAATAGACATGTGTATCTGTAGCAATCATCGCAATCATCGATATGCGGTAGTTCCGGCATCAGAGATTTAGCTCGATAGGCCCTGGGTAGAAGAAATCATGTTAAAATAAAAACCACAATCAACATTATTATTATTCTTCCTTCACTCACCATTTGCGACAATTGTCACCATGTCCCACCTCGCCATGATACACGAAGGCAGCGGCATGGCACATTTCGTGCAGCAGCGGCTTGACCAGATCACTTGGATGCTTAATTAATGTTGACAAGAAAATGCGTGACATGCGCTTTCCGCCAGCCTCAAAGCAATGTATAACGCTGCTGGACATACAATTGTTCCATTGGATACTTAGTCGCAGGCCACAATGGAATATTGTGTGATTGAGGAGGTTGAACAGCGTCCTGGCCAGTGATGACTTGCACGTCCGCAAATCGCTGTTACAATAGTCAACCGCACGCGGATGACACATATTAAGAGGTGTATCAACTAAAAGAAGAAGAGTTCAGTGATGAAAAGAGGCAGGAAGCACTCCAGTCTATACTCACAATTTAAAGAATTCACAAAGCTGTATACTTCCTCGTTTGGCTCTAACATTTTTATAATTTCCTTGTGTTGTTTACAGATATGTGCACGCTCCCCCTCACTGGGCAAACAGGCCAGATCGATGGGCTCCTTGATGTGTTGCGGTGTTTGACTTTCATAGCACATGGCATTAATGCGTTGCACCTTCTCACTGATCAGCAGCATTTGCATGTCATTTGTCATTTCGACAGGCAGCGTTTTGAGGCGAGAATTCTGAAGACTTGGCTGCTCTACTGACTCCTTTGGGAGCGCTGGCTGTAGCTTTGCTTTAGATAATGCATTGTCAGTGGTGCCTGCAAACAAGCGGGATCGCTGAATTGGCTGCTCGTTTTCATCGTCATTCATACAGTTGTCCTCCAACTCAAAGTTATCCATGGGATTGTAAAGACGACGTCGTGCCGGCACCAAGCCCAGAAACTTTTGTAGCTGCGTTTTTAGATCACCATCATTCTCGACGGCAGCTGCATCGGATGTTGGCTCGTTGCTAACAATGGCCACATGTTGCCTCAAATCTAGATAGATTATGGCATCAGATTCGAGCTTTAGATGGATCGAGCTGTGACGTCTGGCATTTCGACGCATTACTTTTTGTTGCGGCAATTCAAAATCTTCATCATCTTCATCTTCGTCATCCTCCTCGTCGTTGTAGTCGATGTCATCTCCAGCCCCTTCGTTGGCAACGTCCCTGGGACTGTCTGAATCTATCTTGGGACTATCATCAATATTTGGGTCATGCGACTCATCTAAAATGGAGGAATACTCCTCCGACGAGTAATCAAACTTGTGATCAAATCGTGCCCGCACAGATCGTCCGCTTCGTGTTACAGCCACCAGAGGTGACTTGTTGATCTTCTCTGGAGTTGATTGAATTGGTGAAATTTCAGCTATGGACAGAACATAGTTAGTATTGAACATACAATTAAGTTTTAGATAATACTACCCACATTGGAGCTCATTATTCTCCGAGTGGCATTCGTGTTTACGTTTGCTTGGAGTCCTTAAACGATTATCCATAATGCTCGTCTCAGGCGCTGTATTATTTATAGATTGACACATTATTAATGCGTATATTATTGGCTGTTGTTATTTATGCCTCGAGGGGATTACTTACTGCTGCCATTGATTACGCTTTCGCTGTTTGTTTCCGATACTGTACATGAATCCAAATCCCAGAGTTCTACCTCTGATTCCGAATTTGATTCTGAATTTGTATGATCTATAAGGCAACTTAAGTCCGCCGTCGCATTCAGTGAATCCACAACGACAATAACGTCCGACTCTGGATCCGTGTCGTCACTACTGCTGGCCGTATCACCTGCTGTTTGGGGCATTCTGCACGGTAGATCGCGACTGCCGCCATCGTTTGACTCTTGGGGCTTTGTGTTGTTGTTTGAAATCTCCAATATTTCGAGTGATTGATCAATTACACTCAAGTCACTGTCTTCATAGTTGGATATATTCGATTCATTAATATTTAACTTTTCCAGTGCCTCTGCAAGGCTTCTACACCATTTGGAGGTGTCCATCGTGCTTTTTCGCTTTAATTTTTTATTTTCTAAATGTAGCGGGATTACAGCAATACATACTGTGTTACCATCTTGACGGCAATACTGTAAACTATCGATAGTTTTAAAAGTTCAAATGAATTTGTAAAAACCGCTAAATGCACATAAAATTATGAAGTATTTCTTATTTGTCTAGGAATCGACTTAAATCAGAATATATATATATTTAGTAATTTTTGTATATTGAAAAATAACACAAGCAATGTATTTGTAAATTAATTTTTGCAATGAACTTTAAATTAAATCGATACCATAACGATTCTTTTAATTTAATTTCTATCGATATCTTTCGATGCATGACCATCGATTATGGACTGCACTGTATCGGACATTTTCCAGCACTAAAAGTTTATAGTTGAAATGCCGGAGACCAACATAGGCCTAGAAATTTATATTTAATTGTTTATTTAACAACACAAGGCATCAAAATGGGGCGCCGCTCCATAAATACCACTAAAAGTGGCAAATACATGAACCCAACAGATCAAGCGCGTAAGTACAAGCAAAGACCCATGTCCAGCCTCTGCACCCATATGTATGTACACACACTGAGAGTGAATCTTTTTCCCACAGGCAAGGAGGCACGCAAAAAGGAGCTGAAGAAAAACAAACGGCAGCGGCAGATGGTGCGCGCTGCTGTGCTCAAGAACAAGGATCCCTCACAGATACTGGAGGAAATGGAAAAGATCGACGAAATGGGTAAGTGGCAGAGCAACCCATCAATGATGCAATATACTAATTAATTCATCTCCTTCCCCCAGAGTACAACGTGCTGCAGCCGTCGCCACTTAACGAAAAGGTACTGCGTGATAAGCGAAAGAAGCTCAAGGAAACCTTCGATCGGGTTATGAGGTTATATGTAAGTGCGAAATCTGCATTGCTTCCAATCAGCTGCTAATTATAACCATTCGTATCAAACCTTCAGCACAATGATGAGCCCGAGCACTGGGCAGAACTGAAACGCAAGGAGGTGGAATACGAGAAGAAGCGTCTGAAAAAGCAACAGTACTATGAGAGCGTAAAGCATGCCCAGAGCGTTCAGATCGATGAGATTCCGCTGCCAGCGCCGGTGTCAGCATCCAATACGAATGCCGGCAGTGCGGGTGGTCCCACGAGTACTCTTAATAATGCTAACATCATATTTCCCGGCGGCTCGGGTGGCATACGTGTGCCGCCACCGCCAATGACACTCGCACTGCCCCCATTTGCACCTGGTGCCCCACCGGGTGTGGCCAAGAACAGTGAGTCTGGCTTGAGCGGGCACAACGACGCACACTCAGAGAAATTTAAGGATGACGATGATAAAGAATGGCTGGGAGTGCCGCCAGGTCCACCACCGGATTTATTTGCAATGTCAGAGCTCGATTCGGATGCTGAGGGAAATTCAGACTTTGAGGGAGAAGAGGAGTCAACAGATACATGTCCGAAACTAAAGCAACGCATGCAAAACATCGATGATTTCATGAAGGAAATGGAGCATGTGCACAAGCGTAAGCATCGCAAGCTGCAAGACGACGAGGAACGTGACAAGGACCAAAGTGGCGATGAGAAACATGACAGCGCCTCGGAGAGCAAATCCCCGGTGCTACGACGTCGTGTGGGAAGCCAGAGCAGTGGCAGTACCAGCAGCAACGAAGACGACGAAGAAGACGATGATGCTGACGATGCGGAAATGGGCTCCGATGATGATGTAAAGCAATCTGCAAAATCGAATAGTGCCACCAACGAATCAGCGAAGCCGACGCCTGTGGTACCCGCCATCACAACCTCAGTGCCTGCACCGCCAACGGCTCCGACATTGCCCCCCATACCACTTCCACCGACACACTTGCCGGCACCTCCACAATTGCCACAGTTGCCGCATATGCGTGGGATTGCGCCACCGCCAGGCATTATGTTCCGTCCGCCACCAATGCGACCACCGGGACCGGGTATGCCCGGTTTTGGAATGCGTATGCCGCCGGGACCACCGCCAGGCGCAAGACCACCGCATGCGCTGGGCCCAATGCCGCGTATGGGCATACGAATGCCGCCGGGTCCGCCGCCGGGACTACCGCCACGTATGGGTGGCCATCATGTCAAGCACGGTGGCAATCCCAATGCGATGCCAAATAAGGATCAAGCTAAGGGTGTAACCACCATTACAGCGAAACCACAAATTAGGTATGTATCAGCTCAGTCTATGCCCTTGCATCCAAACTAATCTCCCGCTTCTTTTGCAGGAATCTGAGCGCAGATGTGACACGATTTGTGCCCTCAACGTTGCGTGTAAAGCGTGAAACTCAGGGTAGAACGGCAAGAAGCAGGCACATGGCCGGCTCCAACGATATTGCAGAACGTGGTCATCATGCACCGCCGGATGCGCACAAACCACCAACCAAGGACGATGCTTATCTACAGTTCATGAACGAAATGCAGGGTTTGCTGTAGCAGTACCGAAGTGTATTAACACTGACCATGGCCTGCCAGCCAAGATGTTTGCTCTACAGCTGCGAATCGAATCGAACTATCCGCTTGGGAACAGATATCGTAGTGATCTAGCGCACCAATTAGAGCAGCAACGCGATAGAGTTACCAAAAGAGTAGATTTGCAGCTTCAGCTTGTACATTAATTGCGTAGTTTAATTCTGATTACACTTATCTAGCTGTAAAGACACACACAAAACCCAAAACATATAGTAGTCTAACCCATTCACGATCTGGTCAATTCATGGAAGGGGTGGGATCTATCCTAATCCTCTGAATCGTAAATAGAAAGTGCATATTGTCATTAATTTTTGTTTGCTTTGATTTTATTCTTTATACAGAGAGCCGTGACACGGGCTATATAGACTGAGTCGGATTATGGATATGGATTATAATAGTATATCAATAAGTTCAGTTTGTTTGTAATCACAAATTGCTTTGGAAATGTTTCGCTTGGTCCTTTCGTTTCCGATTCAGTTCTACCTACTGCTTTGCTGACTTGGCAATTGTCGCCGTCGTGTAGACGGGAGTTTTCTTACGGGAAAACGGACGCAGCTCGCTGAGATCGGACTTGAGCGAGCGGAAACTGCGTCGCAATGAGTCCGATACACGTTTGGTGTAACTGGTGCTGTTGCTGCACAGCGACAGCTTATCCTCGTGGGGTGCAGCGACGCTAACAGATGCAGCCGCATGCAATGGACGTAGTTCATCTTCTTTGATATCGACACTGTTGCCATCCGAGCTGAGTGTGTTCTTCAAGTATTTCCGATTGAAGTGCAATTGTGGTGTACCCCATTTACGTTCCAGCTCCAAGCCGGCACCGCAGCTACCCTCTTCGGAATCTGGAGTGTCGGGTATGTTGGCGGCGGGCGTCGATGTTGTTGTTGCATCGCCGAGTGCCTCCTTGTAGGTGCGCGTGATAATCATATTGGCTGGCACGCTCTTGACATTGACAATGCTGCCCGTGGCCTTAGCCAAATGGAAATCCATGGATGCAGGCAAACTCTGACGTGCCGGTTTCAGGCAACGAGGTGACTTGACCGCCATCACAGTGACCCGATAGTGAAGTAACTGCAAGAGGAATATAGATTATAATAATGCTCCACTAATGGCAGTGTATCGCTTACCTTGTCCTCGTCCACGAAGCGTGCAAGCTCGGACAGGCCAATGCTCACGCAGGTGCCCTCCATCAGGATGTCCTTGTCATACTCGCTGTGCACCGGAAACTTTTGGGTAAGCGAGACCGCCTCATTGTCCGGCAGCAGCAGTGTCACCTCATATGCATAATTATATTTACTCTCACGGCGATTCGATGTGCACGTCATGGTGAACAGTATCCGCTGCTTGTCGTAGATCTCATAGAAATTGAACATCTCATCGTGCGCCTGGAATACATAGTATCCGGTCAATGGTTTGCGTCGCATGCCCATGTTCCACACCAGATCGGCGCTGTCTGTGGCGAACAGTTTATCGCGATGCTCCTCCTCCAGATGCTGTTTCCATTGCACCTCACGGCCGTGCCACTTGCAATCGCCCCAAACGCGTCCCATGAAGCATTTCATCGGTTTGTATACGCATTGCTGTTCGTGCCATGGTAGCAATGCCACAGGCATTCGTACTGTACAACCGCCACCTGAGTGACTGCATCCGAAATGTGCCTTGGCACATAATGCCTCCACTGTCAGCGAGCGTGAGTTGGTGAAGCTTTCCTGCAAGATGGAGAAGATTAGTAGAGTTCAATTGGAGTGGGGCCCGGACAAAGCACAAGGATAACTTGATACTTATATCATATGCTAAGAATGAAGATTTTCAATCATAGTAGTATCAGTCTTCCAACTTAGTTTATCTATTTCCCATTCACAGTTCTCAGTGCAAAAATAGATAAAACATATATATATATATATAATATATATACGTGATACTTGATCGAAATTATTAGCTTGGTTTAGTTCAGCTTGCACCCGGCGCTTTTTCCGGGAATGTGTATATTTTATCGAGCAACACGTCACGGCCCTGGCTAGATAAGACTCAAGGCAGGCAGGCAGGCAGGCAGCAGGTCGAGGCGTGCGGTGCGAAGATCTCAAGAGATATCACTTACCTAACTAACGCTGACGTCAGCGTATGTCGGATGTGGTTGTTGGATGAGGGCGATGATGATTACATATGTACATACCTTGCACAGCGGGCACATGAGCAGGATGCGCGTGCACTGCTCGCATACACTGTGACCGCTCTTGCAGAGCAGCACGGGCGCCTTGAGGGGACCAGCGCAACCCGGGCAGCGTAGCTCCTCGATGAGGCTCTCGTAATGACGTGCCGAAATGGTTGCGGGCGGCGGCGACTGTGATGTGATCTCATCATGGTTGCTTGTTGTGGTGGCTGCTGCTGGTGCTGCTGCTGTTGTTGTTGGGGCCGGTGCTACCTCTGCTGCTGTAGCAGCTGCTGGCGCCGGTGCTGCCGTTGGCTCGTTAACGCTTTGGCGCTGCAGTGCCGCATCGCCGCCATTGGTCAGCGGCGTGCGCACATCACCGGAGCCTGTGCTGCGCGTGCGACTCAACATGGGCGGCTTCGGTGGCGGCGAGAGCGGTGAGCGTAGTGCACTGGACTGGGCAACCGTTGGACTTGGCAGCGTGGCGTATTTCACACTCAATGTGAGAGTATTGGGCGGCGGTGTCTGGCGTCGCAGTTGAGGCTCCTCCACCTCCACCTCGGCGATATCCGTGGCGGGGGCCTCCTCTCGACTCTCCTCGCTGCTCTCTTGGATGGTGCTCTTGAGGAAAATGCGACGTTGCTCGTTCAGCTGCCCCACAACTGGGAGTGTGTCCGTCAAGCTGGAATTTCCATTCTCCTGCGGCGCATGGCCATTGGTCTGGACCTGGTCGGAGCTGCTCATTGTTTCCTGCTCGCTACCAAAGAGTTGTGTAATCGCGACTAGTTCTTGAGCTCTCCGCCCAGTTCTAAATACAATACGCTCCAACACTTTTGTTGTCTATCAGCGAGCGTGTGTGTGTGTGTGTGCCAAAGCGAGTGTGTGTGTGAGTGTGTGGTGTGCTGTGTGTGCAGTTGCCTTTGCCTTTAACTTGGTCGTTTCGTTTCGTTTCGCCGCGTCGCTCTCTGTGGCGGTGCGTCTTCTATCTTATCAGAGCCGCCTAACTATGTAGCCTGCCAATCGATTTGGATTTTTTGATATATATACTTGTATACATGGTATATATGTATGATATATATGTGATATTGCCTGGGTGCAAGTATCTACATTATATGTACTTACCACTACCACCTGTCCAATGGAACATGCCAAATGCGCGCGTCCAGTTTGTCCAACTTGACTAAGTCGTCTTCTTGCAATTATCTGTCGGACCCAACTGCGCCACAGACAGATATGAGAAACCTTTGCCAATTATTGTCATTCCTCGGTTTGTTTGCACATCTCCCTCTCTCTCCCCCTCTCTCTCGGTCTTTTCCAGCTATTGTGGCGTTTGTTTTGCCCGAAATTCATTGCCAATTGCCGGGCCGAAAGTGGAGCTTACTTGCGGCAGGGGGCAGTCCATTTCGAGGTTAAGCTTGCTGCACATGGAAAGCACAAGCTTATGACCTCAGATGTACATAATTATATCAACATGTATATATGTATTCAATGTACATTAGTTCCCTAAGCCCTCCAAAGAACTGCTGACAATCCTTGTACGCTTTGATTGATCACAACAAAATTTGGCGTTAGTTATTATTATAGAAGATAAAAATGTCAGTGTCAAAGCAATGACTTATGCTTACCTGATAAAACAAGACAAACTTTGTGGTTGTAATACACATGCGAATTACTATTTACATTTCTTTTTGTTTCAGATAAAACATTTTATTGTTTTGATGACTGGCACAAAATCTTAGAAACTCTTATCCAGTTGGTAATAAACGATAACAAGAAATATCTAGAAACAATTTCAAATAAATAAATCGTAAATCTAATTGCCACTCGATTTGAATTCAGGTTTATTTGCACATCTGGCAGCGCTATTAATATTTATTGCGCCATTTCGCAAAAATACTTGTGCCGCCATTAATAAATTCTGTATTGATGCATCTGGCAGCTCAATCGATAACTGACCTTTCTTTCAGCGCATTCCAAAGCACAAATGTATCGGATAATTTGTACTGCTGTAGTTTAAGTTGCAGTAATAAATAACTTTTTCACACATCTGGCAACACGATGCTTGACTTGGCAAATTGGCGCTTTGGCTTTTAAACGCAAAATCAACAAATTCCAGCTCTAACACGATTTAAGAGACAAACTTAACACGTGCAGTGCATGGTACATTTGACTGCCAATTCTATTCGTGCTTCGTGGTGGCTTCTTATCTGACACACTATGGTTTAACTTAGATAAATAGCCATTAATCCGGAATGTGGTTTTCCCGTGTTCTAATCACAGCGGCAACAGCTGAAGCTCTCTCTCAATGTTACGCTGAAGGTTAAACGGGCGTCTGGGCGCAGTTGAAATGCTAATTGGCATGCGCGCGCAACAGCATCCACCAGTACCAGCACCAACGCCGCCGCCACTACCACCACCACCACCACCACAACAGGCACACCACACCAACAGCAGCACCTACACACAACAGGCACACCGCCACCTCCATCGCCTCTAGACAATAAACAGTTATTTGAGCTATTGTAACGGACACAGTAGGCTTGTCGTTTGTCGGCTCAGTTAGCGAACGGAACAGCATGGCACCACGACATATACTGGAGCTGAGCATTGAGGAACAGCGACGCTTTGTCGACTCCTTTGATCAGTTGATCAGCGATTGTGATGGAGTTGTTTGGCTACTGGTTGGCTGGATACCCGGTACTGGAGAAGCAATCAATGCACTCAAGGATGCCGGTAAACTGGTTAAGTTTGTGTCGAACAATAGCTTCCGCACCGACGATCAGTATATGGAAAAATTTAATAAAATTGGCGCATTGAATGTGGAGCACGATGACATTACGCATCCGGTCAAGAGTATTGTGCGCTATTTGCATAAACATATGCCCGGACGACGTGTTTACTCGCTCATGTCACTGGAAGCCAATGAAACGTTGCGTAAGCACGGCATTGAATACGAATCGCTGGTGGGTAGTTAACACCAACTCCGCCTTCTCCTCCTCATATTACCTTCACCGCCCACTCCGCCCGTCGAAATGTAAATAAATCAATTTGTATTTCTTTGCAGCAAATTAAGGAGCATCTGACGTCAGCAACGCTTGTTGACAAACTGGTTATCGAACAGCCCGTCGAGGCTGTGCTCTTCGATATCCATTTGGATATGTCGTATGTGGAGTTGGCCAAAGCCATACGTCATCTGCAGCAGAACCCGAACTGTGTGCTGATAGCTGGCGGCGATGATGTTGTCATGCCGCTGGCAAAGGATCTCAATGTCGCCGGTTTCTATGATTTCCTACAACACGTCAAGCGTTACACGGACCGTGAAGCCATCTATTTGGGGAAACCATCGCCATTGCTGGGTAATATGCTGAAGGAGAAGTACGAGATAGAGAAGCCAGAGCGATGCATATTCGTTGGTGACATGCTGGTGCAGGATATTCAATTTGGCAAGTCCTGCGGCTTCCAGACGTTGCTTGTACTCTCTGGCAGTCTGACCAAAGATGATATGATTGCGGCATCGCCAGAAGCTCAGCCCGACTACTATGCGGATAGTTTGGCAGACTTTATCCAGTTGTTCCAGAACTTGAAGAGTTAAACAATGCTCGTAGCTGCTGTTGTTCTCATTGTTCCTGTTGTTTGTTTGTTGCATTGTATATTAATGTTATTATTGTGTTGTTTTGCATACTTTTGTAGAACTGCGTGAATCAACCAAATATATATATATATATATATATATGTCTATATGTGTATGTAGAGTTGGAAAAGGCAACTGACTTTTAATTGTATTCCGCTCTTAAAGATTTAGTCAACAAACAAATCGCTTGGAAGTGACCACATGGACATATTTAGAAGAAAGATTGTTTTGGAAGTTCGTGGTGGTTAATCTAGATCTCCAGATCCTCGGGATGATAGAGCTCAGTGAGCAAACGATATACATAGGAGGGAGCATGACCACCGCTATTAAAATAAGAAAATAATAGATTAGATAATGATGAGAATCAGCTCATTTTCGAGCACATACGTGTTAGATATGAAGAGGGTCACAAGTTCTGGTGGCACATAGTCAAATTTAGGACTGTAGACCTTTGCATCGCGCGCCGGCAGCGAATCGTAGGCAATAACATCCTCGGCACAGCCAACCATATTGAAGGCATCCTGTTCGCATAAGTGCAGCGGGGATAGTTTGTACATGGGGGCAAGGACAATGACAGGCACTGAGTAATGCTTGGCGGCCAGGGCAACTGTGTAGGCACCGCAAGCGGCACGCAGTCCCCCATTGGCCAGCACGCTGTGTGTGCCGATGATGACCTTGTTAACGCGCGACATCATTGCAAATATGGATGCATCCGGTATTACAATAATCTCCACATTCTTCTCATTCGCCAGCTTGGCCGCCAGATTGTGACCCTGTGGAAGGTGGATAGACAGTGACAAACAAAAGATTAATCTTAGATACTACTGGCGGTAGTTTTGCACTCACCCGACAGGCCGGTGCACACTCGGCCACAATAATGGTAAGGAACTGTCGCTTCTTGATGGCGCGCTTGAGGAAGTTCTCTACACTGCGCGAGTGACCCAGCGTCAAGATGATTTCGGAGGAGTGTATATGCTCTTCGGCTTGAACACTAATGTTCTCCGAGCTAGTTTCCAGTTCCGTTTCGACTTCCTGTAAGTGGTCGAGCAGCGCTTCACGTAATCCCTGCTGTGGTAGTGAATAATCCACGCTAACGTTGCTTTCGCTGGTCTGTGTGACCAACTTGTGCAGTGATAGAGATGCCTGTGAGTCGTCAGCAAAGTGCTGAACCTTCGCTTGCAGCAAGTCGAACTCCTCGCGTGTCAGCTTCAGTATACGCCGCGCTATATTCGAGGTGACAGTCTCCTGGGGCAGTGCGGCCTGCAGAATTCGCGACTGGGCTCGCACAATTTGCATAAGCGCGCTGTGAAATTTCACAAATTATTATGATATGATGTGATCAGGGTGAACACGACCTAAACTTACTCAGCATTTTGCCATGTTTTGCTAATAATTATGTACTTGAAAATATCCAGCGTTTTGTTAGTGATGCTGTAGGAACCTTCCACTAGACTGCAATTGATCAGCTGGTTAATTAAATGCAATTCTTATTTAAATTATACGTTTATCTTACCCCATTTTGATGGCATGGATAAGCTGTGTTACCTCCTTTAATGGCTGTTCGCGCATTTTGCTTGGAAACTTTTTGAACACAAAATAAACTGATGATAATATACGATAGAAGTAAATTGCACGGACAACGTTGTCCCAACAATAACAATATATAATCGATGCCCAGCAGCTGTGTAAGTTCAACTATCGATTACTCGATCATCGATAGACAACATGTTTGAAACAGCGACCTTGTTTGCACAAGTGTTATGGTTTTAATTCATTAGTTTAAACCAATGGTGAAAATTCAATCAAAGAAAAATAAAGAATTGTGCATAATTCAGCAACAATAAATAATAAAAAAAATAATCAATTTTAAATAAATAAAAGGATTTTCTTGTAAAAAAGTAATTTTGACAATACTGGCCGGATTTACAGTAAAAGTACTCATATTTAAATCAATGTTACTCGATGCTCATTGTGTTTCTCGATCTTTATCGATACTGGCGGAAGGCCGCTGGACAATAATTACAAAAAAGCAGAAACAACAACAGCAGCAGCAACAACAACAACATAACAAAAAAAGGTTCGATAAAACTGTAGGCAAAATGACCTGAAAGCTTGTTTACGTGTCCGTACGTGTCGCGCCTTCTTCACAGCTAAAAATTCGGTGAAGTCGCAACGCGCACAGCAGGGAGCGCGCACTGTGCAACCAATTGTTTATCTACAAAACAGGTGTTTATACATTACCATTAATATTTTTAAACACTTATAATCGAAAATTCTGCCGGCTACTTGTCAAGTGTAATTCAAAAAAAAAAAAAAATAAATAAATAAATAAATTAAAAACATAAAACAACACCAGTAAAGACCAGTAGTTATTTTTAGCCAATTTTTTTTCTTCATTTTTTTTGTGCGTACGTGTAGCATTATTGTAAGCAAGTGAGAAGATGCTTATCAACAACATTGTATTTAAGTGTTTATTATTTAAACATGTCGCACTGTGCTCAACTGCATGCCGTACTCGACGGACGTGCAAACAATTCGGCAAACTACTAAGGCCGTTAATAATAAAGTTTGCATTTTATTATTATTATTATTATTTTTACACTTGACCTCAGCCGGCGACGAGCTCAGTTATTAAAGAGAGAGCTCGAAAGGTCACTGCGAAATAAAACTAAATAAATTTATATATTACTTTTCTTTATAACTGGCACATTAAAGAAAGGCTCGAAAGGTCATCACTAACAAATAAAACTAAATTTTTCCTCTTCTTTTGAATTCATTTATAACAACTCTCTGTGTCTGCGTCTGTGTCTGCGGTATCTCTGGGACCGGGTCGGCAACCTCAACTGGGAAACCCATGCGACTACAATGAATTCAGTCAAAATGAATATACGAGGTAAGTGGCTGAACTTAGTTTTGGATCTCTTTGGATGAAGATGATGGCTAAAAGAAATCTTATCTCCCGTACAGCTAACGCAAATACTCTGAAATATATCAGCCTGCTAACGTTGACCCTACAGAATGCGATACTGGGACTGAGCATGCGGTATGCCCGGACACGGCCCGGCGAGATTTTCCTCAGCTCCACAGGTGCGAGAAGATGCATAGTTGGCATACACCCACATCCTGAACCCACACAGTCTCGCGTTAACATATGCAACCTTAGAAGGAAAACTTATCTAAATGCTTACCTAATTATATTGGGTGCACAAGAAGTTCTTGTTCAATTAGAATCTACAACAAAGAGCAGAGCTCATACACTCTACACTGATAAGCAATATCTGCAAGCATGTTGTTTGCTTTCCTTGCGGATGTGTGGGTGCGGGAGTGGTTTTTATGACTTTGACTGATGTATAGTGAAACAAAACTATGTGCTCGATAAGACGCACATTTCCCAGAATGAACAAATTTAACCAAACACCAGCTACTTGAGGAAAATATCAACTATAGTAAAAAAAAAAGAAAAAGAATTCAAAACGAAAGGCTTGATAAGCGCGAACTCATTATTATATTGTCTGAATTTCCGTGGCTTATCAATATTATAATTTGTTCATTCTATGGGAAGTTTTTCAAATATTGTTTTATCTATTTAAATTTAAATATTCTTTCTTTTCTTTTTTTTTTTAGCTGTGCTGATGGCTGAGTTCGTCAAGCTGATCACGTGCCTGGTGCTGGTCTTCAATGAGGAGGGCAAGGATGCGCAGCGATTTGTACGTTCCCTGCACAGGATCATAGTTGCCAATCCGGTGGATACGCTCAAGGTGTGCGTACCATCGTTGGTGTATATTGTGCAGAACAATTTACTGTATGTATCCGCATCGCATCTGGATGCAGCCACCTATCAGGTGACCTATCAGCTAAAGATTCTCACCACTGCCATGTTTGCCGTTGTCATCCTGCGACGCAAGCTACTCCAAACACAATGGGGTGCCCTGGTGCTGCTCGTGTGTGGCATTGTCCTGGTGCAGTTGGCCCAAACGGATGGTGGTGCTGCTGCGGCGGCTGCAGCTGCTGCCGCTGCTGCTGATGCTGGAAACGATGGTCTGCCCACGTCAGCATCAACCATGTCGACACTATCATCGGGACCAGTGCAGAATCGTATGCTCGGCTTGTGGTCAGCATTGGGCGCATGTTTTCTATCCGGCTTTGCTGGCATCTACTTCGAGAAGATACTGAAGGGTGCCGAAATCTCTGTATGGATGCGAAATGTGCAGCTCAGTCTGTTGAGCATACCGTTCGGTCTGCTCACGTGCTTCGTCAACGATGCCAGCCCCATTTACAATCATGGCTTTTTCCATGGCTACGACTTGTTCGTCTGGTATCTGGTGCTGCTACAGGCTGGCGGTGGTCTCATTGTCGCTGTGGTAGTCAAATATGCGGACAATATACTTAAGGGATTCGCCACATCGCTGGCAATCATCATCTCCTGCATTGCATCCATATATATTTTTAATTTCCATCTCACGCTACAATTCAGTGCCGGTGCCTTGCTAGTGATTGCATCAATATTCCTTTACGGCTACGATCCATCACGTACGACGGTCAAGACGACAATACATAATGCCCCAACGGATGAGGAGAAGCTGTTGCCGCGTGTGTGAAACAAGGTTTCTCCTTGCTACCTACTCCCTGCTCCAACCTAATCCCATGGGCAGCAACAAGAACAACCAGTTGTTGGGCCAACAGTATTTTATTGTCGTCTTTGTCGTACATATACTTTATATATGTATATATATCATTTACACGATTTATTTTATTTTTTCTTTTTTTTAATTTTTATTGGATTCTCGTCGAGACCGGTGAAGGGGCAACTGCGATTGCCCGTGTGATGATCCTTCTGTGTACTTCAATTTGATATTTGTACTACTTTTGATATTCCCAAGCAACACACTCGAACACACACAAACACACACACACACACACACACACACCAATATAAGTTCATCTGCGCATGTATTTATCTAGTAGATACGCCTACAATTAGTACCACATTCATCGAAATGCAAAATAGGCCTACAGCGGGGTCTACATTATGTATTTATAGTTCCATATATTGCCTGCTACAGCACACAATTTAAATGTATGTATTTTGTATTACGTGTGAATATATATACAAAAAATATATATAAAAAAAATATATATATTTATGTAAGAAAGAGAGAAGTGTTTGATTACCATATATATATATATGGCATATACAATAAATCACAATCTAAAATGGAAACAAAAGAGGAACCGCTTGAGCGACTTAAGTTTTATTTTTAGCATACAAATGTATCTGTACTACTAGTAACTATGTTTATGGTAAATATAGTATACTGAGGGAAATCAAATTGTAGGATCTGCATTCTATCCTAATAACGAGAAGCTTAAAACGAGTATTCTTAGAATTTCTTCACGAGTGCTTCTTCTGCGTGTGCTATGTATGAATTAAAAGACTTAATGCTAATAGGTTTGTTGTTATATAGCAGAGCAAGAGAAAAAAAAACAAAAAGAAATTCTGAAGTGGACTAAAAGTTGGAAAAAACATAGGGCTAGGGATTAGCCTAATTACACCATGCTAGACTAACATCATCGGTGGATGTCTGCAGGAGCAGCACCAGCTCAAAGATGCGCAACGCTGGGCCAAGCTTGAGGCCAAAACGATCAATGATATCCTGACGAGTTAATACCATCAGGGCGGCGCCATCGATTTCCTGCGCCTCAAAGACATCCGATTCGCGCGGATAGAATCGTTTCACGAAATTCACAACCTGCTCCACACTCCACGAACGCACAGATTTCTGTTGCTCCAGCTGCAGTTCATCCGACATGGCCGCCGCAAC
Source organism: Zaprionus kolodkinae (assembly GCA_018901885.1). Taxonomy (NCBI): domain Eukaryota; kingdom Metazoa; phylum Arthropoda; class Insecta; order Diptera; family Drosophilidae; genus Zaprionus; species Zaprionus kolodkinae. Next base: position 183,354 of record JAEIFM010000028.1, on the reverse strand, counting down.
GTTCTGTGCACTCGAGTCTTGATTCTCTTTGGCCTCGGTGGGACTGGACATCGATGAGTCGAGATTGAGGTCTACGATCGATGCATTTGAGGCATGCGGTGACTGTGGATTACTCTTTGGTGATACAGTTTCATCATCGTCATTGGATTTAATAGATTCTGCCGCTTGCACCAGCTGCGGAATAGCCGATTTTGTGGCAGCTCTATCGATGACACCATTACCATCATCACCCTCATCCTCGTTGCCTAGCAATTGCTTGCCAAAGGCCATAATCTTGGCATTTCCAGCAGCCGGATCAGATGTAGCACGCTTCTTACGACCAGCTTTTAATTTACGCGGCGGCGATGATGACGACGACGACGAGGTCTGCATCAATGGTTGTGAATGTGATTCGACTATGGCGACACCATCAGCGGCAGAGCCCATATCAAACGAATTGTACTTGGGATCACAGTCATAACACTTCCATTTGCTGTCGTTTAGCTTGGAGCGCAACACGCGCGGACGATGACAGTCCAGGTGAAAGGCATTCGCACAGAGGGAGCACATTATTAGCTGTTCGTTGTTCCTGCTGCTGACGCAGATGCGACAGCGACGGCATTTGTCGCACTTGTATCGCTTGCGGGCATTGGTAAGAACCTCGAATGTGACTGGCAGGCAATTAAAGTGCCCTGTATAAAATAGTTAGTTTAAGTTAGTATAGTCAACACTTTGAGGGAACTACGGAAAATACTTACACTTTAGTGAGCAAGTCTTGCAGGTAAGAAAGTTGCTCTTGTAGCCCGAGCCACGCTTTGGTTCGCTCTTGCCGCACTTCTTGCAGGTATCATAGTTACGTTGATGCTCGGCACTGTGCACAGAAATGCCGTCCATGGGGTCATCATTGTTAATACTTGAGTTGCTGTTGTTGTTGCTGCTGCTGTTGACAATGCTGGCCAATGTTGGACTAATTTCATTTGCATTTGACGGCTGGGCCGGAGACGCAGCTCGTAAAGCCAATGTCGTTGAGGTCGTTGAGGCATTTGCCGAAACTGCAGCGGCAGCTAAAGCCGGAGACGGAGTTGATATCGATATTGGAGTCGGCAACGAGTTACGCGATCCGCGTGATATGTAATTGTCAGATGGATCGTAAACTTGTTTCGGTTTCTATGTGAAATTTTGAAATGTCAGTATACGTTTGTGCACATGTACAATAATTATATTTGTTACTCTTGCAATTGAAACTTACCTTAACGCGACCCGTGGTGCGCACAGTGCCAGCCGTGCCACCACTGCCAATGTTGGCATCGTTGCTGCTGCCGCTGGTATTGGATGCAGCATTGTTGCTAATTTTTGCATTATTATTGGCGTTAGCCACGCCGCCGGCAGTTGCCCCGCCTACAATACCATCATCCTTGTCCTCGTCCTTATTGCGTTTCATCTTGTCGAGCTCGCGTTTAATTTGTGTACGTCTATTTCGAAGAACCAAACAAAATTGTTTGTTGTCGATTTGTTGCCTGCTGCAATTCGCGCTCGCCTGCTTGTCTAACGTACAAACCGATAAGTGGTGGGTTATCGATGCCAAATTGAGTAAATAACATCACAATTATCGAATGCACATTCGCAGAAATTTGACGTTACACGCTCTCGGCGCGATGTACCTGAGATAATTTGCTGGGATTATTAGGTAAATTCACTTATATTTATGAGAGAGGTTATACCATATGTCATGAGCAGGTAGATTTACCCTGCATGCGCGAATATGCCTGAGCATATGGTCTTTTTGCAAAAACCTGTCCCTACAACAACATTTCCCAACATGTTTGAAATTTGTAAAAATTAAAAAATGGTAGAAAGTTCTGCGTTTATAAACGTATATTTTTAAAAATCTGTCATTTCATAAAATCTACATACCACGGTTAAAAGAAAATACGCATGCCAAAAAAGTTAAGCGCGACAAAAACAGCGTTGCCACATCAGCGAAGTCAGCTGTTTGAGATACTTTTAGCATGGCAATACTGGCGGGATGCATTTGTAATATTTTAAATGGAAAAACCTTGCGTAGGTATTTATTACAATATTTTTATTCATATTGTTGCATTATTATGTCTTGGAGTACAACAGTAAACTGTTTTGTATGTGGTTTTATAGGGAGATTTTGAAAGTTTGATGGATTGTACATATTTGATGGCTCTGTCAAACACGGCGACAGCTGTCCTGATTCGTCCTACACATTCTCAAGTCGAAGTAGTTCTCTTCGGTCGCGAAAATTTGCGTATGTTACGTGGATCCACATCGAATGCCATTTTATATATGCTTTTGGTCATGGACCGTGAGATATTCTCCTGCCAGTTGCCACAACCGATCCGTATTTTCTGCGGCAATGCGGTGGCCCACAGCGTCAGCCAGAGCAGGCAGCTGCCAATGATGGCGGTGGTGATGCCAAGCATCCAATACTCGAAGTAGGCAAATGTACGCTCTTCGGTGACCAGCTGCTGCAGGATGCCCACAATGGCACAGTGGCACAACGACTCGATGCGTGACCATAGCTTTGTTAGCAACAGATCCAGTGTGAGGCAGCACAGCAGCGTCTCCACGGTGAGGCGACACAGGATCGAGTTGGTGCGGCACCACCGCGGAAAGATATGCACGGTCTGCAGCACTGCCCCAATGCAGGCAATAAACAACCAGCTACCCAGGAGCGGACCCGGTGTGCAGCGTCCAAGCAGGAAATAGTACGAGACGCCCATTACGCTGTGCAATATCAGAGCCATACTTAAGGCGGAGAGCGATAGTTTATCCATGATTACAAATCCCTAGATGATGTATCTGTTCCACACTTATTGTACCCTTGTTACTTAGTTGATCATTATTTTGTTATTTTACTCGAACTGTTTAACTATGAATTTTTGATTGTACAATTTTTGTTAAATGTTGGCGGATGTAAGTCAATGGCAGACATAAAGGGCATGGCTTGCTGCAGATTGGGGAAATGGAAACTTTAACTAAATTTTAGGGAGCTTGGGGAAATTTTGGAAATGTACATAAAGTCGTAAAGAATTTAGTTGCAAGTTTTCATTTCCTCTTTCCAGTCACATAACTCTTCTCGTCTTCAACTAAGAAACTGAAAATTGCCTACAATAAAACTAACTCAACTTCCTATGAGAAGACTTCTTGGACAAGATGCCCTAGAATGCTCTCTCTCTCTCGGTCTCTCTTTCTCTCTCTCTCTCTCTCTCTCTCTCTCTCTCTCTCTCTCTCTCTCTGTGTCTCTTTCTCTGAACGGAACTGACTTCAACAAAAGCCCCGCCATATAATGGCAGCAGCCTGAGCCGTTGAGAAAATCCTGCCGGGCAACATGAAAACGTTCGGTTGGATTAAATTTCCTGATTTTGCTTCGGCCTGCAGCAGCTGCCTGGGTAATTCGTCAAGATGTTCAGCCACGCCCTGCCCACTCCCCCACCCTCCTGTGCTTGCCACCCACCTGCTCACTCTATCTCTTTCTCAATGTGTTTGTACGTCTTTCAACTTGTGTCTGGACTTGCTGAATTGCTCTGAGTGTCTGTCTGGGCACAAAGGGGGATTGTGGGGTGGGTTGGGGGGTGGTAAATATTGGCTTTGGCTCTTTTGTGTCAACTGCATTTTTCGTTGCAGTTGCAGCTGCAATTGTTGTGCGCCTTTTTTTCACTGGCTTAAACCACTTAATGGGTTTTTTCTCAATGGATTCCGACTTAGACGCGCTCTTGACGTGCCACTGAAAGGGAGAAAGAGAGAGAGAGAGAGAATGGGAGAGGGGAAAGTGGGGCCAGGGCAAGTGCTGCAACTGAAAGCGGCATTCACGCACAGTTTTCTTGCAGCTTTCAGACACAAAGACGCGCAGCAATTCATCAAATCTCGTTAGCCTTGGCTTTTATATGGAAAATCTGCTGCTTCTTCTTCTTTTGCTTCTGCTTTTTATATACCTTAAAACATGGAATAGAAGGGTATTTAACAGGCAGCAGTAGGCAACTCCGACCCTAGAGTTACCATCTGATCAAAAAAAAATTCAATTACAAGCGTAGCAGCAATGTGGCAGCACTGAATAGTATGCAACACAAAATACTTATCAACTTGCTAAGTAATCGAAGATCATCGAATATGTTTACAGAAACAATCGATAAGCTTGAAAATTACTCTGCGTACATACCTTGCTTTTCTATCCAGCTTCCTGCAGCTTGCGCAGCTCAGACTCCTTAATTAGAGTTTCGATCGGGGCCAATGTGCTGAGATGTCACTATGCACTGGGCGTAATACCATGTGTCAAGCCTCCCAACTACTAGTCAACACATTTTTGGAAATTTCCCATTGAACGAGACGAACGAGATGTCTTCATTGGTTGTGCCAGCTTTTTGCGTACTCTTCTTATCGCACAAAATGGCCACTCCGTCATTTTGGCAGAAGGTGTGGAGTAGAGGAGAGAAGGGGTTGCGGAGGGCAAACAAGCCAGAAATGCATTCAATTAACAATTTGCCGGCTGCGAAATGAGTGCAAAAAGTTTATGCGGCAACCAAGCGGGGTGCAGGTTGCTGCTGCTCCTCGTCAGCGTCGTCGTCGTCGTCGTCGACAGGCTGTGTTGGCTTGTCGTTTCGGGCTTTTAATCAAAAACTTGCACCCAAGTGGCAGACAAGTTGCTGCTGGCCAAGTTTGTGCAAACTTCTCGAATTGTGACGTCGACAAAAGTCAAATTGTGCTCTGCCAGAGAGCGAGAGAGAGAGAGTCCTCACATGCTGACAGCAATCAGTCTCGCCAAGAAGTGATAGCAACAACTGAGAGAGAGATAGAGAGAGAGAGAGAACAGACTCTGCCAGTTCGCTAATCCTGCTGGCAGTCTCTCTCTCTCTCTCCATATCCTTCGCCAAGCAGTAAATTGCCATGCTGCGCATTCAAAGCGTGCCACATGCCTCCAACTCCGACGCCTCGGCTATCTTTAGCGCCCGCATACGGCAAAGTTGGCCTTTGCTGGCTGCAGGAAGGAGTGCGGGCGGGCTGGGCAGGGAGGGGTTCAGTACCGCCCACAGTGTTTACCTAATGCAGTCTCAGTCTCGCTCCCATTTGGCAAAAGTAATTAAGCGTCGATGCGTTTCATTTGTGTGTTGCTTTTCTGGGCAATTAAGGCAAAAAGTTGTTTGTACTTTTCTAGTGCGGCGTAAAATTTTCACAGTTAATTGTGGCCCAGTTGAACCAGTATAACTAACATAACTCCCCCCCCCACACACACACACCCCACTAGTAGCGTCAATTGTCTGGCATGAACAAGTTTCACCCCTTTTCTGCTGCTCTCTCAAACAAAAATCGATTGCATAATCCTGCGACCCGGCAACAGGTGAATCCTTTCAAGGTTTCCTTCCCTTATGTTACTTGACTTAGGTAAATATGAGAAAAAATCAGCAATTTTAAATAGTATTTAATACGTTTCGCATAAATAATTATCGATAACATTGCTAATCACATCATTTATCGGCACGTTTTGCGGTGTTTCCCCTTCACATTTTGATGCGGTTTTTTTTTTGCTGTGTCAATTTAGACACCGCAATTTATACACTTGAAATAAATGCATATCTCTCTTAATAGTAACATTATTAAAATATATGTTATACATGGTTTTCCACTTACTTTACTCCAAAGATTAGATTGCTATAATTCTATTAAAAAAAAAAAAAAAAAAACCTTGTTAACTCAATAAATAATAATTAGACAATTATATGTAGCGTAGCACAAATCATTTGCCAACTGAGCAATTGATGATAAGAATCTTCAAATCTATAGGCTGGTCAAGTGTTAAACAATGATAGAGTGTAAGAATATATAGGGACTGCCAGGAGAGACATTTATTCATTTCCTACGCATAAACGAGGCGATATATTTTTTATTTTTTTATTTTTTTAAGCACATTAGCCTGAACGTAGTGTAACTACTGTCATATACAAATCTGCCGCAGGCTACTTACCACATCAGAGTGTCATCAGCAGCAGCATTAACATCTGCAACATCATCATTTTCATCATCATCATCATCATCATCAACAATTTACGCAGCATCGACGTCTCTGTCAGTGTGCAATGTGCAAAAAATGTTTCTCATTAAAAAGTTGTTTCACAATTTTATTATCCTCTCACCGGCGTCGTTGATGGCATCCCCCATTGCGTAAACCCCTCCTCCTGCCCTTCCTTCCCATCCTTCTGTCCGACTACAACAGCAGCACATTGGCCCTGGCATCGCGTCGTCGTGGTCGATCTGCAGGTGTGTGCGTTCATTGTCACAAGTCCTGGTGACAATGTTAATAAAGCAAACTTCAGACTGACTGAGACAACACCCAGCACCCAGTGCCCTTTCCCGATGCCAACCCAGTGCAGCGCACTATACTCACTTTATGGTATATGTAAGTATAACCGAGAGCGACTCCAACTCAGCGACAACATCAAATTATTTTTAAATTACTTGCAAAAATAGGACAGGGCAAAGTTATAATAATAAAGAATGAAAAAAATAAAAGAAAAAAAACAGAAGAAAAAATGGCTACGCTCGGTTTAACGAAGATTTAATACCCTGCAGTTTTCTCCAATGCCAATTATAAAATATGTTCATTATACCCTACGACTATGGAAATAGGGTATGCTTGCTTTGTGCATTTGGTCTGTTTGAACGCAGAGATCTCAGCTTGAATAAGAGCTAGGGATACCAAAATTGGTAAATAACTTGTTGAATACCCTACGCATGTAGAGTATTAGTATTATTTAAATTTTATTTAACTAAAACTGCACCTATCATAATTTAAAAAATATTACATTTTATTATAACTTATGTAGCTCTAATATATAGTTATATTCTTCTAGTATAAATATATTCCTGCAGTCAATTTAATTCAATAAACTTTCCAACAAATTTACCCTGTAAAATTCTACCATCTACTGGGTATAGAAATAAAGCGTACTTAAACAAATTTTGCTCGCACGTCGCAGCATTTTCACCCTAGCAGACGGTCGCGACAAAGCTTTAGTATTATTATAGGTTCATTTCTGTTCTGTATAGAACCCCGAGGAGTTAATATGTAAATAATTAAGTACACTCTCTTGGTTACCAGTTACATACAAACAAGGGGATGTCCTTCCGATGGTTAGGGTAACGTCCAGCGTACCGGGACTTTTATAGTTTTAGGAAGTAATTTTTACAGAGATTATGTTTTAAAAATAATACTCTGTTGGCACGTGGATGAGTTAGAGCCGGAGGAAAAGCAAAGTAGTGTAGGATAAAGTGCTCAAGTGCAGGAAGTGTTAGCGGAAAGCAGAGAGAAAGAGGGAGAAAGAGAGAGAGAGGGGGAGGGGAGAGAGAGGGAGCGGATGATGGCATAATAAAAAAAAAAAAAAACACTTTATCGTTGCTATCAGTGTCGAAAATTTGTTATTAAGATAAGTTTTGTGGGTCAATTAATTGCCATCAGAGTTGTACAATTGATTGTAGGTAAGGTGGAACTACCCATATATATCAACTATATGTCTCATACATACCATATGTATGTTTAAGTAGAAAAGTTTTAAAAGCAAACTCACGTCCATTTGTCAAGCGGACAAATTAATATTTTAACTTTAGATTGCGAAAATCCATTACACATGACTCCGGTACGGTCCAAGGCAGGTGGGATGCGTTTGCAGTTGGTAATACCAACCCCAAAATGGGGTAAAACGTAGAAAATGCAAGTAGAGCAACTATCTATGTGTATAACCTCAAAAAGTAAATGATAACCCAGACATTTGCCAAAATATATGAAATGGGTATAAAAAACACCTCATCGCTTATTGATCTTTTATTTTTCTGACTCCGGTATGGTACACGGCAGGTGGGATGCGTTTGGAGTTAGTTATACCAACCCCAGAATGGGGTAAAACGTAGAAAATGCAAGTAGAGCAAATATCTATTTATATAAACTCAAAAGGTAAAAGATAACCCAGACATTTGGCTTAAATGGGTATAAAAAACACCGCATCTCCTATTGATCTTTCATTTTTCTACCCGAAAATGCGTAGCCTCTAGGTTAGAGCTTGTAGAGATTTCGGTTTTTTTGTTTTTGGGGAGTGCATGGGATTTCTGATCGAACGAAATGTAATTAGCCAACTTATGTCAATGTGGAATAACAATGACAACAACAATATCGATAAGCACTCTGGCCGCATATCTACGAAACGGCAGCAAAAAGTGTTACACACCCAAAAATTACTTCGAATATGTAGGGTTGCGATAAGGTGCTCGATTTCTAGTTTATTCGGCAGCGAACTGCCGTGTTAATTTTGGGAGGCGATAGTGGGTTAGTTTGAACACAATGTCAGCGAGGAGTAGAGGTAGCTTCGTCAAGCTGACGCTGCTGGCGTTGCTAGTGATGTTTGGGTTCCTGCTGCTGCTGCTCAATGCACTGAACAATTCGGATATGGAGCTGCTGGAGCTGGAGCAGCGTGTAACCAAGCCAACAACTCAAGCAGCAGCAGGGGAAGGAGCAGCAGCAGGAGGAGTAGCAGGAGCAGCAGCAGCAGGAGGAGCACTAGGAGCAGCAGGAGCAGCAGCAGGAGCAGGGGCAGCAGCAGGAGCAGAGACAGGAGCAGGGGCAGCAGCAGGAGCAGGGACAGGAGCACTGGTCAAGCCATTGGCTTCGGTGGTGCAGCAGTTGGTGGAACCGCTGGATGGGGAGTTGGTGCAGCGACTGGAGAGTGAGCTACCCGAGGTGGACTACGGTTTCTGGCATCGTGAGGCCAAACCGAGAAAGTATCGCACGGATAACAACTGCGCACACTATCCGGATCCGCTGGAGCTGCAACTGCATAATACCTACTGGCAGACCTTCATCAATCGCAATGTAACCTTTCGTCTCTATGCCGCCTACTGGGATGATCGTCAAGGTGTCGCCGTTGCCGGTCAGGCGGCGCAGGTGGTGCGAATTCTTGCGACAGTCAATCAAATTGATGACGCATTCCCGGCCGCACAATGTCAGTTCTGGTATGAGGGTTATCCACGTCCAGTGTTGTCCAATGTCAGCGAATACCTTAGCGTTTGGGTCAAGCGTTGGGGCTACAAGCCCCGCCTTAGCTATCCCCATCTGGTTACCTGTCCCATACCTTGGGATTTGCCACCCACCTACGAGGGGGTAGTGCCACGCACAGTCTCCCTGGTTGGGGCGGATGCATGTGAGGATGCCAGCAATTCGCTGCGCATCAACAACGAACGTCGTCCAGCAGCAGTAACATCCGACACAACCGGGTCCAACAGCACAAGGGAATCCCTCAGTTTCGGGGTGTGCGTCAAGGGTTTCGATTTTCCCTATGTTGATCTCTCACAGCGTCTGATCGAATGGTTCGAGCTGCAGCGTCTGATGGGTGCCTCCAGGATCTATGCGTATATGTACGATGTGCATCCTGCTGTGCAGCGTGTCCTGGACTATTATCAGCGTAGTGGATTCCTCGAGCTGCGTCCCCTGACCATGGCCAATGGAATGCCACGATTGCGTCACTATCAACACATGTTGCTGCAGCAGCGACGTTTGATAAAACGTCTGAACGAATTGATACCCTATAATGATTGCTTCTATAGAAATATGTATCGACATGATTATCTACTGAATGTGGATATCGATGAGCTAGTGATGCCAGCGGGTGCACTACGCACCTGGCAGGATATATTCCATGTAGATGAGAAATCATCTGTGGCCTGTCCCAATGGATTTGCCTCAGTGTGCTTCATCAATGCGTATTTCACCAAGGTGGTACCCGACACGCAGAATCATGAGCAACAGGAGGCCGATGAGTTGTATGTGCTGCAGCATACGATGCGATATCGGAACTATTCGTTGCCCCAACGGGCTACCAAATGTTTTCACAATAGTCGCTATGCCTTGACATTGCACAATCATTTCGCACTCAAATGGATGAAGGATGCGTGTGCACCACGATCCATTGATATTCATTTGGCGCAAATGCAACATTATCGGGAGCCAGATCTGAAATATGAACTAAGCGAATTGGTTGAGGATCGTAATGCCTGGAAGTATGCCACAGAATTGCGTGAAGCTGTCGAGCACAGTTGGGCGCACATGGATGATGGACTGGAGCAGATCCTGGTAACGGCTGAGGATCAGAATATGCTGGGTGAATCCAGGGAGCATGAATCAGATCAGGAACCGCCGCAGCTGCCACCGCAGCAGCAGCCACCGCAGCAGGCGTAGTTCTTAAGGGAAAGGCTAAGTGGGGGTTGTTTTTTTTTTTTTTTATGATCATATAAGCATATAGTATATATAGTTTATAGCTTATAAATAATAAATACATAGGAGTTATAGTTAAAGACTGAAACGTTTCCTTTCTTATTTTTCCTTCAAAAAAACTACTTAAATCTTGATAAAAAATGTACATCAATCATAAAATGCAATAAGACTTTTTCAATTAGCTGATATTTGCGTGTTTTCCCAACATTATCGTTTTTGGTCTAACAAACAAAAAATATTTCCAAGCTTTTTTTTTATAGAACTCTAAGAGCAGAAACAGCTACATACTTAGCTAAATATAAAATACATATTTAGTAAAAATGATTAATGATTAATAATTAATTATCAATTAATTAATAATAATCATTAATAATTAAGTGTACTGATTAATGCTTAAACATATTAGATTAAATATATATAAAGAAAATGTAAACTACATGAGCTTTATTTTTTTATGATTTGCATTATTATTTTTTTATTTTTGTTGGGGGTGGTACACACTGCTAATTTCGCCGCGCGCACAAAAGTATGCAACAGTTTTTTTCACTCTCGCTAATGATTCACAGCTCTTTGTCTTATCGCGAGCTCCACGCTTATCAACTACATGAAATTGCAACGATGCCTCATATAGGAAACCGTAATATTTCCAGGTTTACCAAAAAAAAAAGCAACTGAGTCATTGTCATTGTGTTCGCATTGTATGGAAATTGGATACAAAGTGCGATCAATAATTATTATACATATACATGTGCGATAAGATAAGCTGCATACGATATCTGAATAATAAACCAATTTACGTCGATCAACTGCAGAATCAACTAACTGTGTTTACACAGTAATATGTAAGCCTAATCCGTGCACACAACAACAACAATAACTGGGGATCGATAAATCGAAGGTCTCCCCCCATACCAAAAAGCGCGTATCGTAATCTTTTGTTTATTATAAGCAATAAATAGTGTACTAGTTCATTAAATTACAAGTTACCGCAAAGCATTAAAGTGAAATAACATGCATAGACCATATACTATATATACATATACAATATACACACATATATAATGTGTCGGAAATGTTATCATTTCGCGCCGCACATTATCGCAGGCGAAAAGAACAGAGGTAAAAAAAAAAAAAAAAAAAAAAAAATAGGTAAGAATGGACACACTGAAATACTATAAAATATTATATCATAGTTGAGTATGAAATCGAAGCAGAAGAAAAAAAAAACGTTAGTTAGTTAATTAGTTACGTAGCCATTGGGCGCCCAGGGTGAGGGCCAAGGTGCCGCTTAGCGTGGTGATCATGGTCCCGGCACCGCCTGTACCATTGCCCTGGGCAGCTAGGAGGACGGGACGCTCATTGGCACGAGCATTTATCCAGGCCTGGCAATCGGTCTCGTTCTTCACAAAACGAAAGATCGATTGGACAATATTGGCCGGGGTGATCTCAGCACACTGTTCCAGATGATGCAACACGCAGGCCTCGAAACTCTGCAGATCTACACAATGTGTGGGCGTGAAGAGCAATTCGGGTTGGCTCATCAGATCGGGGATTTGGCCATCTTTGGGTATATACTGATGGAATGATTTGTTCATGCAATGACTGATGGCCTCCTTGTTGGCCTCCAGGCACTCAGGACCCTGTTCGGCCACAAAGAGTGCGATCTGATCACCGCCACGTGTGCAAGCGAAACCCAACAGTGAGGTGGCAATACGCATCATCACATCCTTCTGACGCTGCTCCTCGCGCGATAGACATGGCTTGACCTTCTCGACAAACTCACGTACACATTTCTCCGCCTCCGGTGCACGCTTGCAGTACTTGTTGAACACCGTGTCCAGTTCACCCAATGGTCTAGCCTCATCCATTTCGATTTGCAGCTCTGTCAGATTGGCCAGACTATTCAGACAATTGGCCAACTTTACGGAACCCTTCTCGATTTCCTTGTACAGTGTGCTATTATCGGTACCCGTCACCTTCTTGCACTTCTCCCGATAGACTCGCTTGATATCATCTGCAAGGAGGTGGAAAGGGACGAGATGGAAGATCAGTTAGAGATCGGTGAGAGTTTAGGGAGAGATCGGTGAGAGATCAGTGAGAGATCGGTGTGAGATCAGTAAGAGATCGGTGGGAGATCAGGAAGAGATCGATAAGAGATCGTTGAGAGATCGGTGAGCGATCAGTGAGAGATCAGTGGGGGATCAGTGAGAGATCGATCTGCGATTAATCGAAGAGCAGTTAGAGAGAAGTCAGAGTTTATTCTGAGAACAGTCAGAGATCAGTCAGAGAGTAGTCAGAGATCAGTCAGAGAACAGTCAGAGATCAGTCAGAGAACAGTCAAAGAACAGTTAAAAAGAAGTCAGAGTTCATTCAAAGATCAGTCTGCGATCAGTTATAGTTTAGTTGAATATCAGTCAGAGATCAGTCTGTGATCAGTCAGAGAATAGTCTGCGATCGGCTATAAAACAGTTGGAGATCATTTACAGTTGCGTCTGCGATCATTCAGAGAACCATCAGAGATTCTAAAGTGATCTCGGTCAGAGATCAGTGACTTACCAATGCTGACATTGGTGTTGCGGAACTCTGGCGGTAGCAGCTTGGAGGTGACGCTATCCAGTTGACTGGTGCTCAGCTGTTTGGGGATGTCTGCACGCACCTCCAGCAGCAGAGCGCCCAGGGCGGAGAGCAGGCAGATGGCAAGGAAAGCGTATTTGTTCATTGTTGGCCAGAGAGTCAGACGATCGGAACGAATAAGTACGGATCGATTTAAGTAAGCGATCGCTTTATAATTATTTTATTTTTTTTCGTCTCGTTTATGCGGTTGCGGCGCACAAACAGCCCGTTCTCGACGCGTTGCTGTGTTGGAATGAGAGCGGCGGTCGCCAGTCATTCAATGGGTACGATTTGCGAGACTCGTAGTGTCGCACAGTGGTGTGCAATTGGTAGAAAAAGTATAACATGTGAATCATTTAACTGGAACTGAACCGATAACATGTACTAGATAAGACTGATTGTGAGACACACACACACACTTTGATGTCGATTTTTGGGTAGGATTTTTCGGTTTCGATTAAAAATCAGAATCAATAATCAGCTGATTGTACTTTATAAATATACCTGCTGGATTAGTATTGTAAATCTTAACATATTTAAAAGCATTTTAAATAAAGTATGTTATATTAATTTTATAATTTATTTTACTTTTTATAACTTTAATTCTTATTTTCCCAAAATAATACCTCATCGTTTAATTAAAAAAATAATACAAAATATATTTAATACAAAATTTTAAAATTTTACTTGTTTATACCGAAACTTTTGGGATAATTTAACTTACTGGAGTGTATCTGTGTCTGGTTGTATCTGATTATTTACTTTACGAATTATGTATAATAATATATTGTGAGTACAAAAAAACTTCAACTTAAATGAAATTTCTATATATTCTAATAGAGTTGATCGAAGTTCTTTTATGATTTGCATTAAAAAACGTAATAAAGTTCATTGAAGTTTTCTACACATTTTCACTTTCGATTGCAGCAACTTGTTCCACTGTGCATACATACATTCACACATTCGATGTGACATCATTGACATGGATTCCAAGTAGGATTTTGCTATTTCCGCTGGCCTCCTTGGGCAAAGGGCAAACATATGCTGGACGATCTGCCATGGGGATATATACAAATATATAGTATATATAGTAATATAATGTCTGCGTCTATTCGACGACTGTCGCACGATCTACTCCGATATCGATATGTGTGTAGACAAACATATATCATATACAATACATATAGTTACTTATGTTGTCCATACTAGGAACATTTTGCCCCCATCTTATCTAATCTGAATTTTTACCTTAAATATTTATTTATACGCTTATTGCATTATCGATGTGTATGTCAGTCTGTCTGTCCGCCTGTCCGACTGTTTAGTAACAGAGTCCCCTAAAAATGAACCGATAACAGGGGGGATAATGGGCGCACATTGAGGAACTAAATAGAGTTTTTTTTTTTTTTTTTTTTTTGCGAAATTCTCAAGTGCAGCTCGTTATGCGCTAATTTGTGGGTCATACACTCCCCTAACTTTCCGCAATATCGTATTGAATGAAACCGAATATGACGCATGGAGGCTCTAGCTTTATATACAAACATATATCATTATGAGCTCAGCAGTTTTTGCAAGACACTCACTCGTATGACATATGTTAAGATATGTTCAGAAATGCGACCTAAGCTCTGTCTGGCTAATAAAAGATATATAAATACAAATCTCTATAAACTTCTTCTCAGTTGTACAAACGATTGTAATTATAACTCGATAAATTTGTTATCACAGTAGGGAAGTAATAAAATGAAACTAATCTTATTCCTATTCCCTATTTAATGTTCTACAGTTCCCGTTTATTTTCCTTAAAGTTTCCAATCTCATTCAATCTAAGCACTTCCTAAGATTTCGATGAAAAATACCAACTGAGAACCGGTTTAATGTGAAAATCATACACACACTCTGCTTGGACTTTAAATTCCTCAATAGTTTCCGAGTAACTACATACGTAATAACTGTGATAGGGCGGGCATTATCGCCAGATTGCCCCATATGAATAAAGAACAAAAAAAAAAAAAAAAAAAAAATGAATGCGAACAAAGTACACTGTGTATACGCAATAACTTGTACTATTACTGGATTGAATGTCAGGCTTGAGTAGAAAGAATATATAGATAAATACAATACAATGTAGTTTTCTTATAAATTACACAGCGATCGAGGAATAAACACCAGAAGTTAGAGCTTTTCACAGTCTCGAGTAGCGATTATATTGTATCGTCTTCAGTTGTAGCATTTTATTAATATTTAATTTTATTTTAATGGATATTTTCTTATATTTTCTGTTTCATAAGGTTTTTTTTCTTGCACTAAATATCGAATAACTTGTTTCTTATGTGTGTGCACTATATTCCTATTATCGTTGCTTTCGTAGTTCCAGTCACAGCGTAATTGAAATAGATTTGCATCGATTTATTGATTATCAGCGCGACCTTGACAGCCACATCTGTCGCTGCGTTTTAGATCAGACATACACAATCTTTTGTTTGCCAGAAAAGTGTATAATCTATATCATGTAGGTATTTAAAATATTTTAAAACACATAAACATATTGTTGAAGGTATAATTTTGATAGCACTCTCGTCTCGTAGTCCCATTTCTACCTATTTTTGCCACTTTTACTCCCCCTCTCTCTCTCTCTCGTACTCTCTCACGCTGCCACACTCTGCTGCTGGTTGTTGTCTCCGCTAGATGGCATACAATAATAAACTCATAGCATACTTTCAGGCGCGGCCAAAACGGAAGCGCGCCCGCGCTGTGGTGCAAATGAGCGGTTTTTTGTGACATTTATGTACAACTCAAGCACGGATTTAATTTGTTTTGATTATAAATGAATATATGTATATAAAATAATATTTATTTTAAAATGTTTCGTATGTTTTATTTACAATTATTATTTAAAATCATAATGTAAAATATTCATATAAGGCGCAGGAAACGCTCGAGGCGTACAGTGAGTGTATAAGCGTGCGTGCGTGCGTGTGTGTGTGTGTGTGTGTGTGTGTGTGTGTGTGCATTGTGTATACGCCGCGTGTGTTGGCCCACTTTAGGGCCAACAACTGAGCCGCTTATGAGCCAAAACAAATGTTGGAAGTGAACTGCACGGCAAGTGTGCGAGTGTGCGTGTGTGTGCGTGTGTGCGTGTGTGTGCACGTAGTGTGCGCCGGCTGGGCTAATTGTGAGTAGGACAACGGGCTTAAAACCTATTTGCAATTGCAAATGCAAAGGTGTTCGGGCGTATAGCAGCACACACACATGATTAAATTTGAAATTTTCATATGCTTAGCCGTCTGTCTGTCTGTCTCTCCGCCTGTCCGTGCCGTACCTGCTTAAAGCTGCGAATCCCGAACAAAGCACGTCAAATGCGGAGGCGGGGGGCGTGTTGCCATTATCTTGGCTAGCCTGCTTTGCACTCTGCTAACCAATTAAGCTGGCAAATATATTTAACAAGCTAATGAATCACAAACACCACACACACACTCGCACACACACACACACACACTGTATCGAATATGAAAGCAAAAAATGAGTACAATAATAACAATAAGGATCCATCAGCTAGCTGTGTGTGTGTGTGTGTGTGTGTGTGTGTGGGAAGAGGAGAAGGAGGTGTAGCAGGATGGGACATGGCACGTGGTCTGTGTTGCTGCAATACACGGTATGCTTTTAAATGAAATTAAGCTAATTTAGGCAACAGCAGCTCGCCTGTCCGCTCTCTCTCTCTCTCTCTCTCTCTGTCTACGTTTATGCCATGAATTCTATATGATTTGTCGTATTTCTTTATTTTTGCTACTTTTAAACAGTTTATTTGTTTACATTTCGAGCGCAGCGTTGCCAACTAATTGAAGTGCAGTTAAGTTGGCTGCGCCACACACAGGCGGAATGCAACTATAACAAGACATTGCAATGTTAACGTCTAGGGTTAACAGAAGGCTAACAGAATTGCGGGCAAAGAATAAGACAAGACATTGCAATGTTAGCTGTCAGTATTAACAGAATTGCGTTGAGTTGTTTTGCAGCAAAATTCATGAAATAAACTACGCATAAACACAGCAACGCGTCCAGCAGGAACACCGCACACATCACGACCTTGTCGGTGTGTCTGTGTATGTCAGTGTGTGTGTGTGTGTGGCTTCTCTCCCCTTTAGCTATTTGAAGCACATGCTACCTGTCCGTTCCTTGTCTGTGTTTCTTGTCTGTGTATTGTAATTTATTGTTCTGCATGGCAAAAGGGATTTTCATCAATTAATCATGCTGACGATTTCGTTGCAGTTGCAGAGCAGAAGAGACAGAGAGAGAGAGAGAGAGAGAGGGGGAGTAACAGCCAGATTAAGAGAGAACGACTGAGAATTGAAAATCCGTACAAAGTTAAATTTCCGCACGGATCAACCGATTTGGTTATGAATTAATCGCACACAGCATACCAAATACCTATCGATATATGCATATGCGATTTATATCGATACATAAACATATGTTTTGCTGCTGCTGCAATCTGTTTTCCCCCCAGCGATATCAATCACAGCACAAAATGAACTTCAAAATCAGAACGAACACTTCCCAGAAAGGATTTTTCAGCTCTTGGCAAGCGACCAAGAGATCTGGCAGAGGAAAAACTTGCAATTTTCCTGCCTGCCAGTTGGCCTTGACTATGGAAAGGAAGAGGGAGACAGAGAGAGAGCGAGAGAGAGAGAGGGAGTACGTTGTGCGGGCATTAAAGTGATTTATGGACTGGCCAAAGACTCCATGTAATTTGTGAGCAAAACTATTTCAAGTCTTTGTTCTTGTTGTTAGTATCTTTCACAGGCTGCCCGCAGGAGTTGTTGGCTTTAATACACATACACATGGGTATTATCTCCCTCTCTCTCTCTCTCTCTCTCGCTCTCTCTCTCTCTGTGTATTTGGGCAATTTTCTGAGCGATTTCATTAATTTATTTAAAGCCTTAAACTCTTGTTCTGCTCAATTTTCGTCTAGTTTATTATGCAAAATTTCATTTGAATACACAAGCAAATCGATTGCAGCCTGCATATGCTCGATGTAAGGTATCGGGCAGGGGGAAGAGGGGAGCAAAACGGTCTTAACTGCACACTTGGGCTGCTTAAGTCTCTATCTCTCTCTCTCTCTCTCTCTCTATCTCTCTCTGCAAACCGGAACTCATTGTGCTGCTCAATTTGCCGGCTTCTCTCCCTCACTTTGACACATAATCAGCTTACATTTATTTTCAAAATATTCCCATAATGATATATCGCTCATTAAGACAGTGACTTAATGCCACAAGATACTAGTGCGAAAGATATATAATTAGTATATTAATTTTTTTTTTACACGTTGCAAAAATACGTGCATAGGTTGAGGTGTGTAATATTATAGATTAAATATGCTTTTATTAATTAAAAAAAATGTGTTTTTTTTTTCTTTTGCACTTTTGCACTTGTTTAAATGTTGATTCTACTTAATTTAGGTTATGTTATTGCTCGCATATCTTGATCTCTCTTTCTGTCTCTTTCTTTCTCACTCTCACTTTTTCTTCTTGTTCGATTTCAAGCTGAAAAATGATAAAATTAGATTTTACAAGCCAGTTACGTTGTGTTTTCAAGCTAATTTAGCTATTTATGCAGTTAGTTTGTTTGATTTGGACATAGTTTGTTTAAACAGCAGCGCAACTGGAAGATATATAATAATATACGATATTATATACTATATATATACTATATATGCTGTGTAAATTCAGCCGAGCTTTGTTTAATCCACGAATAAAACTTTGCGAGAATAGTTCTGTTTAGTGGGTTTCTTGCTCTCGCTCTCTCTCTCTCTCTCTCTCTTTTGGATATGCCTTTGCAGCCAACTTGGCTGCTGAGTTTAAGCCATAAATTTGCTGCAGTTGTTGTTGGCCTGTTACGAGCTTGAGGCCAAAAGCAGCTCTACATTGTGATGTAATGTGACACCAGCTGCTTAATGTTTTGGTTAAAAGCATTTTAAGTAAAAATGCAATAGACAGAGCCAAACACACGGCGTAAGAGCTAAGAGCCAGTGCGTTGGTAGTAAGGATAAGTGGAGGGGGGAGGGGGAGGCAGGGGGAAGGGGGCAGAGCAAGAGGTAGCAGAGTTGGCGGCGCATTGCACGTGCCACTTTCGGTCGTTGCCGGTTCAGGAGCACAATAACTCAGCGCCTTTTTAACTGTCCGCAAGTGGAAGGCGTCGCGCGGCGCACACACACAAGCACACAAACACACACACACACACACTGGGGGCATGGCATGTGCAAACTCATCAGAGCAGACACACCCACGCAGGTGTAGAACTACACACACACACACACACACACATACGCTGGCAATTTGCTTAAGCGAAGTGCTGCAACATATGAGCCAAAAAACGATGCAACAAGCTGCAAGACAAAGTTAGCAGCTGCACAGTGGGGCAAAGCAAGAGAAAATCAATGAAAAAGAAGTATAAAATTTATAATAATAAAATTTTGTTTATTTTTAGATTTTATACTACTATATTATACTATACTTCTACTAGCTACTACACTCTATCTTATACTATATTTCACTATTATTATTATTTTAGAAAAAATGAAAGAAATTAAACAAAAACATGTAAAATTTGAATTTCAGATAACCCACAACAAAGAGATGATAATATTCTAGTATGTATAAAATGCCAAGTGACGAATACAAGGAACAAAACACGAAAAGTTATTAAAAACAAAAGTGTGTTTTATTATTTGATAAATAGAAAAAGTGTTTTTTTTACAATAATTAAAAATTAGTTTTTTATTTTTCGATAATCAAACCCCACTTGGGTTCTCGACTAAAGCTTCTGAGGGTATTTTATATTAGCTTGAAAACATATAATAATAATTATATTAGCTTGAAAATAGTAAATATTTTCAACTTAATGCAGCATATGCAGCCCACTGTGCAGCCCCGCAGCAACATCATCATTCATTTGTGCTCAGCTGCATATCCGTGCCCACTTTTTGGCAAACTCACACACATACACACACACACACACACACACATGCAGCGTGTGCGAGAGCGCAAGCTGAGGCAGCCATATTTACCATAAACCTCTGGCCGCATCTTGCCTACCCCTCGGCGCCATTTTAACCTTTTGACGCGCGACATTACTCGACACTCTCTCGCTCTCCCGCTCGCCCACTCACTCTCTCTTGCGACACTGCTTCTGCTTCTGCTTTTACCTCTGCCTTCCTCTCTCTCCCTCTCTCTTTCTCTCCCTCTCTCTCTTTCTGCCGTTTCTTACGTCAATTCTAACTCCAACCTGGGGCAAACAATGTGAATTGCCAGCTAGGCAAACACTTAACCAAATTCGTATACCCTTAACGTAGGGTATATACGCACTAGGAGCAGCTGTTTGTATTGTAAATAAACTCCATCTGGTATATATATATATACAAATATAGAAACTGTATCATTAGGATAGTCACAACAAGCCATATCGAAACAATTAATCGAACTATTTTTGTTATTTCTCAATTAAACTAATCTCATTGGAATTTATAAAGTAAGTCACATATTTAATAAATAAATAAAAAAAATAAATAATAAATATCCTTTAAATTGAAAAACTATATACTATAGTTTTCATGGAAAAAAATGCGTTGAAATTAATTAAGAAACTATAGGAAGCAAAAGTTTAAGAAATTTCAAAGTTTACTGAGATAAAAATATGTCATTTTATTTGGATTGGAGATAGAACAGATCAATAGCTCAACCGATCTCTCTCCCAATTGGTTCTACATATAAACTATGAGATATCAATAAGTCAATAAGTCGATTTACTTAACTAGTTTATATGGTATGATATGGTATGGCATATATGCTATATGGTTGATAGGAATACATTAAAGAAAAAAAAAAAACAATTTAGGGCTCGAAAAAAACCCCCGTTTAGAGATGAGATGATTCTACGTAGTATTGGCTATAGCATTTTGTAGCTGTTGCTCATCTTCGTGTATCCGTTGATCCTCAGCTGCCTCGATCTGTTCGATATTGGGTAGGAAACCAAGTTTCTGGTACTTGGCATGGACACGTTGCTGCAATTGTGGCTGGAAACGCCAAATGCTGTCATCGATAATTGGATTAATCAATCGTGTCTTGTTATCGGGTTCACGATAATGGTGCAGCTGGGCAAATTCAATGGGTACCGATTTGGGTTCACACTCAACTGTACCCGCTCGATGCAGTGGGAAATGATTGTGCAATCCCACCACATATTTTGTGGAATGTAGACACTTTGTCGCCGAATAACGATCACAATGCTCGGCCACACGCTCCACATGCTGCAGCATATAATAATAACTGGGTAGATTCTTATAGACCTTCGGTCGTTCCGGATAACGTGGGAAATATACGTTGCGGAAACAGAAGCTAGCCCAATCTTTGCATTTGGATGCATCACGTTCATAGTCGGGCACTTTGTAGGCCAAATCGATAAGATCCGACCAGGTGGTAACATTTCCGAGCGGCATAATGACCTCATCGATATCAAAGACTCCAATATAATCGTATTTATACATATTACGATAATAGCAATCATTATAGGGTATCATCTCGTTCAGTATACGATTGAAACCATCTGCTTCCATTGCATAATGATGGAAATGATGTCCGGTATGGGGTTCCCCGCGTCCCAGCGACATGGGACGCAACTCAACGAAACCCGGCTCACTATCCATATAATCCTTGATCACACGCGTCATATTCTCATGCATTTGGCCATCATAGAAGACGACCTTATCGGCGCCCAGGGCACGCATTGTTTCCAACCATTCGATGAGACGCCACGACATATCCACATAGAGGAAATCCATCGTTTTTACACACACCATAAAGCGACGTTTCTTGGCCGTAGGAACTACGGCTTCTTTGTTCTTCTTCTTCTCAATCAGCTTCTCATCCAGCTTCTCAACCAGCTTCTCATCCAGCTGCTCGTAGACAACACGCAATAGATTCTTGGCCCGCACACAGGGTTCCTCCACAATGGAGACCATCTCGGGTGCTTCTTGTGTCTTATTATCCTTCGTCTTGGGCAGCGGACAACTGATCACAGTGGGAAAGAATCGACGCGGTGCACCACCCCAAAACCAAACGATCTTATGATCTGTTGCATTCACAACCACCGGCTCCACACGATCCTTATACCAGAGCTGGCAATATGTTGGCGGATATTTGACATTATTTTTGCCATAGATATTCACCATGCTGAGCAGACGCACCAGCGGTGTATTGGGTACAACCTCACGATTATCCCAGTAGGCGCCAAAGTAATAGAATGATATATTTTTGATATGTAATCCCTGCCAGTAATCGTTATGGAAATCGATGTTCATGAAGTCGGGAGCTTCGGCGCATTCAATGCGCTTATTGGGCCGTGGACGACGCTGTAGTTCCTCCAGCGGAAATGAGGGCATCTCTTCGCGTATCATTTTCAATTTCTCCTCCATGGTGGGAGCTATACAGGGAGAGAGAGAGAGCGAGAGAGAGAGAGAAGATCATTGTTTACTCTAGTTCTAGTTCCATCCTCCTTCATTACCTTCACGCTTATCGATCAGCAGCTCATCGATCACCAGACGACGACTACGATGTGGTTTACTCTCATCCGTATGATTGACTCCCAGCAGTATCAGCAGTATGAAGATCTTCACGAAGATCACTATGAATAGCGTCTTTACCAGACGCGTATGATTGCCCAACATTTTAGTTTGCAAAAGATTCAAGTTCAAATCGAATGATCCCCGCGTGCACGACGACGACGACGACGACGATCTTCAACGCTCGACGATCGACTTCCGACAACTATTTGTAATATGCAGACCGTAGAACTTCAGTCTAGTATTCTCGGTTTACCTCCGTCGCCGTCGACGTCAACAGCGACAGCGACGTCGTAGTTTGCGTCAGCGCAAACGTTTTAAAGCAATATTTGATAAACAAAATGTTTTTCTTTTAGAAAATAAGTCTAATCTGTCTATAAGCAGCCAGGTAGGTTCTATGTAGAAAAATCACTCACATTATATGATTATCAACGGGAGTGAATTTTCAATTTAAAACTCATATATCTTTTGGCATTGACAGCGAAAAGTGCGTATCCATTTCGGGCAGGTACTAACGACAGTTATCGCTCTCTGGGTAGGTAGAAGTCACTATCTTTATGCTAGGTAATATATATTTAATTGCCTGTCCCACATTAATAGCGCATAAACTATACGTTTTTACATATCTCATTTCATTTTGCTTAAATGTCATATCAAATTAGTGTAGTATTTTCAGATACATCTAAGTTAAATAATGAAAAAGTTAAGGTAAGTATGTGATATATGCATATGAAATTCCCTAGCTCTCGTCTACTTTTAGCACGTATTTTTTTTTTCTTTCTCTAGCGATAACACTCTCTTTGCAGACTCTTCTCGCCAACAAATCGTGCTACTTTTTCTTCTTTTTATTTTTTTATTCCCATCCAAGTGACAATCTTCTCTTGATGCTGCACGTCTTTTGGCCAAGAGAAAGAAATTCCATATATCATTTATTTAGTGTGGAAAGCACAAGCTTATTTGTGGTAAGACCGAATGTACTGAATAAAATGATAATAATAATAAAAATAATTATGTTAGTGTATAAAGAAAAAGATATAATAATACGATATAATTTGAAAATGTTAATATATGATATACTTAAATAATATGCATATATGATATAATAATACGTACTAATAGCTTAAAGCTGCGTGTACCCCATATATAATATGTACATATATCTAGCTACCTTTATGATCATCCTATATACAATGCAAATAGATTTCATACTTGACAGACATCTGTGTATGCTGCATGTTCGCATTTCTGGCGCAGTAAGTTGAGTAAGTCTCCGAAAGAATAGAACTTAGCCAGATACTACGACTACATACGCCATATCATTATTCAATACTGTTTTTCAAAAAAAAAAAAAAAACTCTGTAAGCCCAATTCGACACTTGATCAAACAAATTGTACGTCAGCGAAAAAATAAAAAAAACCCACTACTAACCTAATATAAAATGCCTGAACGACTGTCGCTCTCGACTCGTTGGCTGTGCAAACAACCCGTAGTATTACAATCAAGAAAGCTATGACCTCAAATTATGCGATTTGGAAAAAAAAAATTGATAAACGTTGGATATTTAAAAAATAAATAAAAAAAAAATAAATAAAAAGAAAATAAAATAAATGTAGTTACAGTTATATATATATACTTTTTGGGTAAATTCCTAGGTATTTTGCAAACATCTAAACAAAATCAAATTACCCACTGTATGGTAAGTGTATAGAAACAGGAAGACAGAAACTCTATAATGGCCAAAAGAGCAATACCAATTAATCGATAGAGACAACTGAGTTATCAGTAATTGGTGCTACAAATTGAAAAAACTATTATCAAAAAGAGACAGTAAATTAAAAAAAAAAAAACCATATATAATATAATATTAATCAGTGAGCGATTATGTTGAGGTCTCAAAAACACAGAAATAACATTCTATTGCGCTTCCTAGAAACCATAGATAGTCTGCAAATTAATAGAATGATATATGATGCTATGAATGTTATTGCCGGAATACTTTATGGTAACGCAGAATACAAAATTCAACAATTAAAAATCACTCTCATTTTTATAGCATGATATCATATGTATATATTACGTATATTTGTATTTTTAAATTGAATCAAATATCGCTATTTAAGCACATTATCAATGATTTATTGATTGTTGTTAATCATATTTGTTTTATATATTTATTACTTGCCTTTTTTTCTCCCCTTTCCCATTAATTTGTGCTGAAATAATATAAAAATTGTTGCACTTCTAATTAATTGCATTGCGCAAACAATCAAAATACCCTACCCCAATTCTACACCTGTTTGAGGGATACAAGTTATATTATGTTGAATTGGTCGAAAACAAATACATTGTTGGGTAGATAAAAAAAAAAAAAAACAACTCGACGCAACATGCTCGACTAAGATAATGCGCTGTGCATTGTAAAGATCACACTCAGTTTATCATGGACAGAAAGAAGGTTACTTATCTTTTATCTGAATTAAGTTTCAGACATACTTGTAAGATAAACAATTAATAGAGCCTTAAATATTCTAAAGAATCCCTGGAAATTTGTATAGCACGCTTAGTTTTCATAGGATATTATGAGTAATCATCATAAAATGTTTATATATGTTTGCTATTTACACTGGCAGGCTTATCTGTTGCGTATATATATCACTTTTTTATTTTTTGTTTATAGACATTATCACTATCATGGCCAACTCGTCATGGCATTACGCTCGAGAGCACTTAAGTATTTTCCAATTAAATTTCACTCTTAACTCCAGCTGGAATGGTATGGTATTTGCTTTATATGGGGGCCAGCAAAAACTGCAAATAAAAAAAAGAAGGGAAAATGGAAACGCGAAACAGTCAGACAGTATATGGTAAGTGTCAGTTGAGGCGTCTTGGAGCGAGTCCATGTTAAAATACTTGCACCCATCGCTATATATCTCTCATGCGGTCTCTCTCTCGCTCTCTGTCGCTCCCTGCGACTGCCTCCTGCTGCGTCTAATCAAATGGAGCAGCATATCAGGCAGCACAGCGCAGAGCAACGCAACAAAACAGAACTGAACAAAGCACAAAAACAACGCAAAACCAAACAAAACAAGTGAAAACTGTCGACAACAAAGCAAAAACAACACACAACACGAGCTTGCCTTGTTGTTATACCCTGCAATCATTGCAGTTTGACAAAATGGGGTATACTTAGTCTATGGAAAATTATTGCAAAAGGCAACAGAGGGCGTGTCAGCGCCCTAACCTAACTATTTCTCTTAATTTTCACCAGCAAAGTCGTTTTGGCCTTGTCTATTCTACTATTTGTCTGTTTGAACACGCAGATCTGGTTTATTTAAGCAGCTATAGATACCAAATTTGGTATGCAGAAAGCTATTTTATAGGTCTATATTATGGGCAAGGAAAATTAGTAGTTTTTGCATTTACAAAACAAAGTTTTCAACTCATAAAGCAGGGTATCTTGTCATGGGTGTCGCTTGAGTGTAGCTTTCGTTACTTGTTTGTTAATTAAAATTGGCACAGCAACCGAAAATAAAACAACAACAACAAACAGCATGACAACAACAACAAACAGCATAACAACAACAACAACAACAACGAGTAGAGGAATAAAACTTTTGCATTCACATCAACAGAACATTTTGAGCGGCAAATGCAAAACGCATTTTGAATTCGACCATGTTTGAAGACAGGTCACAGAATTTAAATATTACATATATGGTAATATCTATGGGGATCTAGGGATTTTGGTATGTTGAAGCTTAGCCAGTGCATTTTTGGATTACAAAAACTGAACCAGTTATCGATTGTGCAAATGCAAATTCGCTGCGGGCTGTGTGTGTTATTATACCCTGCCTTTTTTGTATAAATATTCAAAGAAGAGTTGTCTAACTGTGTGCAAATGGAGGAGAGGAGTGGCAGAGCCCACAATGCATATATATATAGGCTGTGGAAGTATCAATATCCACTCTGTTTGGGCTTTATACATGATGCTGTCTGTATGAACACGTTGATCTCAGTTATTTTTATAGCTACAGACTTCAAATTTGATATGCAGTTTCCTATATATCATACGCAGCTGAAGTTTATTTGAAATTCGGTATGCCACGCCCAGAAGCGGTTAAAGTAGAGCTTATTTCTTTAAATTGCCTATTTAAAGCGTAGGGAAATGTGCAGAGAAATAATCTTCTACATTAGAGTCAATCAGACAGTTATGTCTGCTGGGGAAAAAATAAAAATGAAAATGTGAAAAGTATTTTATCAAAAACGATAAAGGTTTTTACCAATCCACCAAGGGGTCTCTCCGGCTGAGCTAAGCTAAGGAGCCCGCCCGAGTTGCTGTTTACAGCATAAATTTACCTAAAGCTGAGCTAATTTTTTATTTAGAAAGTGGCCATTCCACACAGTTCCCCCCAAAGTGGCTGAAGCGGAGAGCGGAGAGCAGAGCGCAAAAGGCAATGGCAACGTCCATTCAGAATGCGATTTATGTGCTGCCAATAAATTTACTCAACACTTTGGCCCCAACTAATACAATATTTACATCAAATTGTTGTTGTACTATGCTGAGGGTGATGGTGAGGGTGAGGGTGTGTGTTCAAATAAAAAATGGCAATGCGTATATTTCTCAGTTGAGTTTTCGTTGGGGAAAAGCCAAATAGACCCCCCCCTCCAGCTAGCCCGCCTCCCTAGACACCCTGTTAAGACTGTCATTTAAGTTAAAAGCGCATTTGTAAGTGTGCTCTGTGTGTGTGTGTGTGTGTGTGCAGGGCAGGGGCAGTGCAGGGCAGGGGTGTTCATGTTGCTGTTGCAAGTTGCCTTTGGCCCCGGCAGCCAATTTCAATCCCAGTGCGATTTTTAAAAGCAAATCTGGCACAAGCTGCGCACTTCTTGGCGCATTTTTATGTCCGTACTACGCTGCGCTGCTGTGCTGCTGTGCAATGTTTTAGCATTTTTCCTCAGCTTGGCCCAGTGGCACTTTATGATGGCGTTAAGTGTTAAGCACACACACACATAGACACACACACACACACATAGATATACATAGATCAATGCGGACAGCCGAAAGCGATGGCGTTTATTGTGGCAAAGTGTGAAATTTGTAGCATGCTTTTGGGATCGCTTTAAAAATGCCAAAGCTGGAGCTGGGCGCAGTTTCAAAAAATACGTAGTATACTTTTGAGCTGACAAATAAATACAACTGATGGCAGTGCGCTGCATAATATGTTGCCTACTTTTGTGCTGCGCTTTAAATGCACCGCATGTAGCATAGTTTTGCGATCAATTTTTATTTGAAATATGACAGTTTAATTTTGAAATAAAAAACAAAATATATAAATAAGATTTTAGCCTAGCATGGGTGCATATGCACTGCATTTGCCATCCAGCTGGCAACTAATTGGAATCTCCATTTCATATTTATCAGCTCAGGTCGAGTTTCCATTTGCCAAGCAGTCAGAAGGCATGATAGAGAGGTAGAGAGAGAGAGAGAGATAGAGAGAGAGGGAGAGTCGACTATTTCTTGCCTTTGGCTTGCCTTGTAGGTGAACATTTTTCATTTATGCTTTGACTACCATAAGGTATAGTGGTCGAAAGCGTTTAAAATACATGCAGATAAATGTTGCTTGAATTTTAAAAAAGGATTGAAAATATTTAGTTAAAAAAAAAAAAATTAAAAAGTATTTAATTTTAGTTAACATTTTTATTAATTTTTTAACTTTAATTAATAAATATAAATAATTTTTTATTTACTCAACCACTGTGCAATGGCCGCTGCTCAGCCTCGACAGATTCTTTTAAAATGCCGCCTACAGCTCCTGCTACTCCTCCTGCTCCGTCTACGTTTTCTCTTCTTTTTTTTCTTGTTCTTTCACCCCCAATAACCCCATTTAAACTTATGACAGCCGGAGCCAAATGAAAGTTTGCTCCTTTCCTTCTTTCTTTGGCTCAATAACACTCGACATGGGCAAACAAAAATGTTGCCATTAGTTAAAGTTGCCTGCTTATTTACCACTCCCCCCTCCTCTCCTGCTGCTGCTGCTCCCCACTTCCGCATCCTGCTCGTTTTGCACTTCCGTTGCTTTTTCGAAGGCGGCAGGGGAAGGGGTTGGGGTTGGCCAAAACCGAGATGCCATAATAAGTTTCGAGCACAAGTTTGCACAGTTTTTGAAGTGCAGCTAATAAGAAATGCGTGAAGTGTTGCTCCAGCGTGTCGAGTGTGCGAGTGTGTGCGAGTGTGTGTGTGTGTGTGACTGTGTGTGTGTGTGTGTGTGTGCGAGTGTAAATATTTATTTTGAAACTCGTCAAGTTTTGCGTGCGATTGGAATTGAAATTGGGCTTTGGCTACGCAGAAGGACTCACAATCCAAGGAACGACTTTCAACTCACACAATCCGCACACACACACACACACACACACACACACACACACACACACACACACACACACACGTATCCCATTCGCTCAATACCCTACAGGCACCGAATATAGGGTAGGTCAAGAAAGCTTGGCAAACTCAAGCATATACTTAATTTGTCTAAATAAAATCAATGCGATAGCAGTGCGAGAGAGACCCTAAGAGAGCGGGGTAGGGTATTACACACACATACCCTACTTTGTTGCTTAATGCACTCAACTGCTCTACAGTTAATTCAAGAAGTAAACTGACCTTACCCCGCTACACAATGAGCTCACGTCCGCAGGGGCTTTAATTAGTCGAACAAGTTTGAAGTGAAATCAAGCGAAAAGAAATAGTGTTGTAAATGGGCGAAAGAACAAGCGTCTACGCTACATTGTGCAACACTCACTCAAGAGTTGCCACAGAGTCGATAACTTTAAGTATTTATTTATTTATGGTATTTATTTTTAAGCAACATTTGCAACACTAACACCGCATGCCAACGTTGTGCAACACTGTTTTTCTATTTAATAAATATTTATTTACTTATTTGTAAATAATTAGAAAAAACTAGATAAAGTATGCTTTTAAATAAATTACTTTAATTATTATGATATTGGGCGTAGATTTCAATAGTTGCAGTCTATAAACAGACTCTATATATTGTAGAATTCAACCACAGAGAGAGAGCTGTTAGTCTCCGCACTTCAGCTGTCTATTCATCATATATATAGGCAGTTCCTTTGACATAAACAACATCAATATCATCCTTAATATCTTGTCCCAATATGTGTACAGGTCCATTGCCATGAATCAGCTTGAAAGTCAATTGCGATTCATAGAACTCCATATTGGGATTGATGACACGTAACTCTCCAGCCTTCAGGACAGCAATCGGCATCTTGATAATATCCCTTTCGGTGCTCACTTCAACCACATTGTACTCATCCCCATCAGCCTCGGCGCCCAGCAGCAACTGCTTGATGACAAGCTTATGACACCGCGAATCATTGTCAGCAAAACTATCCCAAACGATGCAACTATTTGCCTTATCCAGTGTAATGCTATAGAACTTGTTATTGGTATTATCCATTGTCTGTCTGAGTTAGTAAGGAATTAAACGGGTTAGAGTCTTTTTTTCCACTGTTCCACGCGCTTGTCAAAAGCCAAAAGAAAATCCAGTTAAGTGTGACCAAACTGCTGTGCAAACAGTGTTGCCTAGTGTTGTGCAGTGTGTGCACACTGACAGCGCAAAGCGTGTGTAGAGAGAGTAAGAGAGAGAGAGAGAGAGCGAGTGGGTTAAACTGTCAAACAAAAGTCAGATAGTTATGCAAAGTAGTAGAAGAAATGCAAGGGATTTTATTAGATTAAAAGAACTGATCTAGGCTTGGGTTTTCCAAGGTTATTAGACCCAAGTCTAGCGGGTTTTTAGCTAACTGATAAGTTCTTGGGTTAGCACTCATTACTCCAGCTGAATATAGCAGAAAGTAGTTACTTCTTTTTATAATATAAGATCTTGGATTACTTGGCTTGCCCACCATGACTCCACCTGGAGTCTGGCGGGACGAGTGTGCGCTGCTCGACAAGTCAGTCAGACAGTTTGCTTTCTAGAGCAGAAATAACATTGTTCACATGTTGTTATAGTCCTAAAATCAAAAGCATCAAATTTCAATTTGGAGCCCAGTACAAAGGAACACGAAAACGACAATCGAGATTGAAGTTATTCGCAGGCAAAGGCAAGTGGATCGAGGGATGGAGAGTCTAACTACTCCTTGCTGTCCCTAAATGCTTAGCCAATCTTTAATGCTGATTGATAAGATAGTTTAGGGGTTTGATCTATTGATCTATTGTTTATTTATTTACTCTCGATTTCAGTTCAACGTGAGCGTGCAACATGTATCCGTCTAACATATACAAGATGAAAAACTTTGCCAATCCAAAGACTATGTTCAAGTCTTGCTCCAACAACGATGAGTTCTCCACGAAGCCCGTGCAGAGCTGTGCCAAGCGATCGCCAAAGCCATCGATGGGTCGGGTGCGTAGCGGCAGTGCCGGCAGCAGCAGCGGCACCAGCTACAAGAGCATCATCAATGCCAGTTGTGCCTGTTCGCCAAGATCGGAGCAGGATGCCACAGATAAATCGCAGTGTGAAATCGCGATGGCAACAGCGACAGCGACAACAACAACAGCGACAACAACAACAACGACTACAACAACAACAACAACAACAATGAATCCAATGGAAACGAATGCGGTTGCGGTTGCGGTGGCGGTGGCGGCCGGGTCGGGATTGGGCACAGGCGCTGGCAAAGCGGGATCGATATGCAAAACTAAAACAACAATGGGTATGGTAATGGGAACGGGAGAGGCTGGAGAGAGTAAGGAGAGAACAGCCACAGCAACAACAGCAACAGCAACAGCAGCAACAACAGCAACCACAACAATAACAACAACAAAAAGCACCGCAACAACAACCGCAACAAACACCGCAATCAACACCGCATTAGAAACAACAACAACAGCAACAGGAGCAGCAACAGCTGGCGGCGATAATGATAGCACATCGGATCCCCTGGGCAGCGATACCGTCGAGGAGCAACAGACCCAGGAACCCCATCATCCCTTGAATAGCGAATGGACCCTTTGGTATTTGGAAACAGATCGCAGCAAGAGCTGGGAGGAGATGCTGCACGAGGTGGCCAGTTTCAATACGGTTGAGAATTTCTGGAGTCTAATCAATCACATCAAGACACCGTCCGAAATTAAAATGGGCAGTGATTATTGTCTCTTCAAGAAGGGTATACGACCCATGTGGGAGGATGAGGCCAATGTCCGAGGCGGTCGTTGGGTGATCACATTGAATAAGAGCAATAAAAGTGATTTGGATAATTTCTGGTTGGACACAATGCTGGTACTCATCGGCGAGAGCTGTGAGTACTCCAACGAGCTGTGCGGTGCTGTTGTGAATATACGTGGCAAGAATAATAAGATCTCCATATGGACGGCAAATGGTAGCAATGAGGCGGCAGCCCTAGAGATCGGTGGCAAGTTACGTGATGGCCTGCGCATGGAGAGTGTCTATGTGTTGCAATATCAATTGCATAAGGATACCATGGCCAAGCAGGGCTCGCTGGTGAAGACCATCTATACGCGTTAAGCTAAGTCCATCTCCTTCTATCCCTCCCCACACACATAAGTCACCATTCTACCCAACATAACCAATACCATCCGAAAAAAAACCCAACTAGGCCAATCGTAAAAAAACAACCTAACGCCTTCTGCGGTCTTAAAGCAATTTTTTTAACACACACTCACTTGCACACTTACTCACTTACACACCCATTCACTTGCACACCCAATCACTTGCACACCCATTCACCTGCACACCCATTCACTTGCACACCCATTCACTTTCACACCCATACACAATTATACCCGCTCACAAAAACACCGCAAACTCAATACGCATACACTTAATATAAAATAGCATGGAAAATGTTGCCGATTTCGACCTATACAACACGCACAACAACACCCGAAACACCCACAACAACACTTACAACAACACCCAAAACACCCACAACAACATCAACCTAGAACAAGAACAACAACCATACGAACATAGGAAAATAAAACAAAATTTGTTTTCTCATCCGCAACATCGCATCGAAATCTGAATTTGGATACAAATAGAACACTTTCTTCAAGAGAAGCAACAACAACAACATCACGAACAACATCGAGAACAACAACAACAACGAATCGGTGACGAGAACTAAACGAAGAAGTAGAAGAAGAAGAAAACGATGATGAACCCTTTCAAAAAAAAAAAAAAAAAAATGGAAAAAATGGAAATAAACCCCATGAATCTGGGCCAACGACAGCGACCAAATTCTCAGTTGAAGACCAACAAATTTCGCGAATTTTACGTTGCAGCTTTATGGTTGAAATTCTCTTTAGGGAATGAATGATACCAAAAATTTGTTCATAATTCATATAAATTCATTGTTGATCGTAATAGATATATATATACATATAAGTCGTAAATAAATCGTTGTCAAGCCTACAACTCTCTCTGAGAATCTTTAGTTTCAGATTCAATTTCTAAAATATAATATAAAAATATTTTCTATATTTTTATTTTTTATATTTTCGATGTATTTTACCCTACAAATTTATTGCCTCATTGGGGTTGGGGAGACACACATCGATTAACGTGTTTTAATCAATTCCATCGTTTGGTTTTTTCCCATCAAGTTTGTTCGGGCATAGAGTGGGCAGGTTGTAGGGGATTTGTAGGGGAATGTAGGGCATTGTAGGGGATTGAAGGAGGCGCAGCAATTACAACTAATTTACTGCCAGCTCCCGCATATGCAATAAAACGAAATTAAATGTCATAAATCAATGCCAAATACTTTGTGTGCTTCTACGAGTAAACCTCCCCCTCCCCCCCCATAGGGAAAAAAACTACGCATCGCCTTGACCTTTGACCGTGTGCAGCCTTTTAGCCATTTGGAAGGACATTTTGGTCGATTATAACAGCTGCCAGCGATATGAAACCAATTTATGGTATATGTACGTACTCCCCTAATGACCATGACTAGCCAGGGCATGGATGAAAGTTGTACAATGTCCTTGTACCGTTGCTAATGTACCATGGGTACATTGCCCAATTAGAGCGGCAAAAAAAAAATATATTTCAAAGTAAGAAAAAAAAACAAAACCTGAAATTGTTCAATCGATGCGACTAAAGTGCACAGCGAGTTGTGTGTGGGTGACCCCCATAAAGCATTCGGCCAGTTTGCTACCCCACTACCTTTCGCATGATCTAATGCCCCCCTACAAAACCCTCAAACAGTCAGGTATAGAAGCATTCATACAATAAAATGTCAACTGCCAATAAAAGTCCATAAATGGTTTTCAAAAAAGCAGAGCAAAAAAGCAATATATCCCAATCTTATGACTATTAATTGAACTGAAAACTATCGATGGTTTTTTTTTTATCGAAAATAGTAAGCAATATATCAATATATTTTATTCAATCTGTGCGTCTTATTTTCTTGAGTTCTAAGAGAATAATTAAGCTCATTTGCACAAAGACTTGCTGCGACTTCAAGGAATAGAATAGAGTGTAAGGGTTTCTTTTGACGTTTATTATAATAAATATATGTAGTGAGGCGGGATATTTGACTTTGAGGTTGCTCTACAAATGTAATAGAGGCTTACTCCAAATTTTGGCATGATTGGATAACGTATAGCGGTTTTCTGAGCACAATTTTTAGAGTTCCAGATAAATTTATAGTTATGCTCTACAAGAAAGCATTCTGTAGCTCTCACTCTCTCTCTCTCTCTCTCTCTCTCTGTTTCTCCTTCTCTCTCTCTCTCTTGCTTTTCTATATTATTGCCGAAAAACGCAAAAGTAAACCACGATTTTCAACAACTGCCAACACGACTGACTCCCAACAGCCCAGCACATACCCTAGTCAAAAAAAAAAAAAAAAAAAATGGAAAAAAGAGGAGAAAAAGCAAATTTACCTGTAAGCTGCCAACTATACCCCCAGACGGTTATTGGGGAGCGAGCAGGAGGAGAAGGAGTAGCGCCAGGAGGAGAAGCAGGCGTAGATGTGGCGCAGTAGCTGGCAACGGGCCCCCGAGGTGGCAATTTTTTTTTTTTTTTTTTTTGTAAAACGTCGATTTACATGCGTGTTATACGCCACAGGAGGAGGCAGGCGCTGAGGCAGCCTGCATTTCAATTTATTTATTTTTATTTGCGTATGCAAAATAGTCGGCTTGATTTTGGTTAACACACACACACACGCACACACACATGCACACACGGAGGCACACAGTGTCACTAAGTGAGAAAGTGCTATTCCATTTGCGGCAAAATGTCGGGGGAGTCGAGTGGGTTGAATTTAGATGGAGGAGATAGCGCGAAGCAGCTTTAACCCAGATACGATCTTAAAGCAGATGGCTACAAATTACACTAGAATCTATAACATGAAACTGTTATACTAATATAAGAAAATAAAAAACTGTTATATTATCACAGGAACAAGAAAATTGAACTACAATCGATAGTATCGATGATTCAATAAATTTCCTCAATATACTGATTGTTTTTTCGAGATTTTCCAGCACTGTTCTGGCCAATAAAATAGTAGTTAGTTTATAGTTACAAAAATAGTTTAGTTACAAAAATACCGATAACATCGATAAACGATACTACAAAAATAAATATATATATCAATAAATTTAAACCAATCGATAATATCGATGATTTAATATATTTTTGCGATACTTCGACTGTTTTTTTTTTTGAGATTTGCCATCACTGTTCTCGCACTCAAAACACTTTCAACACACACCTTAATCGATAGTATCGCTGGGTTAGTTGGAAAAACATCGATAAGCGATACTTTAAAAATTATTATATATATATCAATAAATTTGCTGACATAAAGCACTGCACAATAAATTAAAAAAAACCATCGCCAAATTTGGCATTTTAATTGAAATCTAACATTTGTTTTTATGCGCGTTTTAATCCATTAAAATAACGCTATATACATACATTCATATATGAATAATATTCTTTTATTTTACCAATAATGTGCTGACTATAAAAATGTTTTTTTTCTGCCCATCCCCAAACCAATCAAATCAATTTAAATGCGAGCAAATGTCACGAATTTTAGAGCTTTTTCCCTTAGACACAATTTCAATGCAGTCTATCAGTGTGTCTCTCTCCCTCTCGCTCCCTCTCTCGCTCTTTCTCTCTCCCTCTAGCTCTTTTGGCGTTTGTAGCCACTGGCAGTGGCTTTAAAATTTTGAAAAATGTGTTGCCATTTTTCAATATTTGCATTTTGAACTCAATCAATTTCAACGCGACGCAGGCATGTGGCACGTTGCAGAGCAATGTGACTGAGAGAGGGAGAGAGAGTGAGAAAGGTAGAGTGTGTGAAAGAGAGAGGGCGTACATCCCGCTGGGGCAAGGCAACTCATTTAATTAACGCACGACGAATTAGTTGAAAACATTTTCAACGCTGCCAAAATTTCCATGGAATGACGCAGAACTTGTGCTATCCAAAATGGGCTACAGCCGGCGGCCTTGTTTGTCGTTGCACATACGTCATGTATGCCCGTGTGTGTGTGTGTCGGTGTGTGTGTGTGCGTGCACATTGAACTTTGACCGGAGGTAAATCGAATGCTCGGCCAGAAAGTCAATGCACGATGATTGCCAGGTCAGGTCAACTGGGGTACGGGTGGGCAGGCAGGCAAAAGTCAACGCTCCATGCTGTCACCTGTGACTCTACCCGTGACTGGTGACTAGTAACTAGTGACTGTTCACTTGTTCATTAGTGACTTTTGATTGGCAGCTGGTGAGGACATTAGGTCGTGGTTTTTTTCATTTCATTGTCACCTGCTCACAGTTCACGGCAATCACTTCATTAGTCGTGACTTTTCGCTGTGAGCGAGTCACAGTTTACTATTAGCTGCAGATTACAGTGTAGCAGTTATCGATTTCGATAGCATATTTTTTTTTATATATTTTTATTTCTATTTTATTTGTATTTTTAACAGTGTTGGAAAACCCTTTTTAAAAATCATTATATCGAAGAAAAAATTCAACTATCGATAACATCGCTTGTGCTGCGATATTTTAGCAGTGTTGTAAAACCTATAAAATTAAAATATTTAAAAATATAAAGCCCGTTAAGCCATTTCAACTATCGATATATTCGATAAGTCGTTACCTGCTACTTTTCACTGTGACTGCATGCAATACTGGCTCAGGCACTAATTACGTACTAAAAGTGACTGATCACTGCACTTATCACGGCACTACTTCCAACAGTCACGCCGACCAAATTACCCCCAAATCAGACATGATTGACAGCCCTGGCATTACTTATTCAAGACCCTCTGTGTGCCTGCCACAAGGAGCAGGTCGCACGACAACAACATTGGGCTGGTATTACGTCTGTGTGTGTGTGTGTGTAAGTATGTGTGTGAGTTTTGGGCGGTACCGCATAATTAGGTAGACCGCTTGAAGAACTGAAACTATTGCAATATTGCATTGCATGCATGACATGTGTGGCATGTGGCAAGTCTGACAGCCTTGCCTCCGCCTCCTTCTCCTCCTTCTTCTTCTAGGCCCAATCGGTCATTCTAATATTTGATAGACCTACCCAACTAACTGTCGTCACTCCCTCTATCTCTCTCTCTCTCTCTCTCTCTCTCTGTCTCCAGTCTGCTTGTCACTTTGACAAACGCCACTCGAGGGATTCGATGTGGAAATTGGCAGCTGAACGTGCTGCCTGTTTGAAAATTGCACTTTATAGACAAGATGGGGCTGTATTTGGACAAGTGTCAATGATGAATAAAATACTTAATTTTTTAAAAACTAAAAATTTGACATGTAAGATCCATGACAGGACCTGGACCCTCATTTTCCTCACTTCATAACTTTCTTAAAAATCAAGCGATTTTCTTCGGGTAAAGCATTTTATTTATGGTTTTAGTTCTATAATAGAATGGCTAAATAGTTTTTGCAATTTAGAGAATTCCAAAAAATTTTAATTTTTGTAATTTTTTCAGAAAATTTTTTTTTTTCAAAATTTAAAATCGCCTGCTTTTACTTTTAATCGATTGCGGGGGTCAAAATTAGTATAAAACAATTGTTTAAAATTGTTTTAGAGAATACTTAATTTTTTGCCAAAAATCAGGTCAAAGTCGACTAAAAATTTGACATGTAAGACCCTCGACAGGACCTGGACCCTCATTTTCCGACTTCATAACTTTCTTAAAAATCATACGATTTTCTTCGGGTCAAGCATTTTATTTCTATAATAGAATGGCTAAATAGTTTTTGCAATTTAGAGAATTCCAAAAATTTTAATTTTTGTAAGGGTCCCCCCCTGTAATTTTTTCAGAAATTTTTTTTTTTTCAAAATTTAAAATCGCCTGCTTTTACTTTTAATCGATTGCGGGGGTCAAAATTAGTATAAAACAATTGTTTAAAATTGTTTTAGAGGATACTTAATTTTTTGCCAAAAATCAGGTCAAAGTCGACTAAAAATTTGACATGTAAGACCCTCGACAGGACCTGGACCCTCATTTTCCTGACTTCATAACTTTCTTAAAAATCATACGATTTTCTTCGGGTAAAGCATTTTATTTATGGTTTTAGTTCTATAATAGAATGGCTAAATAGTTTTTGCAATTTAGAGAATTCCAAAAAATTTTAATTTTTGTGATTTTTGTAAGGGTCCCCCCTGTAATTTTTTCAGAAAAATTTTTTTTTTCAAAATTTAAAATCGCTTGCTTTTACTTTTAATCGATTGTGGAGGTCAAAATTAGTATAAAACAATTGTTTAAAATTGTTTTAGAAAATACTTAATTTTTTGCCAAAAATCAGGTCAAAGTCGACTAAAAATTTGACATGTAAGACCCTCGACAGGACCTGGGCCCTCATTTTCCGACTTCATAACTTTCTTAAAAATCATACGATCTTCGGGTAAAGCATTTTATTTATGGTTTTAGTTCTATAATAGAATGGCTAAATAGTTTTTGCAATTTAGAGAATTCCAAAAAATTTTAATTTTTGTAAGGGTCCCCCCTGTAATTTTTTCAGAAAAATTTTTTTTTCAAAATTTAAAATCGTTTGCTTTTACTTTTAATCGATTGTTGAGGTCAAAATTAGTATAAAACAATTGTTTAAAATTGTTTTAGAGGATACTTAATTTTTTGCCAAAAATCAGGTCAAAGTCGACTAAAAATTTGACATGTAAGACCCTCGACAGGACCTGGACCCTCATTTTCCTGACTTCATAACTTTCTTAAAAATCATACGATTTTCTTCGGGTAAAACATTTTATTTATGGATTTAGTTCTAGTATAGAATTGCTAATTCATTTTTGAAATTTAAACAATTCAACAAAATTTTATATATTTCTGATTTTTGTAAATTTTTAAAAGAAATAAGTTTATTTTTCAAAATTTAAAATCGCCTGTTTTACTTATTATAATTATAAAAACTCCACGTGGTTCCAAATTTAAATGTTGTTATTTTAATCTTTCTGTTCATAGTTTTATTTACTTGCTTTTATCCGACAATTTAAACACACTATGTTGACCTTATCGATTAAAAATCGAATAGTAACAATCGATAAATTAGAGTGACTCTGCCAACGTTCTCTCTTTGGGTTGAGAACACATTGGCGTAGTTGGAGGGGAGCTGGTGGGCTGAGGTAGTGCAGCAGTACTGGGTCAGGTAATTGGACATTGCTTAACGTGGCCAAATGCTGATGCAGCAGCAGGAACAGGAGCAGGAGCAGCAGTAGGAGCAATTGGAGCTGCCATCGATGTGGCCTGCGATAGCGTTATGCCAGCAGACAAAACATTTGGCGGTTGAGGCAACCAAACAACCATTTGCAAATTAACATGAGAGAGCGAGAGAGAGAGATAGAGAGAGAGAAAGAGATCCTGGCCAGAAACAGTAGCAGAGTTGGTTGTGCCGCCAGTTTGGCTGCCAAAGCTAACCGCAACATGAAAATCCGCTGCCAATTGAAAAAGGGTGGCCCGATAAATCGAAGCGGGCGCAGAGCAGGGCAGGCAACTGGAGCAGCAACTGGACAGCATGGTAGCCTGCTGCTCCTGCCTCCCTACATCCCTCATCAGTGGGCAAAATTAAATGGATTGTTTAGTCCTGATCAAGATGCTGCTCGGCTAAGCCGACGTGAGGCATTCCCTGTTCCACGTTTC
This sequence comes from Zaprionus kolodkinae, assembly GCA_018901885.1. Classification (NCBI taxonomy): domain Eukaryota; kingdom Metazoa; phylum Arthropoda; class Insecta; order Diptera; family Drosophilidae; genus Zaprionus; species Zaprionus kolodkinae. Next base: position 143,708 of record JAEIFM010000028.1, on the reverse strand, counting down.
ACTCGCCATGTCCATGTCCAAAGTGCTGCTCCACATCCGTTCTGGCGCCGTTCTGGCAAATGTTGACATTCATTGTTCTGCTGCCAGTGTTGCCCCAATTGCTGCTCCTGCTTCAGCTGCTGCTGCTGCTGCTCCTATTCCAGCTGCCTTTTCTAATGCGCTTTCTCTTGGCCAAGCTCTCGATCCTTGTCTCCGTCTGCGTCTCCAACTGTGGCGCATTTGTGCGCTGGATTTTGTTTTTATTATGATTATTTTAACTGCCAGCGTAAAGGCAAACACAGTAGCAGCAGCAGCAGCTCGAGCTGGAAGCGGGCTGTGAGCTGGCTGGGATGCAGGCTGTGTGCTGGCCTGAAGCTGGCTGGGATGCTGCCCCGGCAAGTGGCAAGTGGCGCAGCGTAAAATGCAATTTTCACATGCCTGACAGCGAGTCGCCTCGCCCCCCTCTGCTGGCCTCGTCCTGCCTCAACCGGGGGCCAACAGCAAAGTGAAATGCAATAAAACAAAAGAAGCTGGAGCAGGGCTGAGCACAGTGGGGCAGGAGCAGGAGCAGTAGCAGTAGCAGTGGCAACTCTACAACTCTGTGACTGCAATGTCGACTGTCTTGTCTTTTCCAACACTGCGCAGCAGCTGCAACTGTGACAACGCGTCGCGGCGTTTGACTGTCAAGCGTGTGTGCGCCACGACCCAAGACCTTTGCACCAGCACCAGCACCACCCTACCCTACCCTACCCTATCCCCCTCCCCGCCACCTGCTCTGCTCGTGCTGCATTTACAGCACAATGATTCAAATTGTCGCCTTGGATTATGGATTTATTACGCGTCTCGTTTTTTTAGTCGTAAGCTGCAAAGCGACTGCAATTGTGCATGCTGCTCGCAATTACTATCAATGCGAGATAGCTTGGCAACCCTGCCAGTAACCCCCTCCCTCCCCCTGGAGTAACCTATAAAAACATTTATATCGAATTCGAAAATGTGTCACTAATTCGCGCTGACATTTTTTTTTCTGCTCCGCTTTTGTAAAATGTCTGTGTGAATGTCTAGAAGTGTGTGTGTGTGTGAGTGTGCAAGTGAGTGTATGTGAGTGTTTGTGAGTATATTCATGCTCATGTTGGGTGTCATGTTGCCGCCTGGCTTTGTCCTCCGTTTGCTTCGCGTTTCTGTGCGCGACATTTTCGCTTTGGCAAGAAAACCGTTCGACAAACGCATGAATACACTCACTTGCGGTGAGTGTGAGTGTTGGAGTGTTTGGTATGTGAGTGTGAGTGCGAGTGGGTGTGGGTGTGTGTCAGCACTTGAGGCATACACTCAACTTGTATGGCGGTGCTTGAAATATTGAATGCATATTTCAAGCAGTCGAGTTAGCGTAGATTTTGCGCCACACTCTGAGACACCATGATGGGGCGGGTCTATGAGAGGTTTAAGAATCGAACAGGTTGAAATCTAGGAAATAATAGCCTTATCATGTTATAAAAGTCTTAGATGTTGTAAAAATGCGTGAAAATCACTTGATTTATAACATAGTTGCATATTATGAGGCGTATAATATGAGCAAAAAGTGAGGTTAGGAGAACTTTTTAGAGGTTTTTCAGCAGAAATTAAATATCAGCTTAAACTGATTTAAACAATGTTTTTCCAATACTAATTAAGACCTCCTAAGTTGTTTAAAAATGAATTCCAACTATTTAAAATTTTGGGAAAAACAGAATTTACTAAAATATAAAATCAGAAATTCCGTTTTGCAATTATTAAAATTGTGTTTGAATGAGCTGTAAATTCTTACAGGGTATTCAAAGCACCTCAGGCAAAGGTCACGAGCCCACAAGGTGTGCGTATCGAATACTCACGAAAAAAAACTTGCAGATAATTATAATGAACCTTGTCGAAAATCTGCACTTTCATACCAATAATATTCGGCAAAAGAATTCATTAAAAAACCAAAAAAAAAAAGAAGATGATGATGTTGAGGGCCAGCATTTGTTCAAGGCAGTCAAAACGAAACGAAACAAAAAACCTTAGCTAAAAAATGCTTCAATCGATAATAATATATATTAAGATTGTGCCGACTCACTGGGCGCTTGCAAAACAACACAGTACGGTGTCAACCCTTTTGCGGCAGGGTTGCCACTTGGCCAATTCGAGAGAACCGCACACAAATAAATAACAGCTGAAAGCATTTCGTAACTGCCATATACCCTACCCAAGCAGAGGGTATATTATATTAAAAAAGAACACTTAAATTTGAGCTTAATTTGTTTCGCAGCTGCGACAACCCTGACAAATTATATACATACATAAATATAGTAAATTAAATATATTAATATATACAATACATTTTAAGTCAGTTACAGTAGGTCGAGCTAATTAAGATATAACTCTGCCTGAAAATATTACACAATCCAAAATATCGATTGTTATCGATATAGTATTTTTGCAGATAATTTCTTTTTTTTTTGCGTACTATCGATTGATTTTTTCAAGTATTTTGCAACACTGTTTAAACAAGTTTGCGCCCGCAACAATAATTTTGTATATTAAAGAATAATTTAAGCTAAGAAATGCAATGTAATCGATAGTATTGTTGGCTATGTGGCAAAAATCGATAGTAATAAATTGAAGGTAAATTGAATTTAAATTGCAAATCTCTTAAAATGCTTGATAATTTCTTGTGCACAGGGTATGCCAGTGTCGACTATCCCCCATGGCTGCCACTGACTTTCCTCAAATGTTTTAATAGTGGATTATGTATTATTTGTGTGCAGGTTGAATTGTTGTCATCGCGCGTGCGAGTCGGCAGCAACATTGTGCAATATGTTGCAGCTTGTTGTTGTTGTTGCTGCTGTTGTTGGCAAGTAAATTGCCGTTGACAACGCTGACATTTCAAATTTAGACATTGCCTGACTCTGTTGACCGCACATTAAAATGCGCCATTTGTGTGCCACGGCTGTAGGGGGAGGGGGCACCCTAACCCCCCTTAGTTTTCCCCACCCCTGCCTCAAGCCTACCCCTCCAGCTTCAGCTCCAGCTCCAGCACTGTCACTGTCATTCAAGTGGCAAACAGACCCCCAACTACAGCCCACAACTCACTCAACGCTTTTTGCTACATTTTGTTTATTTTTACTTTTTTTTTATTTTCTTTTTTTCTTTTTTTTTGTTGTTGTTTCTTTGTTTGTTAATTGTCATTGCGGTCGGCGAGCGCACACAAAAATTATGTAAAGATATTAGAAGAATTTCCGTTTCGTAAAAACGTGTTAACAATGTTTACAGCCTCCAAATAGATTAACAAAAAAAAAAAGCCAAGCTAACCAGGCAGGCAGGCGGCCAACTGGCGCAACCTCGTGCCACAACAGAGCGCGCGGGGGCACGACAGCAATTCGACCTGCACGAAGATGCAGCAGCAGCAGCAACAGACACAGCAGCAGCAGCAGCAGCAACAATGATGTTGCACAGGCATCACAGATTAATTAACGTCTTTGCGATAAAGCACGTTGCAGTCGTCGCAGCACCCACTCAAATCGCACTAAACCCACTCCCTGCCTTCCCCTACGAGTCGTGCTTATTATACCATACTTACACCTGCATTTGAATACCTAGTGGAGAGTAGCCTAACCCCTCCCCCTTTCCCACGAAAACACTTAACATTGCCGGACCAGGAAGAAGATACTTAGCCAGCCTAGCGCACAGTGGCTGCATAGCTGTTTGTTTGCAGTCAAAAATACTCTGCATACATACTTTCTCTCTCTCCCTCTCTCTCTCTCTCTCTCTCTTCGATTAATCTATGTGTTGAATGTATGTGAATATAGTAAAAGAGAGAGAGAGAGAGAGAGGACTTGGTTGTGGAAGAGATAATGAGAAAAATAGAGAACTTTTTAATCATACTTTATTCTTTTTCCCTCTTTTAGGAGATCGCTTTTTTACTCGAGTAATTGCGGTATTTAAGCTGATCGCATTGCAAACACCGCAAACAACGCAAGCAACGCAAACAACGCAAATAACGTAAGAAAGGCAACCAACGCAAGCAGCGCAAACAACGCAAACAACGCAAATAACACAAACACCGCAAACACCGCACACTCCGCATGCATCGCATTTTTGCGGTATCCATTCGCATTGCAAAAAAACGAATAAATCTTTCTTTATAATTTGAAACCTATTCAAACATCGATGTTTAATCAATACTTTGCTGCTTGAGCACTTGCGGTTGCGGTGCTGCCTTCAACAGGCTAACAGGATGAGCCTGTACCAGAGAAAGAGAGAGAGAGAGAAAGTGAGAGAGGGAGAGCGAGAGAGGCACATGATAAATGAGTGCAATATCCATGTCATGCTCAAATTTCTGAAGCGCAGACCATGGCCAAAAGCAGCAGCAAATCGCAGCGCATCGCAGCGCGAACTGATTTATCTGAGATATCGTGAGCGGCGACAGGGATCGGAATGGGATTTTGGCTTGCTATAAACATGGGTAGAAGCAGCAGCAGGAGCAGCAGCAGCAGCAGCTGGATTTGGGCTGCTGACTGAGAAATTACGTCTAGACGTTTTTCGTTTACGCCACGAAACAATAGAGCGCTGGCCATGGCCCTGACGCCGCTCCAGATGGGGAAGGGGAAGGGGAAGCAGACGTAGCTGTTGATGATGATGAGGAAGAGGATGTGGAAGAAGAGTTCACATTAAAGCAGCAGACGTTGCATGAATTTGGCCAATGTTCTGGCCCAAACACCCTACCCCGCCCCAACTGCTGCCTGTTTTCTTTTTCTATTCTTTTTTTTGCAGGAGGGAGATTTTCTCGTTATTTCTGCTGCCTCGTTTTCTTTCATTGTATTTCACTTAATTTTCGGTTTTCCTTCTACGGTTTTCGTTTTTTGGGTTTTTTTGTCGCGTCCTTCACGTTGTGTGCTTTATTTTGCAGTCCTCTTCGGAGCGGCTAACTAAATACCTGTATAAATATTTTATTACGCAAATGAAACAAGCATTGTTTGCATTTTATTTGTGTGTGTGTGTGGGGGGTACCGCTGGCACATCCTGCAACAGGATGACCAACCTAACAACGCTCCAACTGCGACTCCGACTCCGACTCGGTCTCTCTCTCTTACTTGGCTGCTGCTGGCCAAATGAAATGGCCACATTAAGGTGACAGCGTTGCCAACTGCCGGCCGAAAAGCGGCAGCAGCAGCAGCAGCACGTGCCGCATCCTGGCGACATTCATTTGCATGCCACGCCCTTCTACCTTGACCACAAGCCTCGCAGGAGGAGCAGAAGCGCAGCAGCAGAGCACAGGAAGCACAAAGCACAGTGTACAGAAGGAAGCTCACACACATTCCTATAACCTGAAAATTTGCGAAGGTCTGGCCACTGTGGGAGTAGGGTAAGGTAGGGTAGTGTGGGATAGGATGGGATAGTGGGGGTAGTGTGGGGTAAGGTAGGGATAGGGTAGGGTAGGGTAGGGTGGGGTAAGGTAGGGATAGGGTAGGGTAGGGTAGGGTGGGGTAGGGTAGGGTAGGATAGAGTAGAGTGGAGTAGAGTAGGGTAGGGTAGAGTTGGGTAGGGTAGAGTAGAAAAGAGTAGAGTAGGGTAGGGTAGAGTAGAGAAGAGTAGAGTAGTGTACGGTGGGGTAGGGTACGGTTGGGTACGGTAGGGTAGTGTAGGATATAGTAGGGTAGGGTAGGGTAAGGTAAGGTAGGGTAGTGTAAGGTAGTGTAGTGTAGGGTAGAATAATGTAGGGCTAGGGAAAGGGTAGGATAAGGTAGAGTAGAGTAGAGTAGGGTATTGAAGGGTAGAGTAGGATAGAGGAGAGTAAAATAGGATAGATAAGGATTGCGTAGGAGAGAGAAGAGTATGGTATGGTAGAATAGGGTAGGGTATGTTGTAGTCGGACAGTTGGCTAATCGTTTAGGTCGTGGGAGAACCACAGCCTTTGTGTGGTGTGCGTGAGTGCCATTGAATAATTATGAATGCGGAGCGAAAAGCGTATGTACTCAAAACTATTCACTGCTGTTGGGGAGTAAATAAATAGAGAACCCTCATTTCTCACTCATTTCTTCTTCGAAAATCTTTAATTATTGTGAGAGCAGACAAACCCCTTGATGGATTCTTCATTGGGAGACTCCCAAATTGATTCTGCATCAAATTTTGGAAATAAGTAACTTGGTTGTAGAATCCTACCAGCACTACCAACTCCCATAGCTTCGTTAGAAGTCGTTAGATTTTCATGGTAGATGGCGTTTTCGTCGCGATGGAAACCCTAGACTGACATAAATAGAAAATTGGAACTCCTTAGGCCTGCCAGATCTGTAGATCCCCTCAAAAAAAGCAACACAGCATGCCATGTGAAGTTAACGTCAAATTGCGCAATTTCCCACTTAATACCCAAGTGGGAAAGATACCTAATAAAAATATCGCACATAGTGTATAACAAAATTTCTTGTATTCTCTCTTTCATAATGCTACCCAGAGGTGAGTAGGGTAGACATGGTAACTCCATCGCCCAAGCTGATCTCTCTCCCTCTCCCTCTCTCTCTCTCTTCAGCTGGACTACACGAGGGCAGCGATGCGCGGAAGTTGTTGCTGTGGATTAGCGAGCAGGTACCCGGCACACGTTGTACCAATCTGAAGGATCTAAGCAATGGGGTGATCTGGTGTCGCCTGATGACCAAACTCTGGCCCGGCTCATTGGCCAGTGTGTTGGTGATCAATCGACCGGCGAATTGCAATGATTCCCAGCATAATTATATCCTACTCGAGTCCGCTTTCGCCAAGGTCAACATGCGATGGATGTTCGAGACGGAGAAACTCATTGCGGGAGACACTTCGGAGCTGATACGCATGGCCCACGCCATGGTCAATGTGGATAGTGTGTTCAAGAAGCAACTGAAGGTGCAGCGGAAAATGAAACAGGCTCCCGCCAAGAAATCAAGTCGTTCCACTCGTATTCCTGCTGGCAACATGTTGCCAGAGCGTGGTTCAACCATGAAAGGGACTTCATCACAAAATCCTGTGAGTATGCCAGCATCGCCGCCATTATTGCCCGCTCCTCCGGCTCCGCTCAACGTATTGCTGCAGATGTCCACATCGCCGGAATCGCCTGCGATGACTGCGGATGCAGCCGATGCAGCTGAGGCAACGCAGCCTGCGTCATTGAACGTGGAGGGAACTCACTCAGCGAGCACCCTGAATGAGGCACAGCGCATGCGGCAAGAGATTCGTCATATGTTCCATCAGCAACAGTTGGCCATGGAGGATTATATGGCTCAGCAGCGGCAACTGGTTACCTCGCCAGCTGGACATGCATATGCTGCAATGTGTCTGTGCCCCAAGTGTGTGCAACAGCGACAGAATCTTCCTGTGGCATCAGAAACTGCTGTGGATAATGAGACAACCAGGGTGCAGGAGGGAGCAGCAGAGGCGGAGGGGGCACAGGAATCACCCGAGGCGCACGCAACGCCTAATGCGCCTAAATAAATCTATAGTTTTATATATCGGACCATAGTTAAGTAAATCTTTCTTGCTTTATAATTAAACCCTTCAAACATTGATAAAAGTTCAATAAAAAATGTTTATACGGTTATTTGCGATTATAGAGCAAAGCTTATGACCTACAATTCTGCGCTTTGGCATGCTTATAGATCAAGATTTTATATATATATTCTCCAAATTTCAATACGAATGGATAAATAGCAGAGAAGTTATGGAGGTAAACGTGTTCCACTGTTGCGAGCAGCGCGCTGCGTCTCTCGCTCTCGCTCTCTCTCCCTCTCCCTCTTTTTCGACTCTCTTTGCTTGCTCATTAATAAAGCAACGAGGAAGCATTTTCACTGGATTTTCCGCATCCGAATGACGACACATTCTGGGCAGAGATAGAAAGGGAGAGAGAGGGAGAAGCAGAGAGAGGCAGACAGAGAGGAAAAAGCAGAGATATAGAGGGAGTAGGAGAGACAGACAAACAGACAGAGAGGGAGAGAAAGTAATCGCCAAAGTCGTTCAGAAAAAATTTTAATGCCAATCGAAAAAAGAAAATGCGAAAAATTGGGAGAGAGAGGGAGAGAGGAAGAAAGAGTGGGAGAGGGAAAGAGAAAAAAAAACCAAACATTACATTACGCATACGTCTAGTGTGACAGTTGGCCTTCCCATTTTGGACGTTGTTGCCTCTGCTGTTTGCTTAGCAAATGATGAAAAGAGAAACAGAAATAGGGAGAGAACAGGCAGAGGACATACATGGGGAGAATACATGAGAGTAGGGCAAGAGCATACGCTCCAGGCTCAGAACCATCAAACAGCGAATCGTTGTTGAAATTAAGCTAATGAAATGCTTATTAACTGAAAGTGACAACATGGCTTAAGTCACAGGGCCAAACATGTCAATCAGGCCAAGAGAGAGAGAGAGATGGAGAGAGAGAGAGAGAGAGAGGGAGAGCAGATGGTGGCTAACTGAAATGGAATTGCTAACATGGCTAACAGAGAAATGAGATAATTTTACCCAAACCCAACAAACAGAACACTTAATTAACGCAATGAGGGTCGGAAATAATGTCTCTCTGTTTTTCTCTCTCCCTCTCTTAATCTCTCTCTCTCACTCTCTCTCTCTCGTATACCAGAACCAAAAACCCTAAGAGTCTTATGTGGTCTGCGCGTTAGTTACGACTGCAATGATATAATAATTATAAGAGCAGCTAATCTTACATAAATTATGCTTCTGATAAAGCAAAGAAAATAATCTTAGATCTATTTATTTATATTTCTAGGGTAGCTAAGGTTGCAGGAAGCCCTATAGAATATAGTTTTTAGTAGATAGATCGATTAAAAATAGGTATAGTTAAGTAAAAAACTTATAGCAGAATAATTATAATCTCTAATTATATATATATCTATATTATATTATATATATATATATATTGTATCTATAATTATAGAGCAAAGATTAATTAAAAAGTGTGTATAATAAAGTTAGAGCCTTATAGAAGATAGTTTAAAGTAGATATATCGATTCAAAATTGAATATACTTCAGTAAGAATCTAATAGAAGAAAGATATACAAGAAATATCAATTTAAAAGTGTATATAAAGAAGAGAAACTTAAGAATCCAAGATGGAAAAATACCCAATACACATTCTAGCACTTTTTTACTCAACTTCAAAGATATATTTAGTATACCCCGACTATGTTTACCCTGCCAAAAGTGCAAAGACCTTTTTCTCACATCTCTCACCTGCTGCGATTGACCCAAATCTCCCCCCCCCTCTCCAAAGTGCGAGAACTTGCAACAACTTGTGGAATATGCTTAGTAAATATTTAATTTCCCTTCATAATCATCATTGACCCCTCGGTATTTCGGATTGTCATACACGTTTCTTTCCCATGAAGAGGCACAAATTGTTCGGTCTGTCAATCGATTTGTCGTCGTCGCCGTCGTCGTAATGATTCTTCGACTTTATCGATGGTTTATTTAGCGCTGCGATGACTTCACAGTTTTGGGCGCAAATTGTACTTGAATTTTTCTACACTTTTTTTTTTTTTGTTAGATTATGCAATTTTTATCAATTTCAAAGTATTCTTTATTTATATTTTTATTTTTTGGTTGCCTTCTTTAATGATAGACCCCGGCCCTATGGGTCAGGGCAAGGCTAAGTCGGATTGTGCTGCGGGGAGGGGGAGGTGTTGGATGAAAAAAAAACTATGTTAATTGATGTTGCAGCTCAACATTCATCATTGATATGCGCAGCTCAAGGACGGAGACAGGGAAGGAAGGGGGGAAGTAGCTGCAGATTTTGGCCAGTAAGTGCAGCTCTAGGCCATTAGCTGCACTTTAAGAGAGCGAGAGAGAGGGAGGGAGCCAGAGACAGAGCACGTTGCCGGCCAAGGCGAATACATTTTCCAGCTCATTTAATTCGTTTGATCTTCCTGGTCGCCTCCAGTTGGCCATGACCAGGGCCATTGCCACTGCCACTGCCACTGCCATTTCAATTTTCCAACAATTTCATTTTCATATTTTTTTTCTCTTCCATTTTTCTTTGCACAGTCGAAAAAAAAAATTTATGCGCGCTTTGCTTGATTTTTCATGAATTTTGATCAAGTGATGGCCAAGTGGACTCGAGGTCTCCAGGCAGCCTACCTCCTGCTTCTCCTCCTCCTTCTCTCCCTCCTCCTCCTCCTTTCTTCTTGAAATGCATTCAACATATGTGCATAAATTTCACACGTGGCACGATGCGCTTCCCGCGTCTCATGCATTTAACATGCACAAAAGGATTTTCCACCAGCCTCAATGCCCAATGCACTGTGCTTCCTTCTCTATATAGCCTACTTCTTACAGAGTAGGCAGGGTATTTTGAGTTTTTAGCAAACAAAAACATGTCTAAAGGGTAGAGGGTCCCTCTGCAACTCTATTCTTATGCGTGAGCTATACACAAATCGATTTATCGTTCTATGTTTGTATGAACAACTAGATCTCGGCTATAAGAAGAGCTACGACCTTGAAATTTTGTTACAATATATCTTATTATAGGACGCATAGAGTGTTATGTTTTTGAATTTGATCACGCTCATTTAAATACCTATAAATGCCCTTGCTAGCGTAATTTCAAGGCTAAAGTTGTCACATCTGTTGTGTATAATAAAGATTGACATAGGAATGCTTTGGTTAGCGGGTATGTGACAGTCGGGTAGCATTTTGTTCTTGTTTTTGGCTGCTCTGCTCTGCACTCTTGCCAACAATTCGAGTAGTGCTGCAGCCTGTTTGGTAATGCGACAACGTTTAATTTTTAATCGTTGCCATCGACTCACAATTCCTGGAGACAAAGTCGATGGCAGGAGATGGATGGCATGGATGGTAACAATGGCAGGAGGTAGGAGCAGGGAGCAGAAGGTAGCAGGAGGGAGCAGAAGGTAGAACGAGGTAGCAGAAGGCAACAGGAGGTAGCAGGGGGCAGCAGGAGGCAGAAGAAGGTAGGAGGAGGTAGAAGGAGGTAGCAGGTGGTAGCAGGAGGAGCAGACGGTACCAGGAGGAAAAGGAGGAACAGGAGAAGCGGGAGGAAGCAGAAGGTAGCAGAAGGTTTCAGGAGAAGCAGGAGGAAGCAGAAGGTAGCAGGGCGGTACCAGGAGGTAGCACTCGGTTTGGCATGTGGTTGGGTATGAACCGCGGCAACACTTGCAGCGCGTTACGCACAAGTTTAATGAAGAGCGCAGCACGCACGAGTTGCCACCGCCACGCAGTGTCTGTTTCCCCACCACGCCTCCTTTACGCCCACACTGCGCGAAGTCTCTTTCCATGCAGAAAGTTAATGCACTGACAGAAATCTCGAAATTCTTACAGAGTTTCAAGACCCGCTCTGCTCGATACTATCAACTATGCCATAGTATTTCTAATATTATTATATATAATAAATACACTCAAAACATTTAAACAGTGTTGAAAAATCTTAAAAAACACTCGCAAGTGAAAGAAAAACAATCAATGTATTGATGCTATAAAATGGCATAATACAAGTATAGTAATAATTGGATTAAAGATAAGATCATTGTCTAGTGTGTAAGTTTCCTGCAGCAAGATTTCAGGAAATTAAATTTATACTCTGCCCTCATTTTCGCGCAGTGTGATGCGACGGATAAGCCGCCTTTGCCGCTGCATTTCGCAGAACGACTCGCTCTCTCTTTCTCTCTCTCCCGCTCTCCCACTCTCTCTTCCAGACTTGCCCATATGCATTTAAGGCCATAAAGGAGGACGAACAACACTCGCACACACACTCGCACACACACTCGCACACACACTCACACACACACGCACACTCGCGCATATTTGCGAAGTCAGATAGATATATGCATGTATGTGTGTGCTTGTTTCTGACTCTGCGGCAAGTTATTATAACAGTTCATTGATTTTCAATTTTCAATGCATTTCATTGCGAGCATTCTCATTGTTTGCCTTTCGTTTTTCCCATTTCCCTGTTTTCCCTTTTTTTCCTTTTTTTTCGTTTGTGTGGCAGCCCTTCAAGCTCCCGTTCCCCTTCCCCTTCCCGTTCCCATTCCCTTTCCCGAATCATTTCCACAGTGTGCAAGCTCATTCGCATGCATAAATTCACCCATGGGTAGTTTATTTTGGCAGTTCAAATTAAAATAAAACAAGATGTAAAGGAAGTTTACCTACAGCTAGCCGAAGTTTGTATACACTGCAACGATTATTACTGTACTAGAAAAATACAAAGTTTCTTGTTTTACAATTTCTGCTTATAAAATTCTGTATTTATATTTGATTGCATCTAGAAAAGCTATAGATAGCATAAAGTCAACAGATTTCAATGGAATATATGACTATATATTAAAATAAATTAAATATAAATATATAAATAAATATTATAATAATATAATGAATATTTCAAATATTTCTACCTAGTACACTTTAAAGTTATCCGATTTAAATGAAATTTTGATCCCATGTTACAATACTCAACAAAAATATATATGTTAAGCTATACTTACGATATCTTGAAAAATAAGAAAAATATATATTTAAATACTTTTACTATACATTATGGTAAAAAGTGTATACCTACCTGCAAATTGAGGAGGAAAAAAAAGAAGGTAAATAGGGAAAAAATAACAATGACAATGATTTCGTTTGTTCGCGACATTTTCGCCTGGCAGCATCGACAGCGAAAAGGCAGAACGATTGCTGTCCGATTGTCGTTCGATTGCAGTCCGATTGTCGTCCGATTTCCCACCGATAGTCCTTGTCCTTGATGATTGACTGCGGCTTAATGCATTTCCCTTCCCAGTAGTATTTGCACACGCAGCTTTAAGTTGTTCCCTCTCTGTTTTTTCCTGCAATCTCTTCTTTAAATTATTCGATAAAATTATTTTTTATACCAAAAGTTTAAGATACTACATTTATCTAAACAATATAATAATTAAAAAAAATATTTCACTAATTAGTTCATAATTTATAATATTAAATCTACTATAATTTTACTTGTTTTCTTTGATACTGTATATATACCTTATGATATATTAAAAAAATTGTATTGTAGTCATGAAATATCCCCAGTTCTCTCTTCCATTAATCTAATTGTTCGCATGGAGAAGTCTCTTGAACATAGAAGTACTACCACGTCTATAATCTTTTTTTTCACTCTCTCTTTCACCATCTTCAGCAAGTTTACCCTGCTCGTATGATGAGGTAGGTATGGTATTCCCATCATCATCATCATCAATGTGTCCGGTCAGACTTATGTCATGAAACTTGAAAAACGAAATAAACATTCAGTAAACATGCCTATATCATTTATTATAGATAGCTTATTATTTATTTAACATCAATTTGACTTCTGCAATAACAAAAAATTGTCATCTCATTGTGACACATTTGCTGCGACACAACATGGTATTGTATAGAGTATAGAGAGGGGTTTTTTGTAAGTGGTTTCCCCCTTCTCCTTCTTCTCCTTCTTCTCCTCTTCTTCGTCTCACCTGCAATTGGACATGGCTAATTAGTAGCACTTTCCCGGGAAATATCGCAATTGTGGTGGCCATGACTTTGTTTTCTATTTCTGGTCACTTTCAAATTGAGATGTTGTTGAAGAAGACGAAGAGGTAAACTAGACTATACCAGATTGTAGGACTGTTAGAGCGCTTTCTCAAGTCGTCTAGCGCTTATAGATTTTATAGATATTATAGATATTGTAGATATTTTAGATATTATAGATATTATAGATATTATAGATATTTTAGATATTAGATTTATTATAGATATTAAAGATATTATCGGTTTTATAGATAGTTTAGATATTCAATTTATTATAGATGTTATAGATATTGTAAGTATTAAAGGTTTAATCAATATTTTAAATATTATAGATATTATATAAATAAAAGATATTACAGATATTAAAGCAACATAATATACTCGAATATAAACTTAAGATTGAATAATTTGTAAAGTTGTATCAATAAAAGGTACAAATATTGAAATATTTTATATTATTCTGTATTTGTATTACTTTATTTTATAATATATCATTACAATTTATATTTTTGTATTATTTATTATAATGTATATTTATAGAATCGCTATAAAAACTGCAGAAAGTAACTTTTTATTTTAATTTTTTTTTTTCTTATTAAGAAAGTAGTGCCTTATGCAGTAGTAGAAGCAAAAAACCTGCTGCTTCCTGTTTCTTTTTTTTTTCTAGGTTCCCTTCTCCTCCCACTCTCACCCCCCCTTTACAGGGTATCCCGCTGCCTTTTGTGCGCGCTGAACATTAATTTAACGCGAGTTTAATTCGATTGCGCTTTGAAAAACACCTTCGCGCCGCAGGCAAAAGGGAGAACAATACCGCCCGCGGTGTGGGAGAAAGAAGAAAGAGAAGAAGTGCAGGGAAAAAAAGAGACAGAAAGAGAGAGAGAGAGAGAATGCTTATTAGAACTGCGCTCATAACTTTTAATTATGTGCATTTTCTAGCGCGCTGCAGCGCTGTCTCCCTCGGTCTGTCTGTCTGCCTGTCTGTCTGCCTGCCTGTCTGTCTGTCTGTCTGTCTGCCTGTCTGTCCGTCTCTTCATACACTTTATTCCTGCCAGTGCAATGTCCTGCAGCAGGCGCTGAACCATTAAATAGGCAAACTGACCCTGAAGCAAGTGAGCTACCACTTTTGTTAGGGTTGTTTTGTCCAGTCGCGCCATAAGGTGCGTTTTGTTAATTAAGCTGCAGTGTAGCAGAGTAGCGGGCCAGAAGGGACTACTCCACCTCCCCCCTCCCCTAGCCATTCCCAGTTGCCAATGCCCCCAATTGGCCTGTGATGTCATCAAATTAGCGCTTGTAGTATCGCATCCATTTCAATTCCCCAATTCCCCAATTGCAGCAGCGCAGCCAACGCTTTCTCAATGCAATTTCGTAGCGGCGACCCTCTAGCTAACCCTTCTTCTTCTCCCACTTCCACTCCTCCTCCTCCACCGACCTCTGCTGCTGTGGCTTCGCTTTTGGCCCCAAAAACCCAAAAACCGCAAACGAAAAACGCGACAAGCCGACAAACCGACAATCAGCATTTAAATGATGATAGCATGGGCCTCCAGCAGCAGTTCAGAGAGCACCCCCGAGCACCCCCTGGGTACCCCCAGCACTCTCCCACTTTGACGGCGACTCCAGAAACGGAACGAAACGAAATCGAAACGAAACCTCCTAAGGCTGCCCTCGTGCGCCTCAATTACATTTTTCGGCTTGCATTGTGCAACAGTTCACATTGCGGTTGCGACTATACTCATCCTCATCCCACAGCCCACATCCCACATTCAGCCTCATCCACATCCATCGACATATCCATTTCCCATCTCGTACCACATCCCCAACTCAGTGGAAAGTCAGGTGTGGTTGCTTGCCTCATCGATTTGACGCTCATTTTTCCCTTTTTATGATCTACAAATTATGGTTGGCTTGCAATTAAGTTGAACAAATAAATAAACGAATAAATGAGTCCATGAATCAACGAATAAACGTATACTAAATATGTGTGTAGTAATTACCCAAAATTTTCCAATAAATAAATAATAATTAATAATAAAAAAATAAATCTTAAATAAATTTTAATAAATCTGCGAGATTTATTTTGCATAGAAAACAAAAAATAACAAGAAAACATACATAACAAGTAGGTAAGGCTACAGTCGGGCGCCCGACAGTAAGATACCCTTCTCCCAATTTTTAAAATCCGTTACAAGCGTGTAACTATACTCTTAATTTCAAACAAAAATTCTGCACAAATTCTTCTACTACATATAGCTTGCTCGCTCGCACTTTTTGCTTAAAATCAAATAAGATATTCGTAATTAGCATAAAAATCCAATCCGCGGCTGATTCGGATAAGAAACGTAGATAATATGGAACTTTTTCGATTTTCCAGGGCTGTCTCGCCACTCTCACATTTATATTGGTGAAAAATATGGATATTTTTGATCGTTTTTTAACTCTAATATGGCCAAAAATCATTTGTTTTTACTCTGAGAAGACTTTTTGATCTCGGTATTGAACCTTAATTGATTCTACATTTCAATTTTATCGATTTGGGAACTTCGATTTTTTTCGACATTTTCCATCCAACCCCCTTACAAAAATTTCGAAAATTTTCAAAAAATTTGACATATTAATTATTTGCTTAAAATCAA
Source organism: Zaprionus kolodkinae (assembly GCA_018901885.1). NCBI lineage: Eukaryota > Metazoa > Arthropoda > Insecta > Diptera > Drosophilidae > Zaprionus > Zaprionus kolodkinae. The sequence continues at coordinate 127,579 of JAEIFM010000028.1, read as the reverse complement.
ATAAGATATTCGTAATTAGCATAAAAATCCAATCCGCGGCTGATTCAGATAAGAAACGTAGATAATATGGAACTTTTTCGATTTTCCAGGGCTGTCTCGCCACTCTCACATTTATATTGGTGAAAAATATGGATATTTTTGATCGTTTTTTAACTCTAATATGGCCAAAAATCATTTGTTTTTACTCTGAGAAGACTTTTTGATCTCGGTATTGAACCTTAATTGATTCTACATTTCAATTTTATCGATTTGGGAACTTCGATTTTTTTCGACATTTTCCATCCAACCCCCTTACAAAAATTTCGAAAATTTTCAAAAATTTGACATATTATTTTTTTGCTTAAAATCAAATAAGATATTCGTAATTAGCATAAAAATCCAATCCGCGGCTGATTCAGATAAGAAACGTAGATAATATGGAACTTTTTCGATTTTCCAGGGCTGTCTCGCCACTCTCACATTAATATTGGTGAAAAATATGGATATTTTTGATCGTTTTTTAACTCTAATATGGCCAAAAATCATTTGTTTTTACTCTGAGAAGACTTTTTGATCTCGGTATTGAACCTTAATTGATTCTACATTTCAATTTTATCGATTTGGGAACTTCGATTTTTTTCGACTTTTTCCATCCAACCCCCTTACAAAAATTTCGAAAATTTTCAAAAATTTGACATATTAATTTTTTGCTTAACATCAAATAAGATATTCGTAATTAGCATAAAAATCCAATCCGCGGCTGATTCGGATAAAAAACGTGGATAATATGGAACTTTTTCGATTTTCCAGGGCTGTCTCGCCACTCTCACATTGATATTAGTGAAAAATATGGATATTTTTGATCGTTTTTTAACTCTAATATGGCCAAAAATCATTTGTTTTTACTCTGAGAAGACTTTTTGATCTCGGTATTGAACCTTAATTGATTCTACATTTCAATTTTATCGATTTGGGAACTTCGATTTTTTCGACATTTTCCATCCAACCCCCTTACAAAAATTTCGAAAATTTTCAAAAATTTGACATATTAATTTTTTGCTTAAAATCAAATAAGATATTCGTAATTAGCATAAAAATCCAATCCGCGGCTGATTCGGATAAAAAACGTGGATAATATGCAACTTTTTCGATTTTCCAGGGCTGTCTCGCCACTCTCACATTGATATTAGTGAAAACAAGAAAGCAAGGCTACCTTCGGCTTGCCGAAGGTTTTATACCCTTGCAGTTATACTAAATATAAAATACATTTGGATTGCTGCTGGTTTCTGTTTGCATACAAAAACCCTGATTTCAGCCGATTGTTCCTATGGCAGCTATATGCTGGCAACACTGACAAAAATCTCGATTTACAATTCCAGCTCAATTTACACCGAATTTCATTGAAATAGAAAAGAAAAAAAAATTATGCAAATTCAAAAAATCAATGCAGGAGCAATTTTAATGATTCAATTATCATCCATGTATATCATGTAGTATAAGTTTCAGTTTATTTCTATTTGAAGAATTTTAATAATTTCGTTAATTTATTGCAATAAATTTATAGAAATATTTTTGGCAATAATTGAGCTGATAAATGTACAATTTCAGCTCACTCTCATCCCTTCTCTTTACCTATTCCTCTTCCATTCTCTCTCTCCCCTTCTCTTTCTCTTTTTCTAACTTTAAAAACCTTTCAAATATAATAAAATATTTTCTAAACAATTTCCTAAAACATTTTCTACATTTTCACAGACCTCACCTCAGTTCAAGTCGAGTCGAGTCGAGTCGCTTTAGTTCTGTTGTTCCCAGTTCCAACCTTAAGCCACATAAGTACCGCAGCTTGTTCCTGTGTACTTCTGCTTCTTCTTCTTTCTTCGTCCTCTTCCTTTTTCTCTTGCTTTCCTTTCTCTTTTGCTTTGCTTTTCTCGACTTTGATCCTGGCCTAGGCAACTCTTGCTGTTGCTCGTCAGCTTGTCGCCTTTCGCATTCATAATGCATGAGCAGTTGGACCTGGGACTCTACCCCCCTACTCGCCCACACCCCTGCTTGCAGCTCTTGCCAACCCCCCTACGCCCCTCTTGGGGCTACGTCCATGACTTTGCTGCCACTGCTGTTTGCTTTGGGTACGCAATAATTCAACTTTTGCCATCGACAAGTTCCATGCATAAAAAACTAAGCGTTCCATCATTTGTAATCTCCCCTGTTGGGCCACGCCCACCAAATAGCAAAAGGTGCAGGGCAAGGGGACTTTGGGGGGGCGTGGCGCAAAAAAAAAATTGACGCCCCAATAATATTTTTTGAATGCAAGTTCTGCTTTTGTTGCTGCTGCTGCTGCTGTCGTTTTTCGGTTGTTGTTGTTGTTGTCGGTGCGAGGTACGCAAAAGTTGCCACTGGCGCTTCACAACACTGTCTCCCCGCAGTCTACACCCCTCTTCCCCTCCCCCTGTCCCCTTCCGCTGCCAGCCTGCTGTCTAACGGAATCTGTGTGTATCAGTACACGGGATTTATGTGTTTATATTGCGAGTTTGAAGTTAGTTTGGCAGTCCGCGCGCCATTTCTAGGGCACCAGCGCCGTCTGCTCCGGTCTGGCAACCCCACAGCGAGGGGGAGGGAGGAGGGGGTGGTCGCATGGGGTCGGTTAGGTCGGCGCATAAATTGCAAGCATGTTTATGTGTTGCAGGGCAAAGAAAAAAAAAAGTGTGGCACAAAGTGAAAGAGAGAAAGGAGAGGAAGGAGGGAGAGGCAAGAGGGAAAGAGGTAGAGAGAGAGAAAGAGAGAGAAGGGGAAAGAAAGTGCTGGAGCTGTACCCCTTGACTCCACACTGATTGTTTGAGTTATTTTCATTTTTGCCATTGAATTGCTCAGATTGAAAGCTATGTGCCTTCTCCTTCTCCAGTAGTGCATCCATCTAACTCTCCAACTCTTTGTAGCTCCCTCTGACCATTCGTCTTTCCCTCTCACTCTACTTCTCTCCCTCTCCGTCTGTCCGCTCTGCGGTCGTCTGTCAACTTTTCAACTATTTGCTGTCATTACAATTCTGCTTTGCCTTTTGGGACACTGAGAAGTCTCCAAACATTGGTTTATTATTGACATTATAATAATATGCTATATAGAAAAAATATATATTAAAATCTCTATTGATGCATGGTCTCCTAACAACCCTTTATCTCTGAGTTATATTCAAAAAAAAAAACTAATATAAATAATATATATATCATACATAATTTTTAATTTATCTCAGCATATACTGCACTGATTTTAATGAAATTTATTGAACATTCTTTAAATAAAGCAAGGATTAGATCTATAAAATTTAATGATGATATCTTACACAGTTTCAGCAGCATAAAGCTTAAACTATGCAGAAATATACCTAAGAATACTGCACATTGTAGCTGCTGCCTGCCTATCCAAACAATACACCACAAATAGTAGTATTTTACACATCAATTCTATTAATTTTTAGCTTCCTACCCACTGCACCCTAACCTCACTCACTGCGCCCTAACCTCACTCCCAGACACTCACACACACACACACACGCGTAAATGAAGCATTCACAGCGAAGCGCACTCAAAAAGTTTTGATTGCTTTTTAAGGGGCAGCAGAAAAAACACGCAGCGGCACACACGATCATATATAAATTACAAAAAATATATATACACACAATATATATATACCATATAGTTGGGTGTGTGCGTGTGTGTGTGTGTGTGCTATCGAACGAGCATTTATGCATATGAAAAATTGCGTTGGTGAAAATTTTAGCATATTGCCAAGCGACGCCTCCAGCAGCGCGCCAGCTTATTCCGCTATAAAAACACATGGCACATAAATCTTGCAGCATCCCCCCTAGACTATACATACATATATATATATATATGTATATATGTATGTGTGGAGGCTAGTGCACACCTGGCAAGTGCTGCTCCACCTTGTCGAGACGAGGTGCTAATGTCAGACGCGATGCCGATGCCGATGCCGCCGGAAGTGCGAGTGGAGGTCCTTCTGGTTTGCGAGACGATGTTCAATTTTAAATGTAATTTCAGTCTCCTTTTTCCCTTCCTATCTCATCCCTTCCCCCCTTCCAGGAGGACATTTTATTGGCAAGATATTGAAAATTATGTGAACGCGCGTGTTTGGCTAAAAGCGATTTATGCGCTTTATCGCGTATGTGTTGTGGGAGAAGTGGGGCGGGGCAGGGGGGAGGAAAGGAAAAAGGGAGAGGGGGAGAGAGACAGAGGATAGGGTAACCCTATCTGATTGCAATGTAAACACTTGCTGAGATTATCGATAGCTTCCTGATTGTCTGTACTGCAAATATATCCAAGTTTAAGCAACATCCTTGACGCTAAGTGTCATGATTTCAGCCAGTTAACCGATAGTAAAACTATCGATAGATCGGCATGTTTAATTACTTGAGTTAAACTATCGCTTTTTATAATAGTACTTATCATTATACCATAATATTGATAATTTCCTATAGCTAATTTTATTTCTTCTCTAAATTTAACACTTTTCCAGCTGTTAGCCGATAGTAAAAGTATCGATAGTTTGTCATGCTTAACTGTTAGTGTCACCTGATCGATTTTTATAATAGTTTTTCTCATAATACCAAAATATGGATGTTTGAGAACATTCCTATTGATCATTTTGTTTATTCTGTTAATTTTACATTTTTCAAACGATTAGCCGATAGTAAAACTATCGATAAATTAGCATGTTTCGTTACTTAAGTCATCTGCTTAGTTTTTATGATAGTTTTTCTCAATATACCTTGATCTTTTCTCAACTTCTTCACTGAGTTTCCATCGATAGTTCTCCTACACGATAATCTTGCAGCTTTTCCCCCGCTGCTCCCAGCTTTCCTTTACGGACCCTCTAGCTAATCCAACGCATCTCAAGAATACTCGAAACTTGTAACTGTAACAAACGCATCATCACACACATTCGACTTGCCTCATCTCAACTCATCTCCGGTTGAGTTTTTAATCACACTCGACAAGATCAACGATCGACGATGGGCAACGATCAACGATCCATTAGGGCACCGAAAAAAAAAAAAACATTGGGAAATCAACGTTGCGCTCCACAAAAGTGATTCGATTTTCCCCCCACCAAAACGAAGAAAAAAAACCCTCTACACACATCATAATTGAGCTGCTTCATCCGCCTCAAATTTGGACTGCATTGAAGGTGCCGATAATTAGTTCAAATGCAGTGGGTACCCCCGAGTAGGTACCCCTGAGTGGGGGTACTCGAGTTGCGATGACCCAATGATGGTGATGATGATGATGATCGTCTTCGGTTTTCGGACTGTTGCAATTGCCGCTTAAGTCTATTAAATAACTTCAATTGTCATGCACTTTACGGTTGCAGAGCGGAAAGACGAGTGGACAGACAGGCAGACAGACAGGGAGACCGAGAAACAGACAGGGAGACAGAGAGACATATAGAATGACAGACAGACAGAGAGATAGACAGATAGACAGGGAGACGGATAGATGGACAGACAAGAAGACAGAGAGATCTACAGACAGACTGAGAGACTAACAGAGAGACAAAGAGACAGACAGACAGACAGAGAGACAGACAGGGAGACAGAGAGACAGACAAGACATACAGAGAGACAGATAGGGAGACAGAGAGACAGACATATAGATAGGGAGACGAATAGGTGTACAGACTAGGAGACACAGATATCTATAGACAGACAGGGAGACTAACAGGGGGACAGACAGAGAGACAGAGAGACAGACAGATAGAGGGACAGACAGACAGACAGACAGACAGACAGACATACACTAATCCACTGATTGACGTCGCGTCTAGCCGCATTGTCATTTGTCTCCTCCTCCCCCCCTCACACCTCGTTAAACCTTCATTTGTCGAGCTTTGTGATCCCAAGAGAGTGGAAGAGTAGACTCTGATGATCTCAAGAGCTTAATGACACCAGAAGACCTTGAATTCAAGAGAGAGAGAGAGAGAGAGAGAGAGAGACAGACAGAGAGAGAGAGAGAGAAGAGCTGAAGAAGGTCTGAAAGACGCTGCCAGGCAGAGGTGTAAGTGTGTGTGTGTGTCTGTGTGTGTGTCGCAAGCCATTTTCGGGGGCCCTTTTCGACCATTTTTCTCGACTTAAAGCACTCGCGGCATTTGGCCGCAGACAGTGAGAGACAGAGAGAGAGAGAAAGAGTGAGACAGAGCGAGAGTGGGGGGGTGGGAAGGGGTGAGATAATTGTGAGCACGTCTGGCCAACGTGTTGCTGCCAATTGCAACTGCAACACTTAATGGGGCACGTCGCGCTGTGTTGCGCAGCAATGCAAAAGCGCCTGCAGTAGCAACAGCAGCGAATGCAAATGAATAAAGCACGATTTGAATCGATTGGCAACTACACTTTTTTTGCATCTCTGCGCGATAATCGATTTTCGTCATCGATAACAATTTTACCAGCAAAAACTCATCCCTATTATCGGTTGTAGCGTTTTTTTTTTAAGCTACAATTGGGACAGACTGACTTTATTATCGTTTTTTGTCTGGTTATATATACTATATAGTTGTAGATATAGGTACAGTTATTGTTATATACCCTAGTCATATTAGTGTCTCTAAATATTTATTAGCATTTTTTTTTTAATTTACTTCGATTTTTTTTGCAAAAAATCATCGCAACTATCGATTAAAGCATACTTTCTCAGCTATAATAGGTATAGTAATCGTTATATATTTATGCCATCTCTAAGTATTTATTAACAATATATTTGAATTTTCCTCTATTTTCTTCGATTTATTTTTAGGAAAAAAAATCATCGCAACTATCGATTGCAGCGTATTTTCTAAGCACGTTTGGGATATATTTCCTTTGTAACTTTTTATAATGTTTATATACTTTATAATACCCTACACATGCCAGTGTATCCCATCTCTAATTACTTGCACAATATTTATGAGTTTTCTTCTATTTTCATTTATTTTCTTTGGGTTTTTTTTATTTTTTTTTCTTGGCACGCAGAAAATTCAATGGGATTTTGGCACTTTTTTTGTGCTCAAGTTTCTCTGATACTTTTCGGTTTAGTCTGTTATTTCATATATATGTATATATATATTTTCTTTTTTTTGGCATTTCGGTTTACTTTTTGCTAGGCACTGTATCATTTTTTCTAGATTTCTGCATTGGTAGAGAGCGGGAGAGAGAGAGAGAGAGAAAAGTTTCTCTGGCAAAGTTTATGTGCCACTTGCAAAGATTTACTGGCTAAACTTTTGCATTTTGCATACAGGCCAAGAATGGATATATCTTTGTGTGTGTGTGTGAGTGTATAGTATGTTTTTCTCTCGACTTTTTTTTCCGTGTTTTCTTTTTGCGATTTTTTCTCGCTCAAGTTGCGAAAAGTCTGCGCATAGCTGTCACATAAGGTGCAAAGCAGAGTTGAGGCTTGAGCCTGGAAACTTTCGCAGACAATTCAAATCATGCGTGTCCTGTTTGGGCAACAGACACAACGATGTCTCCTGAATAATGCATGTGCGTCAGCTACTCTCCAGCAGCAGGACAGGCAGAGAGAGAGAGAGACAGACAGACAGACAGGAGGAGAACTCTCGCAGGCAACTCTGATTTGGACACTTGATTAGGCAGGCCGAGAGAGACTCGGTGTCAGTTGATATGGTATGGAAAGCTGGCAAGGAACTAGGAGAACGGAATGGCAATGGAATGGGAGCTTTTCACTTAGAGCAGGCATCAAAGAAGAGCAAGAGAAGTGAATGAATGTGGGCACAAGAAGAGAGAGAGAGAGAGAGAGAGAGAGAAATAGACAGAAATTGAGGGGAGCTAGACCGATGGTTTTCTATGCCATATATTGCTTGGATAAAGCTGTTATTGACTTATAAATAGAGTCTAACTATAATCAGCCTGTATACCAAGTTTTCTTCAGATATCTATATAAATAAAGCTGCTATAGCTATTTTACGTAGCAGCAGACGAGCAGACGGAGGAACAGACGGGCAGACAGACAGACAGGCAGGCAGAGAGACAGGCAGAGCGACAGAAAAAGAGATAGGCAGAGCGACAGAAAGAAAGAGAGGCAGAGAAACAGTCGAATAGAGCTGGCTATACCCTTTGAAAGACTTTAGAAATGAGGAAGTTAAGAATCGATTAGATAGACAGACGAGCAGACAGATAGACAGGCAGACAGACGAGCAGACATAAGAACAGACAGGCTATACCTTCTGAAAAAGCTAAAGAAATGAAGGAGTTGAAGGTCTTATAGACTGATCTACTAGCTAATCCCTAAAGAGAACATCCCAATCCCTTTAAAGTGTCCTAAGCCAGATCTTAGGATTCCCAGAGAAGCAAGAGAAGAGCAAAACGGGTTAGACCCATTGAGAGAGGTGTAAACTATGGGTTTTTTTCTTTGGGTTCAATGGAGACGAATGGAATTGGTATAAGCTGGGACAAAAAAAAAACAAAGCTGGCAACGAATTCGAAAACATTTTTGTCAACTAAAACTTTTACTTCAGCTGGCAGCCAGCATTTTGGCTAAAAAGTTCATTTACGTAAATGTGAGTTTTTGTTTGTCTTCTGCTTTACCACTTCTTCTCTTACTCCTCTTTATGCCACCTCTACTCCTTCTTCTTCCTTTGTTGTTTTGTTCGACAAAACGCTTTGGTGAGAAATTAATCAGCAAATGGATTTTCAATTTTCCACATTTCCACAGCGATCTCTGGGGGCATTTGCCTAAAGAGTTGTACGCTAGGTAGCATATGTAATCCCAGAGAGCGAGGAAGGGAAGCAGGGAAGGTCGCTCGTCTCTACAGGCTGCAAATCTTCTTGTCGCACACAGAGAGTGGCAGTGGCAGAGGCAGAGGCAGAGGCACTTCGAGTATCTATAATTAAGTAATACCATTTTGAGCAAAGCTTAGGTAGAGTTACGGGTGGACGGGGAGAGGTGCTAGGGTCGACTGGTACCAGCTCGGTACCCGTTCGGTATCGTAGGTTGATGCAGGAAACTGGTTGCATCAGCAATCCCAGCTGCAACTGCATGTCAGCTACTGTATTGCTGCGACTACACTCGACACTCGACGCTTCCTCGGTAGCCTCGGCACCCTCTCTCTCCCCAACCCCCCCCCGGCACCCTCTTGCCCCCTGCTCACTCCCTGCGGCTTGTCGCTTTGGGTCAAAGTGTTTGTCTCTGGGCCACGAGTTGTTTGCGCCTCTCTCGCTCTCTGTTTGTGTTTGTATGGGTTTTTTGTGTTTGCAGTGTATGTGTGTGTGTGTGCGTGTGTGTGTGTTTTTTTGGTGTTAGTTGCGGATTGTGCAACCACATGCGGCGGCACCTTGCAACACTGTTGCATAAGCGCCTGTAGATTGCTTGCGGCAATTGAGAGAGAGGGAGAGAAAGGAATACAGCTCTGCGCTCTTCATGACATGAGGGGGATCTGCCTTTGCCTCTGCAGAGGTACTAGCTGCTCCTGCACATTACAGGGTATTCTACCCTACACTACCCAACCCTACCCTACCCTACCTAATAAGCTCATGACGATTGATAGAGAGAGAGAGCAGGGAGAGTAGAAAAGATATGAGCGGCGTAAATAAGGTTCCACCTCTTGCTCTGTTAAATTACAGGGTATCTAACCGCCGTGCTGCTCAACCCTACCCTACCCCAACAAGCTCGTAGTGTTTAAGAAGGAGAGAAATGAGCTCTCTCTCTCTCTCTCTCTCTCTCTCTTTATGAGACTCTGCCTTTTCCTCTTACGCTGTTCCTGCACATTACAGGGTATCTTTCCGCCGAGCTGCTCTACCCTTTCCTGCCCTACCTAGCTCGTGGCGAAGCAGAGAAAAGAGCTCTCTCTCTCTCTCTCTCTCTATGAGTATTCTGCCCTTGCCTCTTTCGCTGTTATACCTGCTGTTCCTGCACACTACAGGGTATCTACCCTACGCTACCCTACGCCACAGCTAATCGTAAATTTTGTGTATCCGCAAGAGGCAGCTCCGTTTCAGTCCACTAATGGAGCATCAATCAGTCTTACGTTGTCAAATCAAGCACAAAGAATCAATTAGCCCCAAACGTTTGGGGCGAAAGTCGGACACGGAAAGAGAACAAGAACCAGAGGAAGAGGAAGAGGAAGAAAAACACCAAAAAAATAAAAAACAAATTGCTAACGGTAAAGCGATATGGCAGAGCAGAGAAGCGTGTGCATTTTGACACTTTGCAGGTTTGACAAATGATCAAAGTGTTCAGTTTTTGGCAAAGTTTAAAGATAAAATAAAGAAAATGAGAGCTTGTTTTGGAGAATTATATGTAGAGTTTATGTAAATAGAGAGTTTTTGAAATATATATATAGAGCTGTAATGTCGATATAGAGTTGCTATAAACCTAAAGCGCTTTTATATGTGTAGATAGAGGGAACTTAAAAAGAGCCTGATTGTTCTATACCAGTTTTTTTTCTGATTTTCCAACACTGTTAGCTCTTTAAAAAATTTAACATCTATAAAGTATTAATTTTACTTGCTAATCCAATCGATAGTATCGATAATTTTGGACTAAAAATTGGGAAATTAATTTTAATACAAATGCAAATAGATGATTAAAAACATAAAAACGTTGCAAAAACATCGCAGAATCGAGTGTTTTGCAGCACTAAGCGCAGGCGCAGCCAACTTAACATGACAAAAGGCGCAGGCGCAGCCAACTTAACACGTTGCTAGGCGCAGGAGCAGCCAACTTAACACGTGTGACATGCAACAAGTAAGACGAGTGAATTGCCCAGTTAGAAGGAGAGAGAGACGGAGAGAGAGACAGAAAGAGAGGGAGAGAGAGAAAGAGAGAAGGAGGAATGAGAGAGGGGGAGAGATGATATATCGCGCTTGTCTATCTGACAGCAGCATCGTCTACGTGACATTGTCGCGTTGTGTGCGCCCTCTCTCTCTCTCCCTCTTGCTCACTATCTCTCTCTCTCTCTCTGTTGCCTTTGGACACGTTTCTCACGTTATCATCTGCGTCGCTTTGCTTTGCCTTTGCCAGAATGTGTCGCGATATTCATAAAGATAAAGTCTAAGCTCACCTTAGGGCCAAAACGTGTGTGTGTGTGTGTGTGTGTGCGGGCGTGACTCGTGTCTCCGCCCGGTGCTGCGGTGAGATGCTTATCGCCTGTGCATCCTTCGGGGAGAGGAGGGTCAATTAGAGTGTCCATTAGGATCAATTAAAATGCCATCGGCCATAGGTCACCTGGGCGAGTGCTGTCGTCTGCCTTTTGGACTATCTATGGCTCTGCATCGCTATCTAGATGGTCCTCTCTCTTTCTTACTCTCAATTTTTCTTAATTCTGTATTTTGTACGTCTTTAGCTTTCTCTCTCTTTCGCTCATTCACTGATTTTCTCTGTGTGTCAAGCAGAAATCTGCTTGCGGTGTTTTTTAGCACCGCAAATGCTTTAGCTGCTCCCAACGGCACCCATTGCATTTTCGCTAGGCGGGAGGAGCAGGAGGAAGGGCTGACTTACTCGATTACTCATTCATTCACTCCCGCACACAGTCACTCACTCATTCACTCACTCCTATAGCCACTAGCTGTTTGCGGTGCTAAAAAACACCGCATTAAGCTCTTTTGCTATTCAATTGATTTATTTATCTTTGGATTAAGTCAGCTCTGTCCCTAACTGTCTCCTCAACCCTCTCTATCTCCCCCTCCCCTTCTCCCACTCTTCTCAAACTCTGCCAAACTTTTAACTATCCCTAACACCTTCAAAACCCGCACCTTTCCCCGACTTTTTGCCAAAGTGAAACTAAATATTTTGCTAAAATAATTTTCATTAATTTGTGGCATGGAAAAACAATATGGAAATTAATTGAAAACCTTTTGGGATTATGTAATGCTTGTAGCACAACAAAGTAAAGACTTGCAAATACCCTGTAAAATGCAGAAGGAGTTTAAAACAGAATAAAGTAGGAGAAAGAAAAGGAGCATGGCGTGTTGCTTTTTTGATACTCTGCCATTTGTGTGAGTGTAGTGTATACCCCCTCTCAAGTACAGTGTGTACAGGGTAGTGCCAGAACTAATCAAAATATTTATATTAATTCGCCTACGTTTCAAATTTATAAATTAAATCAAAAATGTATTACTTGAGTGCTGCGAAAACTGATTAAGCTACGCTGCTCTCTCTGTCTCTATCTCTTTTTCTCTCTCTCTCTTTCTGCCACTTGCTCCCACAGCTTGGCATGTCTTTTTGGCCGACAGGCGAAACTTTTTAGCAGCCTGACGACTTTTTGACATTTGTCTCTGCGTTCCCATCATCATCCTCATCATCCTCCTCATCGTTGTCATGTGAAGCCAGGGGCGCCACAGGAAGGGGGGGTGTAAAGTGAAAAAGCCAAAGGAAAAACTGAAAGACAGTGGAGCAAAAGCAACAACATTCGCCTCATAAACATCATCAAACGTGGCCTTATTAAAAGTGCAAAAACTTTTATGTGCCTGCAGATTGTTGTGTGTAGCAGAGAAGCAGGGGTGTAGAGGGGGGAGGGGGCTAAAGGGGTGTGTGCGGGTGGGAGGGGGCGTGGCAAAACTGCACACAAGTCGCAGCCCAAAACTAACCAAGAAATTATTATCAATGTGTACGCATAATTCATTAAAACGTGCAACTTTTTCAGCAGGGGCGTGGCAGGGGCAGAAGAAGCAGAAGGCAGCAGAAGGAGGCGTGGCTTTTTTTTGGGGGGCGGGGAGAGGAGGGGACGCGCTGACAACGGCGACGACATGCGCTGACGCTGATAATGTCAAAGTGCACTTTGTCATTATATCAGCAGAGGCAGAGACGCGCAGAGCGACAGAGACAGAGACACAACATGCAACACACACACACACACGCACACACACACATGCCGGAAGGAAGAAACTAACTAACTTTGTTAAAAGTGCGCGCTGTTTATGCATGTCTCACACTCGCTCTCTCTCGCTCTCTCTCTCTCTTGCCCTGCTGTCACAGTGCTGCAATGAAGTTATCGTCCAAGTTTCAAGCGTGAACTTTTTGCGCCACGCCCACAGCTTGAGAGCAGCTGCCGCGCCCACAGCCTACAGCCTACGCCTCTGCCTCTGCCTCTGCGGTTCACTCCTGGCAACCGCAGCCAAATGCATTGCAAAATTGGCTGCCTTCCGACCGCACTACACACGCCCCTCCCGCCTGCCCTCGCCCTGCCTCTGCTTCCACGCCTTCCGCTTGGCTGCCACGCCCACCGCCGCCGCCTCCCTCTTGCAGTGGCATCATAATTCGCTATTAGAAGTCACTTAAAAACTTTCGCAAGTTTTGCCGTGCAGCTGCCAACATCGTTGTCGAGACGGCCGCCTCTGGGCCACGCCCACTTCCTACTTTTTGCCACTCCCCACTCCTATCATCCTTCTCCCACACACACACACACATGCACACACACACTCACACACACACACCTCGTGCCAGCAGTGCGAAAAACTTTGAGCTTTGCTTTCGCTCTGCTGCCGCTCCGAAAATTATATTAATTGCGACCCCCTCCCCCTCCCCACCCGACGCCACCCATGCACTTTTTAATTGAATAATTGTAGGCATAACGCGGGGCGTGGCACACATCTCGATTGCCGCCCACCTCTAGCATGCCAGAACGGAAGAGACACAGGCTGAACAATGGCTTTATTAGCTTACAACGAGCAGCCCCGAAAATAATTCAATTTCTTATCAATTTTTGCTAGGCAATTGTATACCCTGTGGTAGCGGGCAAAAAGGGGTATTATAGCGTACAAATATACTGTAAATATATTTTATAAAATTGTTAAAGAATTTAAAATGCCTTCTGTAGCTTTATTAAAAGAGTTTTTTCTTGGTTAAGTCAAGCAAATCATAAAAGGGGTAAGTAGTGTGGGAAAAGGGGTAGAATATTGCTGTTGGTAGTGTTGTAAAATGAGAAATTTTCTTTTCTTGATTAAAACTATCGATAATATCATTTAAATTGCATTTTAAGTCTACTAAAATTTTTCAATATTTGTGTTTGTTGCTCAATCGACACTAAGCAGGCATAAATCTCCATAAATAGTGTTGGAAAATTTGCAAAAGCAAACGATTTATTGCTTTATTAGTTTTCAGCATAGCTGGGAATATTTTCTGAATTTCCAGAAATAGTCTAAGCACAATATATCCTGAATTTTGTTTAATATTTGTGATTGTTGCTCTTTTCCATTGTCTGAGGCGATAAGTTTTGTAGACAGTGTTGGAAAATCTGCAAAAACAAACGATACATCGTTTTTGAGCAAATTTTGGGATATTTTCGAACTTTTGTATGATATTTTAAGCTAGTTATACTCATTGTATAAAGTGCGTTGTGTGTGATATCTCAAAGATCGTTGAAAGACAACTTTTTGAATAATGTAAGTGTTTTAAAATCTGCACAAAACAAGATATATCGTCTATGAGTTCAATTTGGAATATTTTCAGATTTTTTTATGATAGTTTAAGCACAATATAGCTAGTTATACTCATTGTATAAAGTACAGCAAGTGTGATATTTTAAAGATTGTTTAAATACACCATTTTTTAATACTGTAAGTGTTGGAAAATATGCAAAAATAAATGTTATATCGTTTTCAAGCTGTATTCGGTATATTACATTATGGGAAAGTATTACTCATCGTATACAGTATGTGTGATATATGGCTTCCAGGAATTTCATTTGATGTATTCCTTTAGAGGGTTCCGCAAATTATCGTCAGTTAAAATGGATTAATTTGCTCGATAAACGTATATTTAATTTGTACGTACGATTTACCATCGCATTTGCAATTTAATTAATCTGCCGTAGTCGGATGCCGGATAGCTCGAGACGGCAGCGAGTTGGGATCGAGTTGGTATATTGGATCTAAAGTCCCCATCGATTTCCAGCGTTCCATTTGGAGCAGCCAGAAAAGTATGCAATGGGTATTATTAAAATGCATATACATAATTGCATTTTAAACGCGCACAAACAAAAGGCAGGACTCCCCCCTCCCTCGGCTCTATCGAGAGGGAGGTTGGGGGACGCTGAAATCATCATTAAAGTAATTATAGCTGTCAACGTGGGCGCGCTGCCATCGTGCTAGACGGGCGGGATTAAGGATGAAACATTTATCGGGCTGGCGCGAGTCCATGGATACCGCAAGAGAGTGGCCTGACTATGGAAATACCCTGTAAAGCGCAGATACCGTTAATTATTTCAAGCTATAAAATATTTACCGTTTTTTTTCAAATGATACATAACCTCAAACTAGATACACACACACGTTTTCCGTCTGCAGCTTTAAAACAAAAGTTCAGCGATAATTAACAGAAGAAAAGAAAAGAAGAAACGTAGAAAAACCGAAATGGGATCGCACATTAAAAAAAGGTTCTCTTGCTTTACCTTTGCTTGCGTTCTGTTTTGGCTCTTTTGCATTTGGCTTTCTTCATGCGCCGCCGCCGCGGGCAACGAAAGCAAAAGGCGACGGCGACGTCGTGTCCAGCTGCAAAGTCAAAGTCAAGCTCAACACGCACACACTCACACACACACACGCTCAACTCAACTCTGCGCTCACTGTAACTCTCTCCCGCTGCCGCGCGCTATTTTTCTCCCCTCTCTCTCTCGCACTCTGCGCGCAGCCTTGGCTTTTCGAGATCGCTGCGTTTGCTGCGCCTCGCTGCACTTTATTACCGTTGCAGTCGCCGACGTCGTCACCACCAGCGTCGCCGGCGTCGCCGTTGGCTTTGGCCCCAAAAATTCAAGCAGGCACCCCCACTCCTCTGCTCTGCTTGTAGCAGCTGAGGGAGGGGGGGCAGAGGGGGCGCTGCCTAAGAACTTGACTGATTAACGTGATTTGCTGATGAGTTTTGCTGCTTCGGCTCAAAGTTTCTTGCTGACTCCCCCCCCCCCCCCTCTACCGCACGCAGCAACGGTTGTTGTTGTTGTTGCTGTTGTTGTGTTTACTCTTCAACGCTTCCTTTGGCTTGTTGACTTGTTGTTTGTCTGCTGCTGCCGCTGCTGCTGCTGCGCTGCTTTTAATAACTCTGGCAAGCGTAGCATGACGCACGCCGCGGCGTCGCAGCGCAGTCGTTCTTGAGTTTTAATTGAAACTTTGCCGTTCCACGCGCGTTCAGCCGCAGCGGCTCAAGATGAAAGAGAGCAGTGAGTGTAGGCAAGAGAGAGCGAGAGAGAGCAGGCGGGGAGTGCAGGCGGGGCGAGTTAGCATTAGAGCAGGCAGAGAGTAAGTTGAGTGCAAGGCAGGCTGTGCTTGCTGTGTGCGTGTGTGTGTGTCTGTGTGAAGTGCGTAGGCAGGCAGAGAGAGAGTGAGTCTGTGTGAGAACGCAGTGGGAAGATGGCCGTCGAGCTGAGGCTGCATGCATATGCATGTGCAGAGTTGGGGGAGAGAGCCTGAACGAGAGTGTGAGGTAAAGAGAACAAAAAAAAACAAAAACAATGTGTGTTCTCCTTCTCCTCCTCCTCCTCCTGCAGTGCAGCACAAACAGCGCCAGGGGAAAAACCAACAAAAATGTGAACTGTAAACGCGGCACAGTGTGCGATGTGCTTGACATTGGGCCGCGGGTCGCACTCAAGGTCAGCAACAACAACAACAACGAACAGCAGCAATGACAGTGGGCCGCAGGTGCGTTGTCCGGCATATTGAAATGCATTAGACGATGGCAATAAAACGAGCAGCAACTACAACAACAACTAATAATTACACAATTTTTAGTTAACCCTCCATATACTCCTCCTCCTCCACACTCCCCCTTCCCACACTTCTCTCCAACAACACCCTACATTTGCCTATTTCCATTCAAATGTTCAAAGTCAAGTGCAAAAAGCACGAAACGAACAAAAAATATAAATAGAAACAAGTATAGAAAGCAACGTTGGAGTGCACACGAATTGTTGGATACCCTACACAACACAAATATTTTATATTTTATCAATTTCGATTTTTTTATGTATATTATTATTTATTTATTTTTGATTTATTCATTTCGTAGGCTTTTAATTAATTAATTTATTTACTTACTTATTTCTTTCACTATTTATCTTTATATTTACTTAAAAAAATATTAATTCTCATCCATTTTTCTTGAACACGTCGCGTAAACATCGTATTTAAAATTTAATTATTAATTTCTATTGGCGCAGGGAATGACATTATTTATTTGAAATATACACTAGATTTGTAGGGTATACATAAATCTTCAAGCCAAATTTCGTGTCTCTAGCTTTACTTACAGCTGAGATCTGTGCGTTCAAACAGACAAACATGTCGAAATCGACCTGCCCGACGATTATGATCAGAAATATACAATACTTTTCCACAAACTGAGTATACCCGTTTGCTGAGCATTTTCAATGTGCCGCAGGGTATTTAAACCTAAGCGACATCGCCTCATTAAAATGCTGAGTAAACGCGCCCCAAGCTGATCATTAATACGCACGCACACACACACACACACACACAGACACAGTCGCACTTGAGCAACATAGGCTGAGTATGCTGTCTCGCTCGCACGCTCGAACGTTCACAACGACTCAAGCGCCGGCGCACCTGCGGGGCAGCGCGCATCACCACTGTGCACAGTGCAGCGCAATAATGATTAATTTGGCTTAGATTCATTAGTACTTGTCGCGCGCTCTCTCTCTCTCTCTCTCTGTCTCTGTCTACGCACAATATTTAATTTTGCATAAATTACAGTGTATTAAGTTGTAATATTTACCCTAGGCTAATATACAAGCAAAGGCGTGCGTGTGTGTGTGTGTTTGTGTGTGCAAACATACACGCATGTTAGGCCGCACTGCAGCCGCAGCCGCTGCCGCTGCCGCAACCAGTGTGGCCACTGTAAAAACACCTGTTACTTTACAGCTCCAACATGTTTCATGTTCGACAACAGCAACAGCGGCGACGGCAGCAGCAACATGCGCGCACGCGTGTTTCGTTAAGCTGTGCGTTCGCACCGTGGTGTGTGCTGCTGCAGATGCAAGTCGAAAATTCCACACACATTTGCTTAGGTAACAATATGTATGCACAATATGTATACCGTTTAAACAATAGTTAAATTTACAGTTAACAGTTATTCAGAGTGCAAACAATTTGCACAATTTGTTTTTTTGTTGCTTGCATTTTTTGCTTCCGCACTGTGCGGAGCTGGTAATGTTTACAGAGCAGCCACACACGCGCCTCCACACTGTGCGGCGCAACATGTTGCGACAACAGCGTGCTGCTAAACGGGCACTGTTAGCATAACAGCAGCATGTTGCTGGTCTCTTACCTATGGCACTGTCTGTTAACCGCTACGCTTAGTCTCTTGCCGGCATTCAAATCGAGCGCACGCGTTTCATCACGTTTGTTGCGTACGCCGTGTTTTCGTATTTTTGAATAAAATTTGCGTAAAAATATTCATGAGTTTTGCGCGCGCTTCGATATCGCGATAGAGAACGTGATTAAATGGTAAAAAAAAACAACGCGTCTGGTCTAGGACAAAATACCGCAAAGAAATAGAAATAGAAATTTCGCAGCATTTTTTTCCTATTTTTTTTTCTCTTGCGCCCAAAACAAAACGCAGTGCAAATCGTTTTTCAAGTGTATTTTTTGTGTTGCTTTGCTTTGCTTCCTCTCTCTCTTTTACCGCACGTGCAGTTCTAAAACTTGCATACACCAGCGTTGTCTGTGTGTGTGTGTGCGTCTGTGTGTGCGAGCGCGTGAGCGTGTGTGCGTCTGTGTTTGCTGTGTGTAAAAGGAAAACGCAACAACAAAATCAAAAGCAAAAGGCAAAACAACAACACAATCTTTTTTCTTCAAGCAAATAAGAAAAATAACCAAGTTTAAAAGAAATTTAAAACCGGATTCAATACGGCAACAACAACAACAACGGCAGCAGCAGCAACAACAAATTTTTCGCCGCGTCTCTACGCACGACGCCAGCGTTAACATCTTTCTGCAGCATCTGCCGTCGCTGTCGCTGTTAGAGCGCCCAGCAGCAGAGAGAGAGAGAGCAAGCGCAACAGGAGCAGCAGCAGCAGCAGCGCCTTGCACGTCCGATCGTGCCTGTGCCTAAGAATTAGAAGTAAAAGCAGAAAGAGAGCGTGAGCGCGGGAGAGTGGAAGAGGACAATTGAAAAGGTGAGTGTAGTGTGTTGCTCTCGGTTTGCCTTGCGTGCGTGTGTGTGTTTGTGTGTGCAGGAATTGAGCGCAGCAGGGAGCCAAGGAAGAGAAGGAGAGAGAGAGTGCAAACAGTGCAGCCAATTAGGCTTTTTTTTGCCGTCAAATCTAGCTTTAATTTATGTGTGCCAATAAAGGCTGCTTATGAATGAGTATAGAAAAAAAAAGAGACGAACGAGGTAAGAGAGAGCGCATAACAGATTTATTAAAAACTGATAAGATATCATTTAAAAATATATATAATAAAGAATTGCTATCAGTTCAAGAGAAAATCTGCACAAATACGTAAAAAGCGAGTTTCAGTTTCTTTTTCGAAAAGCGAAAACGTTTTCTAACAGAAAGAAAAAAAAGTGAGAAATGTGCAAAAAACCATAGGCCCACTGTCCCCTATTAGTAGACTGACCCGACACGGCCCCAAGCGAACATTCATTCATAATTGTAAATCAATGCAGAAATCGGTCAACATGTTTATGGTGATGCATATTGTCAGGTTGTGTCGGGCCAAACGGCGCCGTAAAAAGCGCTGACATAATGAGCTAAAAAGCAGCCAGAGAAAAAAAAAGCTAAACAGCTAAAAAGAGAGAGAGAGAGAAGAAAAGAAACCGAGACGAGACAAGATGCAAATGTGCATAGCAGAAGTGCACTGTTTTTTTTGTTTCTAACACATAACCATAGCCTACATACCCTGCCTGCCTACACATGTTCTAGCATGTTCTACATATGTCTAATAGCTTGAAAAAATGTCAAATATTTGTTCTAGATAACGATTTTAACAAATGAAAAAAGCAAGGGAATAAATAAAGGTAGCATAAGCATAAATAGAGGGTATAGACATGCTCAACCTTTATGCTCTTGTTTTTTTTTTACTTCTCCTTTTCTTTTTATCATGTTTGCTTTGCTTGTGTTTTTTCTCTTTTTACTCTCCTAACATGAGTTAAGGGGTTAGGCGCATGTTTACCTACTGAAATTTTAGACTTAACAACATTGCGCTAATTTCATATGAAAGATGGAAAAATGAACGAAATTAAAAAAAAAAAACAAAATATTGGATCATCGTTTTGTGGGGCGGCGAATTGGAGGAGTTTTACAGCGAAATACGCATAATACGTGAGATTTGCCAGCGCCCTCTCGTTCTCGCTCTCTCTCTCTCTGTCCCGCATAGAGCCGCTAATTGAATTAGCACCCGGCGTCAGGCAGAAAAGGGAAAGGGAAAGGAAAGGGAGCTGAACGACAGTCCGAAATGTAAATTGGATTAATGCAGATATGCAGATAAAGGGGATACGGCGAGACGAGACAAGAGAGAGAGAGAAAGAGAGAGAGACAATGAAAGCAGCAGCCAAAATATTGTAATAGCTTTTCGATGCCATACACTGTAAATCGTTAAGGATGTACTTAGAAAAAAAGAATATTCTGCTGAAGTTTGGCAACACGTTAATTCTGATTTCACTTTTAATATAAAATATTAATTAGTCTTCAATATGCCATGTTTTGAAGAGCTTGAAAAGATTATAAAATAATTAAAATTGAAGAAACAAATAAACAAAAAAGAATTAGTTTAGCTACTGAGTGTAGGGTATTTAATAGTCGCGTGAACTTAGATTTCGTACATTGTTAGCAGAAATGTTCAATAAATTCGTATTCACTTTTAATTCTAAGCTAAATTCCACATTTACCCTCGATTCTCTCTCTCACTCTACCTTATTCGCTCTCGCACACACACTCACTTCGTGTAAATGGGTTAAAAGTAACACACACACACACACTCACACACACACACACGACGCTCAGATGGACATTCCATAATCGAAAGAAAAATAATCGTTTCCCCACCATCTCTTGCTCCTTCGATAACTTCTGCTTTTGCTGCTTGTCTCGTTTTGTTTCGCTTTGTTATTGTTCTTTTTTGTGTGGTGTTCTTCCTTTTGTTGCTTTTTGTTTGATTTTACGGTCACGTTATCAATCTTATGATTATAACGTTTTTTTTTCTTTTTATACTTTTTTACTTTCGCTCTTTGAAATGGAAATAAGAATCGATTGAATTGTGCAAAAAAAAAAACTGAGAAAAAATAAAAAGTGGGTCCTATTGTGCTTTAAACAAGTTTCCATAATCGATTACATTTAATCGTCTATGCTAGACACGTTTATCGATAACATAGTCACTTTCAATTAACACTCACCCAATCAGTTGATTTCAAATTTGTTTTTTTTTTGTTTCCCAATTATCTGTCTTTGTTTTCGTTTTTTTTTCCAACATAATCTTAACTGAATCAGACTTCAAGTACGCAGTGCGTATCGCGTTAAGTAATTTTCATGTTATACAAAGGGTTGTTATAGAGATATAGTATGTAGTACCATATGTGCCCAGTAATGCTGAGAATTGTTAATCATAATGCGATAAATGGAAAGAGAGAGAGAGAGAAGATAATGCCAATTGCGGATCTATTGTCTTGTACTCTTAATTTGATTTGCGAAAAGAAAGTGAAGCCAGCAAGATCATCATCATCAACATAATTATATATATGTATATATATGATATATATATCGAAATCGTACACTCCTTTCGCTAATTAAAAATCTGTTAAAATTCAAAAATTCGTAAATGTTTTTTTGAGAGCATCTGTGGAGATTAATGTCTTTATTGCATAGACAAGATATATATATATATACATATGTATATTGTAGATGTTCAGAGACAGTTATGCATAGTTAGGAGCAGCAGTTGTCGATAATGAGCAATCATTCCAATTGCTCCCTACATTCATTCATTCATTCATTCATTCGTGTCTTAATGCGCTCATTTTGGCTAACGAAGCTCGCTCTCTCCTTCTCTCTCTCTCTGCCTTTCTCGTATTATAATCGCATCATGATATTCACTTTTTTTTTGGCTACAAATTTCATAATATATCTCTATACACTACGTAATTGTGTGCGCTTCCATTTCGTATATTATTCCGGAAACAATAATCTCTCTCTCTTCTCTAATCTCTCTGTATATACTCATCTTACCTTATGTTATAATGTTTACCCATTTGATCCAAAAGGATGTCTTTGTGTTTTTTTTTTTTAACTCGAATCAATCAGTCAGTCTGTCCGTGCTCCATTTATAGTCTACACTGATAAGACTGGGAGAGAGATTAAAGATACGATTTTGTACCTGTAGTACGACATGATTTCCGACGCATGATTATGAATCAGATATGGGTGTGTGATATGTTGGTAATCTAAAAGCGATGTGTAGATAAGTTTGTGCTCAAGTATTACTCTGATATTACTAAATAAATGTATGTACTATACTATATATACTAGTATTTCAAGATAAAAGTATATACTATATAATTATGAAACATACGTGTAGGTTAAGAGGGGGAAGGCCCTTGGACTGCCATGTGAGAGCAGCTGTGGTTCAGAGTGCAGCTAAGGTATTTTTTCAGAGTTTCGGGGGACGGGCCTTGAACTATGTATAGTTGTTAAAAAAAAAAATGATGTTGTATGTGCTCATTGCATGCACAAATTCACCCAGCTTATAGCACATGCTATGATAGATGTACTTGGCAGATCAGCTCGAGGTGATTTCGTGTTCAGATACGTGTGAGCTTCGCTTGAGATCAGTAAGTTCTACTTCCCAGCGCGACAGACAACTTGGTAACCGCAAAGTAAACCAAAAAAAAAAAACTAAAAAAAAAAAAAAACTAAAAAAAATAGAAAAAAACTAAAAAAAAAGCATAAAAGCAAAAGAAAAGAGTACGAAAAAATCAAAAACCCCGCTATAAAAACTTGCGAAAAACCTTACAAAAAAAACGAAACATTTTCTTTAGCTGATTTATTGTAAAATGCGCCTATTATCATACCTTAGTTCTCTTTCGGTTTTTCGTGGCGCTTTTTCAATTGTCTGGCCTGCCTGGTTTTTTTTTCTCCTCTTCTCCCACTTCTTCCCCTTCTACTTACGGCTCGAATTATTTTATATTTAGCTGCTGGGCTTCTTGGGGTTCTCTCTGTCTGTCTGTCCCACTGTCTCTTTGTCTCTCTGTCTGTCTTTTCGTCCCACTGTCCCTTTTGTCGTCTGCTTCGCTCGCGAAACTCACAAAACGCATTGGCAAACGAGGCAGCCCAACAAGAAGAAGAAGAAGAATATGTAGAAGAAAAAAACAAAAAGAATTGCAAAGGAAAAACGACGACAACGATTGTTCGAGGGGAGGGGGATATATGGCTTGGAGTTTCGTGTGACACGATGTGAGAAGTGGATTTCTTTATTTATACACTATAATATATATTATATATATCTTGCTTCCCTTTGCTCAAACTCTTGCTACTTATCATGACAAAGTTTAAAAATAAATTAGTATATATTATTATATTTTATTATTATTATTATATCATTTTTATTATTATATTTATAATCATGAACTCTCAATCTCTTATCTTTAGATCGATAATTATATTATATTATCAAATTATTATTATATCCTTATAATCTCTCAATCTCTTATCCTTAGATCGATTATTATATTATTATTATTATTATATTATTATTATTATTATATTTAAGCCTCTATAATCTTTATAGCCTTTTATAATCTCTAGAATCTCTTTAATCTCTCAATTTATTATTGTTAGATTGATAAATATATCAGTTAACACTGCCAGCTCTAATTTGATTTTCTTCGTTGTAGTTTTATTGATATATCATGAGCTATAGAGATTGCTTGGCATATGGTATAGGTCAGTATACTATGCATATAAGAAAGAAAGAAGGGAGAAAACAATTTGCAGCAGAGTTTTTGGCAATGCGAAGCACATTAACAATGCTCGATAATTTATTGTGGATGCAACAGTTTGTGCAACTGCAATGCCCCACCCCCAATACTCCTACTGGAAAGGCAGTGCAACCCTGCCCCCCTTTTAACATGCTGTGCCTACGTCTCTGCAAATATTCGCCAAGTTGCGCCAGAGTTGCGTTCTTAAGTTGTGAGTGTGTGAGTGTGTGTTAATGTTCCTTGGGGAGTTGTGTCTGCAGGGGGATGAGAGAAGGAGGGGGAAAGGGGGAGGGGGTGCGCTGCACTCTTGCCACACACACACACACTCGCACACACACACAGTACGAGTTGCAAGTGCGACTCGCTTTTTATTTGTGTAATTAAAATAATAATATTGCGGGGGACGACGGCGACGGCGACGGCGACAACGTCTGCACGTGTGTCTCGAGTGGGCGTGGCAGGCAGCCGCAAGTGGGGCTAGGGTACATCTAAGTGTGTGTGGGCTGTGTGTGTGTGTGGTGTGGGTGCGGGTTGTGCGTGGGTGGAGGGGGGCGGGGGCACTCGTCACTGCGGCTGAAGGTGTGAACAATTTGGTGGCACATGTGTTTGCCAGCAGCAATTGTTGTTGCCGTGCGTGTTGCTCGTGTTGCTGTTGCTGCTGTTGCTGCTGCTGCTGGGATTGTTTTTGCTTTGCTTTGTTTGTTTTGTTCTCGCATTTGACTTTTTATGTTGTTGTTGTTGTGTTGCTGAGTTTGAAATTCGAGGCACAAACTGAACAATGAAAGAGCATATACCATATGCAACATATAGAGGGGAAATATATATCGATATATATAGCATAGATATTGATTTTTCTAAGAACTTTAAGACATAGCTGCACGTAGCGTTATATATACAGCATATATATCGATTTTTCAGCTAGCAAAAATATTGATTTTGAATTTTAATCGATTAGTTTGTCTTTTATTTTTTGATTATACTGTTTGTTGCTGATATTGTATGCTAAAACATATCGATTTTTTTAATAGCTTCTTTTTAAAGACTTTTCAACACTGTTTTTAGTGCCTGCTGCAGCACTAGAGAGAGAGGGAGAGAGTGAAAGAGAGAGAGAGGAGGTTAATTTGCTCTTAGCCAGGCTCAATAGGGCTCTACAAATTGGGTTTATCTCTAGTTCTCTTGCTCATCCAATTTTCCCTCTTTTTCCTCTCTCTCTCTCCCTCTCTCTTTCTCTCTCTCTGCCTGTCTTGCTCTACAAATGTCAATTGAATGTCGTTGAAAGAAGTCACAGATTGCAACAAGTGACAGCGTACAAAAAAATTGGCAGGCAGCAGCAGAGCAAGAGAAAGATAGAGAAGGGAGAGAGAGAGAAGGGAGAGAGAGAGAGAAGGGAGAGAGAGAAAGAAGGGAGAGAGAGAGAGGGGCAGCAGCTGTTCTCGTTTCGTGGCACATGCAACGGAAAAACTATTGACAAGTTGTGGGGCGCCTAAGAAAGTGAATATGATGTATAGAGCCGGCAACAGCGACGAATCGAAGCAAAAAGAGAGCAAGAGAGAGGAGGAGGAGAGAGAGAAAGAGAGATGGCTAAGAAAGCAGGCAACATATGCAAAGACAACCGGTTTGTTGTTGCTGCTGTTGCTGCTGCTGCTGCTGTTGCTGTGCACGCCTTGTACAAATTCCTGCAGCAGCAGCAGCTAAGCAGAGAAAAAGAAAAGAAAAACCCCAAAGCCAGCGGCAACTGAAGGCGCGAAGCGGCAAAGCGGGGCAGTCAAGCAGCAACAGCAACAGCAACAGCAACAGCAACAGCAACAGCAACAGCAACAGCAACAACAACAACAACAACAGCAACAACAACAACAACAGACAGCAACAACAACAACAGACAGCAGACAACGCATGTTTTGGCCCAAAGACAAACGCAACACGAGCAACAACAACAGCAGCAACAACAGCAGCAGCAACAATAGCAACAGCAACACGAGCAACACGAGCAACACGAGCAACATTACCATCATGTGATGTTGAACGAGTTATGTGCGGCCTGAGGCTTCATCATCAACAGCAACAGCAACAGCAGCAACAGCAACAGCAACAGCAGCAATATCATCATTATCTGCTGTGTGTGTGTGTGTGTGTGTGTGTGTGTGTGTGTGTGAGTGTTTGCGAGTGTGTTTGTGATGTTAATGAGCAGCACTCTTGAATTAATTCTGCGCTGTCGTGTTGCTGTTGCTGCTGTTGCACGAATGGCAGGCCATGTTGCATGTAGCGCAAATACTCAACAGGGCAAACAGCAAGCGAGAGAGAGAGAGAGAGGGGGAGAGAGAGAGAGGGGGAGAGAGAGAGAAAGAGCCAGCGAGAATATTGTAAATGTTGCAGCGTTTTTTTTTTCCTTTCAACAAGTTTTTCCTCTCTCTCTCTCTCTCTATTTCTTTCTCCCTCTCTGCTCTTCTCAGACAGCAATCAAAGCTCAACTCATTTCAGGGTCAACTGGAAATCGATCTTAGAGAGAAACTAACTGTGTCAGTCTGAGATACCCTATGAAAGTATAAAGACAGAAATGAGAAAGGGAGAAGAAAGAGTTCTTAATGCAGATTTAATCGGACTTACAGTGTTGTCAAGTGTCGTTTTGCAACACTAGTTGATTTCTTAAGGCTTATGCACTTCTCAAAATTATCGATACTATTGCAAGAATCGTTACTATCGATTAAACTTAAAACGTTTGACAACACTAGCTGTTTCTGTACCCCTATAGAGCCTATTGTGTGGAAAACGATGTCAAAATCCTTAAGAAAGGGCTTTTTATGCATTTTGTGGCCTCTAGATTAATTCTGCATCAAAAAGTAATTCATTTAACAAATTTAAGAATGAATGGTAGTGTTGTAAAATGCTGTAAAAAAAAAGAATCGCCTGGCAACAGGCGAGCGACCCGTTTTAAAATTGCAGTGCAAAAGCAACATGACGAATGTCTGACTGCCTGCTCGCTCTCTCTCTCCTCTCCCTCTCTCCTTCTGTCTCCTTCTCGCTCCCCGCTCTCTCCCCTCTCTCTCTCTGCCTCTGTCTCTGCCTGCCCCACATGTTGTATGCAACCAAGAACAACCTTTGGCGCTGTTGCCGCCGTCTGCGGTTCGTTCTGCCTGCGCATGAGTGGCCGACTGGCTCTGCTGTTGCCTCGGGCGACACACACACAGGCACACACACACACACACAGATACTCACACACACATATATAAATATGTAGAACAGGTACCCGTTGCTGTTGTTTGCGGTTGGCGGGAGGATTTCAGCTCAGTTGCTGCCTCCGCTGCTGCTGCTGCTGGCGTTGCGATGCGGCGGTTTCTTTTCCTGTTTGGCCTCTCTCTCTGTCTCACTTTTTTCTCCCTGTCTCTCTCTCTCTCTCTCTTTCGCTGTGTGTTGCATAGGTTTTGTGGTTGCA
Organism: Zaprionus kolodkinae; assembly: GCA_018901885.1. NCBI lineage: Eukaryota > Metazoa > Arthropoda > Insecta > Diptera > Drosophilidae > Zaprionus > Zaprionus kolodkinae. Next base: position 100,267 of record JAEIFM010000028.1, on the reverse strand, counting down.
CGTCAGGCACAAAGTTGTGCAGCATCTACACGTTGTATTTGCCAAACAAGAGAAGCAGCAAAAGATGCAGCAAAAAAAGAGGGAGAAATGAGAGAGAGAGAGAGAGAGAGAGAGAGAGAAGCAGAAAAAAGAAGACGAGACGAGACGAGAACTGACCTAATCCCCCATACCAAATGCAGTGATATCGAAACGGGAGAAGAGTAACAGAGACAGCAAGACGGGGAGGGCAGAGGAAGAGAGGGAGAGAGAGAGAGGGGGGAAAGAAACGAGACGGAGAGAGAGAGAGAAGAAAATAGCAAAAAAGAAGTAACATGGCAGAGTAGAGAGAGAAAGAGAGGGAGAGAGAAGTAATTTGCTAATTAAATTGAAAATCACAAAAAGAATCGATAATAATGATAGTTTAATATCTAGACATATACATCGACTAGTAAACATATCGATTGTAAACATATTGTTTGTTTGTAAAAAAAATACGTATTAACTTTTTATTTATTTTATTTATCATTATTTAATTATTATATTATATTTAATTTATTATTTTAATTAATTTTCTTTTATTGTTATTTTATTATTTATTTTATTATTTTTATTCTGTTTTCTTTTATTCTATTTTTTTTTATTCTTTTTTATTTTATATATCCATAGCTTTTATAGTTTTCCTTTGATTGCCTTGCAATTTCTATCGAATGGGTTGCAGTCTCTAGATGTCTATGCACTTCTTTAGCTCTCTCACCCCCCTCCTCTTCACCTCTTCCCCTCTCACCTTTGCCACGTATTCCTTTAAGCCTTTAAACAAAAAAAATGCCCACTTTGCCTTTGGGCTAAACTATTAAGGCCCGTTGCCGGCGTAGAGAAGCAGCAGCAGCAGCACTTTCCATCTAGCCAAGCACTCTCATCTCATCTCAGTCTCAACGTGCTGGCCACGCCTCTTGGACAAAAAAAAAGGAGAAGGAGGAGGGAAGAAAAAGGAAAACCGTTTGAAGGCAAATTGCCAAAAAGCTTTTTGCCAACGCGCTTTTGTTGTTGCAGTCGCTTCAAGTGCAGCAGCAGCGGCAGCCCCAAAGCCTGTCAATGCGACACGTTGCTGCTTCAAGCCCCCCTCCCCTCCCTCTTCCGCAGGCCCTGCCCCTGACACTCCCTACTAGTATCCAGCCCGCCCACCCGTTTATGCAAATGCACGTGAAAATATTCAAAATATTTCAATTTTTCGTGCTTCTTCCTTTTTTTTTCGTTGTTTTTCGTTGTTGCTTTCAATTTCATGCCATACTCTGTGGGCGGGAAGCGGGTAGGGAAGGGAGAGGGAGTAGGGTAGCGGAGGGGCAGGGTAGCTGTAGGAAGCTGCAGCCGTGGAGACAAGGCACGGTAGCAGCAGCAATGCGTTGCTGCCCGCTAACTGCACGTTGTGCTGCCTCAGATGACACTCCCCCCTATCCCTGCTCTGCCCCTGCTTTCCTACTCCCTCTGCTTTCTACCTACCCCCCTCCCCCCTGCGCAATTCATCGCTTCGACGACATTTTTCGATTATTGCGCATACTTTCGCCCCACTGTCGCTTATTTTGTGTTTTGTTTTTGGGGCTCAAAATTTGTCAACGCCTGAAAAATGCAGCTGGCTGAAGGCCTCCCCCCCTTGTGGACAACGCCTATGTATCTGTAAAAAAAAAGAAAAAAGAGAAAAAGAAAGAGAAAGAGAAGGAGACAGAGATTATATTGACGTCGACCGCTGCCGCTCCTCTGGTTCGTTCGTGGTTGCTGCGAGGTTTTGTTTATGATTTGGCAAAAGTACAGGGTACAAGAAGGGCAGGGCAGGGTAGTCAGTGGGAAGGGGGGGAAGGATAGGGTAGCCAACTGTAGGTGTCGTCTGGTTGGAAAACCCAAGGCTCTGCGCTACGCTGCGCTGCTCTGCTCTGCGGCCTTTTGTGCAATGAAGCAAAACCGTTGACGCGCTTCTTTTGCTTCGTTTGTTTCTTCTTTGAAAACGACGCGAATATGGATAGTACCTCCCCTCCCCCCTGTTCCCTCACCCGCACAGCTCTTGGCGTGGGCACACTGCACCCATAGAGTGCATAAAGTCGCTCACACCGCTCACACCGCTCCCCCCCCCCCCCTTCACCCCCTGCGCTTTCAACGTGCCATCTGCCATCATCGACTACAACTGGCTTCGCCTTTATGAAGTTTCCAGTCTCTCAGTCGCCTTATTTACCCGGCTCAGTCGTCTCAACCAGCTCCGTCGTGTCCTCTTCCATCTCTACTGGCCTTTGTTCGCCTCTTCTGTGTGTGTGTTGAAAATTTCATATCCATCGATTAATGGTTACAAAATGCAATGAGTTTTATGTTTCCCCCACGACGACAAATTCAAGTGAAACCATTTCCCCCAGCCAGACTCAGTGTATTTCTTTTTCCTGATTCCCTTTTTGTGTTACATATACCATATACCATATACCATATACACCATTTACCTATAACTCATATGAGTGCTGCTATAGATCGTTGCATAAGCGTGCAACGACAAAATGTCAATGGGTTTTGCCTTTTAATACGATTTTTTTGCTTTTACTTATTTTATCGATCATTTGCTATCGATTTGCGTTATCGAGAGACACCAAATGGTCTACTGGTATCTCAAAAAATACTCTAAGAAACTCTTGATCGGGATAATTCTTCTCAAAACACACAAGATCACTAGTAGATCGTTTGCTCAAGCTGTGTTCAGCTCAGTCTGTAATTGATAGCGATCAGTTCAATCGATAACTCTATAGATCTCTAGAAAGAGCAGTTTAAGATCGTAAATCGATCTACTGAGATCTACTGGGATCTTAAAAACACACTGAGAAACTCTCGATCGGGTTAATTCTTCTATAAACACATAAGATCACTGGTAGATCGTTTGCTTAAGGTGCTCAAGCTGTGATCAACTCAGTTTGCAATATATAGCGAGAGTTATCGATTGTTCTTCTAGGAACACAGTTAAAGATCGCAGAAAATCTTTGAGAGTAATAAAAAATAATAAAATCTTGGCAAGTAAAATTTCTTTTTCCTATAAATAGCTATAGATTACATAGATCATCCTTTAATCTTCCTCGTAGTAGCTGCAGATCACATAGGATTACTTGATGATCGTTTGCTTAAGCTGCAAACATCTCAACGTAATCGTTTTATCGACAATTTGCAATTGAAATGAACACAGTTATCGGACGATCTTTAAAGATCTTTTGCAATCGCTTCGAAAGATAAGATCCATGGGAAGATCGATTGCTCAAGCTGCTTAAGCTGCGATCATCTCTGCTAAAGTCCCAGACCCAGTTTGACCTACCTCCCCCTCTGTTCCCCACTGCATTGCACAATATCCTCAACGAATGTTCATTTGTTTGTTTATTCATAATCGATAGATTTGTAATCGTTGCCACTTGCCACTAGGGCGCAACACTTGTTACAGATACAGATATACCCCCAACATAGGCCTATCTCATTGACCTCAAATTTACTATGCTTTGGATGCGGATTAGCGCCTCCTCGAGGCAATTGCTCAATTACAGCGAGAAGAAGAGAGGCCAAGATGTACGAGTATACATACATAAATGAGATGAGTTTTGTTTTGTTTTCTTATTTGGGTTATTTGTTTAAGCTTCGTTTGGTCTGTCTGGCTTAATTAACGTGCCGACCCCGAAGAGGTTCACCAAAATTTCATGGGCCCAAAAAAACGAATATACATATATGTATCTATGCATCTGCAACTGTTGCTGTGTTGTATCTACATATCTTTAAACGTTTGTGGTTCACATTTAAGGGGGGTAAAGCTAGTTGAGCTTGTATCAGTCGTGGTACAGTGGGGCAAACTGATAATATTCAGTGTACTATCGATTATTATCACTGAAATTCTAAAATATATTTTTGTATTAATTTTTTTTTGTATTATTTCGAGTATACTCGGATTCTTGCTATCAAAAATTAGTTTAAAATATTTATCGATTGCACAAAAGTCTATCGATTTCAGGAAAACCTTCTTTGAAACGGTTCAACTATCGAATCATTATCAGCCTCTAGTGATGAAATTAGTGCTTGCAAAAGAGATGGGTGTATCGAATTATCGAACAATCGATTGCACAAGTTGGCGCTGCTGCTGCTTCTTGCCAATCATTATGTATAGTATCAACACGTATATATGTAGTTCATTTTCGTTCGTACATAATTCGCAGTCATAAAGAAAACTTTTACTTTTCGTTGCAAACAAAAAAAAAAAAAAAGAAAAAAAAAATAATGCAAAATAATTGAAGGCGCAGACAAAAGCTCAACTGCTGCTCCTCTGCTTGGCTTCTTCTGCATTCCTTACCCTTCCCTGCTTTTTCTACTGTTTCTTCTGCTACTTCTTCTTCTTCTTCAAGCTGTTGTTAACCGTTGTTTGCTGCCATTGTGCGCTGGCACGACCCAAAACGTTTAATTTGCGGCCAACAGCAGCGGCAGCGGCGCACACTGCAATTGCCAATTGGATTTTTGCAATGCAAAATTGTAAACAAACCAACCGCAACCTCTCTTCCCTCCCCCCTGCTACCCTGCTTCCACCCCTCGCTGGTGTAGCTTAACAATCCTTCTGCAGTTTCATGAGTCTAGCCAGGTCTAACTAACAAAGCAAACGCAGCAATTGATATCCCAATCTCTTTGTAGAGACCTCCTCCGACCTCTCCTGATCTCCTCAGACTTCCTCAAGCCTCCTCAGACTTCCTCAGATCTTCCCTGATCTCCTCAGACCTCCTCGGACCTCCTCAGACCTCCTCAGACCTCCTCAGACCTCCCCAGACCTCCTCAGACCTCCTCAGATCTCCACAGACCTCCCCTGATCTGCTCAGACCTCCCCTGATCTCTTCAGACCTCCTCAGACCTTCCAGACCTCCGCACCCCTCTTCAGACCTCCCCAGACCTCCCCAGACCTCCTCAGACCTCCTCAGATCTCCTCAGACTTCCTCTGATCTCCTCAGCTCTCCCCTCATCTCTTCAGACCTCCTCAGCCCTTCCAGACCTCCGCACCCTTCCTCAGACCTCCCCAGACCTCCTCAGACCGCCCCAGACCTCCTCAGACCTTCCTCAAATCTCCTCCTACCTCGAATTGATGCGGCACTCCTCCTCCATGGGTTTGGAGCGATCTCTCTGCAACTTAACGCTCCTGCCGGCGAAATGTCAAAGTGACAAGCTTTTTATTTGCACAACTAAACAGGGTACAATGGGGGAAGGTAGCAGGGGAGCAGGAAGAGCTGGAGGAGTTGGTACGGTACCACATAAATGGCAGGGCCACGAGACACAAGTTACAGCAGCAGCAGCAGCAGCATCTGCGGCTACGTAATTTAACAGAGGCGGCTGTGCAACCTTGCCTGCTTCTTCTTCTTCGTCTTCCTCAGTTTAGTTCAGTTCGGTGGAAAACTAATCGAAAACAATTATCGATGTGTGGGAAAACAATGGAAATCGATGAACCTCTCTCGCCCGCATTACCATTTGTTGGCCTTTAACGGTAGTTGCTGTCGCTCTTTCCTCTTCTCCTCCTTCTTCTCCTCCTTCTTCTCCTCCTTCTTCTCTCCTTTCCTTCCCACTCCAACGGGCTGTCAATTAGATGTACAGTCAATCCGATAACAGTGTTGAAAGTAAATTAATCGAACTGTATGTGCGATGAAGTCGTTTGAGGTGTGTGTTGGTTCACGGGGTGTGTCGAGTCGAGTTGAGCTTGAGGTCGTCACAGGAACAACAACAACAACAACGTACTAATTGGTAAAACGATAGTTTTGTGATTATCGATAACTTGTTAAGCAAGTTTGAATGCAAATTGTTGGTTGACAGTGCAACTTTATGTACATACAGACATATTATGCACATAGTTTGTCGCGCCTATCGATAACTGCATTTATCGATAAATTTATTTATCGATAACTTGCCGAGCTTGTTATTTCAATCGCCTTACGAACTTTTGCAGCTGAATGCATCGATAACTTGCACAGTTTCCCAGATTTATTTTTGCATTGCACAACATGCCGCAGCGCTTGCATAACCACCGTTGCACCACTGTTATCGATAACTTTCTATCGATAGTCGTGCGAGCTGAGCAAACGCCGGCACGCTTTAAACTTCAATCTGATCTTGTGCTTCCGTTACGACATTGCGCTAAAGCGCAACTGCCTGCAACCTCTCGTCTGCCGCCTCTCGCCTCCTGCTGCCCGCCTCCTGCTGCTCGCCTCCTCCTGCCTGTGGGGGGGCACAACCGAAATATTTTTACTGCAGCTACAGCTAAGCGGCTTATCAGCAGAGGCAGCAGCAGCGGCGTTTAAACGCAACTGCAGCCAAAAGGCAAACAGAGCGAATCAAGCGAGTCAAGCGGACAAGCGTAGCTGGACAGCACACCCATTGCCTCCCACACCCACTCCCACTCCTACTCCCACCCTCTGCCTTCCTCTTCCCTCCTCCCTCCCTGCCAACTCCCACTTTTCAGGAGCAACCTGCAACATGCTTTTAACATTAATTTAACGTTTTGCAGCCCGCTCTTACTCTCTCTCTTTCTCTACACCTCTCTTTGCCTCCCTCTCCTTCTCTCACACTCTCTCTCCCTCCCTCCCCTCTCTCCCACACTCTCTCTACCTCCCCCACTTGTAGCTACAAGATGTTTGTTTGCTCTGCTTATGAATAATTTGCCTTGGACGTTTGTCAACGAGAGCAGAGAGAGAGAGAACCTTAAAGCCTGAAGCCATGACTCTCTCCCACACTCTCTGCCCCCCCCCCCCCCTTCTCTCTCTCTCACCCCTCTCTCTCTCCCTCTGTGTGTGTGCCTGACTGCAGCTTAAGTTCTTTTCAGCTGCGGCTGCGTTTGTGGCTCGAAATGTTGTGCCTTTCCGTTTGCTACCACATTGGAGATTGGTTCTGTGTGTGTGGGGGGAGGGGAAGGGGGGATTTTGGTTTTGATAAATCGCTTTGAAATTTATTTTGCCCAGTCCAAGTTGGGTTCCAGTTTGCAGGGCCCACTCCGTGTACGAGAAGTCAAGTCTAGCCGTAGCCGTAGCTAGACTGAACTCAGCTGAGCTGAGCTGAACCCGGCTGAACTGGACTGTCTAGAGTGACAGAGACAGTGCTGCCAGACCTGACCGGCTGGACAATGACAAACTGTACGGCGGCACAGTGGGCTGAAGGCAGAGAAATTTTATATATTAAAAAAATAATAAAAATAAAAAATAAAATATATATAATAATTTATTATTTGAACATTTATTAAATATTATTTATTTTAATATTTCATATTAAACTCAGCTGTTTTGGTCCCACTGTCCAGCAGTTTAGTCAAGTGTCCGTTGGGTCATTTGTCTGGCTAACAGTTCTAGCCACGCCCACACACACAGCGAACGGGACAAATGTTGCAACATCAACCGGTTCAGCATGAGGTTGAGCGACTTATCCCCCCCTGCCTTCTCCCTCACACTCCTCTCTCTCTCTTTTCACGCTCCGCTTTTCACTTGATAAGGGGCAGCTGGGGCGAGCAGCGCTGCCTACGTCCAATTTGTTTACAATTATGCAGAGCAGGGGCGTAGTTTCGTCCCCCCCCTCTCACTTTTTGAATAACAGTTACATCATGATTTAAACGGCAAAGCGAAAAGACTTCAATAGCAGGTCTAAGCTCGCAAATACAATGGAAGAACTCTCACTCCCTCCCCCCATCCCATCCCTTTTATCATCCAGTAAATCGCCTACGCATGCTGCATGACAACAGATACAATATCTCAAAGATTGTCTGCTGCTGCTGCTTAGGGAGCCACTCCCTATCTCCCTCCCTGCCCCCCAAACGGCAAATAAGGAATATCTATCAAACAAGGCGAACGCCTCGAGAGAAACTCCAGCGAAAGAAAAAAATAAGATAAAAGCTACAGTCTAGCAAGCGCAACCCTACAATACCCTACGCTCAATTTCGAACTTGTATAACTTCTTTATAAATGCTACGATTATTTTGAAATTTGTTAGATAGTTCCAACTCATATGCAGCTTTGGCTATGTTGGAGTAAAAAGTTATGACTTTAATACTTTAGCTAATAATTGGAAATAAACTGTAGAAGCTTATGATATACATCAAATTGCAAATCAAATTTAATATCTCTACCATTGCCAATAGCTAAGATCTGCAGCAAAATATATATACCCTATAAAGCATTTTCAACGCTCTCGAAGGATATGAAGGAAAATCGAAAGAAGTGAAAGCCAATGCCAAAGCCGAAACAGAAGGAAAAAGGCAAAGGCAAAAGGTCCAAAGACGATTTATAACAATTCCTTTTCATTTACATGCTGCTGGACATGAGAGAACACGCCCACTGTACGCCTCAAACTATTGAATACTTTATAAACGATTTTGGCTGCAATAAATGTGGCCAATAACAAATTGGCCCAGTGTTGCCTATTACATACTATTATTACTATTATTATTATTATTATTTTCGAAGATATTCATAATGGAAACAGTGCGCTCTCTTGAGAGAGAGAGAGGGAGAGAGAGGAGGGAGAAGAAGCAGATAAAGGGACACTTTAGGCAAACCGGACACAGCTCAAGGACGCAGCTGACCCTCGTTCAGTGTCCTAAAATTACAATAAAAAAAAAACAAAGGGAAAAGGGGAGTAAGGGGGTACTAGAGCAGTCAAGAAGATAAACAGCCTTTGATTGCGTTTCTCGCACTCGGGGGAACTGTCTGTGTGTGTGTGTGTATTTGCTAGGGAGACCTTTGTTATCGTTTGGGGCTCAGGGGGAGCTGCTACAGGGTTAGGATTGTCAATCGAGAGCAAGGATAGAGTACCAGGGTTGCCCTTTTTATTCCAACTAATTTCATAAGTGTAAACGAATGTGAAATGCGTCAGGGAATTATATAGATGTAAACATATATACAGCTACATAAATATATATATATATTTTTTTTTATATTTATATATTATATATTTTGTACTCGTGTTTGTATTAAATTAGTGTGCAATTATTTTGTCATTGATTTAATTATCGCTCTTGTCTCGCTTCGTTGTGTTCTGTCTATGATTTATTACAATATTATTGACTTTTTTTCGGTTTTTATTAATTTTTTATTTTTTTTATTCGCTTTTCGATTCGCTCTCTGCATCTGCAATTATTATAATAATAATTATCCGCTTTTGGCATTCAATAATCGCTTTGCTGGTGTTATCGCTTATCGCCGCACAATAATTTCAATCTATCGCATTGCTTTTTGTTTATCTCCCTCTCTCTCCCTCTCTCGCTCTCTGTCTCTCTCGCTCTACCAAATGCCGTTTGAAATCGTGTTGAAAAATGAAAGTTGCGTTAATTTCTATATATGTATATATGGTTTATTTATTAGACCTATTATTCGCTTGCCTCATTAGTTGCCTTTCGTTGTTGTTGTTTTTGTTTTTTTTTGTTGTCAGTTTTCCCGTTCACAAAATGCCGCCTAATCAATTTGTAGCGCCATCCTCCTCCGCTTACCCCCTCCCTCATTCATATGCCTCGCTGCATTCGGCTAGTTGAGGCTTGCCCCCCTCGTAGCACCCATCTCCCCGCCCTGGTAGACTAGCTAGTCGTGCATGCAGAGGCGGCTGCAGTTTTAATTAAGTGTTTAATTAATGATGATGATTCTGGGTTCATTGAGATGCCGCGAGATACAGTGTGTGTATTTAGTGGACAGTGGGTGGAAAACGATTGTGCTGGACAGTGGTGCAAAACTAAAAACCATAGGCAAATCATGCTGGGTTGGAAAATATATTCCATAAAAATATAAATTTTAGATTTAGATGAATATAAATTCTTATAGTGCATTTAAGTGTGACCACCTTAGCTAGCGTTAAATCTATCGAGAAAACAGTGTTGTACAAGGCGCAAATGATAGTTTTTTGAGGTTAGAAAGCAGAAAATAATAAATAACAAGCTGAAGCTCTTGATTTAACTAGATAAGAGAAATACTGTTTATTCTTTATATCTTTTTTATATATAAATAAAATATATATGTATATATTTGCGATTTAATCATTTGCAAATAATCTCTAGTTGCACAAATTGTAAGAGAATCATTGTGAATTGTTTATCTTTTCTCTTCTTTTTTCCTCTCGTTTACCTAGACTTTTCTATAGGGGAAAAAACAATAGAAAATTCTATCATGAGTGAATATTGCTGAAAGCGCCTTTCAAAAACAGTGTGTCCATATTACATTTTACATATTACATTTTACATTTTGCTGAAGTCAAAAGTGATGTGAAAATGTTGAGATTTACTTTTCTTGGCATTGAGATACACGTACATACATACATATTTCCCTGCTGGCCTGGTTAAGAGGGAAAATCATGTTGATTGACGGACAAAAGGTGCATGCCACAGCTCACACACACACACACGCACACACACACACAGATGCAACTTAATTTTCCAGCTGCATTAAAAAACAAATGCAATTTTCACTTTTTATATGGCTCAGTGGCTGCATTGGCTGCCCGACTCACTGACTGACTGCCAGTCTACCTAGATATGTGTCTGTCTGTCTGTCTGTCTCTCTCTCTGTCTGTCTGTCTCTCTCTCTGTCTGTCTGTCTGTCTCTCTGTCTTGTTTGTTTGCCTGCGCTTGCCTGCTTATCTGTTTGTTTGGCGTAGTTTGCCTTCGCTTTGCGCACACGCTCAGTTTGCAAACATTGCGCATACGCCGCGTGGGCCTAAAGTAAAATGAAGAGTCTGCGTGCACCCTCTGTGTGTGTGCGTGTAGGTGTATGGAAATTGTGAAAAGCGTATTTGGAGCAGAAAATGTAATGTGTCTGTGCAGCCGCATTGCTTTACACCACCTCCGCCCCCTCTTTCCTTTCCTTTTGCTTTTCCAGCTACCTTGCGGCACCTCGTTCTGCCTCTCTGCTTCACCCCCACTTCTTCTCCTCTTTCTCTCATTCTGCTAGCACTGTGTGCTTTTTCTTGGCTTCTTCTGCTTCTTCTTCTTTGGTTTTTTGGGCCGCATTCGTTATTTATGTGTGCATGAAATTTCATTTCTTTATTATTTTTTTTTTATTTTTTTCTCGCATTATTTTCGCAATTAACAATCTCCGAAAAGCGCGCATCTTTCACGTGATGCGACTGCGAGATATCTTCGTTTTCTCCCCAGTTGTGTAGAGCAACTAACCTGCGGTAGATCGCTTCAACTTGATAAGATTGCTACGGGCTATGAGCTTTACGTTATGCAAATAGATAAGATTATATAAGCGTAGCGATGTGAAGGTCAAACGGTAGCACAGAAAACAAAAAACCGTTTACTCAGCTTGCTCTTACTTCCTTTCTCTCTTTTTTTTTATCGCTATCCCCCGTCTCCATTCCGCTATATCTCCAGCTCTGTGGATTCGCAACTTTTCAACTTGTGTTTCGTAGTAGTTTCAGTTTTAATACCCAACAGTTTTCCAGTTACAGATACAGCTACGGTCTGAGGCGATAAGATCTTTATAAATTTTGAACACGTTGTGGAAAATAACCTAGAGAAAATAAACAAAGAAATTAGCTAGCCAAATTGTAGCACAAAGTGTGACTCATAGTTGATTATAGATAAGTAGTCTTTTCTTACAGGGGTTGCTGCTTACCTGTTTAACTGTAATCTTATGTGGCTCGATTGGAGTACTATATGGTAAAAAATAACAAAAAACGCACAATAGGTCGTTTGGCAATAGGTTCTTTTGGTATATCTGAAGCAACTATGCCAAGTTTCAATAAAATAACTCTATAAATAAGAACTGATTAGGCCTAATTCTCGTACATAGCAATATCTTGATAGATAATGAAAATCAGGGAATAGGTCGTTTGGCAATTGGTTCTTTTAAGCAAATAAGAAGTTTCTCATCATAGTTTGAGTAAGATAGCTTTATAAATGAGAGCTTGAGCGAGCTGATTCGACTCTACTATTGTAACTGAATATATATACTCTTTAAAAATCGAAGTTGATATATATATATATCAATATATTAATATTGGAATAATCTGTGAAACTGTTAAACCGCACCGTAACGCAGTTAAACCTTCTTCTTTCATTTGTAAACTTCATACGCAAACTGCACTGATGCGTATCGCACGACTATAAAAATATATAGCTCGACTTGGCCTTAACCTAACTGAACTATAATTGCTGTCTGGCTGTCTGTCTGTCTGGCTCGATTTGCGTTTGAGTTGGGAAATTTTTTAATTTTTTTCTATTTTTAACTAAAATTATCTCTGTTTTTTTCTTTTGCAGATCGTTAGAGGGAAATCTTGACAAGCTATATACACAGTGGCATTAACTTTAGTGACAGTAACTAAAACAAAAGCAGCAGCAACAACAATAGCGAAACGAGCTGCAGACGTGGCTAATTGCAAGTAAGTCGTCAAATGTAATTTCTTTATAAAGGGGCTACACATACATACATTTATCTCTAACTATATATCTACAACTTGTACTGAACATGCTATATATATGTGAGAGAGAGATAGGCATCAGCGACCAGTTGAGTAGGGTTGCCTTTGAAAAATGGCCGCACTTGTGAGAACGAAAGAGAGGGAGAGTAGGAGAAAGAGAGAGGGAGACATGGGGTGTCGTGGAAATTGTGCCCTCGCCAACACTTCATGTAAATCGCATAACACGACAGCCAAAGCTCTGGCACTGGCGACAGCCTGCTTGACTAGCTCAAAGTCCGACGGCAGCAGCAACAGCAACAGTAACAGCAGCAGCAGCAACAGCAACAGCAGCAACAGCAACAGCAGCAGCAACAACAGCAGCAGCAACAACAACAACAGCAGCAGCAGCGAGTCGTCGTCTAACTTGTCAGATCGCGTGCCAAGAAATAATAATGAAGAAAAATCGTGTTACTTAGGCCCGACTCCAGCAGCAGCTTCAGCACTTTATGCCTAATAATCATAGCAGCAGCAACAGCAACAACAACAGCAGCAACAATTGCAGCGACAGCAGCAACAATTGCAGGGACAACTACATGCTGCTATCGCTTCTACAGCACCCTCTGCCAGCCCTATCTACCCTTCCCCCTCTGGCAGCCGTTCAATGAACCAAACTAACCAAAGAAATTCTGAAATTAATCCTACTCAATAGATAGACCCGACTAGCCTGTCTATAACAGATACTACAGTTGCTTAAACTCACTATATATGCACTATAAACTCAACTTAATCAAGTTTATATATAACATTAATCGAAAGAACAGTGTCATATGCAAAGGAATCCCACTTAGAATCGATGTTTTATAACCGTAACAGATATGAAACTTATATAAACTCCAGACAAGACAATAAAGTGAGGAATAAAAGTATTAAGACATAAAAGTTTTCCAGAACAAGTATATCTGGCTGAAGATAATGAAAATAAAATTTTATAAACTAGCAACAGGTTTGAGAGGTTTTTTTTTGTATAGGGTATAAGGTATAGGCAAGTCTGTAACCTATTGCAAGGTGCATAGGTCGATAAGACCTTGTAGATTCCGCTTGTAGATTCGGATGTGCGTGATGGCAATTAGAAGCGGATGTGCAAGGGGTATGATTAGAGGGAGGGGATGGAATAGTCAATTACAAATTACCTGACTATTAAATATCTACGATTTCAACTACTGCGACTATATCAACGAAAATAATTCAGTTTGTGAGATGTAGATGATGTTTATATTTGGCTAATTGGATAATTAAAGAGGGAGAGGGAGAGAAAGAGAGACATATAGCTAGTATCATTATAAAGTACACACTATAAAAGGGGTGGAGCATCCTTTGCAATTGACAATTTCTTCTTTTAGTTGCTGTTACAGCACTATAATTAGTTCTGTAAAATCGATGTTAATCCCTTAATTAGTTAAGTAATTTAAGTCGCAAAATATACACACACACATATACAGTCTTGTTATTGATATGTAATTAGACTAACGTAAAGCTCAGAACAGACACAGTGGGCTAGAAAGGCAACTTGTGAGGTCTTAAAATTGAAATTAAAATAGGTAAAATTAGTACAATTTGTACTGGGATTAAAAAAAATTTAAGAGGTGTATACATAATATATAAATAAGTAAATATAAAGAGTTTGCTTGCAATATCTTTATAAATAAACGAAATATGTTTATAGTTTTAATCCTCTTGGGATTTTCTAACTTTCTACAGTGTGAAATAATAAATGAAAACTTGGCAAAATATTAATAAATTTCTTTTCCCTTTTTGAGCCCAAAGTAAGACCTATTCAACCACTGTGCGACACTGTGTGTAGCCTATGCTAAACCCTAGCTAGGGTAGCTCGATAAGGGGGAGGCGGAGAAAGCCCCCCCTTTTTGGCAAGCCTCTGTCCTTTTGTTTTGCCACAAAAACTACTTACTTATTGCCACCGCAAGAACAGTGTGTGCACCTGCTGCCAGTGTTGCCTTGCTCCTGCTACTGCTGCCAGTGTTACCTCATTCCCCCTGTTGGTAGCCAGTCAACCGAAACGCCATTCGAAAACCCCAAAAACAACTTGCAACAAACGAGCGTCGCGGTGCGTCGCCGACGACGACGACGACATGCTAATTAAAAGCTACTTTTGCCAGCCGCATTAATAAACCCGCAAATCGTTATTGTTGCTGTCGTTGTTGTTGCTGTTGTTGTCCCTTGTTGTTGCTGTTGTTGTGTCTGCATTGCCAGCAAAGGATTAATGAACAGTTGCGAGACAAGGCAGTAGGAGTAGGCACAACAGGCCTATGCGGATTGAATCGTTTTCATATCGACAACGTTGTGGGTTTGCCTACTCACTCTCTCTCCCACTCTCCCTCTTTCTCTCTCTCCCTCTCTCTCTCTCACAGTTCTTTCCACTCGTTGAATGACAACAATTTTCATTTGATGACACACCCGTGTCGTCTATATAGTCCTATATACATGTATGTACATATAGCTAGTACATACTCTCTATGTATATGCCCCACAGTACCGTACACTGTGATCAAAAATCACATTTGTACTGCATAAAAAGTACAGCTGTTTCATAAAAACCTTTGTATTTGCTGATTATCGTAATATATTACTTTGAAACTTGGCATATATATCATTTTTTATGTGCCTAATATGCTGTCAAAATTTCAATAAAATAACAGCGCTATATACCATAGTATATTAAGAAATATCAAGCGATATAGGGCTTTTTTGTCAGCAAAAAACTCTAGGCATTTATTTATAGCTAATAATATTATCTGCTTAAATTTCAGCAGAATCGAACCCTTTAAAAAATAAGTTTTTCTCTACGAAATTTCTAAAAAATAAAAAATTTCATTTTCATGCAAAAACCGAGTGCTTTTTGACCAGTGTGCCCGTTGGGGTAAGGCAAACAGCAGACAGCAATGGGGAGGGTAGATTGTGTGTGTGTCATTAAAAATGTCTTGATAGGTTTTTGTGTTGTGTTGTGTTGTGGCTTTGATTTCTCGAGTACCCGACAGACAACGAGAGTGCATAAATGAGTGGATTCACCTTTTAGGAAAATGCATTTTTGATTTTTGTGAAGCGGCAGCAGCAGCAGAAAATGCACTGAGCTTTTGGCATTATAAATTTAAGAGAGTTGAGTTTTAGTACTGGTTGCAATATGCCAGGCTAAATCCTGAAGTTGTCCCTCTTCCCTGCCTGCCTGCTACGCCCCTGCCTGACTGCCTGCCTGCCTGCCTGCCTGCCTGGGGCCATCCATCGTTGTCTCAGCGCACTTTGCAGTCTCTTCCCATTTTTTCTTTCTTCGAACTTTTTGACAGTCATAAATTTGCGTGCAACATGAGTTCGACAGGCGCAGAGAGAGAGAGAGAGAGAGGAAGAAAAATATAAGAAATATTATTTATTATTTTATTATCCCTCTTGCTCCATCCAGCCTACGCCTCTGCTTTACACTCTACTGCCTTTTTTATGTCGCGAGAAATGTGTGTGTGTGTGTGTTTGGTTCACTGCACTGATCGCTGGGATATGCAATTGACCCCCCTATACCTCTACGCCCCTGCTTATTGTCTGTCACTCGACTGGCAAATATCCTGCAGTAGCTTGCATTTATATGCCTATATAATGTATATATTATTATATTATATTTTTTTATATTAAAGATATAGAGATAATATTTATATATTTTTTCTTAGCTCTCTTTTTGAGTTATGTGCTGTTTTTTTTCTTTCGTCTTTCTTTAAATTATTTAATTGTAGCCTTCCCCTTTATTTTCTTTATACATTTCCGGCTTACCAACTTCTTGGTTTCTGCTTCTTCTTTTTTCTTTTTCTTTTGGTAGAACTGTAAGCCAATTCAACTGGCAACTGGCATGTTGTTTACCTTTACCTTTAGCTGACTATTGCACTAGAGTCTCAAGCTCTCCCTTTCTCGCTGTCTGTCTCTTGCACTATCTCTCTCGCTCTATTGCTCCCTCTGGCGTCTCCTTTTGTTGCTCTTTATGCACATACGTATACGTATCATTTATTCAGGCACTGTTGCTCTCGAACTCCAACTGAAACTCAACTCTGCTCGACTCTCGACTCCTTCTCCCTCTTTCTGCTTTCTCTCCTACGCTGTCTCGTAAGTCTCTTTTACTCCTTGACGCTGCTGCCTTAATACGTTTAAAAATAAGTACACAATGCGTCTTTCCTCCCCTGCCACCCCATCATGAATGCGACTGCGACGATACTTTAGCGAGGTTTCCCTCCTTGGTAGAGTTTCCCCTAGTGTGGCATTGACTGCTTGAGTAATTGAAGCGCATCAGGATTCTTTTTTGCTTGATTCCCCTCTTCATTTGAGTTGCATTTGAGTTGTCTTGCCTATTTAGAGCTATACTGGGCATCCAATATCACTAAGAGCATTCAATTAGGCAGCTTTCGTGTTGATAAGCAGCTTTTTTTTATATGCTAGAGCAGTGCAATTAAGCTTAGTTGATTTTTAAATGGGTAGAAGCCTCTGCTGTCTGTACGAACACATAGATCTTGGTTATAAGAAAAGCTAGTGATATGAAATTTGACATGCAGTTAGATATATACCTTGAGTTACTGAACCAACCATTAAATATTGCCTACCTTGCCAAGCGCCACAGCAAAACAATAATTTGCGTTTATTAGGCGACGCAATAAAGTCCTCGCCTTCTGCTTTGACATACTTACAGAGGCATATTATATGAAGCTATCTATAAAATTTCATAACAATTGTTGCATAAATATATAAGTTATGCATGAAAACGTTTTCCACACCGACGTCGCGATGCGTCGCTTTTGGTTGCCTTGCTCCTTCTTTGCTTTTCTGCCTATTTCTGGTCTAAACACTCACTCTGTTTGCCTTCATTACAAATTTTGAAGCCAGTTTGAGCTTTGCTTAATCGAGTTCTGGGCAAATTGCAGCTGCACAGGTGAGCAAAAGAGGGAGAGAGAGGGGAAGTTAGGGGCAGGGTGAGAGGGTGGGTGTGAGACCCCAATGATGCCACACATCGAATCAATATTTATTCATGCCCCAATGCCATAAAACTTTAGATACAAACGGTAAACAATAAATGCCACAGTGTGAAGAACACACACACACACACACAAATGCACGTGTCCGTGGCAGGCAGAGAAGGGGAGGGAGTAAGGGGGGTAGGGGGATTGAAGCGTTGTGGGACTGGGAGCGTGGACTGTGTGGACTGAATGGACAACAATGGCACCGCAAACGTTTAAATAATCAATGAGTGTTGTCTGTCTCTGTGTGTGTGGGAGAGGGAGTGGGAGAGAGTAGGAGAGAGAGAGAGAGGGAGAGGGAGAAGCAGAGGCAGAGTGGCCAAAAATGGCCGCAGCAAGCAGCATCCTTGCATTCTCGCTTGATTGGGTCCCTCACGCTCTCTCTCCCTATCTCTATCTCTGTCCCTTTCTCCCTCTGTCTCTCTTGCTTTCTGGTAGCCCGTATGGAGCGCAGTTCATTATTCATTTGTTATTATTTGCTTAGTGGCTGCGTTGTTGCCACAAACACACAAAGACAGACAGAGAGACGAGCAGACAGACAGACAGACGAGCAGACAGACAGACAGATAGACGAGCAGACAGGCAGACAGACATAAGCAGGCAGATAGACAGACAGAGAGACGGAGAGACTGAGAGCTGCAGACAGAGCAGAGAGACAGACGGAGAGACTAAAAGGCAGAGCAGACAAAGCAGACGAGCCGACAGAGCAGACAGGGCAGACAGAGCAGACAGAGCAGACAGAGCAGACAGAGCAGACAGAGCAGACGAGCAGACAGACAGATGAGGAGACAGACAGACAGGCAGAGATGTAGTGAGGCATACAAACAGACAGAGGAAGGCAGGCAGACATACTGAAAGACTGAGAGGCAGACAAAGCAGACAGAGCAGACAGAGCAGACAGAGCAGACAGAGCAGACAAAAAGACAGAGCAGACAGAGCAGACGAGTAGGCAAAGCAGACAGACAGACAGAGAGAGAGAGTATCTGTGAGTGTATGTATGAGTGAGTGTGAATGTGTTGTGCTTAAAGTTATGAGTAGTGCAAGTGCCAGCATTGAGTACATTTTCGAGTACTTGTATGCCCGTTAAAGACTCAATACACTCACACACACACAAACACACACACACACATGGCTGGTTGGCTGCCTGGCAGCGATGAAGTGTTGCAGGGTGCGCTGTGCGCTGTTTGCTTGGCCACATTGTTGCACGTGGCGTGCGGATGCCATAAAATGTTGCCTACTTTACAGCGCAGCAGCACAAAATTATAAACAACATGGCTGCCACGTGGCCGCCAGCAAAGTGTAACGGGTTAAGGGAGAGGGAGAAAGGGATAGGGAGGGAGAGAGAGAGAGAGGGAGGGAGAGCGAGAGTGGTCTGCCCTGTTTTCCTTTTTTTCTTTTTTCGGCTGCGCGTTGATTATAATGATAAAATCTAATTAAAAAAGTTAAACTGAAGATGTCAACTTAATTTACGGCAACGCAACAAACCTCACACAGCTCTCCAGCTGAGCCACAGCTCAACTGAAAAAGGTTAACAAGAGCTTCTCCTAGCTACTGTAGCTCCTTTAGCTTCTTCAGCTACCTCAGCTTCTCCAGCTCTCCCAGCTTCTCCAGCTCCTTTAGCTTCTTCTGTTCCTCCTGCAGCTTCTGCAGCTCCTCTTGTAGCTTCCTCATCTTCTTCAGCTCCTCTAGCTTCTTCAGCTTCTCCAGCTTCTCCAGCTCCTGCAGCTTCTGTAGCTTTTCCTGCTCCTCCTGCAGCTTCTTCTGCTCATGTTGCTCACTCATCTTCTTCTGCTTTTTCGGCTATCGCAGCTTCTTTAGCTTCTTCAGCTCATCCAGCTTCTGTAACTTTTCCTCCTGCAGCTTCTCCAGGCCCTGTGGTCTCCTAGTGTCTCCAGCTCTTGCAGCTTATCCGGCTCCGTCAGCATCGCCAGCTTCTGCAACTTCTCCTGCCGTTCCGCCAGCTTCCTTCAGCTTCCTCCAGCTCCCTCAGCTTCAACTGCGAAAAACCCGTTCGACAGTTCGTTCCTCGTTTCATTCTCGTTTGCCTTTTCACTTTCTTTTCCCGTCTCACTGTCTTTCCTTGCTGCCTGCCCTCTCCCTCTTCCCTTCTCTCCGTGTCCGTGCCTGTCTGTCTCACTGTCAGCACAAACATCCTAATTACCAAGTTTTTGCGCAACTCTCAGCTCCTGCGAGTCGGCGAGTTGTGATGGCATCCCATTGCCAACGGTAAGAGAGGGAGAGGGAGGTGAGCTCGGAGCTTGGAGCTCATTGGGTCAGTCGAGCGGCATTTGCCCTGCTTTACATGTTTTGATGACGCCTCGACGCGTCTTCATCTTGTGACCAACCCTCCCCACCCGCCGCCCGTTCCGTGACCTCCCCTTACACTAATTACGTTTGCGCCCATGGACAAGCGTCACCTAATGACCCAAAGCTGCCAACAATGAGTTGAGGCCAAGTCGGCGAAAGAAAACTTTTGCTCTACACTGTGTTTTACGCACTTTTTGATGGCAGCACCCACTTCCCTCTTCCCTCTCACCTCCCCCCTACTCCCCACTGCCCTGCTCTTGGCCTGGCCTGCAAGTTGGCCAAGTGCAAATGAGTTGTGCGTGCGCCATGGCCCCGAGTACATTTCTAATGACCTTCATTACATTGAGTGGCCTCTCCCTCCCTTCCTCGAATCTCCCTCATGGTTCCGTTACGTTTCGCTCCGTTTGAGACAAAAGAGCAAGAGAAAGAGAAACGTTGAAAGAATGGGAGGGGGGAGGGGGATTGTTTGAATAGTCACCATGTAGGTGGCAGGACGTACTATGCGTATGAAGCCATCAAAGCGGCAGAGAGGAGGAGCAGGAGGGTGAGCTGCGCGCACGAACGCCTTTTGCCAAAAGAAAATGGGGTAACCCAGTCCCCCTAATGCGATTCATTCTCTAATAGTTGCCTCTCTCTCGCCCACTATCTCTATCCCTCTCTCTCTCTCTGTCTCTGTGCTTTCCCACTTGCTCACTGTCTTTGCTTTTGCTCTGCTTTGCTTGTTGTTGTCGCCTTCTTTCGTCTTTGTTTTTTTTGCAGTTCCGGCTAATAGCTTTGAAATGAGTTTCGCTTTTTGGACCCAGTTTTGTTTGACTCTGTCACTCTTCCTCTTCCTTCTTTCTCCCTTTCACCTTCTCTTGCTCGCTCATTTCCCCCTACCGCAGACTACATTAGCGCTCACATTGCTGGAGTTTTGTGAGGTTTCTGTATCAGTTTCTTTATCTTTCCCGCTTTATATATATTGACATATATTGTAATAAAATATATATATATTCTTGATCAGTAGCAGTATAAAGTCTTGTCGTTAAAGTCTTGCCCAATTGTCTTTCTATACCTTAATCTCTTTATTTGTCTCTTTGTCTGTATGAACACCTAGATCTCTGTGTTTAGAAGAGCTAAAACCTTGAAACTTGCTGATAATATGTATAATTGTAGCAGGCATCTCAAGCATATTTTGGAATAAGGCCACGCCCCCTAACGCCCTCAATTTTTAAGCAAAATATGTGAAATTTACTACAAATATTATCGATTGCCCCTTGAAATGGGTCAAAAGTGAGTTGTTCGATTGTGTGTGTGTGTGTGTGTGGGGGGTGTGTGTGATCAGAGCTAACTAAATAAAGCTAGCAAATGTGGCATGTAAAATGCAAATGTCTTTAGCACACACACACACACACACACACAGCTCGCATCACTCATACGCCATGTGCACGTCCAGCTGTGCAGGGCCACGCTCTCTTCCACTCTCACTCTCTGCCAGTCTCCTCTCCTCTCTCTCTCTCTCTCTCTCTGGCAACTTACTCTTTGTCTTGCTGGACCGCCTGTTGTGTCCTCTGCCAGTTGCCAGTTGCCAGAAGCAGCAGCAGGAGCAGCTACTGCATCTACTGGTTCCTGTCCAGGTCCATTTCGAGCAGCGCGTCGACCACTTTTCGTGGTCGTTTGAAGTTTTTATCCTTATTTATCTTCATAAAATATTCATGCACTCGGGCTCAGTGTGTGTCTCTCACTCTTCCTTTCTCTCTGTCTCTCCCTCTCTCTCCTTTTCTCTCCTTGCTGCATGTGTGTGTGAGCAAAGCCACTTGATGTAGTCCGCACTCAGCACTCACAATTTTATCCGCACTCAGCACTCTGCACTCTGCTGCTGCAGGTGCAACTCTGGTCAGTTGGGATTGCTGCCACAGCTTCACTTGAGCAACTACTGCTCCTTCCAATCCCTGCCTTCCCTCCCAATCCCTGCCTGCCTCCTCGACTTGCCTGTGCTTTGGCTGCTTTTCAATTATAAATTGTTTTTCACTACATTTGAGTTGATTGATTTTTAATTGATTGCAATTGAGTAAAAGCAGCAGCAGCAGCAGCAGCAGCAGATCGAGACAAAGAGAGCACCCAAGAAAGTGCCAGGTAGACAGATAGACAGAGAGAGAGAAAGAGTGAGAGGGAGGACAACTGAAATGGAAAACCTTTTAAGAGGCAACGCCGCCATTGCCATTGAATAAGTTTTTGCCGCAATCCTTATACATTATTGACGACGCAGCTGGTAAAGCACACACACACACACAGAGACAGCTCAGCTAACCCATCAGCAAAGCCCCTACTCGCAGACCACCCCACCCCCTTCCCTTCCCAGTAACTTCACATCTTTCCTGCCTTCCACTTAACTCAACTGAGAATGCAAATTGCATGGGTCACGTCTGCGGCGGCTTTTGTGGCTCATAAATTCTTAACAAGCATTTTTTGGCCCAACAACAGCAACTACAGAGGAAAACAACAACAAGAGGAAGAGAGAAAGAGAGCGAGAGAATAAAAAAAAAATTTCCATAAAATGTGAAAATTTTTTAATGAAAATTAAAACTAAAAACGAAAATGTTAAGTGAATTTTAATTTGCCAACAACAAGGATTTCCTTTCTCCCCCTTCTCTCCCTCTTGCTCTCCCTCTCTCTTCCACGCTCCCCTCTCTCTCTTTCTTTGTCCCCTCATGTGTTGAAGTGCTGAGTGAGTGTTGTTTGGCAGGGGCGGCTAGTGGATTGGGTAGTCCTGCCTGGCGCTAAAGGGTCTTCGCACCGGATGTGCACAAGGGTTGCAAATGGCGACAAACTTGTGAAAAGTTCATAAAAAACAAAAACAACAATAAAAAACACACGCCGTGGGGGGAAAAACAAAAAGAGAGCGTGCCCTCTCGCCCCCCACTGGCTTGCTCACTGCCTGCTGGCAGCAAACCCGTCCTAGCTAGGACTTTTTTGGATGTTTTTGTTAAATATTGTTGAAACTGAAATGGGAATGGGTTAGAAATGCCACATGCTGATCAGTAAGTGGAAGAAAGAGAGGGAAGTAGAGAGAGAGAAAGAGAGAGGAAGAAGAGAGAGAGAGAGAGAGAGGGAAAGATAAACAGGGAAAGAGACAGATATTGAGATGGTTAGAGAGTGGGAGAACGTGTAAACAGTGTTGAAAAATATTGCAAATTGCCTTGGTAAGTTATGCGTCCAATAGGGGTGGGGGATGTAGGCAGATCTTTATGCCTTGATGTGTGATCTCTGCTTGTCAATTTGCATAAGCTCTCTCCCCCCTCTCAAGCTAAACGCAATCCCAGCCTACGCTCCACAGGGTGTATGCATGATTTGCAAAACGCGTTCTATACAAGCTTCAAATACAAGTGGAGTGTAGGGTTTTGGGCAGGGAGGAGGAGGAGGAGGGCTGGTAAGGGATGTATGACTGTTGATTTTTTTTGTTGTTTTTTTTGGGGGTGTGCTGCTAAAGCAAAGTCGAGTGCGTCCTTGGGGCTGTCGCAGTTACCTGAAATTTATGGCAAAGCTGTCAATATGTCTGCGTATGCGTGAGTGTGTGTGTGTGTGTGGCAGTGCGTGTGTGATTTTCTCTTCTCTCCCATCTCCCTTTTCTCTCTGCCCCTTTTTGCACACTTGTCTGAATTATGAAACTCGCAAAGGGCTGTTCCTTCTTTTTTTTTAGGGGGAGGGAGAGCAACGACAACACATGTTTCTGTTTCGCCTCCTGCTGTTGTTTTTGTTGTTGCGGGGAAAATTGTTTTTGAAATGGCTAACAAGCTATTAGCAAACAAACAGCAAACAAAGAGAGTGAGAAGGGGAGAGAGAGAAGGGGAGAGGCAGAGGCTGTGAGTCGTCTCGACTCTGCTGCTGCTGCTCTGTTGATGACGCTGGGTTTTTTGAGAGCTGTCAAAATGTGAAGGGAAGAAGCAGGGAGAAAGGGTTAGCTGGGGCAGGGACTAGTTGCCACTGTTAACTGCTATTGACAGCTGTTGCATGTAGCAGCCCCCCTCGGGGCCGCCCCTCTCTCTCTTTCTCTCTCCTTCTCCCTACACAAACAAGCAAGGATAAGCGACATTTAAGTGCTTGCAAAAGGCGGCAACTCTGCTCAGCTCTGCTCAGCTGTTGCTGCTGCTTCTTTATGAGGGGTGGGACATCAATCAACACATCAGCAACAACAATTCATTATGCTGCTAACTGTAGTTGCTGCTGTTGCTGTTGCTGCTGTTGCTGCTGTTGCTGTTGCTGCCGTGTCGCACCTAGCTTCGCTTGATTTATGATTTATGTTGAGCAAAAATATGCGAGAGACGCCATTTAGGAGGCCTGTCTGTCTCAGATTTATGTGAAATTCAGCAGCAGCAACAACAACTCAAACACTCTGGAGCTGTGCAAAGTGCCGTCAAAACTAATCAAAAGGCGCCACACGTTGCAGCAAATGAAATGCCATGCGTGGAGGTGCTGCCTCAATTCATAAATCAATAGAGCAGGAGCGGGAGCAGAGGCAGAGGCAGGCAGGAATCAGAGCTAGGGCCAGGGCAGGAGAAACAGTGGCAGAGAGAGAGAGAGAGAGGCTGGAGCGATAGCAGAGGCAGAAGCAGGGCAGGAGCAGGGCAGGAGCAGGGCAGGAGCAGGGCAGGAGCAGGGCATGAGCAGGGCCAGGAGCAGCGCCAGGAGCAGGGCGAGGAGCAGGGCAAGGGCCAGGGCCAGCCGCCACTATCAAGGGGAGTGCGCTGAAAAGTAGGCAACAGTTTTCAGTTTTGTCGCCGTTACACATACGCCGCGTGGCAGCAAAAGCAAACAGAAAAATGAACAAGTTAGTGAGGCTACATTCGAGCACACCCGACAGTAAGATACCCTTCGCCCAATTCCCAAAATCCGTTTCAAACGTGTAATCACACTTGTAATTTAAAACAAAGCATTTTGCACAACTTATTCTACTACTTATAGCTTACTCGCTCCTAAAAACTCGCAATTTAAAGTTAAAAAAAAAAAAAAATTTTAAATTTTTTATATACATACATACATACATAAATTTTCAAAAATATCGAAAATTTTCAAAAAATCTTTTATGCAATTTTGAAGATGTAGAATCACTCAGGTTGTTAAAACATAAACAAAAAGTCATTCCGCATGAAAATCGATTGATTTTTAAGAAAGTTACAATCGGTGCAAAATGAGGGTACCAGGCTTGTTGAGGGAGTTACATGTCTAATTTTTTGACCATTTCGACATGATTTTCGGGTCAAAATTAAGTATCGTTTAAAATCGATTTAAACAATCGTTTAGAACTTATTTTTACTTCCGAAATCGATTAAAATTAAAAACTCGCGATTTAAAATTTTGAAGAAGAATTTTTTGTTGAAATATCATAGGGGGGACCATTGTCTAAATTTCCAAAATATCAAAAATTTCAAAACGTCTTTTATGATATAATTTAAATGTATAACCACTCAGGTTGTTAAAACATAAACAAAAAGTCATTCCGCGTGAAAATCGATTGATTTTTAAGAAAGTTACGATCGGTGAAAACTAAGGGTATCACGCCTGCTTAGGGAGTTACATGTCTAATTTTTTGACCATTTCGACATGTTTTTTGGGCCAAAATTAAGTATCGTTTAAAATCGATTTAAACAATCGTTTAGTACTTATTTTTACTTCCAAAATCGATTAAATTTAAAAACTCGCGATTTAAAATTTTGAAAATAAAATTTTTGTTGAAATATCATAGGGGGGACCATTGTCTAAATTTCCAAAATATCAAAAAATTTCAAAAATTAAATTTTGTTCTTTTTTTAATGTAGAATCATTTAGGCTAAACAAACAAACGTGTAACCTTACTCATGATTTCAAACAGGGAATTCTGCACACATAAATCTACTACATATAGCTTACTCGCTTGCACTCACACATACATTTGCACAGAGTTAGTATACCTTTATTTGAACATTTTCAATGGTCGAAGGATATAAAAATTGAATTGAACGCGTCACTGTAGAAGAAGAATTGAATTTAGCAGGGCTTAGAGAGAGTTTCAGAGAGAGAGAGGGAAAGAGAGAAAAAAGGAGAGAAAAAAGGAGAGAGAGGAAGATGGAGATACAGAGAAAGAGAGTGAATGATAGGATTGCAGGAAGCGAGACTGACAGTCGCAGAGCACACACGAAAATCAATTAATATTTGCTGCGAACATATACCCTACACATGTGCCTCCCTGCACAATCCAACCTCCCTTCTCCCTTCTTCCCCGCCCTGCACTTGCCCCGAAAAAAATTAATAAAAACTCAAATAGAAAAAGGGAACAACAAAAGCTAAACAAAAAACCATAGAGCAAAAAACAAAAGGGGGCACCCATATGCGAGCTCCTGCTGTATACACACAACGGATGTCTGTCTACCCCTTGCTCTACCCTATCTCATCCCTAACCCCCCCACACACACAGTTTATTAGCCGCCTCTGCTTATTAAAAATCACAAAATGGCAAATGGTAAATGGCAAAGGCAAATGGGCAAACTGGGCTGCACCCTGCTCCCTGCACCCTGCTTCTCCTGTTCCTCCTGTCCAGCCTGGGGCTGATTATGAGCTGAGTGCCGGGCAGACTCTACTGCCCCGCAGTCCTGCTCCTGTCCTCCTCCTCCCTGTTTGGCTTACCTTTCTGGCTGGGCGACAAAACAAATGACAATCCAAATTATTTTGACACCATTACCAAAAATGCTCGCCACACACACACACACGCACACCCGCACACACACACACACACTCAAGTGGCAGCTAGACGTGGTGTGTGTGTGTGGGCGGTTGCCAAAAGGCGTGGCAAACATGGCAACATATTGTGCCTTGTACTATGCAATAAGTACAACAAAACAGGCAGCAGGCACAGCCAAACACACACGCACACACAGCAGGCACACACATGCACACATAGCAGACACACACACACACACACAAAGCAGGCACACACAGCTCATGGCAATTGCCGGCAACGCGTTGTTGTCTCTCCGTCTGCCTCAGTCCATTTCAGTTTGTCCTGCCCCCTCCTCCTTCTCCTCCTCCTCCTCCTGTTCCCTCTGTCTCTGCTGTCAGATTGTCCTTTTGTGGCTCCTGTGTGTGCAGCCACCTACCCACTCCCCTACCCCCTACCCCCCTCAGTTGCTCCCCTCCGGCAGTCTGGCCATGCTGTACGTGCGTGGAGCGCGCGCGTTCTGCTGCAAATTGCCAGTTAAAATTTCTGACATGTCAGCAAACGGGCGACAGCCTGAGCTGGGAGCTGGCCGGGGGAGGGGGAGAGGGAGAGGGAGACGGAGCTTGACTCGACACGAGCAAGGAAGGAGGATTATCCAGGTGAGGGAGGGGGCAGGAGCAGGTTCTTCTGCCTGGTTGCAAGCCAGGCAGCTTGACTCTTAATTGACGGGAGGGCAATTTCATCAGCGGATGCGGTGCGGTGCGGTGGCGATAAATATATGCGATACATATGTATATGTGTAATCGATAAATTATCGATTAACGTTTGAGCTGCGATTGGCCTTTTAAGCATACTGCATTCATTTTAAATGCAATATTCTCGATAAATTGTCGATAACTGTTCATAAAAAACGATTATATATCGTTTATACATTTTGTTTTTGTAATCGATAAATTATCGATTAACGTTTGAGCTGCGATTGGCCGTTTAAGCACACTGCATCTATTTTAAATGCATTCTTCTCGATAAATGATCGATAACTATCGATACATGTTCAAAAATGAACGATAAATTATCGCAATAATTGCTAATATGAGTGCAACATATAACAAATATATCGACAACTGTGCGATACTTTATAATTTATATCGATAGCTTTAAGCTGCTACATTCCTACCTGCCAATCTGCTCGCACAGTGTAAATATGTATGCAATCAAAAATCGATACATACATATTTGTCAATAACTTATCGATAAACAGCTTTGCATTCTCTGCGCCCGCAACCATTGTGTCGAGTGTGTCTCCCTCCCTCTCTCTCTCTCTCTCTCTCAGCGTGTGTGTGTGTGTGTGCTCAAGGATGAATGACTGCTCGACTGGTTAAGTGGTATCTACCAAGGGATGCTGCTCCGGCATCGGCTCCGGCTCCAGCTCCGGCTGCCACAGCGGGTGCCCTGGCAGGAAATCAACAATGGCACGCTTTGTCATACGAAAAATGGGCGACATGCAGCTCCAGAGAGGGAGAGAAAGGGCGGAGGAGAAGAGGCCAGAGAACGTAGGTGACAGCAGCACAGCTAGGTAGATAGATGGGTAGCCTGGAGGGGCGGGAGGGGATAGGTAGCTGGGTCGCAACATATTCAATAGATGTGCATGATGTGCCCTCCTGTCTGTCTGGCTGCCGCCGTGCGGCGCAGGCATTGACAAGATTCTAATTGAAAGGCAGCTGACAGAGCTGCAACATTTTGCGGAGACGTGGAGAGAGAGAGAGAGAGAGAGGCGATATAGGGAGGGTAGAGAGAGAGGAGACCCGGATAAAGGTGTCTGCCAATGTTGTCGCTCTACTTCCTGTACCTCTGTACACTCCTCCCCCCCATTCCCATCATGCCTGTTATCGCTGTGACAATGTTAGTGCAATATAACGTATAATTTCGACAAGTTTTCACATAAGTCGTACAGGGTGTACAGCATGACAGGGTGTAGTTGGGGCACAGGGTGTGTATAGGCAGACAATACCAACGATTGGGGCTTCGGTTACTGAATGAATGAATGCATTGGAAATGTACAAACAGAAATATGTTTGAAGTGAGCAGACTAATTGCCTTTATGCATACACTGACAGAAAAGATGGCTACACTTAGCGAAAAAAGTGTACGATGCTTGAGATTGAAGTAATTCTATGTGAAAGATGTTCAGTAGCTGCAGATTAGCTGTTGTTATTTATTAAGTCAACTTATTATGCTATCTATGTACTAAATACATACTATATACATATATTCTTGAACAATGTGTCAAAATATGCTGATAGTCGACTATGATAAAGTTTATAGCTAAAACTTGGATATAGCTTGCATAAAATACACAAGTAATTGAAATGAAAATCTTTACCATGTAAATAAATAATGCTATATAGTATATATATTCTTGAACAACATGATAAATAAGCTGATATGCGTATATGTTATAGTTTATAGCTTATTCTACTTTAGACCTTGCATTAAAGGACCTCTAGGTGTAGTTTTTTAATGCAATTCTCTCATAGATAACAAATTCAATAAATGCTTTCCATACAACATTTTCTCTCAGTGTATCTATACAAATATGCCTCATGCCTGCTGCCTGCTGTCTTCTGCTTTATGAGCTTCATGCTTTATGATCTCAGCACGCAGCTCATTAAGCATCTTCGATAGCCCAACAATTACTTATGCTAGTCTCAGCTACAGTTCACATGGATCGCACTGGCTATGGGGATCTATAAGGTATTACCCACGGATGGGGCCAATTTGTTGTCAACACTTGTGCGCGACCTTCGCGACCGGCTATAAATATAAATATAAAGTTGAAATTGAAATTGAAAACTAAATACTGGCAAAGCCATAAATATCTATGGCCATAAGAGGCACAACAACAACGATAATTACGTGTACGCAATATGCGAGTCGCATTCAAGGGCAGCCATACTTGGCTTAAACATAACCGAAATTGTCTGTTCGAAAATAAACAAAAACTGCATTTCAAATTTGTAAGCTAAGGATGAGGCTTGACCCCCTGAGACCAAGACCTGATCAAGTATGCAGAGCACAGAGTGAAAATAAATCGAGTAATGAAGGCTAACACTGGCATGTCTGATCGAGCTGGATATACCCGTTAGCTCAACTCATTGCTTGAATAACTTCTATAATTGTTGGGTAAATGTAATGAAATTAGTAGTATTGATTTGTATATAGATAAGCGTGATATATATAAAAAATAAGACTATTTGCTTTAAAATTACGCTTAATATGCGTGTTTTTCAGTTTTAAGAGGGCCTGTTCCAATTCTAAAATATGCCTGGGCTGCGTGTCGTATTAAAATATATTGTCTATTAATTTGATAGCTCTAGCTCTTATAGTCTCTGAGTAATGAGTTATTTTATAGCTGAAGAGACAGGCAGATGAGCAGACGGGCAGACGGGGAGACGAGCAGACAGACAGACAGACAGTATGCAGCATAAACCCTTCTACACTCTGTAGACTGTAAAATAATTGAAAGTCAAAATAAAAAATAATACGATCAAATGCCATTGAAATGTCAGTTGGCCATGTGCGAGCGAGAGAGGGAGAGAGAGAGGAAGGGAGACAGAGCGAGTGTGGGAGTTAGAGAGCGCATGCTTATCGGCTTGAGTTAGGTCAGTATTATCAAGAGAATAATTTATACAAGTTGAAAATGAAAATAGACTTATAGATGGAAATTCGGTTATACGAGTAGTGCCACTATGGTATATATAATATATGGTATATACTTAGTTGAGGTCATCCAATCATCACTTGACTTTGACTTGACTGTGACAAGCTGACAAGCGGCAATTGACAGACGCATGTATTTAAGTATTGATGGCAGGCCAGCCTGCCCAAAATGAGTTGAGATTGTTCGACATTCGAAAGATAAAAGACAGTTGTTGTGCGTGTGTGTGTGCGTGTGTGTGTGCCCATTTGAGTGCCTCTGCCTCTTCATAGCTCGAGTGACACTTGAAATGGCACCCCAGAGAGATTGTATCTAATCGAATTGTGTGTATCTTTCACTCGATATGCATATGAATGAAAGACAAGCTGGCACGCTCTTTCTTCCTCTCTTCCTCTCTTTCTCTCTCTCTCTCCCTCTCTTTCTTTATCTAGCTATCTATCTCTCTCAGTCTTTGGCTCTACCCTGCCTAATTATTAGCATATTAGGCATTGTTACACAAGTCTCTCTCTCTCACAATCAGCCACGCCTCCTGCCACTGACAATGGCCTTGGCTGCCCTACCCTCTAATACCCTACCCCCTTGGGCGCTCGAGTATAGCTTTGTTTTTATTGTTGCCTGTCACTCGACGATTTGGCGCACATTGATAAATGATGCCTTCAGTATCATCGTCTCTCTCTCTCTCTCCCTTTCTTTCTCTCTACTTGAGGCTAATTTCGTGTGACAAATTTCACCCGTCTGTAGTACGATATTCTTCTACCCTACCCCCTTTGGCTTTGTCTATAGAATTTTGAGACCTCCCTGATTGCGGGTACGCAGTTAATACCAACTTGACATGCAACAGCGGCATTTACCGTCAACGTCTTTGGGCTTATGCAAATCTCGGGCAAGCAGCAGAAGCAGTAATACCAGTAATACCTAGATCGTATATTACCCTAATAATGTTAATCTTTCTACCATTCCCTCCTTACTGATTTCTATTTTTGTTTTCGTTTCCGTTTCAGATTCAACGTGGCGCAAAAATCAACACAAAAAGCGTTAAGGTAAAGGTAATTAAAAGTCTATTAGGGGTAGCTCTTAAATTTCTTCTTAGACTTGTAAAGTAAATCCTGCTACTTCTCTCAAGTAAAATGGGGTGGTAGGGGATAGGATACTTTCTTCTGCCTTTGTCAATGAAAATAAATTGCGAGAAAGAGAGGCAGAAAATTGAAAAGTTGTCTCAGATCTACAGCTAATGTTGTGCTTTGCACAAGATTTAATTAATATAACCCCCCATACCCCATACCCTATGCCATCTCATTTGCATGCCAATGGAATCCAAGTTACAAGATTAAAAGGTTTTTTTCCATCTAACTTTTAATGACAAACAAAACTTTGAAGATAGCATTTTCAACTATTGAAAGTATTATTAAATTTAATGTACATTTAAATAAAGGCAGAGAAACATATATATAAAATCAATAGGGCTATATTATAGAGTAAAAAAAGCAAGAGTCATAGCTTCAGTTATTATACTGCCTATTAAAATAATTCGATTTTCAAGCCGCATGACAAAATTCGCCTCTGTGTCTGTACGAACACAAAGTATTATTATATTTTGTATACATTTAAATAAAGAGAGAAAACTGTATATGAAATCAATAGATATATATTATAGAGTAAAAAAAGCTAGAGTCATAGCTACAGTTGTCATACTGCACATCAAAATAATTCGATTTTCAAGCCGCTTGACAAAATTCGCCTCTTTGTCTGTACGAACACGCTAAACTTAGTTATTATCGAAGCTAGAGTTATGAAATTCGGTATGTTAATACCTATGTATCCGGCACATTGCAAGCATGCTTTCGATTTAAGCTGCCACGCCCAACGCCCATGCTTATAATCTTATACCCAACCGATATGCTTGACTGCAGCTTAATTAATTATTCCATTTGTCTTAAAATTGATTGTGTTCCATTGTTTGTTAGCTCAATGTCGAAGCTGAAGTTATGAGAAATATCTAGAAATACTAGATAGGATAATTGTGGAACCTTTAATGCGTGAAATTAATATGAATCTGAAGTTTTCTCTAGTTAGAGCAGGCACAAGCCGGAGAGCAGGTGCAGCTGCTGCATTTAGTGAGGTTATGTCTGTCTGATGTTTAGCGCGTGCTATTGCACACCTGCGCAGCGCTGCGCTGCCTTATCTTATCTGATGATTTGTCATGCAGTAGCTCTCCCTAATTAATTAGCTTTATGCGCATATAATTAAAACGTATTCACCAAAATTTTTTATTTTATTTGTTTTCATCAACGTTTGCACTCGCTGCGAATGTGTGTGTGTGTGTGTGTGTGTCTGGTCCAAAGTTTCGCTGTCATATTTTATAGTATCATATATATATATTTCCACCATAATGGCCAGCAATTACGTCTTCCATCCGGCTGAGGGTTTTGCCTCCTCTATCTCTACCTGCCTGTCTGGCCTGCCTGATGAACATGATAATGTTTGCTTGAAGTAATATTCATAATAATCATCATGTAGCTACATAGATAATCACAGTGGGTAAATTTAGTTGTACATAGTACCATCTCTCATCACTGCCACATGCCGGAAGTTTTGGACATACGACGAACAAATACTATTTGTATAATTGATGCCCTGACTACGTTCAGTTTTTGATTATTTGTGATTTTCATGGTTAGTTGAACTTTTTTTCTTTTTTTTTTGGTATTTTTCGTTGGTTTTCCGCAAGTTCCGAAATGAAAGATTGATTATGTTTGTTTGTATGTTATTTTTTGGGGGAAAAGATCAGGAAACCTTGTTTTCGGCACGTTGTCGAAATCACATGATATCATAGATAGATAGGTTTTTTTTATCGTATTTCTATTATTACTCGCATAATTATCATCAACTACAGAGAGGAGGGGAAAAAAAAGATGGATCGTTTGGTTCGTTTCGTTGGGTAGTTAAGCAGCATAACAAGTGAAGGCGATGATGATTATTAACTTATTAATGTTTATATTGTTTATTAAATGCACAAATGAATAAATTGACAACTTTATGCGACACGCAGTGAGCTGTGTAGCGCATATGATATAGGGGCATATTAGCTATGGGCAGCAGTTTGTCAAGTATATACATTAAATATATTTTTCTGTATTACAAATACTTTTCGGAATTAATGTAACTATTAATTAAAGTCATTAAAGTCACTTTATTTCAGTTATTTCCAATGCTAATCCCAGCAAACTCTGCAAATCTTAACTCTACTTTATTTAACATAACATATCCAAATTTCAATGAGAACAAACCACGCATAACCGAAATAATCCCATGTCAAAGAGTATAAAACATTCGACTAAAGTCAACTATTTATTTTCTTTTATCATATCATTGTATCTACTGATGGGTTTTACTATTTATATTCAATCGTTCGCATTGTTAATTGCGTTAAGCCCAAGTCAATTATCAGAAATACAGAAACCTTCATGATCAACGACAACAGCATCGACTAGGTAGCTCAGCGAGAGAAAGAGAGAGAAGGAGATAGAGAGAGAGCGAGGGGGCGATGCGGGGCGCTGCTTGTTCAGATTTTAATTATAATTCCATGACGTTAACGACTTGTTTGCCGTTGTCGTTTTTGTTTATATCATACATGCTATATAAGCATGTATATATTTATATAATATTTTTTTCTCTCTTTTTTTTGTTAAATAGTTTTGCCATTGTTGTTAAAACGTTGACAAGGCGGCAGCATATTTTTTTCTGTTTTTTTTCAGTAGCTGACATCATAAGCCAAGTCCACAAATGGACAATTGCCAAGGGGGTTCGCAAGATCCTAAATGGCATTAAAAAAGTCTCAGCAACCGAAGATGAGTCAGTTGTATGAGTTGAGTGCGCGAAAGACTGGGGGGAAAATGCTATTTTAGGCAGTAATAAAACGAAACGATCTATAAAGTGGGTAACGCAAAGAATATGTCGGAGACGCTTGGGAAAACTATCGATTTTAAATTGTTTTGGGCTCTAAAATTATTAACTATCGTTATTATCATTAGGAAGAATAGGTTGAAGATGCTAAAGAAATCTATTGACTTTTCGATTTTTTTTTTTGGCTATAAAAATTATCGTAATTATAAGCTCTAAGAACATGCTAGAGAACTATCAATTTTTCCATGTTTTGAGCTCTAAAACTATGGTAACTATCGACTCGAAGAACATATAAACAAAATTAACGTAATAACTATCGTTACTATCGATTAAACTATTGTTTATCAAGCAGACCATAAGTATAGCAAGCGTAAACTTATGAAAACAGTGTTGAAAAATCTCTCAAAAATTAAAAAAAAAAACAGTTGATATGTTAATCAAATTTTGAAATCATGGATATATTTTTTTGGTTCTTGTTTGATTTTTTTGCACCACCAGAGTCGAAATAATCCCATGAATGAGTCAAATAACCCACAAGGTAATTGAAATCCAAAAAAGAAAAAAAAGAGTGAGATAGAGAGGCGCATGGATCACGCTGATCGTGGCAACAACCTCAGCTTTTAAAGGGGGGGAGATTTCAGTCAGCAGCCTCCAATTCAATTCGCTGAACTGGGTTTTTTGAACCCTACACAAACACATGAAATGAAAGAGATGGAGAGAGAGATAGAGAGAGAGAGAGAGAGACAAGCGGAAGTCTGAGCACTTATGAGTCATTTGATGGATAGATAGGTATAGTATGCGTAGTAGCCGGACCTGGCCCTGGCTAAAGACAGACTTTTTTTTTCAATCTCTCAACAATTTTTGTTTTTCCATTTATTTTATGTGTATTTCTCAGTGAGACTGAGACAACTTTAGAGATAATTTTAGGAGCAGCGTGGAGGTGTGAGGTGTACGTGTCTCTCTCTCCCTCTCTCTCTCTCTGTCTCTCCCTCTCTCTCTGTGTGTGTGGGCGTAATTTACACCCACTTCAACACTTCATTTCATAAATGTTGTAAACACGCACGAATTGAATTATTTATGCTTAGTTGTCATAAATTCATTTGGTTCGGGGGCATCGATGAGAACACGAGGGTGAGCTGGAGTGGGCGCAGAGGGAGGGGTGCGGGGGAAGGGGACGGGGGCGGGGGCGTAGACGTGCTGCCAGACAGATGTGCGGCAATTAAGCGAGCGCCAGAGCGATGACTGACACAAACGTACTCGAATGTCAAGAAGGCGCCTATTTTTAAAGTTACCTTACATGATTTACGGTGTGCCAGAGAGAGGAGAGAGGGAGAAGAGGGGGGAGGAGGGAGATAGAGAGGGAGGAAAAAAGAGAGGAAGGAAAAGAGAGAGAGAGAGGCAGTCAGTCATCACTTGGGCAGTTAGAGAGTCAGAGAGCGCAAATTTTGGCGAAAAGTTGGCAATTAAAAGATATCCTACACTATATACCCTACACTACTTAACATCTACCCTACTCCTACCCCCCTCTCAGCTGACCCATATATTCACAGTTGTCCAAGACAAACATGGGCCAACTGGAAAAAGGGAATCCTCAAGAAGGCAAACAGAGCGAGGCAAATGAAAACGAGACTGGAAAAACGGGGAAAATGAAATTAAGCGCCAGCAAGTTTTGCCTAAGTATGCACTCGACTATATAGCATATATATATGCGTAAATATACCCCATATATACCCTATATATATATATATATATATATATATATATATCTGTTTATATCACTCGACTGCACTCGCCGCGCGCTGCATGCCAGATGGCCCCGTGGCAAACAAAAAGTTGAAGTACCCTAACAGTGTGTCTTATGAGTGCTTTGTCTGATTGTGAGTGTGTGTGTGAGTGTGCGTGTGAGTGTGTGTGTGTGAATAAGTGTTTAAACTGTTACTCTTGCACTTCTTACACTTGTTACAGTTCTTCAGACTCTCTTCCTTCTGCTCTTCCCTCTCCCTCACTTGGCATAGGCCTCTGCTCAGCTCAGCTCAGTTCTCCTTGGGCTTATAACGTCCCAGCCAAGCGTACTCAACTGTACTTAAACTGCAGTGACAACGTGCTCTCTTGTGCTCTCTTTAATGCACTTTTCTAGGTTTTAGGAACTCTCAAATGGGGTTTATTTTAGCTAGCTGTTTATAATACCTATTCTATATGCTATATATCTCTTTTAAATATGTTAATTTAGAAGCTTACCAAATTTCATGAGCTTGCATAGACTATAAGCAACAGTTTTTATTTGGAAAACTTAAGATCGTATAATAATATATTGCAAGCTATAAAACCTAATAAATAATAATAAATAATACATAATAATAAATCTAATAAAATTGTAATATTTTCTTACTCTAAAAGACTTTCTACAGCGTGGGGTAAACAAATAGCGCCACTTGTCTATATGATATATATTATTATATTATATTATATATTATACCGTATCTAAAGTGCCCTTGCTGCCTATGAATGTAAGGAAATAACGTGTATTTATCTCAGGTGTGCGTTTCCCTTTTTCTCTCTCCCTCTCTCTCTCTCTCTCTCTCTCCCTCTCTCTCTCCCTCTCTCTCTCTCTCTCTCTCTCTCCCTCTCTCTCTCTCTCCCTCTCTCTCTTTCCCTCTCCTTTGCCTAGACACTTCTAGGAGTCGCGCTGCGTGTCCCGCCTTGTGCTTGTAAACTATATTACGGAGAGTGGCAATCAACAGGCAGAGAGAGAGACAGAGAAAGAGACAGAGAGAGAGAGAGAGTTAGCGGAACGAGGGCGAATTAATCTCGCAGCTTGAAGCAGGGGAAGACAGCATATGCTGCTGCTCTGCGTGCCGACAGGGCTTTAATCATTGCAAAGGGCTGAGGGCAGTAGGAGGAGGAGTGAGGACTGCGTCTGCTCCTGGTACTGAGCCTGAGCCTGCCAGACGAGCCCAGGCGGGCCTGTCGTGTCAGCAGTGAAGATTTTCCTCCCATTTCGCTGGCTTGTCCGCTCAGCTGGCCGACTGTCTGTCTGCTCGTCTATCCGTCTCCCTGTCTGTCCGTCTGCCTGTCTGTCTTTCTGCTCCTATGTCCATCTGTCTGTCTGCTCGTCTCTCTGTCTCTCCGTATGTCAGTCAGCGAATGTATTTTGAATTATTGCGCTGTAAATTCAAAAAAGATGATGCGTCTGGAACAGAAGAGTAGCAGCAGGAGGAGGAGGAGCAGGAGCAGAAGCCACTCGACTCGACTCGACTCAGCTCGAAAAATGGCAAAACAAAAGGATATTGTGACAAGGATTTATTAGTGTGTCCTCCGACAACGACGCAGGGTTGTCGCTCGCAACAGGGTTGTCCATTGTCTTGGGCCCGCAGTGTGTGTGTGCCTGCCCGTTGTCATTTATGAATTTCAGGGTTGATTTGAGAGAGCAAACAGATGCTAGCCAAGGGAGAGGGAAGCAGGAAGAGTGAGGGAGAGGTGGGAAATGAGAGAGGGAAAGTAGGAGCTATGGAGCGAGAAGTAGCGCGAGACATAGACAGATCCTGCTGCTGCTAGCTCGATCGGCTTTAATGTGCTGCATCCTAACAGGCTGTCTCTCTCTCGCTCTTACATTCTCTCGCTCTCTCCCTCCTCCCAAGCACTTAGCGGCAACCCTAACTGGCAACAAAAACATTTGACTAATTTATTTAATGGCCTGGTTATTACACGAACATGGCAACCCCAACCCGTACCCACGCCCACGCCCACAACTCCACAGCTTCTCCTCCTGCTCCTGCTCCTGCTCCAACTGCTTGGTGTGCTGCCTGCATTTAGCCGGCATTGAATAATGGCCAAATCTGCTGCAAAAGTTTTATTGCACTTGCCAAATTAATTTGCCACAAAGTAAAAGGCGCCAGAGTTGCCAGAGTTGTTGCTGTTGCAGCTGGCACTTCGCTAATGTGGACTACTTGGCAATGGAAATGCGAATGGAAATGGGAATGCGAATGGAAATGGAAATGAAAATGGTAAAGGCAAAAGGAAAAGGCAGGGGAAATGGAAATGAGTATACAAAGCGACAACAACAGCGAGAGAAATGTAAAATTGTTAGATGAAATCTGTTGCGACGCTCCAGTTCTCCCCTCTCTCTCTCTCCTGCTCTCTCCCTCTCTCTCTCACACTCTCTCTCTTAAATGTGCGTTCATTAATTTAATTTTTCATTATGCAGCGGCAAATGAAAAGTGTCATAAGACCGACCCCACCGACTCCCCCTACTCCCCCCTTTACCTGACCCATAAACAAAGCAGAGACCCCAAAAATGGTAAATGGAAAATCGTACAGCAGCAGCAGCACCTTTTATTTTAATATTCGGTCATTAAAAACAGTTTCCAGTAAAAGAAAGAAAAGGGAGGCAAAGCTAACCGAAGATCATATACCCTTGCAGAGATTTTACAGTTTGGGTTAAAGTCTTGTATATCTGCACTGCAAAGCACCAGTTACAGGGTATTTGCATTGTAAAAAAAGGGTCGGGTAATGGTAAGGAACTATTTTTTAATAATCCCAGCGAGGTGTGTCACTAAAGTTCTAAGGGGCAATAAATTATAAGAAATATCGTTATATTAAAAGAAATATCGTATTTTTTCAATATATAGTGATTGGTTGGTTTCGATTGTTATCGATTGTTATCAAGGGTTATCAAAAGTTATCGACAGTTATCGATTGTAATCGAGAGTTAATGTTATCGATGGTTATCGATATGTATCGAAACTTATCGAGTGATATCGACAGTTGTCGGTGGTTATTGAAAGTTATCGATTGTTATCGATTTTTACCGAATTTTATCGATAATTATCGATATTAGTTGATTGTCATCGACACTGGTTGGTTGACATCGATGGTTATTACAAGTTATCGATTGGCATCGATAGTTTTCGATTCTTATCGATATAGTTATCGAATGCTATCGATAGTTGTTGATAGTTATCGACTGTTATCCGTATTTTTCGATTGTTATCGATAGTTATTGATTGTTTCCGTTCACTTGACTTGTTCTGCATATGAAAGAAGTATTTAAAGTATTCAAAAAAAAGGGGTACAAAAAACACCGCATTAACTATTGGATGTATCATTTCTTTACCCGTTTATCTATTTACCTTGCTCGTTCATCTCGTACAGGGTATAATGAATTCAAGCCACGACGTTTTTGATTGCATTTCAGCGCGCACACCTATGCGAGTCTTTTCTTTTGCCGCTTCTTCTTCTTCTCCTTCTCCTTCTCTTTCTTCTCGTTTTTGTTTTTATGATGACAGAGCAAAATGCGAAGAAAAATGCGTAAAGGAAAAACAAATCGTTGCAGCGGCAGCAGCAGCAACGACAACAACAACAACAACAACTGTAATAACCTTTAACGCCCCAACAATTAAGGCTAAACGCTTTTATTACATCAATTGTGGGCGGGGCAGTTGGAAACTTTAGCCATGGAATGGGGTCAGGTGTGTTGAGGGTGGGGCGGGGGAAGGAGGAAAGCGAGTCCTCCCCAGATTAATGACACTGCGCGATTTTTACGATTGTTTCTTAAGTTACCGAAAAAAAAAGTTACGAGGCTGTGTGTGCTTCTTTTTCCCTTCCCCCTCCCCTTCTCTCTCTTCCACTTCTTCTTCTTTCTTACTTTTTTCGGGAAATTTATGAAATTTTTACCTTTTGCCCCAGCAATTTGCTCCATTTACATTCTTTATTAGCCCAAAACCGAGTTAGAGAGAGAGTAAGAGAGAGAGAAAAACTTTTTGTTGCCCAAGGAATTTCCTCATCGTATGCAGGTTATACAAAAATCGCCATACAAAAGATTAAACCAGCCAGAGGCGTGCGGGGAGGGGGCAGGGGTTGCCGAAGTTTTCATTCTTTGCCCGTAAATGACCGTGAGAGAGAGAGAGAGATTAGGTAGGAGTGGGGAATTTTGGGGAAGGGGCCTCTGCCCGAGGGTAATGCCTAAACGCATGGCTAGAGTTGAAATGAAAATTGCGAACTTTGTCAATTTGTAGGTCATACATATTGCTCGGACAGGGGTGAGGGAGAGGGTGTTGGGAGTAGAAGGGGGAGAGAGATTTAGAGGGGATTGCAGCTGTTACCAAGATGGAATCTATGAGTTTGTTATTGTTACCTTGACTTAATTGAAAATTTTGAAAAGAATTAAGTAAACAAACGAAAAGGATTTTTTATAAAGATCATAGGGTATTCTATCTTAAAGATCATGGGGAATTCGTTTTTCAGAATGATAGAGAATTCTATTTTCAGGATCATAGAGAATTCTTTTTAAAGATCGGGCTTGCAATTTTGAATGAAATCTATTAATACAACTTGGTATACGATACATTAACTTATTGATCTATGGATCTTTTGCTAGTATTACAAAAAAGTTCAGTATAGTGTATGGAAATTTCTTCAAGATCATAGGGAATACTATCGCCAAGATCTTAGGGAATTTCTTCTACAGTACAAGATCTTTTAATTTTCGATGACATTATTTCTGGATCGTAGAAAATTTACTTCTAATTCAGTCTTCTAACTTTATAAGACAAGTCTATGATTATAATCTACCCGTATATCATACTGATCTTCAAATTACTTTCGCCTATAGCAACTGATCCTCAATCCCCATGGGTTTCAGAGTCCTTTTTTTCTGCTCTCCTTTTACTTCCCTTTGGTGTCTTTGGAACCCAACTTAGAACTGATTGCATCGTTTATTCCCTGCCTTTAAGCGGACTGGAAAACTCATATAGATGTATATTTATTATGTCCAACACCAGCGCAACTCATCTAACGCCTTCCTGCCTTCCTTCCCGCCTTCCTGCCTTTCCTATTCCCCTAGACCTGCGTGGAGAATTTAATAAATTCATCATCTTTCATTTAGTTGCAGCATCCCAAGTCTGTTACATGAGAGTGAGGGAGAGAGGGGGAGTTAGAGAGAGGAAGGTAGCAAGAGGAAAATTATATAAATGTGTGTAGTAAAGAAAGAAAAACTGCAAAGAGAGTTGAAGAAGAGGAAGAGAGAGAGAGCAGGAGAGAGCAAGAAGTTAGTAAGGTCTTTGCGGGGGAATACCCTGGTAGGCAGGCAGGCAGGCAAGGAGGAGGCGTGGCTGTCGGCTGCGATGCGATGTCGGCATCGGTGGTGCCCAAAAAAGCAAAAGCAAAATCGTGACTGTCATTTCAACGAAGCGAAGTTATTTTTCATGACAAAGCAGCCGAGGATGCCGCCCGAACGACTCTCCCCCTTCCCTGCCCCCGCCCCTGCCCTGCACCCGAATCCAAACCGACTAGCGGTAAAGCAGATAATGGCGACAGTGTGGAGAGGAAGGGGTGGGAAGGCACTGAGGAGGCGCTGAGGTAGAGTGATAGGTGCACGCTTGCAGAGCGAACGAGTGGGGGGAGAGACTCAGACTGAGATGGAGACGGGGGTGGAGACGGAGACGGAGACAGAGGCTGCGACGGTGACTGCGACGGCGACTGCGACTGAGGCTGAGGCATTCCAGCGTTAAAATACCTTTTACTGGCACATTACCAACAACGCGCGCTGCCCAAGTAGTCTGCTCTCTCTCTCCTTCTCTCGCTTTCCTGCCCTTCCCTCTCTCTCTCTCCTCCTCTGCCTCCTACGCTTGCCTCCCCCCTAGCATCTAGCTAAGACAGTGAAAACTGCAGCTCTGTCGCTGTTGGCGTCGCTGCGTTTTTCATGAAATTATTACGACTTTGGAAATGGGGTCGTACGAAATGTCGTTACGTTCAGAGAGCCTTACCCCTGTCCCAGCCCCTCCCACAACCCCTACCTAGCTACTTCTCTGCGCGTCTCTCATCATCTTCGCCAGCTTCACCATCGTCGTCGTCTTCGCTGTTCGTTTTAGTTTATTGTTGAAAATTTCTTGATTGTATCTGCGGAAAATGTTTGGGAAATTGGTTAAAGTTGCAGGCATGATGTAAGTACGATATCTGCCCGTAACCCCACTCTCTTAGAGGGCTTTAAAATTAGCCAAGGCATATCAATATTTAGGGCAATTTGTCGCCGCTTAAACAACTTAAAAGTGTCAACAGTCGAGAGGGAGAGAGAGGGAGAAAGAGAGAGGGAGGGCGAAGAGGCAGCGTAGCGGGATCGAGAGTGACCAAGTCAATGTGAGGGAGAGCGCATTTCTAAGTCTGACCCACAAAGAATTGAAGCCAAATATGGATGGACAGAGACCTACAGAGAGACAGCCTAAAATAGAGCGAAAGAGCGAGAGAGAGAGTGAGAGAGAAGCTGTCTGTCTAGCTGCATGAAAGACGAGATCTTTGTCGCAAGCTCGTAAAGATCGCATTAAAATGCCATAAAAAGCGAGACATTACTTTTATTTTTTTATGCTGGCATACCTGGTACTTACAACTTTGTATATAAGGCAGACGGAGAGAGAGGGAGAAAGGGGAAGACAGAGGGAGAGACGGGGAGAGAGGCAGACAGACAGATATAGTGAGAGAATGCAGTAATAGAGAGACTCACAGAGAGGCGGAGAGAGAGGCAGACAGACAGACATAAAGAGGGACTGGGAGGTGGACAAAAAGACAGGGAGGTGGAGTGGGAGGCAGATAAAGAGACTAGGAGACGGACAGACAGAGACACATAGCGGACAGACAGAGTTACAGAGCAGCAGACAGACAGACAGAGGCAGGCAGATCGACATACGAGGAGACTGAGAGGTAGACAGGGATGCAGGAGAATCGAGAGGCAGACAGAGAGGTGATCAAAGAAGCAGACAGACATACAGACGGAAGACAGACACACAGACAGACAGAAAGACAGGCAGACAGACAGAAAGACAGAGAGACAGAGCAGACATACCAGACAGACAGAGCAGATAGACAGAGAGACAGACAGACAGAGTAGACTGACAGACAGAGAGACAGACAGACAGACAGACAGAGAGACAGACAGAGCAGACAGATAGAGCAGACAGACAGAGAGACAGACAGACAAAGAGACAGACAGACAGAGAGACAGACAGAGAGAGACTGAGAGGCAGACAGAGATGCAATGACAAAGACAGACAGAGTTAGGCAGACAGACAGACATACGGAGAGACTGAAAGGCAGACAGAGCAACAAAGCAACAGTCAGACAGGCGGACAGACAGATGGAGATACAGAGCAGACAGAGCAGACAGACAGAGCGACAGAAATAGAAAATCTTCTTAATATTTTTCACTTTTCGTTTGGTTCCATTTGCCGTCGCTGTCACTGTCGCTGTCGGCTTTCTCGTCAAATGAAGTTGCCCCATCATCACGCTGTGCAGAGCCGCAGCCACAGTCTCCACACTATCATCATTATGAACATTATCATCGTCATCATCATCATCGTCGTGGTCGTCACATCGGGAATCAAATAAGCGTGAAATAATTGACATTTAAGCAAAGCGCACGCACATAGACAATGGAACCGCGGACGCGGACGCGGACGCGGACGAGACTAGACCAAGTCGCGACCACGCCGACCAAGTGACAAGTCCACTTTTCAGATCCCTCCCCCCCCTCTCTCTCTCTCTCCCTCTCCACTGAGCCTGAGTTGATTTGTAGGCCAACTTGGCGCGCGGTGCGCACCAACGATAAGTCGAGAATCATGACAGATGACCGCACGTACTCGACTTCTGTAGATTTAACGTCTCACGAATGGAGACACACTGCCACAGAGAAAGAGAGAGAGAGAGAGAGAGAGAGGGAGAGAGTGGGGGCACATTTCTGGGTCATGAACCAAAAATGTAAAATAATGAGTTGGTTTTAGAAAAATGTCGCCAGAGTCCCCATTACGACGCTCCCTACGCTCTTGTCTACTATTGTTGTGCTTTTTTTTTTGCTATTTTTTTGAGGTCTGTCGATATGGCAAAACGGTTTTTTTTTTGGCATTCACAACGACCAGTGTTGCCACCTGTGCGTGGGTGGTTTGTCGGAGAGGAATAGGGGGGAGGTAGGGGAAGAGACAACATCATGGAACATCTGTCAATGCGAACACGTGATATGTTTGCCAAAAATTTTGTGCAACCGCAAATCGTTGTTTAAAGTGCTTCAGGTTGCGATAGTTGGGTTGCCCAAGGTAATCAGATTAGATGCGCAAATGATAGAGCCGACGATTTGTGTGGAGCGAATGTGGGACACACTAACATAAATATGGGGGTATATGAGAGAGAGAGAGACACAGAGAGAGAAAGATAGGTAGAGCGATATAGCGAAATGTAGGAAGGAATAGACTGCTAGAGAGAGAGATATAGAGGGATATATAGAGAAATATAGAGATATATATA
The DNA here is from genome assembly GCA_018901885.1 of Zaprionus kolodkinae. Classification (NCBI taxonomy): domain Eukaryota; kingdom Metazoa; phylum Arthropoda; class Insecta; order Diptera; family Drosophilidae; genus Zaprionus; species Zaprionus kolodkinae. The sequence continues at coordinate 55,953 of JAEIFM010000028.1, read as the reverse complement.
GAGAGATATATAGAGATATATATCGAGATATATATCGAGATATAAAGACAGGTATAGAGGGATGTAGAGGGATATAGTGGAATATAGAGAGTTACAAAGAGTTATAGAGAATTATAGAGAGATCTAGAGATATAGAGGGATATAGAGCGATATAAAGGGATATAGAGGGATATAGAGGAATATAGATACATGTAGATAGATGTATAGAGATATATAGAGAGATATAGAGAGATATATAGAGATATAGAGAGATATAGAGAGATATAGAGAGATATAGAGAGATATAGAGAGATATAGAGAGATATAGAGGCATATAGGAGGATATGAAGATATATAGGGAGAAATATAACAGATATAGGAAGGAATGGGTTGACATAGCGACCCATAAGGATATATTGATAAGCATAGGGAGATACAGAGATTTATGATATGATATGAGGTCTGTTGAGAGATATAGATAGATTGTAGAGGGGTTTAAGGAGATAAATATTGATATAGGAAGACGTAGAAATATATAGGATGATGTATAGAGGGGTATTGAGAGCTGTAGAGAGTGGTAAAGAGATCTGGAAAGGGGGATATGGAGAGATAAAAAGATCTTAAGGGAGATATACAAAGATATAAAGAGCTTGAGAGATAGGCAGTTGGAGAGATAGCTGTAAAGAATAAAATTAAGATTAACAAATCGAAAAATAATAGGTTTAATCGTATATCTAGTATATATATCCTACTACCCATGTATATCAACCTATTTCGACTATATCCACCTCCTTGAGCCTGAATAGAAAGCGTGTAAAAACTTCTCTCGATGCACTCGTTTTATTGTGTAAATCTCGTTGTAATCTCATGCTTACCAGATACATTCTAATAGTATTACCAACAATCTCGATAAATTCTGTAATTCTCTGCACCTCTTCTTCTTCTTCTTATTCTCCTCTTCTTCTTCTACTTTTCGTTACAGTCAACGTTTGCCATCAATGACCTCAACTAACTCGTAAATGGTAAGTGCAAAATTGTCTGTAAAATGCATTTTTAAACTCACAATCAGTGTCCTGGACCAGGGGGGGAGGTAAGGGGCGGTAGTTGGGCGTTTCTCGACCCGACCTTAGGCAACAACCCATGGCATAAAATGGTCATGCCCAGCGCCCTCGTAATGCGGCGCCAGCTAAATTGCTTTGCAGCTCAATGTCGGAGCTCAGCTTTACCTATAAACCAAAATGAATGACTAAACGGGCGTCCAGCTGAGCGGGGGGTGGAAGGGGATGGAAGGGGGGTCGGACTATATAAACGGCTGTGAATATGCTATGCGGACAGATGTGCCGCAGTGACGCCTCCTCCCCCTCTGTTGGCTACGCCTCTGCTGCCTTCGTATATGCAAAAATCTCATGCTGACTGCGGCGCTTCTCTCTCGTCATCATCAGCCGGCGGGAAAATGCAATCGCATCAGGCGGTCATCCGAAGGGGGGAGGGGGAAAGGGAGTGGGAGGGGGATTAGTAGTAAGGGGTCTATGGGGGAAGGTAGACTGCAGCTACGTTAGTCGACGTCATCGGCTACTCCGAAAATACAACATTTTGTTTTCCTGCCATTAACTTTGACCACGCGTTAAATTCCACTTGCCTTCCCGTTCTGCCTTCCCGTTCTGCCTTCCTCCTCCTTTCCTCTTTCCCTTCTCTCTTCTCTCTTCCCTTTCCCTACCCCTTCCCTTATATTTCCTTCCTCCTATCTATCACGAACGTAAAACCCCAGCGCCATTTCGCTTGCATTTATTTTTTTTTTTTATTAGAAGTTGGCAGCCCTGGCGTGGATCACGCAGGGTTGCACTGATGAATGAATTCGCCGCAACGTTTCGCCGCCTCATTCTGTGGTCGCCGCACGCACATGATGTCGCATTAAGCAGCGCCATCTACAGGCGACTAACTGAGTTAAACTGCCCCACGATAAGGGATAACGTACGCTCTGACAGTCTGATTGTCTCTCTCTCTCGCTCGCTTTTCTCTCCCTCTCTGTCTGCGCCAGTTAGAAGCAGATTAACAAATTAACCCAATGCGAGAGAGAGAGAGAGAGAGAGAGGAATACTATTGCCTGGGGATTGGATAAGGATATTTTTCCCCTTTTCAAATCAATTTAAGATTTTATTTAATTTTAAGATGCGAACTGAAGTATCCCATAATGATAATATAATAATAAGATAAATTATGATGACACTTATTATAATACTGCACATAATAATAAAACCAGCTCTCTGGACTATGCCACTTTAAAGATCAACTAACTTAGCTTATTTCCAGCTAATTTCATTAAAATCCAACAAAAGTTTAGCTGCAATCAAGCTAAAGCTTTCATTAGCTTAACATATTTCTACCATGTTAAAAGAGGCAACTTTAAAACAAAGTTTGCTTTCATTCTCTCTCTCTCTCCTTCTCTTTCTCTCTCTCTCCCTATCTCCCTCTCTCGATCACACGTGCTGCAATTAAACCACAGTTGTTGTTGTTGTTGTTGCTGTGGTTGCTTGGCATATTTGCACAACAGCAACATTCACGACAGCAACATCCACGACAGCAACAGCAGCAACATAAAATACCAGGGCCACAACGGGCATCGCACGTCGCGTCGTCTTTAATATGCAATAAGCCCGTTGTAGTTATTTACACAGCTCAACAAATTCCACTGATTTTTTTAGTTTTTTTTTATTTTTTTTTATTTTTTTTCATAACTCATTCGCATAAAGATGTGGAGGAGGAGAAAAAAGAAGAAGACTTGCGACGCATTTTAAATCGTGACATAAACACTTTCGCACATTTGCAAAAATTAAGTAGAATAAGAAGAAGCAGAAGACGTCAAAAAAAAGCGAGAGAAAAAATAGCAGGGAAAAAAAAGAAATATGAATATAAATATAAACAATGGCAAAGAGCGCAGCAAGACAATACCCTGTAAAGTAACATGCGCGAACTGAACGTTATTTATTTATTTATAATTTATTATTAATTTATTTGTTTGTAATTTATTTATTTCCGATTTATCGCCGAAACTTACGCGATATATCAATAGGCCCAGTAATATAGCGTTTTGTTTGAAAAATTGCAAAAGAATTTAGACTTAATCTTTATAATTATCGATACTTAATTGCTACAATTTATCGATTTCCTAAAACTATGTTGTTTCTATTTTTAATCGATGTCGCATTGCCTTAATATGGCTTTGTTGGCAGCTCTACTACAGTTAGAAATTTTTTTATAGGGTATCTACGCGCAGCATACCCATTTGTGTCTTGCATATGCCAATTGGCAAATTTGTGTAATCATCTTGCGGTCAGGGTCAGGCAAAGTGCAGCATGGTTTGTGCCATTTGAACTGGTTCACTTGCAGCATGTGTGTGAGAGAGAGAGAGGGGATGTGTGTGCGAGGCAGGCAGGGTGTGTGTGTTTGTATGTGTGTGTGTGTGTCAAGCAATTAGCAAAAGCATTGAATAGAATTGAGCTTGAGCAAAAACAAAATTATCTAATCGGCTTTTGTGGAGTAGACACTGCTCCTGCATCCTCCGCTGCTGCCACTGCTCCTGCTCCTACTCCTCCCTCCTCCTGCTGCTGCTGCTCCTCCTCCAACTCTAGCCACATCCGCTTGAGTGTTGCCCGTGTGCCGCCACTGCTTCATCGCTGTCGTCTTCTGAACTGGACAAATATTGTCGCAAGCTGCCAACGAGGCACCACGACGATGATGACGATGACGACGCTGTCGTCAGTTGGCCAAGTTATCAGAACGGTAGAAAGACGCTGCTACTGCTCCCCCTCCTGCTCCCCCTCCTGCTCCTTCTCCTGCTGCTGCTGCTGTAAACCGAACTGTGCAATTATTTGCTCAACTAATAATTCACTTTAGTGTTTCGTTCCGCGCAAATATTGAATGAGCGTCTGTCTGTGTCTCTCTCTATCTCTATCTATCTATCTCTTCCCCTCTCTATCCCGGGCATAATGCAGTGTTAGTTGGGAGTGATGTGTGTGTGTGTGTGGTGTGTGCACACTCGTTTATCGGTTCGGTATCAGAAGACAGTGCAAACAGCAGTAAATACGCTTAATCAGATGCACAGTGTATTATTTTTCATACCATAGTACCCACAATACAATGTACCGTCCCTTCATGCTTATAAAGTGATTTTTAATATAAACAACTTATGGGGAATTAACAGACAAAACGTTTTATGTAGAATATGTAGAATTTAAATTGCCATTTCAAAAAAAAAAAAAAAAAAATTCATACCCTTACATAAAGTTCCTAAATATCAAAAATTTTAAAACTTCTTTTATGATATTATTTAAATGTAGAATCGCTCAGGTTGTTAAAACATAAACAAAAAGTCATTCCGTATGAAAATCGTTTGATTTTTAAGAAAGTTACGATCGGTGAAAACTGAGGGTACCAGGCTTGTTGAGGGAGTTACATGTCTAATTTTTTGACCATTTTGACCTGATTTTTGGGCCAAAATTAAGTAACGTTTAAAATCGATTCAAACAATCGTTTAGTACTTATTTTTACTTCCGAAATCGATTAAAATTAAAAACTGGCGATTTAAAATTTTGAAAAAAAAAATTTTGTTGAAATATCATAGGGGGGACCCTTACATAAATTTCCATAAATTTGCACAAAGTTAGTAGGGTATAATAATAGTATTTTTAAACTATGTTATAGTGCTCCGATTTTGTTGAAATTTGTACAGCTAATTTTATACACAAAAAAACATAAATATACATAGTTTTATTGTGACCACTTAAAAAATTAGTTAAATAATCGACTTACTTTGAATTGCTCAAATTCTCAAGGAAATAATTTTGGAAATAGCGCAAAACAATGCACAGACTTATTTTTTTTGGAGTTCTAAGCGTTCAGCTCTGTGATTTCTCCTATCTAAGATCTTAGATTCTTTTTGGTTTTTGGTCTGATCATGCAAGTCATGCGCTGCGATGACTCTGCAAAAGGGGTTGCCTCTCTCTGTCTGTCTCTTTCTGGTTGCTGTCTGTGTGTCTTCCCACAGTTGCACGTGTCTGGCATATGCTAGAGCACCCCCCCCCTCCTCGTAACCCTCTCCCCCTCTTCCTGGTACTACCGTGTATTCGTTGGGGATTTAAAATGTCAACATGCTGGTTAGAAGAACGAAACGGCATAAGCTGCTTACCATCCATTTTTTTTTTTTTTTTTTTTTTTTTTTTTTTTGCCTGCCTTGGCTTGCGACGACGGCCTTGAGCAACTTTACAGTGCCTTTTTTTATTTGGCTTGTATAGCTTCTTTTTGTTTAGCTTTTTTTTGGCTTGTTTATTGCTTTAGCTAAGCGTTCGAATTTCTGACAATGAGCACAAATTGAATTGAACTGGCATTGATAGCAGGCTGGCTCCCTTGATGATTGCCGCCAGTCTAACCTCAAAAAAAAAAACACTGCATATGGTGGCAACTCTACTCTAGAGATGGCAGCCATTTTAATTTTGAATTGAGGCTTGTTTGTTCTACAATTCAGAGGGAAAGAGAGAGAGAGAGAGCCGAAGAATCGTTTAAGCATTTTTTAATCCATTTCAACTTCGATTGAACAAGCTCTGTTCCACTCGATTGCCGCTTTCAAATCAATCAAGATATTATTGGAAGAGTGGGAGAGGTGGGGAGGGGGCGCGCTGGGTGTGGCACTCACCTTGGAAATTGTCGTTTGAAGCGGAAAAACGTGTAATTAAAAGCGCTTTGGGTAAAAGTGCTGCCAACCCGTTGCAGTTGTTGTCTTACTTTTTGCTGTTGTTTTTGGTTGTTGTTGTTTTGGTTGTTGTGTTGCCTGTTTGGTTTCTTGACTTGTTTCTGGCCTAAACTAACGCACGGCCAAGCCACACAACACACTAACCCGTTCAATTTGTTGAATTGAAACTTTCATTTTCATTTTCATGTTTTCCAACTTGATTTTTTTTTGTTTTTTGTTTTCGTTTGTTTTCTTGCGGTTTCTTTTGGTGGAAAACAAATCTCCAGTTGACATTGTCAGTCCGCAATGTCTTTCCACTTTTACGCTCTCTGAGCTTGTTAAATTATTAGCGAGTACCCTGTAAACTTCTGTTTTTTATGGGATGTAATTAAGCTGTGCAATTTGGCAATTTCGAAGTGAGAGCACTGAAAACAAAAGTACAGGCGAGTTTATTATAAGCAGCCTTATGTGTAGTAAGTATAGCACGAAGTCGCTTGAGAGAGATATACTTAAAAAGAAAAATAAAAAAAAAAAATAATAATAACAATTGCCTAATTAAAACAAGTCTCTCAGCTGAGTTAATCGTGGTAATAATCACAGCATATTGCACACTTTTTTTGGCTTTTCTTTTCTGGCAGGGTATGCCTTCTCCTTTCTCGCTTCTATTTAATTTATTACATTTTATTGACACGCGAATGTCACAAGATTAAAAGACAACAACAACAACAGCAGCAACATCGAGTACAAATTGCAATTATGTTGAAACTGAAGCGAAAAAGACAATGGCAACAGGTAAAAGCAAACAAAAAAATGAAAAAAGAAAAAAAAAGCTTTGTCACATCATCACGAGAAGCTTTGGCAATCCACAATCGCAAAAATTGAAATTGAAATTGAAACTCAAACAGAGTGTCGAAACAGAAACTGAAATTGAAACTGAAAATTAAAATTGATATTCACAAGTGAGAGAGAAAATTGAGTACACGGGAAATTTTTTTCGTGACACTCAATTCGCAATGGAAATGAATGGTTAAGTGAATACATTGGAAAGGTGATGAAATGGAGAATGGAAAAAGAAGGGAAGGAAAGGGAAGATAAACAGAAACAAGAAAAAATAAGTTATCGATGTCATGATGAAGCTCTGATACCCTTGACAAGGCATGGAATTTATTTTTTTCTTTTCGATTCTCAAACAAATCGATTTATTCGATTTTATTTCGGCTTGTTTTATTTTTTGTATTATTTAAGTGTTCACTGACTGTTTCTAGTAAATATATTAGCCGATAAAAATATGTAGATTCCCTAAAACTATTTAGATTATACAAATAATTTATTTTTTATTTTTTTATCAATATTTATATCGAATTTTTCACATCTTAATTTGAATTGATAGAGTTAAGGGTTGGCTTAGCTTTTCAATCAAACAGTAGGGAGACAAGGCAGCTATAGGGAAATTGTAGATAAATATATAATATATATCAGTACTTGATAAGGTATAAGATGCATCTCTCTCTCTCTTATTCTCTCTCTAACTCTCTTCGTCTTAAATACCCTTTGCAAGTGTATAATAACGAGTCAAAAAGTCAAGTCTAATTGAAATGACATAATTGCTTTTAATTGAAAGACAATGCCTAAGCAGATGACACAAAAATATCTATATATATATTATATACAAATTAGTATAACAGATATATAAATATATATATATTCTCAGGCATTTCTATTTGATGTCTGCATGACTTGAGATGAATTTAATTTAATTCGATTTGCTTTGCCTTCGAGGGCCACACAAAAGGCACTTGTTGTGTGTGTTGGTGTGTGTTTGTGTGTGTTTATTTCTTTTACTTGAATTTTCACCTGAAAATTCTTTTCCATTTCCCTAGCCAACCTCCAACCTCTGCTCCTCCTCCCCTCCCAGTGCTGAGTAATTTCTTCAAGTGTCAAATACAACAACGCATAAGCAAATTGGCTTGAAATTTGATGAAGAAATTGTGCAATGACAGCAGCAGCGATGGGTTTGGGGTAGCGTAAAGTTGGGGTGGGGATAGGATAGGGTAGGGACTTATAAAAGAGATGCCTTGCTAATGAATGACAGTTGGCGACACACACAGAAGTAAATCAATGGCTCAACTTGAACAAATGAAATGAAATGCGATAGTTGGCAACACGGTCAACATTCTTGTTGTCCCTCCCTCTCGCTCTCACTCTCTTTCTCTCTCCCACTCTCATTGCCTTTGGCTACTTTAATAGACATTCCATAAAGTGCAGTTAGTGTAAACGATACCCCGCACTAACGGGGCCAATTGCAAGAGAGAAAGAGAGTGAGAGAGAGAGAGACGGACGCACAAAAGAAAAAAATGTGTGAGCAAAGAAGAGCACAAAGTGATAAGTAGGTAAAAAAAAGTAATAATAAAAAAGAGATGCAGTTGCATTTGAAAATTATAATTAAGCACCGAAGCATCGAAGAGGAATAAAGAAGTCAGCGTAGGAGAGAGAGAGAGAGAGAGAGAGAGAGAGCGCGACACTTGGGTGTACTCGACTCTTGCATACCCAGTCTATTTCCTAAATAACTCCCATGTTAATTGTACGATTGCTATGAAATTAGCAGATATCATTGGGCTTAGAACAATTAGTGTACAGACTAAATATGCATATTTTAAAGTTAAAAGTATGCTGGCAAATTAGTTTTTTACGATTAAAGAGCTTGGAATAGGACATGGCTTAATACTAAAATAAGCTTAATATGTGTGCAGTAATAAGACATATTATCTGCGAATTTCATAGACCTAGCTCTGATAGTCTCAGAGATCTGCAGCATTATATAGATGAACAGACAGACAGACAGACCGGCAGGCAGGCAGACAGGCAGAGGGAGAATCCTTCGAGCAGTAAAGAAAGCAAAGCAGTGGCGTGCAGGAAAGTGAGGAAGAAGAGGCGTAGCACTTGTCAAGCGTCAGTGGGGAAAATTAAGCGCTATAAATAACGCATACGCCGCATAAGCCAACGCAACTGTCGAGCTGCGGGGCACGACGGCTCAATGATAAAAAATTGCTCGTAAATGAACAAAAAATAATTAAAAATGCATTTTTCATTAAGGCATTAAAATGCACAAGCTCACAGGGAGAGACAGAGAGAGAGCGAGAGAGAGACAAAGAGAGAAAGAGAGAGACAGAGAGAGGTAGAAAGCGAGACAAACAATCAGACATTCACAGATACGAGAGATACCGGCAGCCATTCATTTAATTCATTTATCTCGCTGCCTCTTGCCCAGGCGGCAGTTCATTGATTGCAGGGAGTGCAGGGTAGGGGGAGGGGGGGAGGCACATTCAGGCTAGGCCAGGACACTGCTCTGCTCCTCCTGCTCCTCCTCCTGCTCCTCCTTCTCTTCCTCCTCGTCGTCGTCGTGGTGTGTGCCCGAAGCGCTTCGTCCGCTTTTATGTCATTTGGAAATTATCATTAAAACGCGAGGTAGGTGCGAGCTGCAAGAGCAGAGAAATGCAAAGAGCCTGAAGGGGGGTGAGTTGCGGAGGGGGGAGGGGGGTGTTTAAGTACAGATATGACCACTTCATTTTGCAAACAAACAGCAGCAGCAGCAGAGGCAGCAGCAGCAGCAGCAACAACTGTTGGTCGGGTCGACTGCGCTAGAGGCTTGCGGCGCGTGACGGTCATTGAAACAATGCGCGAAAATACGCGTGTAATTAAAACAATAAAAGGCAGCAACAACAGCAACAACTACAACAACAGCAGCAACAACAAGTGGAAAAACGGCAAGAGCAAAATGTTCAGTTAAGTTTTAATTTTCACAAGTGTGAAAAATACTATTGAAAAGGCCGCACTGCTCCGCACACAAAGCAGCGCCACGCCATGCCACGGCAACGCGCCATTTCCGCCCAGCAGCAGCAACAGCAGCAACAACAGCAGCAACAGCAGCAACAACAGCAGCAACAGCAGCAGCAGCAGCTTTTTTAGCCCTCACCACACACACAACGCGGGTTAAAACAAGTTGAGAATTCTTGCTGTACGCACTGTGGTCGCGCGCGCTCGCTCTCTGTGTGTGTGTGTATATGTGTGCAGTTATTTGCTTGTCTCGCCATTTAATATGCCCCTTTATGGACACAGTGCGAGGGCGAGGCAAGGTAAAGCGAGGCGAGGCAAAGCGAGACGGGGCAAAGCGAGTCGAGGCGAGGCAAAGCGAGGCGAATTCGAAGCCGAACACGATCGATTGCAGTGCTCCAAATTGAAAGAACAAGTTCGCTGCACACAGTGTGCTAATTGTCATACTCTAACTGTGAAGGTGTGAAAACTCCGAGCCTGATTAAAGCTTGAAATTGATCAGCAAATTGAAATAGATACATATTATATATATATATATAGTTAATATAAATAAGTAAATTAGTTAAAGTTGAAGTAGAATTATATTGAAAGTGTCTTAAAATTATATGGAGTTGCAAATAGCTTATGCTTTTAACTGAGAGCACAAGATATTCCTCTATTAATGTCAAAATATTAAATTAAAATTAAAATCAATTGAATACAAATTAAAATTGAATTAAAATTGTACTACAACTATTTGAAGTTAAAGGAAAATTTGATAAATACTAATTAAAAGTGAATTGAATTTCACGGAAATGCTTCTATGTTAATTAGCATGAGTTAAAGTTGTTAAAAATAATTGAATTGTAATTGAAGTTGACAGACAATTGAATTGAAATTTAATTACATATGTATGTTCAAATAAAATAAGATATTCATAATTAGCATAAGCAGCTAATTCGGAAAAAAACGTAGATAAAATGCAATTTTTTCAATTTTTTAGGGTTGTCTCTCCATTCTCACATCGATATTAGTGAAAAATATAGATATTTGTTGTCGTTTTTTAACTCTAATATGGCCAAAAATCATTTGTTTTTACTCTGAGAAGACTTTTTGATCTTGGTATTAAACCTTAATTGATTCTACATTTCAATTTTATCAATTTGGGAACTTCGATTTTTTTCGACTTTTTCCATCCAACCCCCTTACAAAAATTTCGAAAATTTTCAAAAATTTGACATATTAATTTTTTGCTTAAAATCAAATAAGATATTCGTAATTTGCATAAAAATCCATTCCGCAGCTGATTCGGATAAAAAACGTAGAAAATATGCAACTTTTTCGATTTTTCAGGGCTGTCTCGCCACTCTCACATTGATATTAGTGAAAAATATGGATATTTTTGATCGTTTTTTAACTCTAATATGGCCAAAAATCATTTGTTTTTACTCTGAGAAGACTTTTTGATCTTGGTATTAAACCTTAATTGATTCTACATTTCAATTTTATCAATTTGGGAACTTCGATTTTTTTCGACTTTTTCCATCCAACCCCCCTTACAAAAATTTCGAAAATTTTCAAAAATTTGACATATTAATTTTTTGCTTAAAATCAAATAAGATATTCGTAATTTGCATAAAAATCCATTCCGCAGCTGATTCGGATAAAAAACGTAGAAAATATGCAACTTTTTCGATTTTTCAGGGCTGTCTCGCCACTCTCACATTGATATTAGTGAAAAATATGGATATTTTTGATCGTTTTTTAACTCTAATATGGCCAAAAATCATTTGTTTTTACTCTGAGAAGACTTTTTGATCTTGGTATTAAACCTTAATTGATTCTACATTTCAATTTTATCAATTTGGGAACTTCGATTTTTTTCGACTTTTTCTATCCAACCCCCTTACAAAAATTTCGAAAATTTTCAAAAATTTGACATATTAATTTTTTGCTTAAAATCAAATAAGATATTCGTAATTAGCATAAAAATCCAATCCGCGGCTGATTCGGATAAGAAACGTGGATAATATGCAACTTTTTCGATTTTTCAGGGTTGTCTCTCCACGCCTCCTTATGCCTGTTACATACATTTGCACAAAGTTATTATAGTATACCCTTTTTTGACCATTTTCAATGGTCGAAGAGTAACAGATAAAAAGAGGAATTCCAATCAATCTATCTATCTTCAAGGTAAAATAATTAGTATGAATTGAAATTGAAAGTTTCAAATCAAATTCAAATCAAAATTCTCTCACATACAGTAGCACGATAATAAATATATTTATTGCGCTATAAACAACTTAATTAGATATAAAACTAAAATAAATTGAATTGAAATTAAAGGCAAATTATGCAGCTAATTGAAGCTGACTTTTAGCTTAAGTTGATATAAAATTAAATCAGCTGAATAACTGCAAATAAACGATGTTAAACTAAACTAAAAAAATAATAAGTTGAATTATAACCAAATTAGGTCTAATTGAAATGGAAAGTGAATTATTTGCGTTAGAATCACTGTGACAGGACAGGCAACTGTAAATACAGTGACTGCAACAGTGACTACTAAAACTAAAGAAACAAACAACGAAAACATGCCCAAAATGGGTTAAGCCCAGACATGTGGGAGATTGGCCAAAAAAAGTGAATGGCCTAAGCCAAAGTCAGTCGACTTGCTTTTTTTTGTTTATTTGTTTTTTGATTGAAAGTGAAATGCGAGCAAAGCGCTTGTGTTTTGGCCACATTTTGTTGCCTGATTTGCGAGTCATTTGGTTTGTCGCTGTCATCTTTGCCATCTTCCGCGTTGTGTTACGCTTATGCAATGCTTCGTTCCCAATCGCCAAAGACTCCTATAGATCCCCTCTCCCCCTCCCCCGTCCCCTCTCAACATCTTCCCAATTTTAGTGACAATGATGTGTCACATTTTTTTAGACTTCCACTTGGGATGCGACTTGGAGTTGGACTTGTGGCTTTCCCAGGCGCAGATTGGCGTAACTGTAACTGCAAATCGGAAATGAACAAAATGCCAGAAATCAATTTTCATTTGCCATTTGCAATTGTTGCTGCTGTTGCTGTCAGTGTTGCTGTTGTTCGTGTTGCTGCTGCTGTTGTTGCTGCTGTTGTTTCTGCTGTTGTTGAAGCAAAGTGAAGTAATCACAGTAAACAGTAAAGTAAATAAATAAACTGATGAGCGTACGAGGGGCGAGAGAGGAGAGAGCAGAAAGTAGCGGCTGGATGAAGAAAAAAAAGCCAAAAAACAAGCTAAAGAAATGCCAATCATGCGCGTTAACAACAACAACAGCAGCAGCAACAGCAACAACAGCAGAACCAGCAGCAGCAGCAACATCAGCAACACAAGTCGATGATGACACGAGCATAGATGATGATGTTGTCGATGGGAAGGAGGAGGAGGAGGCGGATGAGGAGGAACTGAAATGAAGCAAAGCAAAGCGGAGACGTAACATGTCGAAAATCAATTTAATGCAGTGCAATCAAAAGTTGAAATTGAAGACGATGCGGGCAGCAGCAGCAGCAGCAGCAGCAAAGTTGAAAGTGCTGAGAGCGCAACCAGCAACATAAACAAATAAGCAGCAACAGCAACAGCAGCAACAGCAACAACAGCAGCAGCAACAGCAGCAGCAACGGCAGCAACAGCAGCAACCTGCAGCAGTTGCTTTGATTAGTTGCATAAATGCTGTCGGGGCGGAGGGGAGGTCGAAGGTGACAGGAAACGCTAAAGAGCAGCCAAGGGGGGGAAAGAAATGGAAAACGGATGAGCTTGACTTCAATATTGATTGACAACAAACGTGTGCAGAGCAGAGTTATCGAGTGCCAAATCTAAGGCACACAGCATTCACAATAGGCACGGACTCATTCACAAACTGCTCAAAACGATTGATGCGATTACAAAACTCAAATGCAATCAGTCGCAATCAATTCACACACTGATTTAACTCATTTAATATGATTTGCTATTGTTATCGATTTTTATCGTTTTCTTGCCAACTCTTTTCAGCAATTGCGATAACTTTGTTATCGATCACACACAAGTGTTAGACAACTGCAATAACAAATGGAAGCGGTGGCAAAAAATCAATTTGAAACACTTTTTAAATTTTTTTAGAACAAACTATCGATTACAATCGATTTTATTGGCTTGCCAAGCATAGCAACACTATTGATTATTTCTACAATAACTTTACTATCGATCTCAAGCAAGAAACAACTGTAAAGGATTGATAGATTGTCAGCTTACAACACTGATTCGATATTTTTGCCATCGATACTAACGATATATATCGATTTCCTTAGCATATAAGCTATTTAATTAGTATAACTGTTGCCTAAGCTAAATGTTGCCAGCGCCAACTATTTTGAACAGTGTTGAAAAAGCTTGAAAATAATTGAAAGTGTATCGAAAAAATTATCGATACATGCTATGATTTTTTCCAGCTTTATCTACAATCGAATGCACTGGAAATAAAGTTGTTATATTCATTTGCCAATTCGGGCGTCTCCTCGCATATTGTTGAATTTTACAAAACTTTAGACATTCCCCCCCTCCGATCATTATCAATCATACGCCCAGTTTGACGACCTTTCATACCAAAGCGTAACGGTATGTCTTGGTGTAAAAAAATCTGTTAAAGATTTGCATAAAGTGGCCATTATATGCGATTATCATAAAGCAAGAGATACAAAAATATACTACGTATACAGACACAGCGTGTCGATGACTATCCCCAGCATGGTTGACCGACCGCCTTCACTTTCAACTTTCGGACTTGTGTTTTTTTTGGAAAATATGTGTCAACAAATTGTTGGGTTGCTTTGGAACTTTCAGTTTTTTCTTTTTTTTGAGAGGGGGATTAACAAGCCGCATAAAACATGTGTGAATCTTTTTGCATTTCCGGCTAACAAAGTTGGGGAAGATTGAGAAATTTTTGTATTAGCAAATCGTTGAATAGATAAGCTGATGAGCTGCTTTTCCCACACGCCTGGCCACGCCTACTCAAGTGGCAAGTTTTTGGCTTATGCAATACTCACGCACACTCACACACACACTCACTCGCACTCACACACACTCACACACACTCACACTCACTCACACACTCCTCTCGAATCTCGTAAATCATAGCTGGCAATGAGACAGCAATTAGATTGAATTAAGTTCAATTGAATTGAGTTGAATTGAATTGAAGGCCATTGAACGTTGACTTTTAATAAATGAAAGCACTTTGAGTGGCACTAAACGATTCAAATCGATTGTTTTCCTTAAACTATCGATTGTTTTTATGATTTTACAACACTGTTTTTTAGAGTTTGCAAGTAAAACGATGAATCGAGTTGCAAATTATAATTTATAATACAATTAATCGATAATTATCGATATCAGTTTAAAAGTGATGCATTTTGCAACACTGGCACAAAGCTATAGGCAGTGCATTGCCTGATTTGTATCTGAAAAGTTGTTCGACCTTTTTGTTTTTAATTGACTAACGATTTCCGGAAATTGCCGTGCGACATTTATCGCTCTCGTGCCTGTGCGTGCGCGCATATTTTTAGATAAATTAACAATTAATCGAAATAAGTTAACACATTTTACATTCGATCGCGAGCAACGTTCGCTCTTGCAATCATTAACAATCCACATGCTATATACCTATGCCTCATCCGTAGCTGTATCTGTATCTGTATCCGTATACACATACATATATACACATATCGTATATGTATAAGTCAGCAGAGCGAAATCGTCGCTCAAAATGCAAATTCGGAATTTTCTGGATGAGTCATTTCTGTTCAGTTCAGGAATGTTTTGAATGAAATTGCGTAGCGTCTTCATCAGCATCAGCATCATTAATCAGCGCTCATCGATATCAATAGCATGTTGCGTATAATCGATGAGAGATAAATCAAAAAAAATAAAAAGAAGAGAATAAAGCATATTACATAAATTTAATATGCAAGAATATATAGTATATATGCAAATATGCCATATAAATTAAGTGGAATGATAAACGTGCAGCATAACCTAAAAATAAATCGTTGTTTTTTTGTTGTGTTTCAATTATTTTTGCCAATCGATATTTGGCAAACCATTAGCTAAGACCGATTTGAGTGCATTTCTGCATTTAGCCGGCAGTGTGTGCATTGACTAACTGCACTCACTGTGCGTGTGCCTGCTTCAAGCATCTTCAGTCCATTGATTGATTGATTATGAAAGCTCTCTCTCTCTCTCTCTCTGCTTATGACTCGAGAGACGATTATGTGCGCCACAATGATGATGATGATGAAGCTGGAGCTGGAGATGGCAATGCTCTCTGCACAGTTACCATACATATTTATCGATATTAAATAGCGGCAAAGCAATCGAAATGATTATTAATGTTTGCGCTTTAGTTATTTATTTGTTCATCGCTCTCTGCGTTTTTTTTTTTTTTTTGTTTCAATTTGTTTCGCTTCCTCGTAACGTGACTCTTTGGCACAACGGAAATGGCAATTTGAGCTAGACGAAATGTTATAGTGTGGATAGTGGTGGTGGCCCACATATGGTATGGAGAGCAAGCGCGCATAGGTCGATATTGCAATTATTTTGTATGCGAGCGTATTGAGCACGAGGTTCTTCGTACCCCAAGAGCGAGAGAGAGAGAGAATGTGTGGGTTAGTGATGTGTGCGTGATTGAGCACGACTCAAGATGCAAGAGATTCTACTCAAGAATTATAGCCTATCGAATAACTATCGCTTAGCAAGTGTGTCAAAGAGGGCAATCGATAGCTTTGCTATTGTATATACTTAGAATACTATTACTATCGATTGTAATATTGTTAGCTCAAACGATAGTGCTTAGAATATGATCAGTTAACGATACCATCAACTAGCAATTGCATAGACTATCAAGCGTGCCAACTATCGTAGGGCTATCGATAGTTTTGCACTTAAATATACACTGTATATTACAGCTAACGCTGTTATCGATAGAAAAAGTAAACATTCTCAATATTTGCCAGTCAAATATTTTCAATAGATGTACGTTATCGATAGTACAAGTAGCATACAGCTATCGATTGTATATACTTCAAATATTACAGCTATCGATGATCCCTAAGCTATCGATAGGACAGCAATTAAAGATCTGCATACTCGATAGTAACGAGTGGCAGCTATCGATAGCTCTGCTTTAAAATATAATCAGTTTATTACGGTAACTATCGATAGTAAATGATGAAATATAATTATACGCTTACTGTTATCGATAGTAGCAGATATTTACTTTCACCACACAATGTTATTGACTTCTTTTCATTGCCATATCAATGCACATGATCAATGCACTTATCTCGTGACACGACACGAATCAAGACCCACAATCGCTCGCTCTCTTTCTCTCTCCCAGCCCGCCTGACGCCTTGTTATAGTTTCAATCTACATTTTTCTAACGCTACATTAATAGACTACGGACAACGGCACCGTGTCTCTCTCTCTTTCTCTCTCTCTCTCTCTCCCTCTCTCTCACTCTGAAAACCGAACCGGATTGGATCGTGCGAGGCTTCAAAAATATGCGGTGTGTTTGTGTGTCTCTTTGCCATGCGCGAGTCTTGCAAACCGGTTGGACACGTTGCCAAAGTTAGTTTGTTTTTTAGCCTCCCCCCTACACTCTGGTACCCCCCCTCATAATTATACCCTCTTTGGCAGCTCTCCCCCTCTCTGCGGGTGCTGCCAACGCGCTGCTCGCGCGTTTTGCTGGCGACTTTTACAGCGTTGCGGCAATTGTTAAACTTGAACTTGCCAAGCGATGCGTAGCCCCACTGTGCGTTAGTGCGTGTGTGTGTGTTTGTGTGTGTGTGTGTTTGTTTCAGTTTCAATTTGTAGCCTGGCTAAGCAATCAGCCAGGGGCGTGCTCGAAAGCCGGGATCAGCTCCAGTCCCAGCTCCAGCCCCAGCCCTGTCATAGAAACTGACCCAATGGCCAAATATCTTGTATCTTGTATTTTGTATCTCGTATCTTGTGTCGTGTATCTGCATATGAACTGTGTGTGTGTGTGTGTGTGTGGGGGAAAGAGAGCAAGAGAGCACAGTGTTCTCAGGTGTCGGGTAAGTCAGTGTGGTAGGTAGAGAGTAAAGCATGGGGTTGAGCAGGGCAGGGTAGCGTGGGGTAGTGCCGACTGGTGTAGGTTAGGATAGGATTGGGTAGGAGAGGAGAGGATAGGAGAGGATAGAATAGGATAGGATAGGATAGGATAGGAGAGGATAGGAGAGGATAGGATAGGATAGGAGAGGATAGGAGAGGATAGGAGAGGATAGGAGAGGATAGGAGAGGATAGGAGAGGATAGGAGAGGATAGGAGAGGATAGGAGAGGATAGGAGAGGATAGGAGAGGATTGGAGAGGATAGGAGAGGATAGGCGAGGATTGGAAAGGATAGGAGAGGATAGGAGAGGATAGGAGAGGATAGTGTAGGATAGGATAGGATAGGAGAGGATAGGAGAGGATAGTGTAGGATAGGGTAGGAGAGGATAGTGTAGGATAGGGTAGGATAGGATATGATTGGATTGGGTAGCTAGTGGGCTAATGTATGGTTAGCCTAGGTTAGCCAAGGTTAGCTTAGGGTAGGTTAGGTTAGGCGTAGGCTACGTTAGTGTACTGCAGGGTATCGCACAGCAGGGTGCCGTAGGGTAGTCATCTCTATCTCCTTGGCTCAGCTGCGTGGAAAGTTCAGTTGCGTTGAAAACTTTCAAGTGCAGCTGCAAAACTTGACATGCTCTGTGGATTTAAGCCAAAGCAGAAAACTTGCAAACAGATTCGTTCGTTAGATTCACTTGTCTGGGTGCGCTGCAAGGTTCGTACAGGTCTCCCCCCACAGACCCCTTAGCCCCCCCTTGGTAGCCTCTCCCCCCCCTTGCCATCCCAAGAGCAGCTTTGCCAGTTGAATGGCTGCAGAGGAGCTGGAGAGATGAAGAGAGAACAATTCAAAAGGGAAATACCATAAATGTTGACATTGAAGACATGCCATGGCTTAGGGATAAAGCTCACTTTATGCCACCTCTCTCTCTCACTTTCTCCCTCTCTCCTTTTGCTCTTGAGAAATTATTTGCTAATAACTGCCAGCTGCAGCGGCAATTCAATTGAGTTGTTTCTCTCTCCCCCTCTCGCTCTCTCTCGATTGCAGTCAGTGGAAAACTTGAGGGAAACTTGGATAACTTCAAGAGCAGCTTGAAAACTCGCTGATGCTGCAGCAGCTGAAGAAGGAGGACGAGGCCGGCACAGCTGATAAGCAGAAAACCCGCGTCATAGAGTGGAATGAACCCTGTCTATCTCTATCTCCATCTATATCTCTATCTCCAGCTGTAAGCGAAAGTTGATACTACGCTGCGACTTGTGTCAATTTTGGTCAAAAAGCTTTCGCATTAAGACAAACGATTAAGTCGCAAAACTTTGCCATTTTTGGGGTATTTGAACGCGTTGCGATGCGTTGCGAAGAAACCCGTTCAAAGACCCACATCGTAGAAGACAATGATCTATCTATCTATCTATCTGTGTGTGTGTGTGTGTATAGCTGCAAAGACTTTCTTCTCGATAGAGAGAGAAAGAGAGAGAGCATTGCACATTCACCGACCCCGTAGCAACTGTGAATTGAAAACTGGCTTAAACGTTTCAGTGATTAATTGTTAACAACATTTTTTTTTGCCATGGTATATGAGACAAAGAGACGCGATAACAGATGAATGATCTCTGTCTCTGACTGAACTTTCATGTCTTCATGCGAAGAAAACGAAAGACACAGAAACCAAATACAGTTATCATATGTGGGCGTTTACCCTCTTCCTCTCTCTCACTCTCTTCTCTTCTTTACCTTGCTTATGCAGTTCGTTTATGAAATAAGATTAATATGCTGTATTAATATAAACTTTGTGCCTTGTCAATTAACTAATTGTTGTCACTGTAACTGGGAACTTAAGGGAAGTTCTCTATAATATTTTTTCCTATTAATTTTTGCAATGCGATCTGACTTTATAAGTGCCTGCGAAACCTCCAGAAGCTTTTTCGAGCTTTGAGCTTACATAAAAGCTGCTTAAAGCTCACCCAAGCTTTGTTTGTTAGGTAAGATTGATCTTGTCTATATTTCCCTCTCCCTGTGAAGCTTTTAAAGCTTTGTCTGCGAGGAAAGCACATAGTCTGCCAAGCTTTAAGCTTGATTTGTAATTAATCCATTACCCTAAAGCTTTATTTACCACTTAATACTCAAAGTAAGCTAGAACTCTACTTAATTTCTAAACTTCTTCTACCCCTTAAAGCTTTGCAAGCTTCTTAAGCAGATTAAGTTCAAAACTTGCTTCAATTTTCCTGCCATTTATCACTTGTGAAACTAGCTCAAAGCAAGCTTAGCTCGTCACTTATGCAGACACACTCTCCCTTTGTATCCCTGTAACACATGTAGATATTTATAGGTGCCTCCCCCTACCCAACCCCCTCTGCCGGGGGGAGAGACTTGTGCCTCAAAGTACTGTGCTTTAAACTTATCTACATGATGTCATTACGTTGAGACTGAGCAAGTCTCTCTCTATCTCTCTGTCAAGTTCAGGGCTCCTTCGATATATATTGGGGGGAGAGAAGGAGAGGAGAAGAAAGCTATAGAGCACGCCCTTCAATTTGCGCAACATTCTTCTTTCTGTTTTTTTTTTTGATGCATTTGGCTGCACTCTAATTACATTTCAAGTGTGGCCATTGGCCGTCACAAGAGTGCGCAAACTTATCATCAGGCGGCTCCTCATCCGCATCAGCAACATGGTCATCCGCATCAGCAACATGGTCATCCGCATCCGCATCAGCAATAGTAACATCTCCCTTCCCATCCCTATCCCCATCTCTATCATCATCATCATCGTGATTGCCGCATACTTGAGCAATGCAAAGAAGAAGTGGAAAAAACGAGACCCTCTGCCTCTACAGCTCTTCCAGTCTTCTTGTCTGTGCGTTCAAGCATAAGACTTTGTTTTCTAATTTGGCTTTAACCTTTGCCAAAGACCAACCAACAGCTACCAACAGGGAGAAGAGGGCGAAAAGACAGCCAAAAGAAGCCAAAAGAAACAGGCGCAAAGAAAAGAGCCAAAAATTCAAGAAAAAAGAAAAAAAACTGGAGGTAATTGAACCGTGACCTAACCTTGACTTAACCGTGGATTTCTCAAGCCATGGCCAGCGTCATGAAGGTGCTGCTCAGCAGGAGGAGGGGGAGGGGGGAGGGGGAGGGGGAGTAGGAGAAGGAGAAAGGTGTCTCCTCCAAGTCACAGAAATCCAAATGAAAAATTCGCGCATCATTTGTCATGAATTCGATTTAAGTTTCTACTCCCAGTTGCAATTCCTATTGCAATGACCAACACTAACAGCGAACTCCTCCTGCGCCCCCCCCCTTCCCATCCTGATCCCGTTAAGAACTTTGCCTCAAGGGGGGTAGGGGATGCAAGGGGGGTAGGGACAGTGCAAGAACTTTTAGACAGAGTTCAGGCATCAATTTGGCTGAAACTTTTTATTCGCCTCCATCTTTTGCCTTGCATAGTGTTGCAAAATGTGCGATATATATATATCGTAGTACATAACGATAGATTTCTGAGCAGCATTATTCTGTTATCGATTGTAGAATCGTAGATCAATAATATATTGCCTTCAATTCGAGAAGTTCTCAAGTAATTAAGATTTATCGCTTAAAAAATCGTTTATATCGATAGTTGCTTCATGTTTAAAAAAAATCAAAAAAGTTGCATATTTTCTACGTTTTTTATCCGAATCAGCTGCGGATTGGATTTTTATGCTAATTACGAATATCTTATTTGATTTTAATCAAAAAATTAATATGTCAAATTTTTGAAAATTTTCGAAATTTTTGTAAGGTCGAGGATGGAAAAAGTCGAAAAAAAATCGAAGTTCCCAAATCGATAAAATTGAAATGTAGAATCAATTAAGGTTCAATACCGAGATCAAAAAGTCTTCTCAGAGTAAAAACAAATGATTTTTGGCCATATTAGAGTTAAAAAACGATCAAAAATATCCATATTTTTCACTAATATCAATGTGAGAGTGGCGAGACAGCCCTGGAAAATCGAAAAAGTTGCATATTATCCACGTTTTTTATCCGAATCAGCCGCGGATTGGATTTTTATGCTAATTACGAATATCTTATTTGATTTTAAGCAAAAAATTAATATGTCAAATTTTTGAAAATTTTCGAAATTTTTGTAAGGTCGAGGATGGAAAAAGTCGAAAAAAATCGAAGTTCCCAAATCGATAAAATTGAAATGTAGAATCAATTAAGGTTCAATACCGAGATCAAAAAGTCTTCTCAGAGTAAAAACAAATGATTTTTGGCCATATTAGAGTTAAAAAACGATCAAAAATATCCATATTTATAACTAAAATATGTGTTTCAGTCTGAAATAAATATAAATAATGCTGAAGGCATAAATAATGCTTAAAAACTCGATATAATCGATAATATTGATGATAAATAATAATTCTTGCACTATATGGGATATATATCTGCTCTAGCTTTATATACATACGTGTATATAATATCATTATATCATATATAAGATATACTAAGATTTTTGCGATTTATTTCCTTCAGCTCGTTCGACTGGGCACAACTTGTTATCGATATATGTCGAGTATCCTCAAACAGTTGCACATTGATTGGATAGGAGTCTCAACCTGATTGGGTTGTTGGAAAGAGGGTACAGGGTATCGATGGGGGCGGACATTACAATGTGCAAATATTTGGAGTGTTTTACGAGTGCGATATGCAAAAACCGAATGCGAAAGTGAATTGCTGCGAATTGTGAATTACGAATTTTGTTATTAATTGAAATGTTTTTGCAACGCACACACTCTCTTTCTCCCTCTCTCTCTCCCCTCTACCTCCCTTCTGCCTCTCCCCCCTCTCAACTTGACATTAATCCGTGCAGCGAGGCAGCTGCTGTGCCGAGTCATTGACACCTTTGGGCCATGAAACTTCTCCGCGGTTCCTGTTTTGGCGTTTTTGGGCTAATAAAGTTGCACACACACAGATATATATATATGTATATGTGTGTACTGCCACTGGCCTGCCCCCTGCCTAACCCTGCCTCCCCCCAGCCGCCCACTTAACCACTTGAGTGCATTGCACTTGACCGCATCATAAATTTTGCCAGTCATGGGCCGTGAGGCCGTTGCAGTTTAGTTGCCTCCCCCCTGTATACCCCCTCCCCCCTCCCTCTCAAAGTTGCCGCACAGCACCGCTCGATGTCAACTTTTAATTTGTTTTAAAAACTTTTTGATTGTTTCGCTGCTGTTGCTGCTGTTGCTGCTGTTGTTGCTGATGTTGCTGGCGTGTTGCTGCTGTGTTGCTGCCGTTGCGGGCATGCAAATGGGCGAGACTGCCCTGGCGCCGTTGCGTCTGCCTCAGCGTTGCTCTTGAGTCTACAGTTGCCTACTCTCTCTCTTTTACTCTCCCTCTCTTCCCCTCTCTTCCCCTCTCTTCCCCTCTCTTTCTCTCTCTCTCTCTGTCTCCCTCTCTTTCTGTCTGCTTTGGGCATTCATTTGCCGTTGCTTGATTAAATTGTCTCGACCTCAGTTCGCTGACGGTTATTTAAAGTTTTTAATTTCATTTTATTGACACTGCCTACCCCACTGTATTGTGCCCCCCCCCCCCTCTCTTCCCTCATCCTACTGCACCCCTTACCTGCCTCAAAATGCTTTGTTGCTGCCGCAAGTTGTCGTCATTATTGTTGCCGCTGCTCGAGTCGTCGCTGCTGCTGCTGCTGTTCTTGACAGTTGCCTGACCCACACAAAGCCAAACAATTTCCAGCAAGACGCTCCAAGACGCAGCCAGAGCAGCAGCAGCAGCAACAAGAGCAGCAACAGCAGCAGCAGCAGCAACAGGAGCAACATCAGCTCAAAGGGAACTTGGCAGCTGTCATTGCGAGTTCCCTATACGCATATCCAAGCCTTGTTCAAGTCCGACTCCCGAGTCCGAGTCGTAGTAACATGTGCGTGTGCTTACCTGTGTCACCCTGTGTGCAGCACAGGGGCCTTCAGGCATCATTTGACAGACCCCCAAAGAGAGACTGCGGTTTGCTGCTGCTGCTGTTGCTGTAAATCACTTTGCAATTGAATAGGAAAAGCAACAAGGTACATAAAGAAAGTGAGAGGGAGAGAGAGAGAGAGAGAGGGAGATAGAGGGAGAAGGAGAGAGAGAGGAACAGAGAGAGATATACAGGGAGAGAGAGGGGGTAACAGAGATAGACTTTGCCTTTTTAGAAACTATAATTGGTGTAGTTGCTCTGATTACTATATAAAAAACTGTATAAACAGACGGACAGACAGACAGACAGACAGACAGACAGACAAGCAGACAGAGAGACAGATATGTCTCTCAGCAGACTAAAAATTAATATACCCTTTTGCCTATGTGAATACAAATACTTTATATTTGTATATGGCAACAAACTTTTCTCAATATATTCATAAGTGCATTCATATATATTCACATACATATTCTCATATGTGCTGTGCACTTTGTCAGTCATCAATCAATGACTGCAGGATATTTACCCTATGCAGACATATATCATATAACATATATGAAACATATATTCTCTCTCATATGTTTATTTATTTTGCGCCACAATATTTTGCAGTTTATTAAAATATATGTTTTTATTGAGTATTTTGTGGGTTTCTTCTCAAAGAAAAAAGAGATATATAATATATGTATATTTCTAAATTCGCAAAAAAAAGAGGGAGAGGCAGGTTTAGGAGGAGATAGAAAGAGGGAGAGAGAGATCTCTTGGGGGTATGTCCGAAATATAATTGAAATTATTTCAAAATTGTTGCACAAAAAAAATGATTTGATTGTTGCACGTGGCAACGTGCTGTTGCCGCTAATGTTGCACACAGGCAGCAGCAGCAACATGTGAGCAAACGTGCTGAAAGCACCGTTATGTGGTAATGCAACACCCTGACTAAGCAGGGAATAGATAGCCAGGCATGACATACCAACAGCAGCAGCAGCAACAGCAGCAGCAGCTCGCGCGTCGGCAACAATATGCGAATGTTGCTGACGGCGCAAGTTGCCGGCTATGCTGTGGCAGCAACTACAAACAGGCAGAGAGACAGAGAGAGAGAGAGAGGGAGAAGGAGTGTGCGAGAGAGACAGTCACATTACGTTGACAGGCAACACGCGTCAGCTGACATTGCTGTTGTTGTTGCTGCTGCTGCTGCTGCTGTTGGCGAGGCAAGTTTTGCATGTTGCTGCTGGTGCTGCTGTTGCTGGTGAGTCAGCAACATGCGCTCTCGCGTTGGCGTTCTAATTTATTTATGTTAATGCAATAAAAACACTCAATTTGCTGCACATTCCGAATATACCGTGTATTCTCCCTCTCTCTCTCTCTTTCTGTCTCTTTCTCTCTGTTGCTGTTGCAAATGCCGCATATTGGCGACGTTATCGCAACAGCAGCAGCACCAGCAACAGCAGCAGCAGCAACAAAAACGTAGCTAACCTTGTTATTGTTATTTAATTTCACTTTTTGTTGCCATTGTTGATACTGTTGCTGCCCGTAGTCTTTGTCGCTGTTGCTGCTGCTGTTGTTGTTGCTGTTGCTGCTGCTGTTGTTGCTGTTACCGTTTTGCGTTGGCGTATTTCGTGCTGTTGGCTGTCGGTTTTGTTGTTCTTGTTGTTGTTGCCGTTTTATGCTGGCCGCATGATTTACGGTGTTGGCGGCATTTTTTTGCTGCTGCTGCTGCTGTTGTTGTTGTCGCAGTTGCTGCTGCTCCTGCTCGTGCTGCTGTTGCTACTGTGCACCGTGGTTATGCCAAGTGCTGATGACATTTGAAAGTTGCAAGCAGGCAGAGTATTTTGAAATGGTACAAGAAGAGGAGACTGCTGCTGCTGTTGCTGCTGCTGCTTGCTTGCAACATCAGCAACACAGGCTGTTTTAGACTGTGAGATGCCACGCAGCTGGCTGGAAATTGTGTGTGTGTGTGCAGACTAGTTGGTATATTTTAAATACCAGTGCTGGTATTTTTTAAAGCAGTGCTGGTATACTTTTTAAGCCCATGTTGCTGTCGTCTTATTTGACTGCTGTCTGCACACTCTGGCACCACTGTGCTTGCTTCTAGTTATTTATAAAGTAGTTCTCGTTTTTTTTTTTTTTTTTTGTATTTTTTTTGGATTTATTTGTTGCTGCTGCTGCGCCCACTTTCGAAGTTGCTGACGTCGGGTGCGTCATTTGCATTTGTCATAGAAAAAAGGTTGACTAGACCAGGGAAAGGGCTGTGGAGAGGGAGGGGTAGGGACAGGGGCAGGGTCAGAGATATAGACAGGCAGATAGTGAGCGGGAAAGAGAGAGAGGGATAGAGAGAGAGAGAGAGAAAACACTCCGTATTGCTGTGTCCGCTGGCTGCATTTACTTTTACTCGCACACGCTGCCCTGCTGTAGTCCCCCCCTGGAAAAACCCCCTCGATGCCCCTGCCCTTTGCTGTTGCCACCCCTTAACCCCCTCAGGGGCAGCAGCAGAACTTGCGAATGTCTTTATTATTTGCACACTGAAAGTTTATAAACACGCCTATCCTTTTTTCGGTGTCCATTTGCTGCTGCTGCTGCTCGCAATGTTGCTGCTGCTGCTGCTGTGTTGTTGCTGTGTCGCCCAGCTTTTTAATAAAGTCATTTTATTTACATTTGTGCTTTTGTCTTGTAATTTATTTACTTTTTTATGCCATTACATACATTTGTAGCTTGCATATTTGTTTTCTGCTCGTTGCTGCTGCTGCTGCTGCTGCTGCTCGTTGCTGTTGCTTTTGCTGCTGTTGTAACTGTTGCTGGCGCCGGTAGCCGAAAACATTTTAAATGCCATTTTAATTATATTTGCTCTTTTGTGCGTTTGGTTGGGCGTAAATTCCACTTGGCTCTCTCTCTCTCTCTCCCTCTCTCTCTCTCTCTCTCTGGCACACAGTGAGCAAGTTTTTCAATTAAAATGAAATAAAGCGACATAAATCAAGTTGCTGCTCAGTCACAGTCGCAGGCTATCTCGCTCGCACACGCACACATATGTGAGAGACAGCAACAAAAAACTGTTTGCAACTAACAACAAACCGCAAGTAACTTCATTTTGGCTCGAGGCTAACGCTGCGTATGAGCAATGTCGACGCACTTGAGCAAAAAGCAAAAAGTGCCAAGTTGACTGACTTAGAGCGAGAGGGAGAGAACTGGAACTGGAACTGGTAGTGGAACTGGAACTGGAGCGAGTAATTGCTAAGCTAAGAAATACGTTTATTTGTGCCTTGTGTTATGTTGCTCCCTTTGAGTTTTTACCATTTGCATTTCTGACATGCGGCTCCACTTGCCACACACGTGCCACGTGCCACATGCCACTTGCATGGGACTTATCAATAGTCAAAAGCAAAATAAATAAAAAAAATAATAAAATAATAATCGCAAGAAATGAAAAGCCACACAGCAATTGTGCAGGTTTTATTTGGGAGAAAGAGAATTTTCCTATATATTTTCCACTTGCAAATAAAGTTCATAAAATTGAAAAGCAGCTCAAGTTGCCCTACTAATTGCTCGAGAAAAATTCTCAGCTTTTCTTAACTATTTTATCTAGCAAAAGAGAGCAGCAAGAGACTGGGATATCGGGATTATGTTCTACCATCGATTGTATCGATTTCCCAAGGGTAGACTAGCTTCCTCTATTTTTGCTACAGTGTTGCAGGCTGCAAGCTTTTTTAAACAGTGTTGAAAAGGCTTAAAAACAAAAAGAAAGGAATAAAAATAAAGAAAAACAAAATAAAAATAATAAATAATAAAAATAAATAAAAATAAAGAAAAATAAATAAATAATACAGAATAAAAAATAAAAAAAAATGAAAAGAATAAAGAAAATTAATAATAGAAACACAATGAAATGAATAAAAATAAAGAAATATAAATAAACATACAATATAGTAAATAAAAAAATATAAAAAAATTAAAAACATTTCAACAATATTGTGTACATATATGGCAGCTTATCTTATCAGTTCCTTCCCCTCCCTCCTCTCTCTCTTCTATCCCCTTTGCCTATCACACCAACCACTTATCCACCAGTTGCTCCACTTTTTCTTTTTTGTCATGCAGCACGTGCCTCAGCTATGCGGGACCTAAGGCGACAATGCAAACAACTGAAGCATGACTGTACATATACCCTGTAAAAAACCAACCCCCCCTCCCCATCAGTTATCAGCGTCATTTCGCAATTGTTTTCCAACATTTTTCGCTTTCACTTTTGTAGCACGCGCCCCAAAAAAAAAAAAAAAAAAAAAACCTTGAACCGCAGAGTACTCCATTCTCCATTCTCACCTGCCAAAGGTATCGCACCAGCTCTGTCTCTGGCATGTGGGCATGGCCAGGGGCTTGGGCTTGGGTTCTCTGGGATTGGGAGCCGGCGCTGCTGTGTCGCCCTAAGCCTGCTCAGGCTCAGCCGCAGCTACTCAGCCTGTTGCCACTTGACTTTGCATACGGTTAGACGAGGTTTTTTTTTTTTTTGGGTTTCTGTGTGTGTGTTGCCACGCGCCCTCTCACCTCCCGCTCTGTCTATATAAGCGACCGCAAAGGGCAAATAAAATTAATGAGCTTAGAGGTAAACCAAAAGCCGAAAGCCGATTTTAGACTAGATTTTTTTTTTTTTTTTTTGATACCCTACAAAGGAGGGGTATATGTTAACTGTGTGTGGATATCTACAGCCTTATAGAGTATATACGCTGAAGCAGTCTGTAAGCGTATACAAGCTGCGGCAAGCCGTAGATTTCTTTTTTTTTTTGCTCTCATTTTGCATTCTTCCTAAATTGTGCCTCGTTGTCAGGCAACGGCTTTAAGAGCGAAATAAAAAATAAATAAATAAGAAATAAATAAAAAATCTTTTACCATATTAATATTTTTATTTTTTTTTATTCTTTTGCAGCCTCAAGCGATAAGATAGTAACTGAGAGCCTAACTATTTACGCGAACTGCAAACGCATTCAATAGGTAAGCAAAGGAATTTATTTATTATAAATTTATTATAGTTACTAGATATGTTAGGGCAGTGAAAATTGGCTTAAATCTTAGCCAGCTATGTTTTCGATAAGCCGTCAAAATTTCAATAATATTGTAGAACAATAAGATGTCATACAAAGCTGGCAAAGTGGGGATTTGGCTTGAGTTACTCTTCCCTATATCATTTACTTGCAATACAAGCAATAAAATGGTATATCATGCAGAGCTTATTATCCCACTTTTCCTAATTAAATTTGGCTCTAGTTTAAGCTGCTTTAAGAATATTATATACACATATATCATATTGTATATTATTGATTAATCGCATATTAATCGTGTATTAATCGGGGCATGCACTTAGGCCATAAGCTGCAAAAGTATAGCCAAAGTAAGCTTAACATTTATTTTATTCTACAAAATAAATCGCTCTCAGAGCTCTCTCTCCCTCTCTCTCTACATCCCCTATGGGCAGCAGGGAGGCCTACGTATACTTATTATATTTTAACTTGTTCAATGTGCCGTGGCAATCGTTCTTGCCTGTTTTTCCTTTTTTCTACTAGTAAAAGCAATGTAAGCCTGCCTCCTTCTCGCTCTCTCTCTCTCTGCCTTTCTCTCTTTCTCTTTCTCTGCACAATCCACTGTAATTCGCATTTTGTTGTTGTTGTATTTTTGTATCAAGTAGCAGACCCTGAAATGGCCAAGGGGCACAGCAGCAACATGGACTCGTTTTATCCTGCCTGCATTCCCCACAGTTCTGGGCCTGGCTCTGGCGCTGGCTCTGGCTTTGATTCCGATTCAGATACAGATTCAGATTCGGAATCAGCAACAGATTCAGTTGATGTTGCTGCCGCTGCTGTTGTAGCACAAAAAAATACTGCTGGGGGTGGGCTCTCAGCCGGCATAATCGGGGGCGTATTATCTCTCTCGTAGCGTGCATCTAATTTATGTATGTGCGAGACCTCAACGGGATCAGGCACCAAGGAAGCACACGGAGAGAGAGGGAGAGGGAGATGGAGAGGGGAGGAAAGGATGGGGATGAGTAGGCGGAGTTAGGCGAAATGCGCTGAAATAGATACTCCAGCAAAATGCTTTCATTTCATTAATTATGCAGCGAAAATCAACAAGAGAGGCCCCTCGACCAGCTTCAGTATACCCTGCTCCTTTAACCCTCCTCCAACCCCCCTGTAGCGACCCTTGTTCACCTATGCGAGCACGATTTAAAAGAACTCCTTTAATTCCAGTGTGCATGTGCGTGTGTGTGTGTGTGTGTGTGTGCGCTTTGTATACCCTGCAAATGCGTTGCTTGTTAACTTGAATAACTGCTGTACTAATGCTGCGATTGCTATGAAATTTGGTATATAGTTAAATGTAATACACATCTATGTGTATGTTGCAGCAGAAAGTTAAGGCAACAAGACTTTGTCAAATAAACACAAAAAATCAATTTACTTGGGCAGTGCATGTGGCAGCCCATATTTGATATGAGATTTGGATTTAAGTAGTAGATAGCAAGCTGCCTGCCAAATTTTATATCACTAGCTCTTTTAATACCAGAGATCTGCGTATTTTTTAAAAATTCGAAATGTTTAAAAGCGGAAATGAGGCATATGCTAGGCCTAAATGGATGATGTTGTAGCTTAAAACTCTTAGCAATTGAGAAATAAGCTTTATGCACTGCAGGGTATTTGCTAGTCATGCAGTTCTCTCTCTTTCTCCTGTTTTGCTAAACATTTTTGCTTTATTTTATTTTCATTTTTTTTTTTATTAATTTTTTTTTTTGGCTTGTTTTGTTGGTTGCGGCCACAAATCTGTTTATGTGCTGCAGCAGCAGCAGTTGGCTTGCCCCTCCCTTTACTTCTCTTTCCCCCCTCCTCTTGGTTCCCTCTTTAAACTGAGCTTTAACAAAACCAACAGGCACACTACCCTGCACCCTGCACCCAGTTTGCCCGCTTACGTTTTGTGCATTTGACTTTTATATGAACTAATTCATGAAAAATGCATGTGCACCCACCCCCTTCTGCCGGGCGCCCCTGTCTGCAGCAAATGAAGAAAAAGCGGCCACCATAAATCGTCGTCGTCGTTGTCGTCTGTGACTGTGACTGCGACTGCGACTGCGACTGCGGTGGCGACTGCGAATGTGAATGGCAAAATGTGAGTGTGCCGCATGTTGCATGTTGTGTACTATGTATATGTTGCATGTTGCATGTTAGAGTATGTTCTGACAGACGACGGCTTTGTTCGTGTGGCATATAATTAAATTAAGATTTTTATAGCTTAATTGGATGACTGTCGAGCAGGAGGAGGGGGAGGAGGCAAGTGAAGTGAGCTGATGAATGGCTGCCAGCCAAACTAGAGTGGCAGTGCACGGGCAAGAACCCGGTTAAACGGGTAAATGCGGGTAAATACGGGCAACAGCAGGCGGCAAGTGAAAGGCAACAAGTCTTGGAGGTACCTCCTCCTACTCCTCCTCCTCCCCCGCCACATACCCCACGGGGGTGGCAAAGTCTTGACCAGGTCTTGGCCTGGCCAAGTCGAGCGCAAAATTGCAAAGCCTTAAGCCTTGAGCTTTTCATGCATTCTACAGAATATGCTGTATATGCTGTACACACTGGCAAATATGTGTGTGTGTGTGTACACACTGGTAAATATACACATGTATGTACACACTGGCCAGCTAGATGTACATACATATTCATCTCTCCTAGCCTGTAATCTTCCTGCTTGACTACAGTTTCCACATAATTTTCTATATATATTTCCATTTGACTTTGTGTGTGTGAGCGAGTGTGTGTGTGCGCGTGTGTGTGTGTGGTAGTAGGAGAGTATTAAATTGTTGCTGCTCAATGGGTACACTGAGCGAAATATGGTAACGTTTGTAGTACCCTCGAAACTTAACCGATTTGAAACCACAGCATTCTACAAGAGTTGCATCTTAATTGTGAAATAATGGCAAATTGTATAATACTAAAAGCGATTTATATTGTTTACATAAGTGCTGCAAGGCCTGTAGATTGTCTAAAACAAATGTGCTATATTAATTTACAATATCAGCAAATTTGACAGTCGTAACTTTAATAATCTCGAAGATCTACGTGTTCGTACGAACAAAGTTGTTTATATTGCAGGCTGCATAGACTGTGGCAGTATATGCATGCTTGTTGGGCTCCGACACGCCTCCTGCTTGGTTCTTTTAAACTCTGCGAGAGCTAGGTATTATAATATCTAAGTTAAGGGTGTTCATACAGACCAAAAATTATTATATTAATGATTTTGTAGCTGATCTTTAATGTAGTACACTCTAGAGTGTCTCAGTTGTCTTCTTGTGCCTTTCTCGCTTTGTAGCTTTGTCGTCTATATAGAGTACTCTCTCTCTGTCTCTTCCTCTCTCGCTCTCTCTGTCTCTTTCTCTCTTCCACTTCCTCTTTCTCTTTCTGCGCTCTGTTGAGCGGTTTTGCGCGCCTTCTATGCGCTTCTCAGCGAGGTATTTGCTGCTGCTGCTGCTATTGTTGATGCTGCTGCTGCTGTTGTGGCAATTCACTATGCATGCAACTTGCCTCTGCTGCAACGTGCAACACACACACACACACACACACTGAGTCCGCTTATATGCCACATTGCATTTGGCCTCAGGCCGTGGCATTTGTTGCTGTCGCTGCTGTTGCTGTTGCTGCTGTTGTTGCTGCTGCTGCTGCTGCTGTTGCTGTTGTTGCTGTTGCTGTTGCTGCTGTTATTGCTCTATGGTTTATTTTCATTTTTGTATGTGCCTGTATGTGTGTGTGTGTGTGTGTTTTTGTGGGTTACCTGGCCAACAGGCAGACCAACAAATGACTGCAGCAGCAGCAACAACAGCAGCAGCAGCGCAATCTGCACAGAATCTAAGCTCACGACGACGACACCGCTGCAATCCTTGAACTTTTCGCAATTCCAATATGCATGCAGGCTGGTAAAATGTGTGTAGTGTGGGGCGGGGAGGGTCACAGCTGTTTGCCAAGGGTTGTCCAGGGTTGTCCACCCTCCCCCCCTCCCTCCTCCCACAACTGCAGTGTTGCCTTTCATTAACATGCAGCGCGACGACGAAAAGCTGAATAAGCGCGACGAGCTGTAGGCGGAGCAGGGGGAGGGGCAGGGGGAGACTTGCTGGGATAGTAGGAGGGGGGTTGGTGGTTTCCATCAAAAGCATAAATTGCACATGCAAATCGCAGGGCCTTGACTCGGTACCCCTCGTACCCTCGCTTTGTGTGGCAGATCTTTTCTTTTCTCGGCGATTTTCATTTCAATTTCTTTTCTCCGTCTTTCCTTTTTGTTGCCCATTTACCATTTCAAAGTTAAAATTCTTACAAAGCAGAGCGAGAGAAGAAAAACCGTCGTTGTCAAATAGCCAACTGGGCCGAGAGCAGCAGCAGCAGCAGCGACGGCAACAGCAGCAGCAGCAGCGACAGCAGCAGCAACAGCAGCAGCAGCAACAGCAGCAGCAACAAAATGGCCACCCGCAGCTTTGGCCTACACACTCATACACACAGAGACAAGACACAGCTATGCTTGCATGCTGAGCATACCCTACAAGAGTTTCACTAAAGGGTATATACAAGCTACAAGTGGTACATGGTACACGGTACATGCTGCCACTCGATTTAAATAAAAAAAACAAATATATAAAAATTCTTCATCGTTTAATATCGATAAATATCGAACTGCTGAAATCGCTAAAATCGAAATAGGTACAATACAATGTTAAAAGGTACATGTTACATGTTGCATATTAAGTACATGTGGTACATAAGTAAATAGGTAAATATACGTGTATATATGTGGTATTTGGGGTACTTGTGGCATTTGAGGTACTTAAGGTACTTGTAGTACTTGATGTACTTGTGGTACATGAGACATAGGATACTTCAGATACTTGTGGCATAGATTGCCTGTGGTATTTGTGGTATATGTGGCACATTGTGGTGCATGAGGTACGTGGGGTCCCTGAGATACATGTGGTACATGGGGTACATTTGATACATTTAATACATGTGGTACATGAGGTATCTGAGGTACATGGGGTACATGAAGTGCATACGGTACATTGCGGTACATGTGGTACATTTTGGTATATTGTGGTACGATTTGGTACATTGTGGTTCGATTTGGTACATTGTGGTACATTTTGGTAAATTGTGGTACATTGTGGTACATTGCGGTACATTGTGGTACATGAAGTATATGGTACATGGGTTTGGTACATACATGTGGTGGAATGGTACATTGTTTGAATACAGAATCAGATACAGATGCAAATTGTACCAGATACAGATAGAGATACCTCTCGAGGATACGTCATCGCAGTCAGCAGTTTGTGCCCTCTTTGACTGATTTATTGCCCACTCAAGTCGGAGAAGTGTCGCAAAAAGAGAGCAACAGCAACGGCAACGGCAATAGATGAGCTTATGCAAATATTATAGTACTTAGTTGTATTTATTATTTGGGGGGGGGAGGTGGTAAACAAATCACAGCGAGTTACGGCAGTTCTATTTTTGTAGATGCATAAAAGATGGCCATAAACAGCAGACTATGTGTGAGTCGTATATCATCGACAGGCAGAGAGACAGAGAGAGAGACAGATGTATGCGTAACGTAGGGTATATTAAATAATACGAGAATTTAACTTTAAATTTTCGGAAGACGCTCGCTCTCACGTTCCATGCCATTTGCTGCCGTCTTGGCCAACAACGCATCCGCATCTGCAGTCACAGTTGCAGCTGAATCTATTGACTTTTTGCCGCCACATTAAGCGATGAGCGGATGCGGGGGTGTGAGAGGCGGGGAGGGGGAGGGGATCGGCGAGATGCAATTCTATCAGAAATTGATGCGCCACAATTTTCTGGCTGAGCCACAGCGCAGAAGGCGGCAAGCCAGAGCTGCAGATTGTACTCGGCAGTTCGACAGTCTGTCTGGCAGTCTGTCTGTCTGTCTGTCTGTCTGTCTCTCTGTCTGTCTGTCTGTCTCTCTGTCTGTCTGTCTGTCTCTCTGTCTGTCTGTCTGTCTGTCTGTCTGTCTGTCTGTCTATCTTCCTACCTCTCTGCCTTCTCCGTCCCCCTGTCTCCCTGTCTTCCTGTCTCCCTGTCTGTCTCTCTACCTCTCCGCCTGCCTGCCTCTCCGTCTCCCTGTCTTCCTGTCTTCCTGCCTCTCCGTCTCCCTGCCTGTCTGGACTGCCGTCATCGTCGTCCTCCTCGTCAACGTCTTGACAATTTCGGCAATGTGTGTTGAAGCGTTACACGTTGCCTCCGCTAGTGGCAGTTGCATTGGCTGCGACTGAGACTGAGACAGAGACTGAGGCAGAGGCAGTCGCATCCTTGGCGCATTGCAATCAAAGTCAACGCAGTGAGGGACAGCGGGGGGGTGAGAAGGTGGTAGAACTTACAGATACCGCTGCCGCTTTACGTTTTACGTTCTCTGCATGTCATTCCAAATGCCGTTGACAACTCACAAGGCTCCCTGGACTAACCTGCCCACCGCTCCTCCCTCCCTCTCCCTCCCTTCTACCTCTCCTACACTGCAACTGCTGCTGCCATTTCTGACTGACTGACTGACGCTCTGTGGAGGAGGGGAGGGGAGAGGTAGATGGATGCAGCCGGGCAGCTTTTGACTGCTTCCTTATGTTGTTAGCAGAAACGTGACAAGAAAATCAAACACGCAAAAATCTGCGACTACAACAGCAGCAGCAGCAACAACAACTACGACTACAACTGCGACTACAAAAGCAGAGTCGACTGAGTTGTGCCCATGATAACAGTGTCGTCGTAGGGCTCCATGCTCTGCAGTCAGTTTAGCTTAGTTCCACCCAGCAGCAACAGCAGCACAGCAGCAACAGCACCACAGCAACAGCAGCAAGAACAAAGAAGAACCTGAAAAGAAAGGGCATGTCGAAGCCTGTATGCGCTTAGAAAGTTATCCCCAAAGATATAACTTCATATTCAGATCGCGAACTTTATCGATTTATCGATTTACCTATTCAATTCTTAGACTTACCGATAGATAAAAACTGCTCTTGTTCATGTTTATTTTGTTTGCAATATTCGAGTATTATTATTCCTATAAAGCATAAAGGCATATAAAGATCATGATCATGCAATTGTGCAGTAAATGGAGAAACGTATATTTTGTAGGATAGGATAGATTTATATATGATACCTATGAAACTGAGGAAGAAAAAGATATATTTTCGTATTGAGAAATTGAGATAGACACTTAAGTATATATGTATTCCATAATATGCTGAAGATACAAGTAATATAAAGTTTTCATAAAATTTTGGATATCCTTGTATCTTAAAATGATATATGAAAAAATTTTTTATAAATTCTTATAAATATATATCGATTCCTGAAGAGCTTCACAATTGAAGTTTCCTATCAAACGAAAACCGTTACAATGATACGTGAAAATTACTCTAAAACTCATGCGGCCTATTCCTGGTTAGGGTATTTCCAAGTTTATAGAGCTGTGGATGACGACATGTCTTGCAGTTAGTTAGCTCTGCATGTTTCCGTCTTTCGTTCGTCCTTCGCATGCAGTCAAAAAAAAAAAAAAGTGAAGCTAAAGCTGGAGATAATGCTATAGACGAAACCAAAGCTAAACATTTCGTGTCGCATTTATGGAGACAACGTGCCCCACTGTCTCTTTCTCTCTCGCTCTCTCTCTCTTTTGGTCTCCCTCTCTGTGTGTCTTCTCTTTGCTTTTTTTGGCTGGTTTTTTTTGGCAGTTTTTTTGATTGTTTTTTTTTTTTTTTTTTTTTTTTTCTTTTGCTTTTTAGCTGTTTTTTCTTTAGTTTTCTTTTGGTTTTAGCTGTTTTTTCTTTGCTTTTCTTTTTCTTTCTTTTTATTTAGCTGTTTTTCTTAGCTTTTCTTTTTATTTATATATTTTTTAGCTGTTTTTTCTTGGGTTTTCTTTATTTTGTTGCTGTTTTTTCTTTTGTTTCCCTTTTTTTGGCTGTGTTTTTCTTTTTATTTTTAGCTGTTTTTTTTTATTTTTCTCTACAGTTTTGGCCTTTTTTTGGTTGCTTTGTTAGCGGGGCTAAACGTTGATTTGCTTTCTGCAAAATTGTTTCTCAATTCGTTGGGCAGCTCGTTTGCGGCTCATGAGTGTGTGTGGGGGGGAGGTGGGAGTGTGTGTGGAGGGGGGAGTGTGTGGAGGGGGGAGTGTGTGTAGGGGAGTGTGTGTATGTGTGTGCATTGCTGTGGCATGCACATTCATCTGCAAATTGGCGTAATAAGCTGGCACTCGCCGCTGCCAGGACGAGACGCAGTTGCAAGTTGCAAGTTGCCCGTTGCACGTTGCAAGTTGCAGATGCAGATGATGCTGCCGTGTCAGCTGGGGCACTGCTGATTGATGTGTGTGTCTGTCTGTGTGTCGGAGTGTGTGTGTGTGTGGCAGCTCGTTAGCGCAACGTAAGCAATGACGTAAGTGAATTACGTGAGAGCAGGCAGAGGCGGAGGCAGAGACTCGTTAGTTGGCACGAAGAAACCTCCGGGTCCGCCTTCAGCCTGATGAGTAACTAACTACGTAACTACGTAAGCGCGCGCTACGTAAATACGTTAGGTTGTAATTAGTGATGTGAGTATATCGATAACTTTTTAAATAATTAATCAAACACTTCTCTCGCCTCACAGTCCATTGACACACTCAAACGAGTGTTTTACGAGTGTTTTTTGAGTGGTTTTTGCAAATTAAATGTTATGTTAATTCGCTGTCATCAAATACAAAAAAAACCCACATTGCAGCAATTCCCCGGGAATGTGTCATGCCCGCTGACAGAGTCGAAAACAATGAAATCTCGATTCATTCTACAAGTGATGCCTCCTCAATGAGTCTATATACAAATAATATATATATTTATATATATGTTATATATATTATCTGACTGCTTGATTTGAATAGATGACGTTCGTTAGGTTTGTGTGACTGATTAATTTATTAAGGGTAGGGTTAGATAAGCTATTGTATCTTATAGATACGGATAGATAGAGAGACTGAGATACAGAAAGGCAGGCAGAAGGAGATACAGAGAGGCGGAGATACGGAGATACAGACGGACAAATTTGTATTAACGTCTCGAAGTGAGGAGGCTTGTGGGCGTGGCAACCGTTTGCGCTAAATCTAAATGACAACTGAGTTTTTTTTTTTTTTGTGCAGTTTTCAATTTGCATTTCTGGCCAACATCGTCGCCTTTTGAAAATTCGCCGCATTGTTTGTTAATTGTTAAACATTTTAAATCACACACAGTGACAGCATTTGCACTTGTTTTATTGCAACTGGCTGTAGATTTATGCGACAGACTGTAGCTATGGCACCTGCCCCTCTCCAGCGCCGCCCATGATAATCGCACGAGTTTTTTGCGGCATGTGTGGCATGCGGCATGCGGCATGTGCAGCATGTGTGGCAAGCACTCAGGCAAATTTTGGGAAATTTTGCAGCACTCATAAATCCTTAATCGATTCAAGGCTCTCGATTTTAATTGCAAATCGCAAAATCACAAATCGAGAAACGAAAATGCTGTCAAAAGCAGATGAAAAGCAAAAGGCAAAAGTATCTCATCTGATTTGGGTGTGTGATGTGGGTGTGTGTGTGATGTGTGTGTGTAATTGCATTAATTCTAATTAAATTTAACAGTGTGTAATGTATCTGGCAGCAGAGGCAGAGCCAGCAGAGCGATGTCTCTGCCTCAAAGCGAAAAATGGGAAAAAAAAGGAAAAACTCCAAAAAGGAAAAGCGAAAATCAACTTTGGCGACATAACGAAAAATCATTCGCTATCAATCGACAAAGAAGCCTGCGGGAGAAAATTGAATTGCCAAATGGTGGGGAGGGGAAGGAAGGGGAGGAAAGAGCAAGGGGAGGGGGAGGAAAATGTGCAGAGGAAAAGCAGCGACTTTGGCACGCACACGTACGCAAATAGAAGGATGTGAGGCGAATTAAAAAAAAAAGAAGGAAACGCAAGCAGCGGATACGGATACAGGCGGCAAAGATACAGATACACAGCTACAGCTACAGATAGAGATACATATAGAGAGATACAGATACAGAGATACACAGATACAGCTACACAGATACAGATACAGCTACAGCTACACATATGTGCAGCATCGTGAAGAAAAGTGCGTCACGCGCGCTACTTAAGTTCATTTGCGCCACTTTGCGCCTTTGCATTTTAAGTATGTGCGCTTCTGCCACGCCCCCAATGCTCGCCCCTCCCTTCCCCCCTGGAAAGTTATGCGTATGCGGTATGTGCAGATACAAATGTATCTGTGGTGTTAAACGGCTCAGTGTATCTTTAGTCGCAGGCAGGCAGCATCGCAATGCCAACGGTTCAATGCGCCACATCTTTCTCCCCCTCTCTCTCTCTCTCTGTCTTTCTTTGCTTCTTTCTCGCCCCGATGAATATGCCAGATAAGTGAATAGATGAATGAGTGCCACATAGATCTCACACACTCACAGAGACCCATTTAAGCGGTCATTGCTCAGCTAAGCAAATTGAATTGCGCCGAATTTGAGTTGTAGAATTCAACAGAAAGCGCAAAGATCACGCCTCAAAGATCTCTCTCTCTCTCTCTCTCCCTCTCTCTTTCGCACTCTTTGTCTTGTTAATTACAAGAAGCTGTTTACCAGTTTACCAGTTCTATAAAACTTTTATGAACTCTGCGAAAGAAAGCCATGAATCGATCGAATGTGCGCTGCTACAAGGCTGCTAATCGATGATTGAAGACGGCGCACCCTCAAAACTGGAGGTACTGCGGTACTGCTAAGCCAAACAATGGAAAGAGAGAGCACTACACGACTTGAATATACCCGCTATACAACTGTGATCTTGTTGGAATTGATAGAAAACATTTAAAGACTGATCATGATTGCATAGAAGGAAAATAAACACTTCTGTGGAAATATTACGCTTTAAAGTTGTTTTTTTTGGTAGAGGAGGTAGCAAGCATAGTGGGTAACTAAAATAATCTACCACTAATAAGACATATGTAAACCAAATTTCATACTTCTAGCTTGTATATACACCGAGTTTCACGTGTTCATACAAACAGCAGAAGCTCTACGATTGCCAAAAACTCAAAATACCCTTGTGTGAGTTTGATTTCAGATTCACAATTGTGGAATGTGAATGTAAATTGTTTTATGCTCAACTGGCAGCAGACTGTAAAGCCATCATCATCATCATTATC
The DNA here is from genome assembly GCA_018901885.1 of Zaprionus kolodkinae. NCBI lineage: Eukaryota > Metazoa > Arthropoda > Insecta > Diptera > Drosophilidae > Zaprionus > Zaprionus kolodkinae. The sequence continues at coordinate 16,186 of JAEIFM010000028.1, read as the reverse complement.
ATCGCGATGAGGTAGCCAAAGGGGGAACAGGTTCCCCAATTCGATATTTGCGTTGTACGAGGGGGTATATTTATAGAGTCGGGTTTAATGAATGTTTATGGAAATCAAATAGATGATTTGTTATGCAGACAATGCCAAGAAGTCGAAGTTGTCGAAAAGAATAGACCGAAAATAAAAATAATAATAACGGTGCTTGAGAGAAAGGCGAAAGAACAAATAGGAATGGGTAGGGTAGGGTGAGAAGAAGAAGACCAAGAGGAGGGCACTTGAAAGCGGATTTGATTTGAGTTTTAACTACGATGTTACAGCTAAGCTACAGATAAATATATATAAGAGATTTATGGTATTAAATTGTTAGCAGGGCTTTAGATAAATATATATTAGAGATATATATATATAAGGTATTAGACCGTCAGCTGAGCTAGAGATAAATATCTTTAATATATATATAATATAAAAAAAGAGATATATCTATAAGATATTAGACTGTCAGCAGAGCTATAGATAAATATATAATATATATATAATATAAAAAGACATATATCTATGAGGTATAAGATCGTCAGCTTAAATACAGATAAATATCTATAAAAGATATATAATATTAAAATAAATATATATCTATGAGGTATTAGATTGTGAGCTGAGCTACAGATAAATATCTTTAGAAGATATATAACATAAGAATATATCTACAAGAGTTTGAACTGCAGGATGAACTTCAGATACAGATAGGGTCGTTTGATAAGTCCGTGACTTTTTGAATAAAATATATTTTTTTCGTCAAAGAAGCGTTTTATTTCTCAACATAATCTCCTTTTAGCTCTATACATTTAGTCCAGCGTTTTTCCAATTTTTTTATTCCTTCCAAATAATAGGTTTTCTCAAGGCCCTCAAAATAGTCGTTTGTTTCTGTGATGACCTCTTCATTTGACCCGAATCTCTTACCGCCGAGCCATTTCTTCATGTTTGGAAACAAAAAATAGTCACAGGGGGCTAAATCTGGAGAATATGCTGGATGGGGTAGCAGTTCGTAGCCCAATTTATGAAATTTTGCCATGCTGACTACACACGTGTGCACCCGTGCATTGTCCTGATGGAACAGCACTTTTTTTTCGCCAAATGCGGTCGTTTCTGCTTCAAATCAATATCGAATCTGTCCAAAAGCTCTGAATAATATTCGCCGGTGATCGTTTTACCCTTTTCAAGGTAATCGATGTGAATGATACCTTGTGCATCCCAAAAAACTGTGGCCATGACCTTGTTGGCCGACAGACCCACCTTGGCCTTCTTTGGTGCACGTTCACCCGGAGAAACCCACTGTCTTGATTGTTCTTTGGTCTCTGGTGTGGTGTGGTGGATCCATGTTTCGTCTACGGTAACGAAACGGCGCAAAAATTCGTTTGGATTGCGGTTGAACATCGCCAAACACTCCTTTGAAATGGTCACACGGTTGCGCTTATGGTCGTGTGTGAGCAATCGCGGCACCCATCGCGCGGAAAGCTTTTTCATGTCCAAATATTCATGTAAAATGTGATGTACCCGTTCAGTTGAGATGCCTACAGCCTCAGCTACCTCACGCACTTTCATTCTCCGATCATCCAATATCATTCCATGGATTTTGTCGACGATTTCTGGCATGACGACCTCTTTTGGGCGACCTGAACGTTCGGCATCACTTGTACTGGTACGACCACAACGGAACTCAGTAAACCATTTCTTAACCATTGAAATTGATGGTGCAGAGTCCCCATAATATTTATCAAGTCTTTCCTTGGTTTCGGTGATGGATTTTTTACGCAAAAAATAATGCTTAATTAGCACACGAAATTCACTTTTTTCCATTTTCGTTAAAATTCACGAGATCGTCTGCTTTCAATGCCTATAAAACGCAAACCAAAAAACGCAGCTTTCTCAAAATTTTACAGTCAGCTGTTAATCGATAACTGCTGACAGGAGCAGTGTTGTATTTAGAGCAGGTGCGCGGCAAATACAAAAAGTCACGGACTTATCAAACGACCCTCGTATATATGCATACAAGATATATGTATTATAGTAAAGTCTGGAGTTCTGGCTGAACTTCAGATATACATATATATATATTTTCATACAAGATATATATAGTAGGATTCAAAACTGCCTCGTCGAGAGAGTTTTATGGTTTCCCGAGAAATGCTGCAAATATGAAACTGGGTACAGCACATGTGGTCGCCCTTATGCAGTCTGCAGTTGGCAGTCTGACCAGAAGTTTCACACGATCTGCTGCTATAGACACATTAACAACCCCAACCCCATCAGCAACTCTTTCCATACACAGACCCAGACCCAGACCCATAGCCTGCCTCATCCTTCACTTTGGGGCCTCGAGGCGAATCTTTGTCTCAAAATAAACAATGCGCTGCCTCTGTGCTGCAGCTGCAGAGTTCCTACTTATGTTGCTGTTGCTGTTGTTGTTGGTGTTGCTGCTGTTGCTGTTGTTGCTGCTGTTGTTGTTGTTGCTGCTGTTGCTGGTGTTGTGTCAGGTCCCCCACAAAAGAGTCGACAGTTGCGGCGTGATAAGCTTTGATTATGGTATGCCAGACGGCAGGGCGATCACTCGCTTCTCTTGCAAATTAAATGGCAAAGGCAGAAAGAAAGAAAGAGCGCAAGAAAGGAGCAGCAGAAGAGTGTAGAGAGAGAGAGAGAGAGAGTAGGGGGAAAATTCTATAAATATTGCCAAAGACTTGGGAGGAGGAGTAGGAGCTGCAGCGATGGGAAACTTTGGATTGGAGAGTGGCAGCGCAATTCCAAGAAATGCGCCTGCTGCGCTGCCACGCATTTCCTGTATCTACGTTGCAGTAGCTCATAGAATATCTATCTGGCAGATACACAAGAACAACAGAGAGAGAGAGAAAGAGAGGGAGAGCAAGTGAGAACGAGATAGACATAGACAAATCGTTAACTAGACCCGTTCGGTTGGTTTTGCGCGTGCGCAACACACATTTCCGTTAGACCCCAGAGGAGATCAATGGACGCAGAGGCACCACAGCAACAGCAACAGCAGAGGCACCACAGCAACAGTTGCTGCTGCTGCTGCTAATCGAATCTGCGCGTTGAGCATTTTTAATTGTTCGAAGCAAGAAAGACGCGTCTAGAAATTGTAAAAGTCATCGAGGCTCATTGACCCAATTCAGTCAACGAGCTGCCTGCTCTGCCTGTCTGCCTGTCTCCCTGTCCATCTGTCTCCCTGTCTGTCCATCTGTCTCCCCGTCTCTCTGTTTGTCCAGCTCTCCCTCTGTGTGCTCCCGAATAGTTATATAGGTAGTTGGAACAGTTGCTTGAGGCAGTCATCATTAAAATGTATTTTCGTGGTTCTTTTTGAGGCCGAGATCGAACCTGTTTTGCCTAGCAAATTAGCAATAAGAACAACAACATCAACAGCAGCAGCAGCAGCAACGCTTACAACAGCAGCAACAGTTGCTGCTGCTGCCGAAAACAAACAAAGAACAAGACAAGATTGAGAGCGGGGGCAACGCATATCGAACTGACCCAAATAGTTTGGGTATTAGAATTGTGCTTGAAATTTAAAAAACAAAAAAAGTCCCAACTATTTCCTATATAAATACCTATGCTAATGTCAAGATGATCCACAGATCTTAAATAAAAGTACAGGGAAATGGGAAAGAAAAGAGCATAGCATAAAAAATTGAAAATATTCTAAAGATTAAATTAAATATACAAAAAAAAAAGAACAGGGTAATTGTTTCCATTACTTTAAGGATAACTGATAAGTAGGACCGACTGGGCTATATCGGATGATGTTATACGCTCTCAAATGACGATTCTATCCGAGTTGATTCTATATATGGTAGTAGAAGAGAATCAGCAAAATGTAATGTATGATTAATTTAGTTTACGAAAGAAAATAAACATTTCCCACAAATTGTTCCCATAAAAACAATATGTTATAGTTGTAGGATTAAGATAAAATTTTGCTAGCTTGGCAAGTATATAGAAAAAAGCAAATATACCTAGTTTCATTGCCATAACTTGTAAGATAAGCCAAATAAACAGATATTTGCAATGACAGCTATTTGTAATGCTAAGATCAAGCTAGTTTCGACTTATATACAGCGTATAGCTCTAAGAAACATTTATAAATAGTTTCATAGCGATAGTTAATCTTACTCTATATACCCCCTTTGAATCGTGTCAATGCTATGTACAGGGTATGCCGCTGTTGACTCAACTTGTGAATGCAGTTGAGATGAGTTGAGTGCAAATCATCAGAGATTTATAACAACTTCAGGCGCAAATACGAGCAGACACCCACACACACACACCCTCACAAACACACCCTGTTAGGTAGGTAGCTACTGCATATTTCACGAGACCTGCAGTCATCCAGCTGGAGGATGTGTTTTTTGTTGCCAAAAAGAAGAAGAGGGAAAGAAGAAGGGGGGCAAAAAAGGGAAAAAGAAGCTTGTTGAAAGCATGTTGCAAAATATTTTGTATAATGTGCGCTAACTCTTCAACTGACTGACTGCACTGTCTGTCTCTGTCTGTCTCACTCTCTACCCTACCTCCCTCTCTCTCGCCGTCCCTCTCCCACTCTCCTTCTGTGTGTGTGTATTTTGTGTGTTTGCTGGCAAAGTTTTTGCGGCGCATGCAAATGAAATGGAAAACACTTGAGCAAAAACTCTAAGCTGCAGGCACTGTAATTGTGTGTGTGTCTGCAGGGTGTGTGTGGGCTGTGCAGGGTGTGTGTGTGGGGTACAGGGTGTGTGTGTGTGTTAAATTTGCCTGATTTGGGCTGCCAGCTGAAAATGTTGCAAGCAAACTTTTTGATTATGTAAAAATTGCATTAAAGCAGTGTAGCATGGGCAGGGGAAGAGGGAGCTTGAAGAGGGTTAGGAGGGGTTTGGAGGGTGTTTGAAGGAGCTACGAAGGGGTTAGGGATTCTAAGTGCTTGTCGAGCAAAGCTCGTTGAGCAATCCCATGTGGGGCAGGCAGCTAGCCAGGCAGGCAATCATTATGGCGTCTTAGGTGTGCTTGGAACTCACTTCTCGGACAACTCAGACAGACAACAGACTCTTGAAATACTCTCCTTGGATACACTGCCAGGTTACACTGGTAGGATACCCTGCTGGGAAACCTTGCTAGGGTACCCTGCTGGGATACTCTGCTGGAATGCCCTGCTAGGATACCCTGCTAGGATACCCTCCTCCTAGGACACCCTCTTCCTAGGACACCCTCTTCCTAGGACACCCTCTTCCTAGGACACCCTCCTAAGAGACTTACCTAGAATCGCCTCCTCCTAGGCTACCCTAGCTAGGACCCTCTCCTAGGCTACCTTAGCTAGGACCCTCTCCTAGGATACCCTGTTGGGACAACCGTCTAGGATACCCTGCTTGGACAACCGTCTAGGATACCCTTGTATGACAACCGTCTAGGAAACCCTGCTAGGAAATCTTTCTAGGCTACACTCCTAGAACAACCTGCTAGGACATCCTTCTAGAACAGCCTAGACGAACACCCTCCACGGGTTACCCTCCACGGGTTACACTCTTCGGGTTACCCTCCACGGCTTAACCTCCACGGTTTTCCTCCACGGCTTACCCTCCTCTTGTAATCCTCCTGGTAGAGTCCCTCCCTCCGGACACTATCGAAACAAAATGCACAAAGCTGCAGCTTAAGAGCAAAGGAAAATCAACTGGACAAGCAATTTGCCCCCAGGCACAGACAGGTCATACCAAGAGATGGGGGGTGGTTAGGGTAGGGCAGTGCAAGACTTGGCTAGGACAGGCCAGCCTGCTCAGACAGTCAGACAAGTTGGGACAGTCCGACATAGATATGCAGATAGATGGATAGATGAACGAGCGAGCGCTGCGACAACTTTTGGGCCAGTGTGACCATTCTCGTTCGTTTGCCAGCGACACTGTACGTGCAATTTGTAGGCACAATTGAGCTAAGAGTGGGATGGAGTAGGATGGAGCAGGGTGGAACAGTGAGGTCGGCTGCCTGTGGCCAGTGTGGCACGCCTTTTGTTTATCGCTACGGCGAACGCCTCGAGGCGGGTGAGTTGTGGGTTGGAGACAGAGAGAGAGAGAGAGGGAGAGGTCCGGCAACTGTCGCTGGTGTAAAGCTCTTGCAGTGTCATAAATATTAGAGGCTATGCCATCATACATAGCCTCGCTGTGCCTCACCGCACACACACACACACACAGAGAGACACACACACAAAGATACAAAGCGCAGATAGACAAACAGATTGTCGCCCCAAGTGTCGTGTCACAGAGCACAAATGAAGACGACACTACGGCTGCCCCTGCTGCTGCCCCCGCTCCTGCTACAGCTGCAATCGGAGAGCAGTTGCTGTCGTGCTGTGTGTGGAGGAGGAGTGGAGAACAGGGAGGGGAGGGGAACTAGGGGAACCATTGCAGTTGTCACACTGTGGCAGTGCGGTTGACCAACTGGCAAATTGAGTGAGCACTAAATGCCTGCTAGCCTCGCAGGATGGAATGGGAGTATCGATAAATTATTGCTAAAAAAATAATTATCGATAGGTTATCGATAAAAATAACTAACGTTAAACTTAATATCGTACGAAATTCCTCGTACTATATCGATATTGTAAGCTTAGTACACTCGTTACCTTCCTCTCCCCCTTCGCACTGTGAATTTCTGATTGTTTTCCATTAGAGGCAGTCGGTCCCGCCTAGTAGCCCCTGGGGTTCAAAACAAATGGCGGCTGTCTATCGTCTTTGTCTGTGTGTGTGTGTGTGTGTGCGAAATATTACACGCAATTTTCAAGTTGACATTTTGCGTCTGGCTCGAAAGGGAAACGGAAATGGCAAAGCGGCTGGCCGCCATATTAAAAATGAATGAAGGCATTTCATTAGACAGAGAGGGAAGAGGGAAGAGTGTAGAGAGCAAACGATGTTGATAAGAAATGCAAAGCAATTTGCCAGAGCTTCAATATTAGTGTAGCTGCCTAAAAGTAGGCAATACTTTTTCTACCCCATCGCCTTTAAACAACTTTCACATTGCCTGCTTTTCTGTGCACTTGCAGCGTATCAACAAGTAAAGGAACGACAGAAAGACAGAAAGCAGAAGACGCCAAGGAACATAAACAGAGAGAGAGAGAGAGAGAGAGAGCTACAAAAATGGCACACTCCAAGGTCATACTGAAGATACTCTTCTCGCTGTGCGTCTGGTCCTTTGTCATAATCGGCCTCTTCAAGATGCATGGCACGAATCTGGTGCCACAGGATTACCATCAGGTGCCACAAGAGTATCAACAATTGCCCCTCAACAGTCGCAGTCTGCTGCAGAAGGATATGCTACGCTATGCGGAGACCACATCGACCACAACCGATCACTTTGATCCCAGCGAGATACTCGTGGATAATCGCACAGGTGAGTGTAGGTTACCCAAATGCAATCCAACACACACAGCAACATAACCTCAACCCTATTGCCTTTTTCCCATTGCAGCCATGGATGACGATCAGTTGGTGCGTGATGTGGAATCGCGTATACCCTCGCTACCGATCGCCTACTGGAGCAAGAATAAGAATTTTCTACAACAGAAATCCTCAACGTGTGCCAAGTATCCATCGATCTTTGAGCTGGAATTCAATAACATCTATTGGCAAACGTTGCGCACCTCGAACGGAACCTTTCAGCTCTTTGGTGCCTACTATGATATTCGACGTACCTCGCTGTTGGGTCCCACAGTGCGTATACTCGGCATGATCGATCGCATTGAGCCGAAGGTGAAAACCTACTGCCAATTCTGGTTCGATGGGCAGAAGGAACCGTTCATAGTGAAGACATTCGAATACAAGTATATCTGGTATAATAAATGGGGTAACTACAAGCAGGGTATCTATCAACCGTATCTGATCGCCTGTCAGATACCCAAACCCTTCCATGGGGTCGTACCCAGTTCAGTATCCATGGTGGAGAAGGAATGCGATACGGCTACCAATAATTTGCGTGTGATCTACAATCGTCCGCCCGATGATCAGAAGAAGGGTTTCGCTGTCTGTGTCAAGGGATTGGATTTCCTGTACGATGATCTGAGTGTGCGACTGATCGAATGGATTGAAATGTTGAATATACTCGGTGCGGATAAGATATATTTCTATAATCTGCAAGTACATCCGAATATCACAAAGGTCTTGAGTCATTACGAGCAGGAGGGCAAGGTGCAGGTGATCCCCTTGACCCTACCGGGTGGACAACCGAATGTTCCGGGATTCCAGCATTTGTATCTGACCAAGAAGACCAATCATAAGCGACAGAATGAGGTGATACCCTACAATGATTGTCTGTACAAGAATCTGTATCTATATAATTATATTGCTCTGCTGGATATCGATGAGGTGATCATGCCCAAAGGGAATTCCGTGTTGTGGTCCGAACTGATGGAGAAGGTACGTCCGGAGTCGTTGAAGATCAAACCCGATGGTTATCATAGCTATAACTTCCGCAATGTGTACTTCCTGGATGATCAGCAGCATGAGCATGGCTGGCACAAGGATATACCCAAGTATATGCATATGTTGCAGCATGTGCATCGTGCCAAGAACTATACGAAACCCAATCAGTATGTCAAGTGTTTCCATGATCCCGAGCGAGTGCTGACACTGCACAATCATTTCCCACTCAGCTGTCTGGGTGGAGTGTGCAAGTCATATCCGGTGGATACGCAGGATGCACAATTGCAGCATTATCGTGCTGATTGTGTGAAGACGTTGAAGAAATCATGCGAAGAGTATCGTGAGAATTCGGTGGAGGATAAAACAATTTGGAAGTACAAGGATGAGTTGATTAGACGCACGATCAAAACGCTCGAGACTCTGGGATTCTTTCGACGCAGTGGTGGACCCGGTTTCGGGGGTAGCAGCAGCGGATTGGGTGGCGGTGCGACAACACACTCAACGGAACGGTGATTCGCACTGCTCGGCAGCTGGACATGGCCCTGGCTACCGCCGGTGGCTACAAATGTGGATCCAGCAATGGCCGGTGGATTGGGCAATGAGGAGTTTTTTGTCTAAGAAAAGAGAGAGAGAGAGCGATCTTGAGAATAGAAAGAGATAGATAGCTCACAAACCCGTCCCCTTCCCCCACACACATGGAACTCCCCTGTATCCTTAGCCCAGCTTAGAGCTCAATTTGTTTGAACTTTTGTATTATAGAAAAGTGTTTTTTTTTTTTTTTAAACTATAACTACGTATTTTTTATTTTGTATTTCCTTCCCTTCCCTTCCCTCCACAGAAACTAAGCATATATTTAGTTAGTTAGTTAATATTATACAGTTATTTTTGATAGAAACATCGATGTCACGTCCCCCGTATCAGCTATAAAAACATATACTTATAGATAGTATCTACACACACACACACACACACATACTATACATCTATATAGACATACGCACCTACTATAAGAGCAAAAAAGAACAGAAGAAACAGAAAGAGAAAAAAAAACACTTTTGAAATTGTGCCTTCAACTTTAAATTGTAGTGTTATAGAGAGAGAAAGAGAGAGGGTTCTCAACACACACATACATAAATATATACTGAACTACACTCGTATATCTCCCGAATAACAAAACTGTTTCAAACGTACTCACAAAAGACGTTACAAAATACACACACACACCCACACACACGCCCCAAAAGGAAAACGAGAATAATCATAATGATAAGCATCAAACAACCTTAATGAGAAGAAGAAGAGAAGAAGAAGCATACAAAAGATAAGTGAAAAAACTATATAAAAAAAAAAACAAAATAAAATAAAATACCTAAAAGAAGACGAAGAAAAAAACTATACTAAGTTCAAGACTGATGATGATTATTATAATAATTAGAAACAATTGCAAAAATTGCCCATTAAGATTGAAAGAGATTTTTCAAAAATTTCACACAGCAAATTGAAAAAAAAACGAAAAAATACGCGAGCAAAAATTTCAATTGATGATATTATGTTTGTATTAGTTAGTTAGTACTACATACTATACAGCACTGTACTTAGCTGACGAATATCACTAAATGCTAAGCAAGAAAAAAACAAAAACAAAAAGATTTAAAAACCTAGAGAGAACAATTATCGAAATTGGGAAATTGTATATAGTTAATTTGTTGTTGAAAAAGACGCGCATATTGAACAAGAATATATAAGAACTATACGTATTTACATAGTATGTTAAATTTTAAGAGGGAAAACACACACACACACACATAAGTAAAATATAAAATATATAATAATATCGATAATAATACTAATCGCATCTACTACCCACACACACAATCACACATAATGTTTTTGCTCTACTTGAATTAAGTTTATTTTTCTATCCTATAAATTATAAGTTCCATTTTTACACCGTTAGTTATACCTTGAGTTTTTATCTGCAAATATGTATACCCTGCCCCATTGTATATATAGAACAAGCGACAAGGATTTTGTTCGTTTCCTATTGTCCCCATCAGAACTATTATATATGGTATATGATGTATGTATATGTATTATATATTGTTCATGTATCACACGATTTTTAGCAGCTAAGTCATATTGTTGGAACTAAAAAAAAAAAGAAAAACAAAACGAAGCGAAAGCGATTACGATAACGATAACGTAAAGAAGAAAGAGAAAAAAAAGTTGTTTAAATTTTGCATAAGCGTTGATTTGTATGGAAGGTTTACCAGGGTTGCAGCCTAACTTGAAACTATTATACTGCATCGGATCGCATGGTAAATGCAAAATCTACTTGTATACACGGATAGGCATAACTACTTATAGAGCATACTAGATACTTGAGTGTATTAATTATAGTTGATATTATATATACATAACATATATACTACGATAATATGATGTATGTATGATGATGGAATCCAAACATTTTTTTTTGCCTAGCTAATAATATTGATTGATATGAGAAAAGTGATTGAAAATAAACATTTTAAAAATTGTAAAAAATTGTTATTATTTAATTATCGATTAGAGATGTGTACAAGGCGATATTTATCGATATATATGGTTGTTTACTTTGGGTATTGCTGCATATCTGGCATAGACGAATGGTTACATTGTATGCAGATTTATTTACCTTAGTTTACCATTTCCCCACATTGATATAGTATTCCGATTTCAATGGCAACCCCTTCATGCTCCTCCACTCCACACACGCCGCTTAGGCAACCCTACACGGGAGAGAGAGAGAGAGGAGCTCAGACCGTGTATTTAATCGCCGGTGTCTCATTCACTTAAGTAACCGGATAAGCTCCTTACTCAGTTACCCAGCTGCCTCCTGGCTGGCTGGCTGCCTCCTGCCTGCCTCCTGCTCCCTCCTCCCTGTCCTCCCTGGCCTGCTCCCGTTGACAGTGTAATTGCCGAGGCGAGCTTAAATTCTGCTCTCCATATATAGGCCAGATGATTTTCGGGCAGCCTCGAGACACACACACACAAACACACACACACACAGGGGAAGGGAGAAGCCTTTTCCAGTTGAATGGCTTGCTAGTCGAGCAGGGCAACAGGAGGAGGGGCAGCCGGGGGAGGAGGCAGCTCGTCCAGGCAAGACGTGAGATATAAAACTTCTAAGAATGTAAACAACAAAGCATTTATTCTGGGGCATAAATGAATCCACTTACGCACAAGTTGTTGGGCGTTGGGCGGCAGAGATGGTGGCTTGTGGGCGTGGCCGAGATGCCACAGCAACTGGGAAGCTTTAACCGGCTCAGCAGCAGCAGCGGCAGCAGCAGCAGCGGCGTGGCATACCTTAAGCCAAGGCGAAACTTGTGCAGGACAGGAAGCAACGGAAGGAAGCCGAGTAAAGAGCAAAGTTACAGGGTATTTTGGAGGAGGCGAGAGGGAGAGGGGAGGCAGGGTTACAGTGGGGAAGCTGCGTCTGGGCAAAGAAATTTGTATAAACGCAACTTAAGTGAGCATTAAACACGCTCCACTGAAGGACTACGACGACAAGGACGAGGAGTACGGCCTGGCGCTGGGGCTAGAAGGGTGCCGTGTGCCGACTCTCTCTCTCACTCTCTCTCTCTCTCTCGCTTAACTTGGTTAATAAACATTACCAACGCCACAAAAACCATTTACGGGCAACTATTAAAATTCCGCAGCATTTTAGTTGCCTCTGCTGCTGCTGCTACCCGTTTCACGATTATGTTTATTTATATGGCACCCCCCCCCCCTTACGGGCAGACATAAAGAACTGCCTCCTGGTACCCTGCTACCTTCTGGTGTCCCCGGTAGTGAGTCGGGCAAACCGTTTTCCGGTTTTGCATGCCATGTCAGTCGTTAAGTGAAATCTCATCGCCTCAGCTCAGTTGAGGCTGGGCTGCTTTAAAGCCGGACTTTTATGAATATGAACCTATTAAGCTGCCCCGCAGTGTGCCCAGTGCAGGCGAGATGTTTCTCAGTTCTTTGCCCTATATATATTTGTTTATATACCAACTATATACTGCATATTGCTGGCTATATACCGCCTGCTATATGCCATAGAGCAGAGTTCAAGCGAACAAGTCGGGGGGAAAGGGAAAAGGGGTTGCCATAAATTATTAATCATACAATTTAGAGCGAAATTGTGTGAGTCAGAGGCGCCGCCATCTGACAAATGCACAAATGCCACGCCCAGCCCGCCTGGCCGCCTCTACTGGCCTGTCCCAGCAACTAATTAAAATCTACTATAGGATCGGCGTTAGCTATTTATAATGCATGCGCATAAATCCCCAAATTAAGCGCTTTGGCTTAAAAACTATGCAAAATTAAAATCTGCAATTACGATGCAACTTTGCAATGTGTGTGTGTGTGTGTCCCCCTACCCAAATCCTGCTCTACCCTAACTACCCTACCCCACACGCTAACAGCATTTGCATGTTCATAGAATTTGCACGTTGCAAACCAGCAGGAAATAACGCTAAAAATAGTTGAAAATAAACGAGTGGAATAACTACAGTAGGTTACCCTGCTAAAAGCCCTATAAATAAATATTATAATATAATCATTTCCCGAATGAAAAACACTCTACAACTGACAGATATCATGGGTCTTTTTAAAGTCTTTAAATATGCTGAGCGAGCTGGTATTTTGTTGCTGTTATCGATTGCAGAATGAAATTATCCACCTTAAACATTTTTAAAATATTTAAAAAAATAAAAAAAAGAATAATTTGCTGCAAATCGATAGCAGAATATAAAAAAATGATGCCAGCGCACTATCTAATTTTATTTATTTTATTTTTTATTTTTATTTCTAATTAAAATTAAGATATAAAAATCGAAAACAGAACGATAAATTGCTCTAACCTGGCTGAAAAGAATATATACCATCTGATAGGGTATATACAAAATAAACCGATTAATTTGCTGTAAATCGATAAGAGAATAGAAACAAAATCGATGCTAAAACAGTTTCTAATTAAGATAATAATAACTATCGAACAAAAATCGATAAATTGTTCTATATGCCCTAAACATCTAACTAAAATAAATACACTATATATAATATAGTAGACTATGCAAGCCAACCCCTTCCCCTGCCCAGAGCACTGTCCACAGCATCGCTTTGTTTCCCGCTGGGCTGTTGCAACGCATTAGCGACCGAATCGCAGAGATTTCGCTGCAAGCCTTTGGCTTACGGCGATAAGTATAACCCGTGCAACCCCTCCCCTTGATTGGACAATTGTTATCGATAGGTAGCTATCGATACGGCTGCCTGCCTATATACGAAACTAACCTCAAATAACACAACATCAATGCGAAATACGCTGCACGAGCGACAGCTTAGTGCGATTTAAGCTCACAGAGAGGGGGCGCAGGGGCGGAGAAGAAGGAGGAGGAGGAGGAGAGTAGAAATGTCTGTAGCCATGACGAATGTATTCATATTCATATTCATATGCTCGTATGTATTCAAATCGCAACGCGATGGAGTTAGTTAGGTGGCAAACCAATCAGCTGGCTGGTTAAATTGCCCTCAAACAGTGGCGGCCCAAATAGTGGGACATGTTGGTCAGAAGGATATCGCCAGTTGGCCATAATTATGGCGAACACACACACACGGCACACACACACACACACACGCATATTGAAGTAGTCGCTGCATATGGCACTTGATTTTTGGCTCTCCCTATGCAATTGCGACTGCCTGTGTGTGTGTGTGCAGGTCTACACTTACATGCAATTAGCATTTCCTGTTTGCACACACACACACACACACACTGCGCACACACACATGCATTTATACAGTGGTGTGCGTGTATTTAAGGCAATGTGCATGCAAGTCGCGGCCTCAATCAGCCGCACTGTGAGCTGCCTGCCTTCCGGCCACGCCCCCACGCCTTGCCCCTCTCCTCCCACTCTCGGCAAACATTCTAAGTGGGTAAGCCGACACACACACGCACACACACACACACTCGCACACACACAGTCGTACAATATTATTGCTCACAATCTAATTAACCGCACTGAGTGCAGCACACAGCGAGTTGGCAGGGCTGGCAGGGTTGCCTACTCCATCTAATTTCACAATCCTCACTCATTTTGGCTGCCACAGTGCTAGTGGTAGCCCTAGCCACGCCCCCACACACGCACACACGCACACACTCTGCTACTTATACGCCTAATTGAGAGCGGAATTCAGCGCTAATTCAATTCGCTTTGGCACTGGCTTTGTGCCAGCACCAGCCCCACATACCTCCTGCTCCTCCCCCCTAAGGATTCGCCTGGAGCAGCCATGCGGCGTGTGTCGGCTTAAAGAGCAACTGCAGCAGCTTAAAGCGGAAAGTGACACAGTTAAACAGGCTTAACCCCAAGTCCATCAGCTGCGGCTCCTGCTCCTCCTACTGCTCCCACTCCCACTCCTGCTCCTCCGTTTCTAGCCCTCTTTTTGCGCTCTCGCCGAGTCGAGGTACTGCTGTCGATTAGTCAATTATAGACAAATGGCCGGGGAGTTGAGTGTGCCCAGCAATGTAAACAAGCCATCAATAGCACAGAGAGAGAGAGAGAGAGAGAGAGAGAGACAGGCAGGAAGAGGGAGTGGGAGAGAGACAGTTAGACCCAGCAGCGAAACAGTGCCAAGACAAGCTCCAGCTGCAACTGGAGCAAGCGGTGTGGATGAGATAAAAGAATTATGCATAAGCAGCGGGGCACACACACACACACACACACACAGGCAGAGAGAATCGAGCAAGCACCCCAGGGGCACAATGGAGAAGCAGAGAAAAAAGGAGAGAGAAAGAACAGAGCAAAGCACAAAACGGAAACCGCAAACACACAAAAAGCCACCGGGAAAAGGAACACGGCACAAGGCACAAAAAGAACAGAAAAAAAAAAAAGAAAATAAAAATAACTGGAACAGAAGAGCCCGCGCTGCCCACAGGCATCAGGCAGACCTCTCTCCAGGCGGAACTTAAAGCGTGTTATGTGTGTGTGAGAGAGAAGAGAGAACTGGCAAGAACTTGGGGCCAATCTACTACAGTGAAGTGATAAGAGACACGCCTGCACAAGCAAGACCCCGAGTCGGTAAGGAGTATGGAAATGTCTAAGAAAACGATACAATATCGATTACTTACCAATCGATACTTAAACATATCGAAAACTAGTCAGAAATTAACTGTAAGATACCAAGCATTCTCAATGTTTATTATTCCCCATAATTCATAAATAGTCTGTTTTTAAACTTTTGTTTTTTTTTTGCAATATTGCATATTTTACACGATGTGAAAGTGGAGAGACAGCCCTGGAAAATCGAAAAAGTTGCATATTATCCACGTTTTTTATCCGAATCAGCCGCGGATTGGATTTTTATGCTAATTACGAATATCTTATTTGATTTTAAGCAAAAAATTAATATGTCAAATTTTTGAAAATTTTCGAAATTTTTGTAAGGTCGAGGATGGAAAAAGTCGAAAAAAATCGAAGTTCCCAAATCGATAGAATTGAAATGTAGAATCAATTAAGGTTCAATACCGAGATCAAAAAGTCTTCTCAGAGTAAAAACAAATGATTTTTGGCCATATTAGAGTTAAAAAACGATCAAAAATATCCATATTTTTCACTAATATCAATGTGAGAGTGGCGAGACAGCCCTGGAAAATCGAAAAAAGTTGCATATTATTCACGTTTTTTATCCGAATCAGCCGCGGATTGGATTTTTATGCTAATTACTAATATCTTATTTGA